>CM060632.1:6127900-6727900 GCA_030578275.1 Meda fulgida | reverse complement strand
CACAAACATGACAATCTGGGGCCCAGGTCAGGAAGCAGACAAACTGGCTAAACCGGCCGTCTGCCAGCTGTCTCACGTCACTGAGGTCAGATAAATCTCATCACATAGAGCTTCTTTCACCTAGATATCATCATATAGAGACTGTCTGCTCCCCGAATTAGAAAATCCAAAAAACTTCCAAACCCATCTAAGCTTAAAAATGTAATTGATGTTCAACAAATAAAAAACAGATTTAATAAATGGTAACACTTTATTTTGATGGTCCCCTTTGAACATTCTGGTGACTAAAGTAACTTTGCAACTACATGTCAACTAACTCTCAGAGTATTAGTGTACTGTCTGCTTAATATCTGATAACTCTTAATTGTGATGGTCCTCCAACAGACAGTCTACTGACTATAAGTAACTATGCAACTACATGTCAACTTATTCTAACCCTAACCCCACTAGTCTACTAATACTCTACTAACACTCTAATAAGAGTTAGTAGACATGTAGTTGCAACGTTACTTATAGTCAACAGAATGTGTTAAAGGGACCATCCAAATGAAGTGAAATCAAATGAACAAATGATAAAGCTTGGGTTGCTGAATATTCGATCCATTACCTCAAAAGCACTTATTGTTAATTATATGATTACAGACTATAAACTAGATGTGCTGTGTTTGACAGAAACCTGGCTAAAACCAAACGATTGCATTACTTTAAATGAGTTAACCCCACAAGATTACTGTTATAAACATGAACCACGTCTAAAAGGCAAAGGGGGAGGTGTTGCTGTAATTCATAGTAATATTTTCAAAATTACTAAGAAGTAATAATTATTTTCAAGTGTTGGTGCTTAATGTAACAATATATAGTGTAAATGATAAATCACGTTTGAGATTTGTGCTGGTTACTGTGATAGAAAGCCAGCAAACTCTTTGATAAAGTCTGTATGGTACCCTGGTGGCCTGTATAGAGTTAGTACTGGCTGCAGATAAAGTCCTAATTGTTGGTGATTTTAATATACATGTAGATAATGAAAAAGATGCATTGGGATTGACATTTAAAGACATTCTTAACTCAATTGGAGTTAGACAACACGTGTTAGGACCGACTCATTGTCGTAATCATACTCTAGATCTAATATTATCACATGGAATAGATGTTGATGATGTTGATGCATTATCTAGTCTCATGTAAATTACATTTAGCCAAGGCTGCAAAACCGACTCCGTGTTACAAATATGTTAAACCTATAACTTCTGCCACTAAAGATTGCTTTATCAATAATCTTCCTAATCATTTTCATCATCTCAGCATCCCAGATAGCTTAGAAGAACTCGATACTGCGACAGAAACTTTTAACACTCTCTTTTCCAGCACTTTAGATACAGTTGCTCCGTTGCGCTTTAAGAAGATCAAAGAAAATAGTCCAACGCCGTGGTACAACGAGCACACTCAGGCCCTTAAGAGAGCAGTGAGAAAAATGGAGCGCAACTGGAAGAAAACAAAACTAAAGGGTTTTCGTATTTCATGGAAGGAGAGCTTGATTGCTTACAGAGAGGCTTTAAAAGCTGCTAGATCTTCTTATTTTTCAACCCTATTAGAAGAAAATAAACAAAACCCGAGGTATTTATTTGAAACAGTGGCTAAACTAACGAAAAAGAAAGCTTCAAGCCCAGAAGTTTCCAAGCAGCACAGCAGTAATGACTTTATGACCTTCTTCACTTATAAGATTGATAATATCAGGGAGAAAATTATAACTATGCACCCGTCTACTACAGATTTGCATCAGGGAGTGCATTGTAGTATCCCTAAGGAAAAATTCAAATTCATTCATTGCTATAGGAGAGGAAGAATTTTCGAAACACGTTAAATCATCTAAATCGACAACATGTATGCTAGACCCTATACCGACTAAGCTACTGAAAGAGATGCTTCCAGAGATCATAGATCCTCTTCTAAATATCATTAATTCATCTTTGTCACTAGGATACATACCAAAAACTTTTAAGCTGGCTATGATCTGTAAAGTATCTGGTCAGGTTTTGAGGAATATGTATTCAATAATTAATAATACATAATTAATAATTATTCATACGGGTTTGAACCAGATAATTATACATGTTAAATCTCCCAAAAAAGGGATAATATGTTCCCTGCATCTGCATTCATATATGTACCTAGACAATTAACCACAAAGGATTATAATTAATTGCATATGTAGACTGTATTTTACAGACAGGTTAAAATGAGCTCAATTGTATATCAATCATTAATCAAAATGGATTATAATTAAATATTAATATATCAATTAGGTCTATCATATATTAACTCTAAGGATAGTCCCTGTGGAATTAATTTGTAATCTGATAATCAGTTTGTCCAGCAAACTGATCATGCGATCTTTATCAATTCTCTCACCGAAATCATCTCAGAGATTCGCAGGAAAGGCAATTTCTGGCCATGAATACTGAAAAGCTCGATGCTGAAAAAATGCTGAAAGCTCGATAAAACGAAATACTTGCACAGTTACTCTTTGTGGCTACTTCGAAGGCATGAGGATGTGTGTTCCGTCTGGATCGTCACGTGGTCTGCGGAGGTGTCTGAGGCGCGTACTTCAAAGGTTTAAAGCTCCTTTGACTTAAAGTTTACCAAAGAAACAATTCAGGCTACGTTCCTTCCACTCGTCCGTGGAAAAGAAAACAGCAGAATCCGGAACGGAAAAACAAAAGTAGTTATTACCGGACACCATGTGTCAAAATGATTGATGACTTCCGGTTGACCTTTGACCTTTTCCGGTCCCGCCCTTTTCCTGGTGTGCATCCGTTATCTATAGATAAGGATTGACCTATTGACCCCACCCATCCAATCGATGTGTTTTGAGAGATTGTGCATCCGGCGTCTATTGTTAAGGTTCAAGCAGTTGACCCCGCCTATCCGATCAATGAAATGTTTTGACCATCTGGCCTCTATTGATAAGGGTTGTGGTGTTGAGCTATCTGATCAATCAACTGTTTTGGCATTCCAGAGGCCATAGTGGTTTCAATGTGATGTGGGTAATGTGAGAGGAAAAAAGTCAGTGTCACAGACGCTCCCCCTACCTCTGCTCTGGCCTCTATTGATAAGGGTTGTGGTGTTGAGCTATCTGATCAATCAACTGTTTTGGCATTCCAGAGGCCATTGTGTTTTGCTGTGTAATGTGAGAGGAAAAAAGTCAGTGTCACAGGCTGTCCCACCTCCCCTCTCTATGTGTGTCACAGACCTCCCCCACCGCTGCAAGTGTGGCATTCCAGAGGCCATTGTGGTTTCCTGTGGAATGTGAAGGAAAAAAGTCAGTGTCAACCGGGTGTCCTCTCCATGTGTGTCACTGACGCTTCAACCCCTACCTCGCAAGGTGTCCACGGGGTTCTTGCCTACCCGTCCATGTCTGCTCTGAATATCTGAAACAATGTACATAAACAGGGTCTATCGTTTAAAAATATATTCAAATGATAGCAGAGTTTGAAAAATAGCAGACTGGTCTTTATAAAGTTTTATAAAATAATTTAACTAGCAGTGAAAAGTATAGTTTAATGATGTAAATGAAATGGTATAAATAATTTAAACTAAGTTGAAAACAATACTATTCTTTATAAATGTATAAATGAAATGGTTATAAAAAATTTAACTAAGGTTGAAAACATACTATCTTTATAAATGTGATAAATGAAATGGTTATAAAATAATTTAAACTAAGGGTTGAGAACATACTGGTCTTATAAATGTTATAAATGAAGATTGTTTATAAAATAATTTTACTATAGTTGAAAACATAGTTTAATGATGTAAACGAAATGGTTTATAAAATAATTTAACTAAGGTTGATCGTTTCAAAATACTAATTCAATGAAACTAGAGGTTGAAAAAACTACTGGTCTTTATAATTGTATAAATGAAATGTTTAGAAAATAATTTACTATAGTTGAAAACAATAGCTAAAAATGGTGTAAATGAAATGGTTATAAAATAATTTAACTAAGGTTGAAACATACTATTGTTTATAAATGTGCAAATGAAATGTTTTATAAATAATTTAACTATAGTTGAAAAACATATAGTTAAAAAATGGTGTAAATGACTGTGTGTGTGTGTGTGTTGTTGTGTGTGGTGTGTTGTGTGTGTGTGTTGTGTGTGTGGTGTGATGTGTGTGTGTGTGTTGTGTGTGTGTCGTGGAGTCAAAGCACTAAACAATCTACTCTGATACACACGGAAGAAATAGGTATTTGTTTAAAAAACACTGATCCGATACATTTTGTTTGACACGTTGAATTTAAATTAAAAAGTACTTAACATATACATATATTCTACTTCATATACAACCTACCTCATTGTAATTATTTATATCCAAATTTTTCCCAAAACTTTTTCAGTAGCCGCTCAGTAAAAACCTCTCATACTTTTTTAAGTTTTACTATTGTAAATCCAGAAACACCTGTCAGGGGGGTACGACCCTTATTTATTGTATCTTAAAAGGTCATCTCTTTTGGGTTGAATATTGAGAAAATTGTAATGATCTTTTGAAATAAAGTTCAATGTTTTTAATGGAAAAGCTGCAAACACATTTCATTTTTGTAAGTGTAATGCTAGATGTGTTTTGCACCTTCAACTCTGCATATAAGGAGGGGATGATATTCTTTAACTGGTATTTTGGTCAGTTTCTCCACACAAAGCTTCTGTATGTTTTGGAAGATTTTGATAAATATGGTACTGTTTCATATGAGACCTACTGTTATGGGGCTTTTTTTATTGTGAGGTCTTGACAGGTCTCGTTCCTTTCTCTTCATATAATAAAAAAGGTGTGCAAGGATCTCTTTTTAGAAATTCACCTTTGTTGTTTTTACTGAAGAAAGAAAGTATACAGGCTTAGACTAAGGTGTTCACCTGTAACCAACATTACAGTAGTCGGTAACAATATACCAGACTCAATATACCAGTTCTCCACTAACCAGTTTTGGTACCATAGCAAAAACGATTTAAACTATTTTGTTTAATAAAAAAAAAAAAAAAAAAAATATGAAGGGCTTATATAGAAAACGAGCAAAGAATGCTCTTTTAATGAATATGCCTGGGGAGCCAGGTTGCCAGGTTTTGCTACAAAAACTAGCCGAATGGTTCAAAGTCAAAGTTTATTCATATAGCACAATTTATACAGCGTCAATGACCATGTGCTTTACACTACATCATAAAACATAAACAAAACAAAGGAAAAGGATAAAAAAACATCATAATGAAGGAATGGATGAAGTATATAGCAGATTTAAATGATCATTAAATGCCAAGAGAATAAATAGGTTTTTAAACATAGACTTAAACAAGAGAAGGGATGGCGCGGATCTAATCTGGATTTAGAACAAGCTGTTCCAAAGTTTAGGGTCCACAACAGAAAATCACAATTGTCCCCTTGTGCTGTAATCTGAACTAAGGGACAACTACGTTTTTTTGTCCCAGATCGAAAAGGGACTAATAGATTAGGGGGGGGGGGGGGAGATGTAAGGATGGCGCCGATTATTCAAACATTTACAAACAAACAAAAGGATTTTAAAATCAACTTAAAACGAACCAATGAAGTCTTGATAAAATTTCAGTGACATCATGTTTTTGCATAGACATGGTTATAAACAATAATTTAACGAAGGTTGAAACATACAATTTCTTTAATAAAATGTAAAAATGAAATTTTATAAAATATTTATCAATAGTTGAGTCACCAGCATCATTGTCAATGTTAAATAAATATAATTGAGAATTTGGTACTGTGGATGCTTCTGAAGCCAGACTTGAAGGCTCAAATAAGATAGTATTTAGGTAAGATAAGAAATCAGTCGACGTAACACAACTTATTCGAACCTTTGAAATGAAAGGGTAAATTAGAAATGGGCTATAAGTTTTCAATGAAGTTGTGCTACTTTTATACTCATTTGTATAATTAATGACCAAGATAATGTTTCAGACTGTTGGCATTTTCCACCAGCAGAGAAGCACTTCCCTCACCTGGAAAGTAATTAGAAATATTAATATTTCCTTTGACTGTTGAATTAATATGAACAGGTGCTGAACATTGCTTCCATTTTGGGCAAAGATATTGATTGTAGAGACTCCATAAGGCCTCCAACGGTTTCCCCCCTTTTTATCTTCAGATAGTGAGGAAGACACATAATTATGATATTTTTTAATCCAACCATAGTTATGTACGCAGGCCCTATACCAGAAATCAGCCATGATCCTGACTGGTGTGTTTCATAGGCTGTGTACATTACATAATACGACGTGTCCATTCTGATGTTATTCCCAGTGCACTCCTCTAATCTGAAATGACCAGCTCAACCTGAGAAAAAAAGGCAAATATTATGTAGGGTGAATTTTGGTTAATTGTGACAACTTTTGCCACTGAGCTAACTGGGAAAAAACTATATGCAATTGTGTCATTCATAAGTGACGATTTTCATTTTTTTTTTTTTCTTTTCTTTTTTTTTTTTTTTTGTTTTACGTAATTAGCAATATACAAGGTAGCCAAAATTGCATTGATTATCTCCAAAATAAGTTTACTACCATTTATTTGATTAAGGTGTGTCAGATACCAATCATAATAATTTATTTATTAATTACCCTCCTCCCAAATGTATAATTCGAATAAAATTCAGACAGTTATTTTTATGGCAGTAAAACGATCTAACCTGTCACTAGCAACACTATAATAAACAATGGCTGAAAGAAGATGAAAGCTTCTTAAAAACGATACTAGGTTAAAATTTTATTAGGATAGACATAATTTGTTTATATTTGAACAACTAGTTCCCCATGGTTAAATTAAGGACTAGGCACATCTTTTGTTACAACAAGAACGGTTGGAAGATACCTAGTTAAAAGGACATTGTGTTCTTAATAGAATGTTGTCATAGTTCTAACAACAGCAAGCATTTGATGAATTGAAAGATACAGTCGACTGCCGCAGGCGCACATAAATAAATGGCGTCAGCACTGAACGTCAAATCACGTCAACGCCCCTTTTTTTTTTTTTTAATGCAACAAAAAAAATATACAAAGATTAGCATACATGCGTACACCTCACAACAGTAGAAAAACATACTATAATGATATGGTAAATAAAATAGGGGTAAAATTACAATAAGTTAAAGTAACAAAAAGCTCATAGGTCTTCTTGACTTTTTGTTAAATATGATCTAATGTATACCATTTTTTATTACTTTGCGTGAGTCTTCATACCAGGAGCTTTAGGCTATACTGGCGTGTCATCCTTATGCTTCCAGTCTATCCATCACTCAATATAGCAACGAGTTTAAGTTTCGGTTTTTCATATGTTGTGCAAATTGATGATATTAGGCTAATATTATTTTAATTACTTATTTATGGTAAAAAAAACCGAGTCCTCAAGTAGTCCTATCACCTTACAACTGACGAAGATTTCTAATTTAACATATTCATTAATAGCGCTTTTTTTTTTTACATAGGCTACAGATTGTTTCAAAGGCAGGCTTTACAGTGATAACGGAAATAAAGGCAACAACGTTTGGTTTGGCTGTTCAGCAGCTCTAAAAAAACTGTCATCCACTCGTGAAGTTTGATTACAATACACGTTTGTAAATCGGAATGTCATCGGCCAGCTCAGGTTTCAGTTTTATGCAGTGTCAGATCATAATATTGTTTGATTTTTAAGATATATGTAGAAAATCTTCTTTACGTAATAAAATTAGGCTTCGTCTTGTGGATTGTAACAAAGTTTAAGAGATCGCAGAAAATACTGTGATTCGGTGATCTTATTATTACTTGTTTTAATATTATTAATAAAGTCAAGAAATGATAAACCCCATAATTTACCTGTCGCTTGTACCACGCTGTGTATCGCTGCGGTGCTGTGAGCAGATAGTGAAGCTGAGAGGAAAAAAAACTTCCACTTAAATTGACAATGAGACCAGTCAAAGGTGCCCATACATACATTTTTTTTATCACTGTGAAACCATGCCATCCCTGTACACTCAACTCTATTAGAAAGCAATCTTTTTCCCCAGAAAGTGTCACTTTGGTTTCATGGCATTGCATAGGCTATAATTTGTGCATTATAGTGCTGATATAATGATCCTTTGTTTTTATTTTTGAAATGTTTTCAACCGGGTTTAGATTTTTTTTTTTATTATTATTATTATTATACATTTTATTTATTGGCGGCCTTTCTTGACACGCAAGGTCACCTTACAAACATCATCAACAATAACAAATTTAAAAAGCAATGAAGCACACGACATATATAAAAACAAAACAAAAAAAAACAAAGTGCAGTTATGGTCAAAGAAGAAGCTATTCTAAACGATAAGTTTTGAGTTTGATTTGAAAAGTGAAAGAGAGTCAATTTTTACGGAGGTCGTGGTGGAAGCCAATGCAGAGAAAACTGAAGCTCTACTCCCCATACTACAAAGGCGGACACGGGAATCAGTAAAAGAATAAAAGAAGTGGATCTTAGAGTACGCGGGGTGTTGGGTATTGGAAGGAGATCAGAACGATATGAAGGGGCTAGATTATGATGGCTTTAAAAGTAAGAAGAAGTATTTTGTAGTTGATACGATAAATAATAGGGAAGCCAAGCAGCTGTTGTAGTATAGGGAGTGAGTGATAAATAGGAGGGTGCGAGATAATGAAATACGAGCTGGCCGAAATTTTGGACCAGTTGAAGTTATGAAGAGTTTTTATGTGGGAGCCAAACAAAAGGGAATTACAAATAATCTAAACGGGAGGTGACTAAGCTGTGAACAAGAATGCAGTCGAGTGCGCCCGTGAGAAAGGACGCAAACGTTGATATAACGAAAGATGATAATAATAGACCGGTAACGTTGTTAACATGAGATGTAAGAGGGAGAGGTGCTACAAGATGACACCCAAACCTTAACCGGAGGGGATGGGGAAATGAAGGAGCTATCAAAAGAATAGAGAAATAAGGATTTTGTTTAAGGTTGATTTTTACCTATAAGAAGCAATTCTGGTTTTATTACTATTTAATTTAAGGAACGTTGAATGTGAACCCGATTTTATGTCAAGAAGGCAGTTAGTAAGGAAGATGGTGGAAGTGTGGAATTAGGTTTTAGTTGAAAGATAGTGCTGGTGTCACGCTGCGTAGCAATGGAACTTAATATGATGTTTACGGAAGAAGTTAACGCAAGGGAAGAAGATAAATAATAAACAGTAAGGCTCCCAGAACAGAGCCCTGCCTGTTATGTCAGGGACAGAATAAGAGTGAATTGAATTTTTAAACTGAATAAATTGGGCGAGTTGCGGCCAGAGAGTATGAATTAAACCAGTAAGACTTATATTAAGTAATGACAATAGAGGAGAGTCGGTCCAAGAAGTAAATGGTGTGTGAAATAGTATCGAAAGGCCGCACTCAGATCAAAGCCGAAGAAGAAATGGAAAGTAAAACGCAAATCAGCGCTAAGAGAACGGTTGGTTTAGCGGTTTCAAGTAATGCTGTTTTCCGTACTATTGATGCGGACGGATTTAGGCCACCACGTGGTCACCTGATGGAGTTTTAGGAAACCAGTGGGTCACATGATGGAGTTTTAGGACACCAGTGGTCCACCTGAAGGAGTTTTTTCGGTTCCTGCCACTGATGCCTTTGGCTTGCTCGTTGGGGATAATTCAAATTAATTAACCAAGCATTAAAACCATTGTATACAGCCCTACCAAACGTGCTGTTTTGCACGAAGAATCAAACATTGTTATGTTTATTTGATTGATATTGTTGAAGCTGCTTAGATGCAATTATATTGTGAAAAGCGCTAAATAAATACACTTGACTTGACTTGACTTACGGAAACCTGACTGGAAGTGCTCATATAGATTATTGAAGAAAGATGAGTATGGAGGTGAAACAGCCACCACATTTTTTTCCAAAATTTTGGAGATGAATGGAAGATTGAAATAGTCGGAAATTATTATATTCACTGTAGTGGAATGCTTCTTTCAAATCTTTACATTAGATGTAAATACTTTAACTGACAGTATTGTTTTTAAAGTCTCTGATGAAACTTTGACTCACAATGATAAAACTATTGTGCTGAACATGCTGATCAATCAATCAAAAATACATATTTTTTTTTCTCTGTCTTGTATAACCAGGGTACCCCCAGGATCCTCCATCCGTAAATTCAAGGCTTTTTAAGACCTTTTATTACCATATCAAATGAAATTCAATGCCAACTTCGTACCCCTTTCCGACAGAAGTGATAGGGGAAAATGCAAATCTGTATACAATTTTAAAACCCTAGAAAATAATGATGTACAAGGCGTTACTTGAATTAAATATATATTGGAAATTATATATCAGTCCTATTTAATACATTCGCAACAGCATTGTACGCGCACGGTGTGTAAGCATTTTAATTTTGGCAGCCATATTTGATTAGTCTAGTCTTCAGACGAAAATGCTTATTGGTCGTTAATCACATTTGAGTCATCCTGTTTTTTATAGTTGTAGTTGACGAAAAGTCCCCCCTTGCATTTGTCAACTTTTAGTCAACTGCAGTTAATTTACTTTTGGTAAAAACTAAATAAACTTTGTAACGAAATCCAAACTTGTATACCAAATTCAGGCTTTTAAGGCCTTAATTGAGATGATCAAATTCCAACTTTTCAGGCTTTAAGACCCGCGGTACCCTGATAACTTTTACCAATCTTAGGATACAGTGAACAAAACACTACAGAAGTGGGAAAAAAAAAGTATGTTGATTGATCTGAATCAGCATGTTCAGCACATATGTTTTATTCATTGTGATCAAAGTCGCATCAAGACCTAAAACAATACTGTCATACAATATTTACATTAATGTAAATAAAATTTTGAAAGTAGCATTCCAATACAGTGATATAATTATTTCCGACCTATTTCCAAATCTTTTCCATTCATCTCCAAAATTTTGAAAAAATAGGGCTGTTCAACTCCATACTCATCTTTCTTACAATAAACTATATGAGCAATTCCAGTCAGGTTTTCCGTCAAGTCAATTCAATCAAGTGTATTTATATACGCTTTTCCACAATATAAAACTTGCAATCAAAGCAATTCACAATATCAATCAAATAACATTAACAATGTTTGTTTCTTAGTGAAAAAACAATCGACGTTTGGTAGGCAGATCAATGAGGTAATTAATCTTGTTAATTAATTTGAATATCCCCAACTGAGGCAAGCCAAAGCAACAGTGCAAGAACCGAAAAACTCATCTGGTGACTCCACTGGTGTCCTAAAACGCCATCGGTGACCCACTGTGTCCTAAGAAACGCCTGCTGTCCCACGGTGTCCGAAAACTCCATCTGGTGACCCACTGGTGTCCTAAAACTCCATCAGGTGACCCACTGTGTCCTAAAATCCGTCGCATCAATAGTACGAATCAAGCATTACTTGAAACCCCAAACAACCTTCTTCGAGCGGCTTGATTCTGTTTACTTCCATTCTACTTCTGCATGATCTGAGTGCGCCTTCGATACTATTTCAAACAGCAACCATACTCCTGACAGACTTCTCCTCTATTGTGATTACAATATACTCTTAACCTGGTTTAATTCCATATCTCCCGGCCGCACTCAGTTTTATTCATTAAAAGCATCACCTCTTATCTGTCCCCTGTCATAAGCAGCGTGCCGCAGCTCTGTTCTGGGCCCTTACGTTTAATATTTTATCTTCTCCCCTGGTTACATGCTTCCGTAAACATCATATTAATTCCATTGCTACGCAGGTGACGACCCAGACTCTATCTTTCAACTAACCTAATTCCCACACTTCCACCATCTTCCCTTATCTAACTGCCTTCGTTGACATAAAATCCTGGTTCACTCAATTTTCCTTAAATTAAATAGTAATAAAACAGATTGCTTCTATAGGTACAAAATCACATTAAACAAAATCCATATTGCTCTATTCTTATTGATAGCTCCCTTCATTTCCCCCATCCCCTCAGTAAGAGTTTGGGTGACATCATTGATAGCACCCTCTCCTTTACATCTCATTGTAAACAACTTTACCGTCCCGACTTATTATCATCTTCGTAATATCACCGTTTGCGTCCTTTCCTCACGCCGCACTCGACAGCATTCTTGTTCTCAGCTTAGGCACCTCCCTTTTAAGATTAATTGTAATTCCCTGTTGTTTTGGGCGCTCCCACATAAAACCTTCATAAACTTCAACTGGTCCAAAACTCGCAGCTCGATCATATTCCACCCCTCCTATTTATGCACACATCACTCCTATCTACAACAGCTGCATTGCTCCCCTAATATTTATCGTATCAGACTACAAAATACTTCTTCTTACTTTTAAAGCCATTCATAATCTACCCCATTCATATTCGTTCTGATCTCCTCCATATACCCACACACACGCGTACTCTAAGATCCACTTCTTTTATCATTGTACGTTCCCCGTGTCCGCCTTGTTAGTATGGTCGTAGAGCTTTCAGTTTCTCTGCATTCGCTTCCACCAGACCTCCGTAAAAATTGACTCTCTTTCCAACTTTTCAAATCCAAACTCAAAAACTTATCTGTTTTAAAATAGCTTATTCCCTTTACCATACCTGCACTTTGTTTTTTTTTGTTTTTTGGTTTGTTATATATGACTTGTTCAAGCATGGCGTTTTAAATTTGTTATTGTTGAATGATGTTGTACGGTGACCTTAGTGTCAAGAAAGGCGCCTATAAATAAAATTATAATATTAATAATAATAATAAAAAAAATCTAAAGCCCTGTTGAAACATTTTTATAAAAATAAAAACAAGATCAATTATTCAGGCACCTATAATGCAAAAATTATAGCCTATGCAATGCCACTAAAACCAAAGTGACACATTTCTGGGGACAAAGATTCTTTTCTAAAGAGTTGAGTGTACGGATGGATGTATTCAACAGTGATAAAAAAATGTATGTAGTGCACTTGACTGGTCTCATTGTCAAATTAATAAAACGTGAAAGTTTTTTTCCCTCTCAGCATCTCTATCTGCTCAAGCACGCAGGAATACACAGCGATGTACAAGCGACAGGTAAGTTAAGGGTTATATAGTTCTTGACTTTATTAATAATAATTAAAACAAGTTAATAATAAGATCACCGAATCACATTATTTTCCTGCGATCTATTTAAACATTGTTACAATCACAAGACAAGCCTAATTTATTACGTTTAGAAGATATCTACATATATACTTAAAAATCCAACAATAGTATTTGATCACACTGATAACTGAACTGAGCGGGCGATGACATTCCGGATTTACAACTTTATTGAATCACACTTACTCGTAGCTGGAATGAACAAGTTTTCCCTTCTAGAGCTGCTGAAACACCAAACCAACGTTGACTGCCATATTTCCCGTTATCACTGTAAAGCTTGCTTTGAAACAATCTGTAGCCTATGTAAAAAGCGCTATAAATTATCTAGGTACTTAGAAATCTTCGTCTGTTTTTAAGTGATAGACTACTTTGAGACTCGGTTTTACCATAAATAAGTTATTTAAAATAACATTTAGCCTAATATATACATTTGCACAACATATGAAAAACCGAAAACTTAACTAGTTGCTATAAGTGGGGGAGGATGGAGAAAGGGGGGAAGCATAAGATGACACGCAGTATAGCCTAGTCCTACTGTATGAAATCATCACGCAAGTAAAAAAAATGGTACTACATAGATTCAAATTTAACAAAAAAGCAAGGAAGACCTAGAACTTTTTGTTACTTTAAATTATTGTAAGTTTACCCCTAATTTATTTTACAATATCCTTATGTATGTTTTCTACTTGTTGTGAGGTGTACGCATGTATGCTAATCTTTGTAAATTTATTTTTTTTGTTGCATTAAAGAAAAAAAAAAAAAAGGGCGTGACGGTGAATTGACGTTCAGTGTGACGCATTATTTATGTGGCGCCTGCGCAGTCGAATTAATCCGCTCAATTCACAAAAATGCTTGCTGTTTGTAGAATATGACAACATACTATTAAGATACACTATGTCCTCTTTAATAGGCTACTCCAACACCGTTCTTGTTGTACAAAAGATGTACCTAGACCATAATTTAACCATGGGAACAATTGGTTTCAAATATAAACAATAATGATATCCTAATAAAATTTAACATCGTATCGTTTTTAAGAACTTTCAGATTGTTTCAGCCATTTGTGTTATAATAGTGCTTGCTAGTGACAGTTAGCAACATCGTTTTACTTCCATAAAAATAACTGTCTGGAATTTTATTCGAATATACATTTTGGAAGGAGGTAAGTAATAATAAATAATTATGATTGGTATCTGACACACCTTAATCAATAATGGTAGTAAACTTATTTGGAGATAAAATCAAAGCAATTTCCTAGGCTACCTTATATAATTGCTAATAACGTAAAAAAAAAAAAAAGAATAGGACAAAAAAAAAAAAAGAAAAAATCGTCACTTATGAGTGAACAATTGCATAATAGGTTTTTTTCCAGTTAGCTCAGTGGCAAAAAGTGGTCACAATTACCAAACTTCACCCCTACATAATATTTGCTTTTGTTTCTCAGGTTTGAGCTGGTTCATTTTCAGATTCGAGGAGTGCACTGAAAACAGCAGAATGGACACGTCGTATTATGTAATGTAGCACAGCCCTATGAAAACACACCATTCAGATCAGGGCTGATTTCTGTTATGAAGGCCGCTGCGTACAAACAATGGTTAAAAAAATATCATTCAATTTAGTTCTTTCCCTCCCTATCAGAAGAAAAAGGGGGGATACCGTGGAGCCTTTTATGGAGTCTCTAAAATCAATATCTCTTGGCCCAACATGAGCAATGTTTCAGCACCTGTCATAATAAATTCAAACAGTCAAAGGAAATATAATTTTTTCTAATTACTTTCCAGGTGAGTGGAAGTGCTTTCTCATGCTGGTGGAAATCCACAGCTGAACAATATTTGGTCCAATAAATAAAATACAAATGGTATAAAAAGTAGCAACAGTTCATTGAAAACCTATAGCCCCCATTTCTTTAATTTACCTTCATCTTCAAAGGTCTCGAAAAAGTTGTGTTACGTCGACTTGATTCTATCTACCTAAATACATCGCTATTTGAGACCTTCAGTCCTGCTTCAGAACACTCCCACAGGACCAAATCTCAAATATATTTATTTCACATTGACAACTGATCTGTGACCTCAACCTATTGTTAAATTATTTTATTAAACATTTCCATTTATACATTTGTATAAAGAATAGTATGTTTCAACCTAGTTAAATTATTTTATAACCAAGTCTATGCAAAAACATGAGTGATCACTGACTGAAATTTTTATCATGCTTCATTGGTTCGTTTTAATAGTGTGAGGTTTAAAATCCTTTTGTTTGTTTGTAAATGTTTGAATAATCCTGCGCCATCCTACAACTCTAATCTATTATCCCTTTCAGATCTGGGACAAAAAATAACGTAGTTGTCCCTAGATTCAGATTACAGCAAAGGGGCATTGTGCATTTTCTGTTGTGGACCCTAAACTTTGGAACAGCTTGTCTATCCAGATTAGATCCGCGCCATCCCTTCTCTTTTTAAGTCCTTGTTAAAAACCTATTTAATTCTCTCTTCCCTTACTAACTGCCTTCTTGACATAAAATCCTGGTTCACAGCAAATTTCTTAAATTAAAATAGTAAATAAAACAGATTAGCTTCTAGAGGTACAAAATCAACAGTAAACAAAATCCATAATTTCTCTATTTCTTATTGATACTCTTCATGGTTCCCCCATCCCCTCAGGTTAAGAGGTGGTGTCATCTTGATAGCACCCTCTCCTTTACATCCATGTTAACAACGTTACCGGTCTACATTATTATCATCTTCGTAATATCCAAGACCGTTTGCGTCCTTTCCTTCACGCCGCACGCGACTGCCATTCTTGTTCACAGCTTAGTCACCTCCCGTTTAGATTATTGTATTTCCCTTTTGTTGGCCTCCCACATAAAACTCATCATAAACTTCAACTGGTCCAAAACTCGGCAAGCTCGTATCATTATTCGCACCCCTCCTATTTTATCACTTCTACTCGTATCCTACAACATCGCTGCATTGTCTCCCTATTAGTGATCGTATCAACTACAAAATTACTTCTTCTTACTTTTAAGAGCCATTCATAATCTAGCCCCTTCAAATCGTACGTGATCTCCTCCAATACCCACGACACACGCTAATCTAAAGATCCACTTCTTTTTATTCAATTTACTGTTCCCCGTGTCCCGCCTATGTGAAGTATGGGGAGTAGAGCTTTCAGTTTCTCGGCATTCGCTTTTCCACATCAGACCTCCGTAAAAATTGACTCTCTTACACATTGTCAATCCAAACTCAAAACTTATCTGTTTCTATAGCTATTCCCTTTGACTACATAACTGGACTTTGTTTTTTATGTTTTTAGTTTTTATATATTTCTTTTTCTCATTGCTTTTTAAAGTTGTTTATTGTTGATGATGTTGTAAGGGTTGACCTTGAGAGTCAAGAAGGCGCCTATAAATAAAATGTATAATAATAAATAATAATAAAAAAAAAAAAAAATTCTAAACCCCTGTTTTGAAACATTTAAAAATAAAATCAAAGATCAATTAATCAGCACCTATAATGCAAAAATTATAGCCTAAGCAATGCCACTGAAAACCAAAGTGCACATTTTCTGGGGAAAAAGATTGCTTTCTTTCGAAAGAGTTGAGTGAAACAGGATGGATGGTTTCACGAGTGATAAAAAAATGTATGTAGTGCACTTTACTGGTCCCCATTGTCAAATTAACGTGAAAGTTTTTTTCCTCTCAGGCATCACTATCTGCTCAAGCACGCAGGATACACAGCGTTGTACAAGCGACAGTAATTAGGGGGTTTATCATTTTCTTGACTTTATTAATAATAATTAAAACATGTAATAAAAGATCACCGAATCAACAGTAATTCCTTGCGATCTATTAAACATTGTTACAATCAAAGACGAAGCCTAATTTTCATACGTTTAGAAGATTATCTACATATATCTAAAAATCAACAATATTATTGATCTGACACTGGGATTTTAAAACCTTGAACTGAGTGGCCGATGACATTCCGATTTTCAACGAATTGAATCAAACCTTACTCGAGCTGATGTCAGTTTTTCTTCTAAGCTGCGAACAGGCCAAAACAAACGTTGTGCTATTTCCCGTTATCACTGGTAAAGCTGCTTTGAAACAATCTGTTAAGCCTATGTAAAAAGCGCTAATAAATGTAACTATGTAATTAGAAATCATTCGTCAGTGTAAGTGATAGACTACTTGAGACTCGGTTTTAACCATAAATAAGTTATTTAAATAATATTTAGCCTAAGAATATACATTGCACAACATATAAAAACCGAAACTTAACTAGTTTTGCTATAATTGAGTGATGGATTGATGGAAAGCATAAGGATACCACGCAGTATAGCCTAAGCCTACTGTATGAAGTCATCGACGCAAGTAAAAAAAAATGGTACGACATAAGAAAAAAAAATTTTTTTTTTTTGTTTCAAATTTAACAAAAAAGCAAGGAAAGAACCTAGGGAACCTTCTGGTTACTTTAAATTATTGTAATTTTAATTACCCCTACTTATTTTACATATCCTTATGTATTTTTCTACTAGTTGTGAGGTGTAAAACGCATGTATGCTAATTCTTTGTATATTTTGGTTGTTGCATTAAAAAAAAAAAAAAAGGGCGTGACGGAATTGACGTTATTTGTGTCCATTATTTTTGTGGCGCCTGCCAGTCGAATGTATCTCTTCAATTCATCAAATGCTTGCTGTTGTTAGAAATATGACAACAATACTATTAAAAACACATGTCCTCTTTAATAGGCTACTCCAACCCTTCTTGTTGTAACAAAAGATGTAGCCTAGTCCTTAATTAACTCATGGGGAACTAGTTTGTTCAAATATAAACAATAAGTTATCCTAATAAAATTTTAACAAGTATCGGTGTTAAGAAGCTTTCAGATTCTTTCTGCCATGTTTATAATAGTGCTTGCTAGTGACATGTTAGACATCGTATACTGCCATAAAAATAACTGTCCTGAATTTATTTCGAATTATACATTTGGAAGGAGGTAAGTATTAAATAAATATTAATGAATTTGGTATCTGACACACTAATCAATAATGGTAGTAAACTATTGGAGATAAATCAATGCAATTTCTAAGCTACCTAGTATATTGCTAATTACGTAAAAAAAAAAAAGAAAAGAAAAAAAAAAAAAAAAAAAAAATCGTCACTTATGAGTAACAATTGCATAATATTTTTTCCCAGTTAGCCTCAGTGCAAAAAGTGTCACAATTAACCAAACTTCACCCCTACATAATATGGCCTTTTTTTCTCAGGTTGAGCTGTCATTTCAGATTAAGAGTGCACGGAAAACATCAGATGGACACTCGTATGATGGTAATGTAACACAGCCCTATGAAACACACAGGTTCAGATCAGGGCTGATTTCTGTTATAAGGCCCTGCGTACAAACTATGGTTAAAAAAATACATTAATTATGTGTCTTTCCGTCTCTACAAAGAAAAAGGGGAACCGTGGAGCCTATGGAGTCCGCGAAATCAATATCTCTGCCCAAAAATGGAAGCAATGTTTTCAGCACCTGTCCATATTAAATTCAAACAGTCAAAGGAATATAATATTTCCTTAATTACTTTCCAGTGAGGAGGAAGTGCTTCTCTGCTGAGTGAAATGCCACAGCTGAACATATATTTGGTCAATAATGTATGACAAATGAGTATAAAAATGTAAGCAACTTCATTGAAAAACTATGAGCCCCATTTCTAATTTACCTTTCATCTTTCAAAGGTCTCGAAAAGTTGTGTTACGTCGATTGATCTTATCTTAACCTAAATACTATCTCTATTTGAGACTCATCTGGCTTCAGACACGTCCACGTACCAAATCTCAATTATATTTATTAACATTGACAACTGATGCTGGTGACCTCAACTATGTTAAAAAAATTTTTTTATAAACATTTTCATGTTATACATTTATAAAAATAGTATGTTTCACCATAAGTTAAATTATTTATAACCATGTCCCTATCAAAAACATGATGATCACTAAATTTTATCAATGACTTCATTGGTTCGTTTTAAAAGTTGATTTTAAAATCCTTTTGTTTGTTTGAAATGTTTGAATAATCCGCGCCATCCTACATCTCTAATCAATTAGTCCCTTTCAGATCTTGGGACAAAAAACGTAGTTGTCCTAGATTCAGAGTACAGCAAAGGCATGGTGCATTTCTGTTGTGACCCTAACTTTGGAACAGCTGGCTATCCAGATTAATCCGCGCCATCCCGCGTCCTCTTTTTAAGTCTTTGTAAAAACCTATTTATCTCTCTTAGCCCCTTAACTAATCTGCCTCTTTTGACATAAAATCCTGTGTTCACATCAAATTTCCTCCTTAAGATTAAATAGTAATAAAACCAAATTGCTTCTTATAGGTAAAAAATCAACAATTAAAACAAAATCCATAATTTCTTCTATTCTTATATTGATAGCTCCATTCATTTCCCCCATCCCCTCAGGTTAGAGTTGGGTGTCATCTTTGATAGCACCCTCCTCCTTTACATCTCATGTTAACAACGTACCGGTCTACTGTATTATCATCTTCGTAATATCAACCGTTTGCGTCCTTTCCTCACGCCGCACGCGACTGCCATTCTTGTTTCACAGCTTAGTCACCCTCCCGTTTAGATTATTGTTTAATTCCTTTTGTTTGGCCTCCCACATAAAAACTCTTCATAAACTTCAACTGGTCCAAAAGCTCGGCAGCTCGTATCATTATTCCACCCCTCCTATTATCACATCACCCTATCCTACAACAGCTGCATTGGCTTCTCCGTCCTGCCGGCCCCGAGCCCGCCCCTCACCTGGCGCGCTCCTCCATCTGTGTGGAGCCCCTAGGTTCTCGCCCGGGGACATCGTCTCCTACTATTATTTATCGATCAACTACAAAATACTTCTTCTTAACTTTAAAGCCATTCATAATCTAGCCCCCATCATATCGTTCTGATCGCCTCCATATACCCACACACACGCGTACTCTAAGATCCACTTCTTTTATCATTTTACTGCCCGGTCCGCCCTGTTAGTATGGGGAGTAAGCCTTTCCAGTTTTTCTCTGCATTCGCTCCACCAGACCGCTCCGTAAAATTACGCGCTTTCACGTTTCAATCCAAACTCAAAACTTATCTGTGTTAGAATAGCGTTATTCCCTTTGACCTAACTGCCACACTTGTTTTTGGTGGGGGGGGGGTGTTTATATATGTCTTTGTTCTCATTGCTTTTTAAATTTGTTATTGTTGATGATGTTGTAAGGTGACCTAGAGTGTCAGAAAGGCGCCTTATAAAATAAAATGTATAATAAAATAATATAAAAAAAAAAATCTAAATGCCCTGTTAAACATTTAATAAATAAAAACTAAGATCATTATATCAGCTCCGAGAATGCAAAAATTATAGCCTATGCAATGCCCACTGAAAACCAAAGTGACACATTTCTGGGGAAAAAGATGCTTTCTAAAAGAGTTGAGTGTAAAGAGGAGGGTCACAGGATAAAAAAAATGTTATGGTATGCACTTTGACTGGTCTCATTGTCAAATTAAACGTGAAAGTTTTTTTCCTCTCAGCATCACAATCTGCTTCTAGCACCAGATACACAGCGATGTACAAGCGACAGGTAATTATGGGGTATATCATTTTCTTGACTTTATTAATAATAATTAAAACAAGTAATAATTAGATCACCGAATCATCAGTATTTCCTGCGATCTATTAAACTATTGTTACAATCACAAGACAAGCCTAATTTTATTACGTTTAGAAATTAAATCTACATATATCGTTAAAAATCAACAAGATTATTTATCTGGACACTGATAACTGAACTGAGCGGGCCGATGACATTCCGATTTACAACGTATTGAATCAAACTTACTCGAGCCTGGATGATCAGTTTTCGTTCTAAGCTGCGAACAGCCAAAACAAACGTTTGTTGCCTTATTTCCCCGTTTCACTGGAAAGCTGCTTTGAAACAATCTGTACCTATAGTAAAAAGCGCTATAAATGTAACTATGTAATTAAAATCTTCGTCAGTTGTAAGTGATAGACTGACTTGAGACGCGGTTTTTACCATAAATAAGTTATTTAAAATAAATTTTAGCCTAATCATATACATTTGCAAAACATAAGAAAAAACCGAAACTTAACTAGTACTATAATGAGTGATGATAGATGTGAACAGAAGGATGACCACTCGCAGTATAAATAGCCTAGCCTACTGTATGAAGTCATCACGCAAGTAATAAAAAATGGTACTACATTAGATCAAATTTAACAAAAAAGCAAGGAAGACCTATAAGCTTTTTGTTACTTAAATATTGTAATTTTACCCTAATTTTATTTTACATATCCTTAATGTATGGTTTTCTACTTGTTTTGTGAGGTGTAACCATGTATGCTAATCTTTGTATATTTTTTGTTGCATTAAAAAAAAAAAAAAAGGGCGTGACGTGTAATTGACTTCATGTGACGCATTATTTATTGCGCCTGCGCAGTCGAATGTATCTCTTCAATTCCTTCAAATGCTTGCTGTTTGTTAGAAATATGACAACCTACTTTAAGAACACATGTCCGCTTAACTAGGCTACACCAACCCGTCTTTGTTGTAACAAAAAGATGTTAGCCTAGTCCTTAATTTAACCATGGGGAACTAGTTTTTCAAAATATAAACAATAATGTTATCCTAATAAAAATTTTAAACATAGTATCGTTTTTAAGAAGCTATCAGATTCTTTCAGCCATTGTATATAATAGTGCTTGCTAGTGGAACAGGTTCGCATCCGTTTTAACTGCCATAAAAAATAACTGTCTGATTTTATTCGAATTATACATTTGGGGAAAGGAGGTAAGTAATAAATAAAATTATTTGATTGGTATCTGACACACTTAATCATAAATGGTAGTAAGACTTATTGGAGATAAATCAATGCAATTTCTAGGCTACCTAGTGATCTTGTCTAATTACGTAAAAAAAAAAAAAAGAAAAGAAAAAAAAAAAAAAAAAGAAAAAATCCGTCACTTATGAGTGAACAATTGCATAATAGGTTTGTTCCCATTTTAGCTCAGTGGCAAAAGTGTCACAATTACCAACTCACCCCTACATAATATTTGCTTTTTTTCTCAGTGGACTGGTCAGTTTCAGATTAGAGGAGTGCACTGAAAACATCAGATGACACGTCTATTATGGTAATGTACGACAGCACTATAAACACACCAGTCAATCAGGCTGATTCTGTTATAGGCCCTGCGTACGAACTATGGTTAAAAAATAATCATTTTAGATTATGTGTCTTTCCTCACTATCAGAAAAAAAGGAAACCGTGGAGCCTTATGGAGACTCTAAAATCATATCTCTGCCGCAAAATGGAGAGCAATGTTTCAGCACCTTGGGGGGTTCCCAGATTAATTCAAAAACCGTCAAAGGAAATTAATATTTCTAATTTTTCCAGTGAGTGAAGTGCTTCTCTGCAGTGAAATGCCACAGCAGAACATATATTTGTCAATAATTAATACAAATGAGTATAAAAGTAGCAACTCATTGAATACTAATAGCCCCATTTCTAATTTACCTTTCATCTTCAAAGGTCTCGAAAAAGTGTGTTACGTTCGACTTGATTCCTTATCTTAACCTAAATACTATCTCTATTGAGACTGCATCTGGCTTCAGAGCACTCCACCGTTACCAAATCTCAAATTATATTTATTTAACATTGACAACTGATGCTGTGACCTCAACTATTGTTAAATTATTTTTATAAACAGTTTTCATTTATACATTTATAGAAGAATAAGTATGTTTTCAACCTAGTTAAATTATTTTATAACCTGTCTATGCAAAACATGATGATCACTGAACTTTTATCATGACTTCATTGGTTCGATTTAAAGGTTTATTTAAAATCCTTTTGTTTGTTTGTAAACTGTTTGAATAATCCGGCGCCATCCTACAATCTCTAATCTATTAGTCCCTTTCAGATCTGGGACAAAAAAAACGTAGTTGTCCCTAGATCAGATACAGCAAAGGGCAGTGTGCATTTTCCTGTTGTGGACCCTAAACTTTGGAACACTTGTCATCCAGATTAGGATCCGCGCCATCACGCTGCAGATCGCTCTTTTAAGTACTTTTGTTAAAAACCTTTTTTATTCTCTCCTGATTCAATTGCCTGCATGATCAGTGACGATAGACTGTCTACTCTATATGAACTCACATTCCTTTCATATATGAGTTTTGAGTTTAGCCTGTTGCAGGGGGTTTTTATGTTTATGATGTATGTAAAGCACATTGGTCATCTGTCGCTGTATAACTTGTGCTAATAATGAATAAACTTTGACTTTGACCATTCCCGGCTAGTTTTGGTACAAACGATGGAGACATTGGCAACAACCTGGCTCCCAGGGCATATTCATTAAAAGGAGCATTCTTTGCTCTTTTCTATATAACCATTCATATTTTTGTTTTTTTTTTTATAAACAAAAATAGTTTAAAAAAAATCGTTTTTGCTAGGGTACCAAAACTGGTAGTGGAGAACTGGTATTGAGACTGGTATATTGGTACGACTACTGTAATGTTGGTACTGTGAAAACCTAGTCTAAGGCTGTATAACTTTCTTTCTTCAGTAAAACACAAAAGGTGAAATTTCTAAAAAAGATATCCTGCACCACCTCTTTTCATTATAATGAAAGGTGAAAGGATCGAACCTGTCCACGCTCCACAATAAACCAAAGCCCCATAAAAGTAGGCTATCAGATGAAATGTACCATAAAATCAAAATCTTCAAAACCAGACAGTACTGTTGTGTGAGAAACGTGACCAAAATACCAGTTAATGATTATCATCCCCTTATAATCAGAGTGGAAGGTGCATACAACACATCTAGAACTTACACTTAACAAAAATGAGAATGGTGTTTGCAGCATATGCCATTAAAAACATTGAACATTATTTCAAAAGATCCATTACAATTTTTCCTCAATATTCAACCCCAAAGAGATGACCTCTTTAAAGATACGAATAAATAAGGGTATCAAAATGACAGGTGTGTCTGATTTACAATAGTAAAACTTAAAATGTTTTGAGAGTTGTTAATGAGCGCATACTGAAAAAGTCTTTGAAATTGGATAAATAAGCTTAACAATGAGGAATTGTATATGAGTATATCATAAATGTATATTGTATAAGAACTTTTTAATTTAATTCAAACGTCAACAAAATGTATCGGATCAGTGTTTTATAAACAAATACCTATTCATCCGTGTGTAACAGAGAATATATTGTTTAAGTGCTTTGACACCATGACACACACAAAACACACACACACACACCCACACACACCCACACACACACACACACACACACACACACACACCACACACAGTCATTACACACCATTTTAACTATATGTTTTCAACTATAGTTAAATTATTTTATAAAACATTCATTAGTACATTATAAACAAGTTAGTATGTTTCAACCTTAGTTAAATTATATTATAACCATTTTCATTACAACCCATTTTAGCTATGTTTTCAACTATAGTAAAATTATTTTATAAACATTTCATTATACAATTATAAAGACCAGTATGTTTGTCCACTCTAGTTTTTCATTTGAATAATATTGTAAACGATCAACCTTAGTTAAATTATTTTAAAACCATTTCTTTACATCATTTAAACTTTTTTTCAACTTATAGTAAAAATTAATTTTATAAACATTTCATTATACATTTATAAAGACCAGTATGTTTTCCACCTTAGTTAATTATTTTATAACATGTTTCATTTATACATTTATAAAGAATAGTATGTTTTCAACCTTGTTAAATTATTTATAACCATTTCATTTATACATTTATAAAGAATAGTTAGGGGCATCCTTAGTCAAATTATTTTATAACCATTTCATTTACATCATTTAAACTATACTTTTTACAAACTGTAGTTAATATTTTTATAAACATTTATAAAGACCAGTATGTTTTTTCAACTCTGCTTTCATTTGAATAATATTTTAAACGATGACCCTGTTATGTAACATTGTTTCAGATATCAGAGGCCAGACATGGAAAAAATACGGGGTTAGGCATGAACCCCCGTGACACACTTGCCGAGGTAGGGGGAGCGTCATGACCACACATGAGAGGGACTCCCGGTGACACTGACATTTGTTCCTCTCACATTACACAGAAACCACAACCTCGTGGAATGCCACACGTGGCAGAGGTAGGGGAGCGTCTGTGACACACTTAAAGGGGAGGTTAGGGACAGCCTGTGACACTGACTTTTTTCCTCTCACATTACACAGCAAAACACAATGTGGCCTCTGGAATGCCAAAACAGTTTGATGATCAGATAGCCTCAACAACCACAACCCTTAATCAAAAGAGGCCAGAGCAGAGGTAGGGAGCGTCTGTGACACTGACTTTTTTCCCTCCTCACATTACCCTCATCACATGAAGACCACTATGGCCATCTGGAATGCCCGAAAACAGTTGATTGATCTGATACCTCAACACCACAACCCTTATCCAATAAGCCGGATGGTCAAAACATTTCATTGATCGATAGGCCGGGGGTCACAGCTGAACCTTAACAATAGACGCCGGATGCACATCGCTCAAACACATCGAATGGATGGGTGGGGTTCATATGTCAATCCTTATCTTTAGATAACGGAGGCCACACTCAGGAAAAGGGCGGGACCGAAAAGGTCGAAAGGTCAACCGGAAGTCATCCAATTCTTTTGACACATGGTGTCCGTAATAACTACTAACAAAACTTAACCAAACGAAAGAAAAAGATCCCGGAGGAGGATCACCAAAGAGTTACATGGTGATGCGAGGACGAGTAAGAGTAAGAGAGTGAGAGAAGCTTGGCCGCGCTCGTTAAAGCAATTCGTTCACGCCTTCTCTCGCGTGAATGAACCCATCACCTGTGAGAAAGTGCGCGGCAAAAGTGTTCCTTTGTCTGTCCGAGCCTACTTGTATGTTTTTATGACTAGCGACAGAAATGTTTTCAGAGTCACTATAAAGCTGTACAACACAGTAAATACAATTTTCGGGATGTTCGATGGACATATAATGGCGTGGTCTCCCCAGGGATTCTGTAGGTATCAAAAACGAATGCACAGTGAGATAGTGTATTGCAAGTTTTCATAAAAATGCATATTAAGCACTTACAGTCCATTTAGAACTATGATAGCAATATACGTAGGTATTCCCATCTGACTTGGGCATCAGACACACAAAAAACCCAATCAAATATATTTCGGTAAATCTTTTAATGAGGAAATTAAAGAAAGATTCGTGTGTGTGTGTGTGTGTGTGTGTGTGTGTGT
The DNA here is from genome assembly GCA_030578275.1 of Meda fulgida. Classification (NCBI taxonomy): domain Eukaryota; kingdom Metazoa; phylum Chordata; class Actinopteri; order Cypriniformes; family Leuciscidae; genus Meda; species Meda fulgida. The sequence goes on along the minus strand of CM060632.1, from coordinate 6,701,427 downwards.
GTGTGTGTGGTGTGTTGTGTGTGTGTGAGTTGGAAATGTCTTCCACCCTGAGTTCTCTTCCTTGCCGGAAAGGGGGTAGTTGGGTATAAAACATCTCCGTGAAGCTCGGTGTCCTTGTTGTCTTATAAACCTCTGGGTGCCATAAAACTTGTCACCAAAATCATCTATGGTAGACTGGCTGGAAGCCTACGTCTAATTTACTTCCATGAGTCCTAAGTTAAAAGCTTTTTCGCATGATGGACTGCATGCGTCACGCTGACACGGTCCAGTACAGAATGAAGGCCAAGCCCATTGTCAGGGTGTAGCTGAGAACCATAGAGATACACACGCAGTGTCCAGCTTCGGTCCAGGCTTGGACAACAGGTCAAGATGGGCAGTCGAGACAAAGCTTGAGGGCTGTGTCGATAGAGCAATGTCAATTAGGCTGGGACCCCCCCCTTTGGATGGAACACAGGCCAGGTCTGGATCTAGGTGAAGTTGTCGTTCTTGAAGAAAGATGGGCTTTCCAGTTCTGCTTTATACGCTTCGCTGGGAAGATGTACAATGCGAGGTCATCAAGGTGGAGAATGGCACCTTTTCGGTACTTGAATCCAATCCATGGTTGAGCAAGGTGACACGGAGGCAATGTCCATCTGGTCGTAATAGGTGTACTGGCGCACAGGAAGTGTTACGAGCCACCTGTCGCCTTACAATCTCTGCTTGTGTCTCGGTGACTTGAGTGCGAGGTTTGGGGGCCTCAGCAGGCAGCGAGTGTCGCTGGCCATGGGATGCAACCCACAGATTCCATCAGTGTCTTGTCTCTGAGAAGGGTTTGCGAGGACAGAGATAGTGAAGGTCTTTGGTCAAGGAGCACAATGTGCAGGTTCGGTGCAGGTACCGCTATGTGTGCTGTCGTGTAGGCCACACGTCTGAGTGCGGATCTTGATGGAGTGGTTACTTTGTCCAAAAGCCTGACCTTGACAATGGTCCTTGAGTCTAGATTCGGCCTGACTCTATGATGGGTAGGCTCAGGCGAAACCCACTTCCCTCAGCTCGGGGTTTGATGTAGACTGGGATGGCGCTACCCAGAGAGTAGGCAAGGTGTATTTGTAGAGGGTGCGTTTGGTGTGGGTGATGTGGCCAGCACGGTTGCACAAGGCTTAAAGGTTATCAGGTACGGTTTTTGGAATGCTACCCATGGCTAGGCTGCCAATGGAGGAGCTCACCTCCCGTCAGCATTCTGGTTCAACGTAGGGATTTTCTAAGCCAGCTTGACGAGTTATTTGGGAGCCGTGCCATGCTTAGTGCAGGGATTCTCGTGGAAGAGTTGTCCCCCCCCTCCTGCTGACGGGGGTTCTCTTGTAGGCTGGCTGGTGATGTCTTGAACGAGTGGGCTTTCACCACCCTTTTTTAGCTATTACCTCTTGGCTGAAAGGTATGGATCGCTGTCAGTGAAACTCCTGTGTTGTGCGTTTCCCCTTCCGGTCACTCGGCAGCTAATACATGTTGTTCAGCTCTCTGTGAACAATGTCAAGTTCGTCTTTGAGATCGTGCTCTGCTGAACCAAGTCTTGGATTTTTAGCTTAGGGCCGCTTTCAAGTGTTGTTCGCAGGCCTTGGCTTTAGCGTTCTTCTGTCTTTTAGTTCAGTCTCTGCGCTTGCAAGGAGAGCTTCATCACCTTTTTGGAGTTCTTGTTTGAGTTTCCTCTCTGGTTTCTTTCTTCTGATGCTCTCTTTGTCTGTGTCTAGACGAAATCTAGACAGGCATTATGAAGTCTTTCCCCCATGGGTGGTTCCCCCCCCCCCCCAACAAAATGGTGAAAAATTTTGTCAACCCAACCCCCCCAAACACGTCCTGGTGGACAGGGAGGGGATGACTCTGACCTGTCCTGTCTCGTCGCGAGGAGTACCTGTTTAGACGACTCGGGGTTGGGCCTGTGCCTCCGCCTCCTCAGCTTGAAGCTTTAGCGTCGCTGCGTCCTGGCTCCAGGCCGTGTTGCTCATTCGCGGAGCCGTGCCTGGGCGACAAGGTGAAAGAAGGTTCCCACGATTTGGCCAGTCATTTATTTGTGTCTCGGGTCGGATCGTAGGCCCATCAGCTTGTCGAAGTCGCGTCCACTGCTCTTAGCACGGGGGCTCTGAAATCACCGGCGTACTGGCAGGAAGGTGGTCGTCATGGCTCTCTGGGGGTGGCAATGCATGCTGGTCGTAAGTGAAGTGTACGTGCACACAGGGTGTTTTACGAGCCCCTGTCGCCTACAAATCTCGCTTGTGTCTCGGTGACTGAGTGCGAGTTTGGGCCTCAGCAGGCAGCCGTGTGTCCTGGCCATGGATGCAACCCCCACAGATCCATCATGTTGTCTCTGAGGAAGGGTTTGCGTAGGACAGAGATAGTGAAAGTCTTGGTCAAGGAGCACATTCACCAGGTTTCGGGCAGGTACAGCGGTGTGTTGCTGTCGAGGTAGCCACCACTCTGAGTGGCGGATCTTGATGTGATTGTTACTTTTCCAAAAACCTGACCCTTGACAATGTCCTTGATGTCGGTAGATCGGCTTGACTCTAGATGGTAGGTTAAGAAGAAAACCACTACCCTCTGCCGGGTATGATGTAGACTGGGATGGCGCTACCCAGAGAGTAGGCAAGGTGTATTTGGTAGAGGTGAGTTGGCGTGGTGATGGCCACACGGTTTGCGACAAGGCTTTAGGGTATCAGGTACGGTGGAATCTACCCATGGCTAGGCTGTCAATGGAGGAGCTCACCTCCCGCAGCATTGGGGTCTGGGTCAACGTAGGGATGATTCTAGCCAGCTTGTCAAGTTCTTGGAAGCCGTGCCATGCTTAGTGCAGGGAATTCTCAGAAGAGTTGGGCCCCCCCCCTCGCTGCTGACGGGGTTCCGTAGGCTGGCTGGTATGTCTTGAACAGTGGGCTTTCACCACCCGTTTTTTAGCTGTTCCCCCCCCCCCCCCTTAGCTCTTGGCTGAAAGGTATGACCGGCTGGTCAGGGAAACTCTGTGTGTGTGCGTTTCCCCTTCCGGTCCACTCTGCAGTCTATACGAAGTGTTTCAGCTCTCGGTGAACAATGTCCAAGTTCGTCTTTGAGATTGTCTCTGCTGAACAGCTCGTGGATTTTAGCTTGGGCCGCATTCAAGTGTTTTTTCGCAGGCCTTGGCTAAGCGTCTCTGTCCGTTTTAGTTCAGTCTCTCTTCTTGCAAGGAGAGCTCACCTTTTTGGAGTGACTGAGGTTGGCCTCCGCTAGAATCGCGCACGGACACTCTCCCTTTTTCTCCGGCTCTACTAACCCCATTTTCCCAGGCCGTGGCCCTAGCAACCCTACGTGAGGATGCCTCCGCTAGCGGCGCCAGGCCAAGTCGCCATATTTTTCCCCACCTCAGCTTTCTCTTTCCTAACCGGTTCGCTTCCAAGCTCCAGGGGCCGTCGCAAACACAAGACGACCTCGTTTCCACGTCGGCCGGATTGTCTACCCCAAAAACACGCTTCCTCAAGCAAAATCACCAATTTTACTCTGTTACAGCAACTCAGATGCCCATACCTCCAAACACCATCGCGTTGGAACCGCCCCAGTCGTCAGCAACATCCGAGCGGCACTATCTATCAGGTCGGATATGACCGATCATCTCTCCTTCTCTGCTTCCCCCCAACCATTCAAAGCGCCATGATCGGCCACATCATCCCCGATTTTGTCATTTTCTTTTCTGAATTTGCATCACTTCGCCAGATATACAGAGGTCGTCTGGGCGTTTTTCCCATAGAGACGTTGAGCTCTATGACTATCTCGCGATTGGGGGCAGAGACTCACGTCGACGGCGCAAAAGCCCTCCCAATATAAGTGTCCACACTCATCGCCGCGGATGCTTACTGTCCGATCGCAGTGATTATTGAACTCCCCGTCGGTACAGCCGCCAAAATCGCTCCCAATATAAATTGTCCACACTCATCGCCAGCGAGGCTTACCGTCCGATCGCAATTAGTATTGAACTCCCCTGCAGAATGGCGCAAAAAGCCCTTCACAATTCCAATATAATAAATAAACTCCACCTAATCTGTCAGCGAGGGCTTACCCGTTCGCTTGCAGCAGTATTGAACTCCCTTCGGACACCGCAAACATCAGCCCTATATTTCATTTTTGGGATACAGTTCCTGCTGATGTCCGAATAAACTAATTTTTGCATTTGGGGGAATAACTCTGCGTTCGGCCAATTAACCAAAACAGAGCTCCTCTCTCCGGACAGCAACGGCCTAAATCTGTTTACCATTTAATCTATCGACTGATTCGTAAAGTGGGAACTGTGGACTATACAAATTAACGATAAAGGTAACTATATATGCGTCCAAACAACGACCGATAACGGTCCTTTTATCTAAGCAACATCGCGCCCGCGCTGCGGTTTCAAAGTATGCGAAAATGGATGACCTCCTGCTGCTGCTATGTGTTACAAAAAAATATCAAAAGAAAAACAGGCGCTTTGGGTACACGATATCCTAAAAAGACAAGAGGAGTTGGGAGAATCCGTCACTCTGATTAGAGTTGTTGGCTTTACAACATGTCATTGAATAGTTTTTGCGGTTCTTAATGGCCTTTACACGTCTTTGCCAGCAGAATTCCTCAGCCAGCCATGCTATGTTATCCGACGCCTCTAAACCCGTGAATCTAGCAGTCTAGTGTAAAATCGATCTAATCTAACAGAGATTTAGCAGACGAAGTCAATGATGGGATAAAAACATCCACTAGTCAACACCATTATGTATCAACGCCTTTTTTATTATACTGCACAACTTCAAGCAATGTTTTAGTCAAAACTAAGCGCTGATAGCCTACCTGAGGTAATTTTGTTACACTATGCTAAACTGCATAATATCTTTCATCGCTAATGACTTCTCAATTCTCACCATTTATTCCCAGGAGCGATTGCTTTCCATATGTCCCATCTTTTTAAACGTACCGTGAAAGGGTATTGACTTGTCAACCAGTGGAGGATTTTTTTGTACCTCGACTATTAACTTCCTGCACTGTCATCTGCCCTATTAAATGCGCGAGACCCTTAAAATTATAATGAGTTCTGATTGGCTGTTCCAGTGTTTTAATCGTTCGACAGCTGAAAAAAATCGTTCTGAAGTGATCCCAAGACGATATCGTTCCTCATATCTTTATTCGTTATCGTGTGGTGTGAACTTTGTTATTCTTTAATATCAGTTTTAGGTCAGGGCGTTCGTGTGGCGAACTCTCACTCCTCCGCACGCGATGACCAATATTTAAATAACAATATACACATAGATTGAAACTGAATTGCTCATAAACAAGTTTAAAAATGTGCAAGCATTTTCCTCCAACCAATTAATGTTTAGGTATCTGGTCAGGGTTTGGGGAATATGTATTTCAAATAATTCATAATTAACGATATTCATACGGGTTTGAACCAGATTTTTCCCCCATTAATACATGTTAAAATTCTTTCCCATAAAGGGATAATACGGTATCCCTGCATCGGCATTCATATATGGACCAGACAATTTAACCACAAATATCCAATTAATTGCATATGTTAGAATATATTTTACAGAAAGTTAAAATTAGCTCAATTGTAAATCAATACTTAATCACAACGGATTATAATTAAATATTAATATATCAATTAGGTCTAATCATATATCAACTCTAAGGATAGTCCCCTTGTGGAATTATTTTGTGATCTGATAATCCTTATGTCCGCAAACTGATCTTGCGATCTATATAAATTTTCACAGTTACGAAATCATCTCATCATCCCATGAATACAACCTTCCTGTTTTACACACATATAGGCTGCTAGTTAAAAGTAATACATTTCATACTTTTAAAGCGACGGACTGGATCGTACATTAAAGGGACTTGTAAGCAAGGACAGAATCAATAATGAATAAATGATAGCGGTCGGCCCCTCTCTCTGAAACTTACGAGGTAGAGCTGGAACTGCTCAGTCCAGGTGGCCAAACACCGTCCGCTCTCAGGTCCAGAAGGCACTTCCAAGGAATCCCACTTCTGACACCAAATTGTTGTGGCAAAACTTCTGTTAAACATCATCACTGCGTAAGAGACACTCAGAGTCAAATTAATAAAAAAGAAAAGTATTTATTCTTGCAAGAATAGGCCCAGTCGCCAACACAGCAGTTACCCTGTGAAGTGAGTGACGCACACCAGGAAGACATGAGACAGCCTTTATACTCTTTTCAAGGTTCCTCCTCACAGCAGTTACCCTTTCACCCACTCAGATAAGGTCCCCACTGCTGTTCAGTTTCTACTAAAGACACAACCTGGCCCTGAAATAAACTAGCCAAATCTTGACCACTCCTAAGGTCACGGGGGACTACCCCCACCAGATTGGGCACCAGACCATCAGGACTTTCTCTTTTTATTAATAATAGTCCTGAGGTCTGGCTTGGGTGGTTGCTGAGCACGGCGAACCTGTCCCCAATCCCTGCGAGGGGGAGCACGGTCCGCTGCGCTCTGCTTCTTTACCTCCCTGGGGTTTGAAGGACCGGGGCGGGGCTGGGTGGCAGACGGCCCCTCCCCTTGAGTCGGCGAGGAAGAAACTGAACAAAGGCTTCCTCGTGTTTCTTAACCTCCTTAAAGCGGGTGACAACGGTGTTCACTGAGTCACCAAACAGCCCAGATGGAGAAATAGGAGAGTCAATCAGAAACAAACAATCTTTTTCCTTAATCCCTGTCAGATTAAGCCACAGATGCCTCTCCGTGCTGACCAAAGCAGACATTGAACGGCCAATGGCACGGGCCGTCTGCTTGGTCACACGGAGAGACAGATCTGTAGCACGACGAAGCTCAGAGAATGACTCTTCGTCGATCGTACTGCCCGCACTAAAATCCTTCAACAGGTCAGCCTGGTACGCCTGTAACACTGCCATAGTGTGCAGCGCAGCACCAGCCTGACCTGCAGCTTGATAAACTTTTCCCACTTAAGATGATGTTATACAACAGGGTTTAGTGGGGAGGGTAGGTTTCTTAATCGAAGATGCCGATTCGGGTGAGAGATAGCTCACGAGCGTCTCTTCAACCCGAGGCATCTCCATATACCCCCGTGCCTTCGCACCCACGATAGTCGAAAAAGTCGATGTCGAGGGCACAAAAACGCGAGAAGTATAAGGTTTACTCCATGATTTAGACAGCTCATCATGCAGGTCCTCGAAAAAAGGGGAGAGACTGATGTAATGTTCTCTCCCCCCTGCCACCGGACAGAAACCTATCCTCAAGCTTACTGTGTTTGGGGGTCTCTTGTTCGCATGGCCAATCAAGCTGTAACCTGGCCACCGCACGAGTAACAACCTCTAGCAATTCCTCGACAGATTTCTTTTCGCGAGAGGAATGCTCAGAGGCTGGCTGCTCGTGATCTGAAGAACCAAGAGATATATCATCCCCCTCGTGAACCGAAGAAGCACCGGAGCGCGCTTCGAGATCACGAGAAAGGATGTTTGGATCTGGTGACGCAGCAAGCGAAAGGGACAGACCCGTCTCTTGCTCGTCATGCAGATCCATGCGCGAGCCCCACGATGAAAATGTGGGTGCAGACTGAAAATAGTTGAGACGAGTGAGAAGCATCTTAACAGTGAGACGCTCACAAAGCCTTTCTCTAAAGCCAGTACCGCGTGCTCTTCCCCCAAACACACAAAGCAATAACTGTGTGTATCCAGCTCAGACATGGGACGGGAGCATGGAGGAACGCAGCACTTATTGCTTTGTTGGCTCATTTCACTCCTTTTTTGCTTTTTTAAACTCTTAGATGTAACGAGAGAGAAAAAGATTTTGGAAATGAGAATTTCTGCACACTGCCTGTTATAAACTAACTCCTAGCAAATATCTGTATCAGATAAAAGGTAGAGAGAGAGTTTGACATTCACACATGCACAGTAATGGTCTTAAAACAAAAGACCTGGCGATGCACCTGCGGCTCATCTAAGTATAGCCTCGTGTCGCGGGTGCACGCCGATGACGTCACCGACCGAGGCTATATTACCTCCGGGTCAATTTCATTGACGTGTTATACACAATATTCACAGCTGGTCACAATAAAATATGTTCCCAATGCGCTGAGCAGCGCAGCATCGATTGTAGCTTTCGAAAGGGAACTCTAGCCTCTCTCCAATAGAGCACGCACTTACACAACAATTAACTCTCCCAAAACCTAAGCTACCATGAAATGATTGAATACAATATTATGGTGAAATAAATCCACATACCCACAAAACAGAAAAAGAAAGGTTGCAAGAGTATTTGTTATTCTTTATTCTGTTACACCAGCCTCATCAGCCCTATGAAGGCCTCATCGACATGACAGCCATCGGCACTGATCCTCAACAACTCGTCTCCATACCAGTGTGATGACTTCGATTCTCAACCAGATGGAAATGGATAAATACTCTAAATGGTCCGACCCAATCTGACTTGTAATGCTGCTTGAATCATAATCATACACTGTTCCTTCATTGGCCAGAGGAGAAATGGCCCTCCAACTGAGTCTGGTTTCTCCCAAGGTTTTTTTTCTCCATTCTCCACTGATGTAGTTTTGGTTCCTTGCCACTGTTGGCTTGCTTGGTTGGAGACATATTCAACAATATTATTGATCTACCTTACTTAAGGTGGACGATGACGCAATTTTCTTCTAGAAACAAACTTTGTTGTATTATTTTCATGTTATCTTTGAAAATCTGCTTTTGTACAATCTGTATTGTAAAAAACGCTATATAAATAAAGGTGACTTGACTCCCATTTGCCTTTTTGCACGCATTTTATACAGAAGCAATATATTTTTAGACTGTAAGTGCGCCTTGTGAAGTGGATGCTTTTGCTCAATAATGAATAATAACGAATAATTCAACGGATTATAATAATAATAATAATAATAACTATTCAGAAACAATAAATCTCATATTTATTAACGTTGTACTTATTTAATATGTTCAGTTTTTTACTTTTTGTAAAAAATGCTCACGCGCTGAGTAATTCGAATGTTAGTTGCTATAGCGACTAATAGCGTGTTATGAATGCATATTTACACTCGAATCGATCGCTATCTGTGTGCGTTCACATGATGGATTCGCATTTTAGTTGCCATAGCGACGCTGAAATCTCACTGCCTTTACACTCGAACCGATCGCTATCTGTTGATTGAGAGACGAGGCAAATTTTCAGACTTTTCCAGAATATTTTCTGTGCGGATCTTGTTTTGAAGCTGTTCAGAGTATTTTCGGAGAGAAGACTTTATTCTACAACGACATCGGATATATCCTTTATATTTTTGAAAGAGTTCATATAATTTCTGAGTATACTTTTATTTTGTTGTTCTTTACTTATTTAGAAGTAAAGTTAGTTTTATTTATTTATTTGTTTTGTTATTTTATTTAATTATTTTGATAGGTGCATTTCGGAGTATTGTTTTGTATTGTATGTTGTATTGTTTTTTTTATTGCAGTTTGAAGGAGGATGTCCATGGTTCACATGATAGGTGAAAGAGGAGGTGAGGGCTAAAGTTTTTTTTATTCGCTTTATGGTACGTTATGGTGATGTTGTACTTGGGTTGCCAACTGTCCCGAATTAGCCGGGACGTCCCGATTATTGGGCCTAAGTATTTATTTGTCCCGTACGGGTCCCGTTTATTGAGTGCTACGCTGATCTGAGTGATACAACCATAGATATTATATAGAGACGATGTCTATGGATACAACAGCAACACGACACTTGAGAATGACCACAACACCGGTCATCATCCAATCACGAGCATCAGACCATACCAATAAACTATAAATTGAGAATTAATTATTCTTTTGGGACAAATAATTTGATTTGCGAACAGAATCCTCTGCTGTCTGGTCGCTCCGGGTTCGATCCGGTCTCGCGTTAACGGCAAATCCCTTTCACTGTCCGGCCGGGTTTTGATTTCGCCAAATCAGTTTTAGTGAATTTAAACAACGTGATTATTGATCATGAGTCCAACATCCAGCCACGCAAAAAAAAAAAAAAAAAAAAAAACATGCAATCTACCCGAGGGAATAATATGTTGATGTGATTTGCTGCCCAAGAAACATGTCTGATTATTATTCATGTTTTTAAGAAAAGAAATCAGAATTATTCTATGAATAGAAGGTTCGAAGGAGATTTATCCGAAATAAAAAAAGCTTTTGTAACATTATATGTCTGTCACTTTTGATTCATTTAATGCGTCCTTGCTGAATAATTACGTTCTTTAATTTCTTTAAAATGTAGTGTATATAATGTTACAAAAGCTTTCTATTTCAGATAAATGTTATTATATTGAACTATGTTTTGTCTGTTTTGTGTGACTTTAAAATTCGTTTTAGAATTAAATTGTACATAAAAAGGTTGAGCAAAAAATGTGTTTATGCCTGAGAACCTTTTTAACACACGAACCTGAAATGACATATACTGTGTGATAGGCTACAGTACAAATATTTTGAGTGTCCCTTATTTTCCTGTAAAGAGCACGATTGTCCTGCATTTTTCTTTTCGGAAGTTGGCAACCCTATGTTGTACAATGATTGAATACGTTAATGTGATGAAAATTGTGTGAGGTATAACATTTCATTCCTCCATTTGTGATCACAGGTATTGGATGCCTTACATGTGAAATAAACTTATCAACTGTAACAATTTGTAACTGACAACTGACATTGTGGATTATTATTAAAGATTACTAACTATGTGATGTCTGAAACATTCCATCCTCAGGCCGCTCCAGATCCAGGAGAGCTGCTTTCTCTCAGACGGATGGTCAGGAGGTTTGGAGACCCGGTTCTGATGACCGTGATCAGGATCCGCTGCCAGACTCGACACAGACACAGATCCAGGAGCTTCCTGGAGATTTAACACCTCTGTCTTCTGAGTTTTCTGTTTCTGTGTCCACAGGTCGAGATCACAGGAAGAAAGCGTGGCAGAGCGGCAGCCAGCAGAGGCCAGATGATGGACGTCCGTCCACTTCATCTAAACGCTCTCGCAGAGGTCAGAATAGGCTTTAATAAAGACGTTATGGCTCAGTCTCCATCTCTGACTGATTTGCCATTGAAAATAGAGAGTTGGAAAAAAAAAATAAAGTAACAATTTGATGTGACCACTGGCATTGATTATTAATATTATTTAAAAAAAAATATTATATAGACATTCGTCTAACATTTTCAGAACATTTAGTGAACATTCAAAAATTTCTGTTTCTAATAGTTGTGTTTTCAATTGTTTTTCTTCATTTCAGAAAAACCTACAGAATCTAGGAAGAGGAAAGGAATTGGTTCTTTCCTCAACAGGGTATGGAAGGCTACGAAGAGTAACTTCCTCTGCTGTTGCCACAGTTGTGCTGTGGATGTTGTGGAGCCTTTTGTCCCTCCACCAGATCTGGAGCCAAAGCCTGATCCTGAGCCATCATCCCCTGCATCAGATCACTCCGGCGTCAAGCCGAATAATGGTAAATATCGTCATTATTTCTCCGACATTATAATAATGTGAAGAAAATTTGATTTTTGAAATTTTCCAAACTCAGGCCGTTCCATATCCTTGAGAACTGCTTCCACACATTCTCCATCATCATCTTTGTCCCTCTCTGAGGACAATGTAGAGAGGAGGTTCTGTGGAGAGTGGTTAAGCCTTAGCAGCAGAGGCTCGTACATCGTTGAATGGAGGTGGAGTGGTCATATTTCGGAGAGCCGAAACGAACAGAGCAGCAACTGCTGTTTGTCCAGGTCCGACAGCCTCGAAGGGTTTCTGTGCCCTCCACTGCCAGGTCAAGTTCCCGTCGAGCCAACAGAGACAAATGGCCGAACTGCTCAGGGTGCCATGGAGGATTCTCCAGTGAACAAGAGCTCAACAGGTGAGACTGAAATAAGGCTGGTCAGTGTAAAGTGTACAGAAAGGAGATTTTGCTATTTCATGCATAATTGCTTCAAGTTTTTAACATGTTAATGTCCGGTCACATTGACTGTTGCTCAGCAAATTTAAAGAAAAAAAATATTTGTGAAACTGGACATTTTGAACGTTTAGGGAACATTTAGAAAAAACGTTTTCTTAATTTTATGGGACCATTAGCTAAACGTTCTCAATAAAGGCATGAACTCGATGGTACTTGCGCTGTCTGACACACACTCGAAACACGCGCACAGAAAGCCGCTTCTCAGACAGCGTACGATCCAAATATAATTCTGTTTTGCGACTTATTGCTTTTGAATTGTCAAATACACACAAAATTGTCAAAATGGCTGTCGTGCCGAGTATTACAGAGTCGGTTATGTCATAAATGTCTATGTATTTAATAAAAATCAATTAAATATTTAATTTAATATAAATATATGTTAAGATATGGCCCATATGATTTTTGCCATTACCAGAACTGAGCCACATGTGCCAGAGTTGGCCAAATGAAGCCTGGAAATGTATGTTTTTTAAAACAGTATTGTAGTTTTGTTTTCCACTTAAAAATAAGGCTTGAGGCTTTGTTTTCAGAGAATATTCATATTATTTTCCCCATATTAATATTATTTTCTCAACACAACCAGTACTGATATTTTTTAAATAAAACAATGGATCTAGCAAGCTAATATTCTTCTCATATTTTTCTGTTTGTTTTTCAGAGTCCTTTGAGTCTCTCTATAACATGGGAAAGATGATTGGATCCGGAGGATTTGGCAGGGTGTTCAATGCAACACGCAAATTTGATGGCAAAAAGGTCAATCTTACCGAATTGTACAAACATTTTGCTCTTGCATGCATCAAAACATATTCAAACTATTTACAGATGGTTTAATACTTAATGCAAGATCAGGTGCTTGAAAACTGTTACTGTTATTGAAACAGTATATATATATTTTTTTTTTTGCAGGTTGCCATCAAGCAGATGCGCAAGATTAACAATGATCGTTTTCTTAATATTGTGAGTTGGCCAAAACCTGAATATGTATTAAGTTGTTCAAGTGCAGATTATTGTAGTTAATACACCCGTAGGAAGCTTTAGGTGTAAATGTGATTGACAAATAAGCCTAGAGGCACCAAATGAGCTAAAAAAGGCTCCTTTGAACGTATCTAAAAAGATCAAAGAAAAGTACTTTTAAAAATGATATGTTTTCTTCAGATTTTTACCCAGCTTACCTTCTGTCTACTACTTTTCTCTAGCCCGGGCATCCCGAACCTCTGGTTACAGAAGTGGCGCTGCTGATGATGATGAGGCGAGAACCCATAAGCCCCTTCGTCATACAACTGTACGAGTGGTTTGAACATCCTAAAACATTCATTCTCGTTATGGAGTATCCTGAACCCTGCGAGAGCTTGCTGGACTTCATCACTCGTCATCCTCAACTGTATGAACCAACAGCACGGGTCATCATGCAACAGGCTGTGCTGGCAGTGCAACACTGCATCGAGCATGGTGTTTTCCATAATGACATTCATGCAGAGAATTTCCTGTTGAAGAAACACACGTTAGAGCTCAAGCTGATAGACTTTGGCTGCGGTCAGCTATTTAGTAGTGATGGCTACGAGAGCAACATATACATTGGTGAGCATTTTGGGAGTGTGGAAACCTGAATGTAGTGACTAATTATTTGATACTTTAAAAAAAAGCTCAACAATGTGCAAATTACTTGCTTACAGGATTACAGGAGCACTGCCCACCTGAAGTCTTGACAGAAACTCGATTCCACGCCGTCCCAGCAAATGTCTGGGCTTTAGGAGTGTTGCTGTACAAGATGGTGAACGCATGTCGTCCTTTTCGTAATATAATGGAAATCACACAAGCCAATGTTACATTTCAGAACTCCAACTTATCCAAAGGTGAGTGAATAATATTGATAACATTGATAAACATACACATAAAGCAAAGGCTTTGTACAGAAAGAGTTAAAGGTGAAGTATGTCAGAATTTTTAAGTATAGCTCAACGTATAGCGAGAGTTTTGGGCGTGGATACTGTAGCAGGTGGAGCCATGGGAAAAGAAATGCAGCTTTAGTTACAGAAGTGAAAGCCAAAATTTGCTACATTTATACCAAAAAGTGAACAGAGCATTGCGATGCTACGCGCTACAAAGCATGCTTCAATACCATACAGGATCATCATGCGCCCGTTCAGAATGGCAAATCTTCATAAAGATGCAACTCAGTGAAAGGTATTCCTATTATGTTGGACCTGAAACATGCTTTACAAGAACCCGTAAGAGCTGTGTTTGTGATGTTTAAGTTGGGGAAGACGCAATGCTAGAAGGGGTCTTTGGAAGTTTTTTTTTTAAAACAGGCTTTATTTTGTAATTTATTCCGCTCGGCGCCACTAGTGTTGCAGAAACTTCATACTTCACTTTTAAAGTAAAGATAAGAAACATTTTACAGTACATTAATCATTTTTTAAATGCTGTTTTCATAGATGCCAACTAACCAGCTCTCTCCTTATCAAAATGTGTACAGAGTGCAGGGATCTGATTAGCCAGTGCCTAGCCCGGGATCCAACTAAACGCCCGACGTTAGAGCAGATGTTACAACATAAATGGATTAGTAATGATCTACTGTAGATTGAAGAAGTTCAGGAGATTCACTCGATCAGTTTCAGGTGTGAGGAAGTGTAACAGAGAGTAGAATTATTAATTTTGTCTTCAATTCTGGATTATTTGTTTCAATTTGTATTCATTGTATTGTTCTTGTTGTAGTCAAGTCAAGTCACCTTCATTTATTTAGCACTTTATACAATACAGATTGTTTTTAAAGCGGCTTCATGGTAATAAACAGGAAAATAACAGAATTAGTGATGCAAACAGAATTCAATTCTGTTGTAAAAAATCATTCATGAGTTGAGTTGTTCATATAATTTTTGTATTGGATAGGAAATAACACACTTGCTGTTCTTGGTGGAAGGCTTGAGCTCGAGACTTGACCGAAGCCTGAAGTCCAACCCCAACCTGACAGGGAACTCAGAGCCTGTCCACGTCTGAGCAAGAACATGAGACACTGCAAGACTGGACAGAAGTCATCAAGTCATCACAGCCACATTTGCTTTGTTTTAAAAGTCAGTTTTGTTTTGTTTTAAAAGTCAAGGCTAGACAAGTCATCTTTGTTTATTAGGGGTGTATTGAATGATATTCAAACCAAACCAAAAAAACGCGATACACAGCCCACGGTACGTATCGCGATAATCTCATGGCGCCCTGAACGCGCGTGCCCAGTGTCCACAGCTGTTTGTCAGCTACAGAAATGAACTCTTTCGCTTAATATATGCACTATTTTATCCTATATATTCATTATATTTCACTTAACCTGTTGGTGATATCTTGATTATTTAATGTATGTTTAAAATAACTCAACAAATAACTTAAAATAACAATGAAAATGATTATATTTCAACAACTAATTGGAGTAAAGACATATCATTAAAGTTAGTTAATGCAAAAACTGCCTTATGTAAATGTTTACATACAGTTTGTTATTTGATTGTTACATCTAAAAATAAATAGCAACTGAATTTAATAGTTTAATAGTTTGGGCTCTGTTGTTAACCATTAATATTATTGTAATGTGCAAGTAAAGACTCCCTATATAGTGTACAGCATTAGTAGAGATACTTTTTTAAAGAAACATATAATTATAACTGAAATAATTTAAAGACAGAGAGACAATTTGTTCAGTAAACCAATGTTTAATTTTTTTTTATAAAAAGCAACTTTATGTTTAGTCCACCACAACCCCCCGCCCCCCACCCCACCATCATCACGTCAAAACTGAGGTATGTAACGAACCGTCGGTTTTGTGTACCGTTACACCTCTATTATTTATATAGTGCCTTATATATGACCAATCTTTATGACCCCTTTGAATAAATGCTTTCAATGAATACAAAAGAAGAAATGCTTTTAAACAGTCTCAGCCTATGAGAAACCTGTGAAATGAAAAGGCAAAGACCTATTTTTGTGCTTCCCGAAATAAAAACTATAAATTAAACTGTAAATAAAATCTACATGGTTGCAAACGTCAGTGCATTGGAGTCTGTCTAAAACATAACAATACAATAAACGAGACTAGAGCCTTAGAGCCTGTGGACAGTAATAATAATAATTTGGTGCATGACACCCCCATTGGTTATTTAGGTTAAAGAAGCTATTCTTCTATTATTAGAAAGATTTAAGTCAATCTGGAAGCTTATAGGAATAGTTACCCAAAAACAAATAAAAAGTTATGTCATGAAACTTTAGATGGCGCAGGCTAATAGGTCCTTTACTCAACCTGTTTGCAATGACATCATTTTCTTTAGGGCACAGCTGATTGGTTCTTGCTGTATCAGTAGCCAATGAGCTCGCTTGCTCAACCTTCAAATGCTTTGTTAGCATTTGCTGTAGTTACAGGGCACTCCACCTGTATTAACTGAAAATTAAATACAAAGTCATGTATAAATGAAAACCTACGGTGAATATAACTAGCTATGCTACAGTAGATCATATCCAGGAATAGACGTTTGTCCACTGTAGTGGAAATTATATTTTAGTGAATTTCTCTTTCACCATACATGTCACAGTTTTAAGTCTGTGTGTCCTGTAAAGAGCACATTCAGAGATAACAAATGTTTGGAGGTTTCACCATGACAACAAAAACAACTCCTCCTTGGTCTTTAAAAATGACTGACATTAATTTAGTGATCAAATGTAGCACTCTTATGGAAATATTATTAAATGTAATCATCATTTAAATCTGACTAAACTTCAAATTGTTTGTCATTAATCAACATCTCATGAAAATGTTTCTAAATCGAGTTTCTAATTCTTATTCGAGCTAATTCGGGTTTCTAATTCGAAATATGACCTTCTGTTACAAAACAAGGCATTGATTTCACTCATACCAGGACTTAAATCATGTTTATCCAACCTCAAACATTTTCGAAGACACACAAGTGAATAGGGAAAGAAATTATATATCAATATTCCTATGAAATATTAGATATTATTATGAAAATGTTGGCAATTATTACTCCCATTATTACACTTCTGTTTTCATTTCATGTTCCCCGTAAGAACACATTTATATGCAAATTAGATACAGTGTACATTGTATTGAATTGGACTACCCATTAATGGCCATTTTACCCACATATTGCATAAAGTAAAATGGTATATCAATTCATTCCGTTATATATATGGTAACATAGTTGAGAATCATCTTTATACAAAGTTTGGTTAAAAAAAATCCTGAAACCTAAAAATTGTTTGGTAAATGAAAAAAAAAAAAGAATCCAGTTTTTGCCTATACATTTCATGTTTTTAAACAACTGAGTCCTGGTTCCACTATAGGACATAGCATAAGATATGAATAAAATATATTTTTTCAAAAATGTTTTTTTTTCTCCATTTGTTTAGTATGCTATTTATGTTTATTATGTTTTTGTCTCTCCATTTATTTATTATTTATGATCTGTTTAGCTGTGCATTTACTGAACGAGCACTGTGCCACTGTACGTCCGACTGTTGTTTGTTTGCACTGTATCTTATTTCCTTTTTATTTTAAACTGTTTTAATTGTTTTTTATTCCTTTTGATTATTTTAATTCCTTCTCGGTAAAGCACTTTGAATAACCATTGTGTATGAAATGTGCCATAAAATAAAATAAAAATGTTCTGTGTCTCTGGATGAAATATTGTCCGTTTGATCCAACTATGTGTATTATTCATTTTCATTTCACAAAAACTAAATTCAATTGCAATTCAGTTTTATCTGAATTATCTAGATATTTTAATCCGTAGTGCAGATCATTACACTGTCTATTTTATAGATTAATGTAACGTTTATATTCGAATTCACCACGAGTTGTGTACGTTTCGAGTGTCGATTTAATGATGTTATATTGCCGTATATCTGGACGCATCAGGAACAACAGGGCCGTATATCTGCCTGCTCCAGGTCTGCAGCCTCCCCCATATAGGAATTGATGTATATTCGTTGAAATAATCCGTTTCTTTTTAGTTTTAACTTAGTTTTTTGTCCTGCATAACACACGAGAATGATTTTTTAAAAATAATTATTGTTGAAAGAAACATAAAGGATACCAAACCTCAAAAAAAAAAAAAAAATTCCAAGAAGTCGTGGAGTGGAGGAAGCCCTAGCACTCAGAATGGTCTCAATAACATCCGGTGAAAGCCCAGCTTCTCTTAATTGGTACCCATCAGGGGCCAAACGTGAAGATTCCACAGGCCGGGCCTGGGATGGAATATTGTGCCCTCCGCCTGAGACAGAAGGTCTCCCATGGCGAGCCGTCGAGGAGAGATATTATCTCTGAGAACCACACTCTGTTCGGCCAACGCGGTGCTATCAGTAAGAGGCAAGACCCTTGCTGGCGAACTCTGGCTAGAACTCCTGGGAGCAGAGAAACTGGAGGAAAAGCATACAGGCGCATCTTGGGCCATGAGTGCGCCATCGCATCCAGACCCAACGGAGCCAGGTGACTCAGAGAGAAGTAGAGGGGACGTTGCGCTGTCTGTTGGGAGGCGAAGAGGTCCACCTCCGCCCTGTAAAATCTGGTCCAGATCTGTTTCACTACCTCCGGGTGGAGCCTCCATTCCCCCGTCGGCAGTGTCTGTCTGGACAATAGATCTGCTCCCACATTCAAATGCCCTGGGATGTAAACTGCCCTGAGTGACAGGAACTTGCCCTGGGCCCAGAGAAAAATCTGCCTCGCTATTCTGTTCAGGTTGCGTGAGCGCAGACCTCCCTGGTGATTTATATAAGAGACTGCTGCTGTGTTGTCCACCCGCACTAGGACATGACAGCCCCTCAATTAATGGAGAAAATATTTCAGAGCCAGAAATATGGCCATCAACTCGACGCAATTGATGTGCCAACCGAGCTGATGACCCTCCCATTCCCCTTGAGCTGTGCGGCCATCTAAGACCGCTCCCCAGCCCATCAGGGAGGCGTCTCTCGTTAGCAGTCTGCGATGACACGGCGCCCCTAAAGTGGGACCCAAGGCGAGGAACTGGGGTCTGAGCCACAGAGAAAGTGTACGAAGCCCGGGGCGCATCACTTTTATTTGCCTTTGAGGATTGGCTCTTGGATGAAATCCTCTTGCTTTTAGCCACAACTGAAACAGTCTCATGTGCAACAGCCCCAGAGGAATCACCGTGGATGCTGAAGCCATGAGACCCAACATTCTTTGATACTGACGAACAGTGCGAACTTGGCCTAGCTTGACTTTGGTCATGGTCTGCCGAATGGTCTCGATTCGAGCGGGAGACATTTGTGCCCGCATCGTAATCGAATCCCAAACGATCCCGAGATAACTCGTTCTCTGAGCAGGAGAAAGAACACTTTTTTTGGTGTTGAGTTTCAGCCCTAGAGAAACTAGATGAGCTAACACGATGTCTCTGTGTTGAAGTGCCTCTCTTGATTGTGCTAGAATTAACCAATCGTCAATGTAATTCAAAATGCGAATGCCCCAGAGTCGCATTGGGGCCAGTGCTGCATCCATGCATTTTGTGTATGTGCGGGGTGACAGTGCTAGGCCGAATGGAAGAACCCGAAATTGATACGCTTCGCCCCGAAAAGCGAACCTCAGGAATTTCCTGTGTTGTGGCAATATTTCTATGTGAAAATATGCGTCCTTCAGATCGATCGTGACGAACCAATCCCGATGTTGAATTTGCGACACGACCGTCTTGACGGTTAACATCTTGAACTTGAGCGCTTTCACTGTACGGTTTAAGCCTCGAAGATCTAAGATTGGAGGCAACCCCCCGTCCTTCTTGGGAACTAGGAAGTATCTGCTGTGATAACCTGACTCCCTCTCTGGAAGAGGAACATATTCTATGGCCTCTTTGCTCAGAAGAGTTTGCAGCTCTTGCGACAGTACATGCATCAGCTCCGGTTTCACGGAAGTGAAAATCACGGCGTTGAAACGCGGAGGACGATGAACAAATTGGATTCTGTATCCTATTTGTACTGTGCTTAATACCCACGCAGAAACGCCTGGCAGAAGTTTCCACGCTGCCAGGCTTTCTGAGAGTGGTATTAATTTTAATACTTCCTCTTGAGGGGATGTTAGATGTTACGCGTCCGGAATGACAGCCGGAAACAACGGAACATCTCACATTTCACTGGAAACCACTGCCCCCCGAAGCACGAGAGGTAGCGGGGATGGAGTGGTGTTGTGAGGGTAGCGAGAAGGGGCGAAGAGATCTTGAACGCGCCCCATCCCGCGGGGGACTACCCCCACCAGATTGGGCACCAGACCATCAGGACTTTCTCTTTTTATTAATAATAGTCCTGAGGTCTGGCTTGGGTGGTTGCTGAGCACGGCGAACCTGTCCCCAATCCCTGCGAGGGGGAGCACGGTCCGCTGCGCTCTGCTTCTTTACCTCCCTGGGGTTTGAAGGACCGGGGCGGGGCTGGGTGGCAGACGGCCCCTCCCCTTGAGTCGGCGAGGAAGAAACTGAACAAAGGCTTCCTCGTGTTTCTTAACCTCCTTAAAGCGGGTGACAACGGTGTTCACTGAGTCACCAAACAGCCCAGATGGAGAAATAGGAGAGTCAATCAGAAACAAACAATCTTTTTCCTTAATCCCTGTCAGATTAAGCCACAGATGCCTCTCCGTGCTGACCAAAGCAGACATTGAACGGCCAATGGCACGGGCCGTCTGCTTGGTCACACGGAGAGACAGATCTGTAGCACGACGAAGCTCAGAGAATGACTCTTCGTCGATCGTACTGCCCGCACTAAAATCCTTCAACAGGTCAGCCTGGTACGCCTGTAACACTGCCATAGTGTGCAGCGCAGCACCAGCCTGACCTGCAGCTTGATAAACTTTTCCCACTTAAGATGATGTTATACAACAGGGTTTAGTGGGGAGGGTAGGTTTCTTAATCGAAGATGCCGATTCGGGTGAGAGATAGCTCACGAGCGTCTCTTCAACCCGAGGCATCTCCATATACCCCCGTGCCTTCGCACCCACGATAGTCGAAAAAGTCGATGTCGAGGGCACAAAAACGCGAGAAGTATAAGGTATAAGTATAAGTATAATATTACTCCATGATTTAGACAGCTCATCATGCAGGTCCTCGAAAAAAGGGAGAGACTGATGTAATGTTCTCTCCCCCCTGCCACCGGACAGAAACCTATCCTCAAGCTTACTGTGTTTGGGGGTCTCTTGTTCGCATGGCCAATCAAGCTGTAACCTGGCCACCGCACGAGTAACAACCTCTAGCAATTCCTCGACAGATTTCTTTTCGCGAGAGGAATGCTCAGAGGCTGGCTGCTCGTGATCTGAAGAACCAAGAGATATATCATCCCCCTCGTGAACCGAAGAAGCACCGGAGCGCGCTTCGAGATCACGAGAAAGGATGTTTGGATCTGGTGACGCAGCAAGCGAAAGGGACAGACCCGTCTCTTGCTCGTCATGCAGATCCATGCGCGAGCCCCACGATGAAAATGTGGGTGCAGACTGAAAATAGTTGAGACGAGTGAGAAGCATCTTAACAGTGAGACGCTCACAAAGCCTTTCTCTAAAGCCAGTACCGCGTGCTCTTCCCCCAAACACACAAAGCAATAACTGTGTGTATCCAGCTCAGACATGGGACGGGAGCATGGAGGAACGCAGCACTTATTGCTTTGTTGGCTCATTTCACTCCTTTTTTGCTTTTTTAAACTCTTAGATGTAACGAGAGAGAAAAAGATTTTGGAAATGAGAATTTCTGCACACTGCCTGTTATAAACTAACTCCTAGCAAATATCTGTATCAGATAAAAGGTAGAGAGAGAGTTTGACATTCACACATGCACAGTAATGGTCTTAAAACAAAAGACCTGGCGATGCACCTGCGGCTCATCTAAGTATAGCCTCGTGTCGCGGGTGCACGCCGATGACGTCACCGACCGAGGCTATATTACCTCCGGGTCAATTTCATTGACGTGTTATACACAATATTCACAGCTGGTCACAATAAAATATGTTCCCAATGCGCTGAGCAGCGCAGCATCGATTGTAGCTTTCGAAAGGGAACTCTAGCCTCTCTCCAATAGAGCGCGCACTTACACAACAATTAACTCTCCCAAAACCTAAGCTACCATGAAATGATTGAATACAATATTATGGTGAAATAAATCCACATACCCACAAAACAGAAAAAGAAAGGTTGCAAGAGTATTTGTTCTTTATTCTGTTACACCAGCCTCATCAGCCCTATGAAGGCCTCATCGACATGACAGCCATCGGCACTGATCCTCAACAACTCGTCTCCATACCAGTGTGATGACTTCGATTCTCAACCAGATGGAAATGGATAAATACTCTAAATGGTCCGACCCAATCTGACTTGTAATGCTGCTTGAATCATAATCATACACTGTTCCTTCATTGGCCAGAGGAGAAATGGCCCTCCAACTGAGTCTGGTTTCTCCCAAGGTTTTTTTTCTCCATTCTCCACTGATGTAGTTTTGGTTCCTTGCCACTGTTGGCTTGCTTGGTTGGAGACATATTCAACAATATTATTGATCTACCTTACTTAAGGTGGACGATGACGCAATTTTCTTCTAGAAACAAACTTTGTTGTATTATTTTCATGTTATCTTTGAAAATCTGCTTTTGTACAATCTGTATTGTAAAAAACGCTATATAAATAAAGGTGACTTGACTCCCATTTGCCTTTTTGCACGCATTTTATACAGAAGCAATATATTTTTAGACTGTAAGTGCGCCTTGTGAAGTGGATGCTTTTGCTCAATAATGAATAATAACGAATAATTCAACGGATTATAATAATAATAATAATAATAACTATTCAGAAACAATAAATCTCATATTTATTAACGTTGTACTTATTTAATATGTTCAGTTTTTTACTTTTTGTAAAAAATGCTCACGCGCTGAGTAATTCGAATGTTAGTTGCTATAGCGACTAATAGCGTGTTATGAATGCATATTTACACTCGAATCGATCGCTATCTGTGTGCGTTCACATGATGGATTCGCATTTTAGTTGCCATAGCGACGCTGAAATCTCACTGCCTTTACACTCGAACCGATCGCTATCTGTTGATTGAGAGACGAGGCAAATTTTCAGACTTTTCCAGAATATTTTCTGTGCGGATCTTGTTTTGAAGCTGTTCAGAGAGAAGAAGCTGTTTTCGGAGAGAAGACTTTATTCTACAACGACATCGGATATATCCTTTATATTTTTGAAAGAGTTCATATAATTTCTGAGTATACTTTTATTTTGTTGTTCTTTACTTATTTAGAAGTAAAGTTAGTTTTATTTATTTATTTGTTTTGTTATTTTATTTAATTATTTTGATAGGTGCATTTCGGAGTATTGTTTTGTATTGTATGTTGTATTGTTTTTTTTATTGCAGTTTGAAGGAGGATGTCCATGGTTCACATGATAGGTGAAAGAGGAGGTGAGGGCTAAAGTTTTTTTTATTCGCTTTATGGTACGTTATGGTGATGTTGTACTTGGGTTGCCAACTGTCCCGAATTAGCCGGGACGTCCCGATTATTGGGCCTAAGTATTTATTTGTCCCGTACGGGTCCCGTTTATTGAGTGCTACGCTGATCTGAGTGATACAACCATAGATATTATATAGAGACGATGTCTATGGATACAACAGCAACACGACACTTGCGAATGACCACAACACCGGTCATCATCCAATCACGAGCATCAGACCATACCAATAAACTATAAATTGAGAATTAATTATTCTTTTGGGACAAATAATTTGATTTGCGAACAGAATCCTCTGCTGTCTGGTCGCTCCCGGTTCGATCCGGTCTCGCGTTAACGGCAAATCCCTTTCACTGTCCGGCCGGGTTTTGATTTCGCCAAATCAGTTTTAGTGAATTTAAACAACGTGATTATTGATCATGAGTCCAACATCCAGCCACGCAAAAAAACAAAACAAAAAAAAACATGCAATCTACCCGAGGGAATAATATGTTGATGTGATTTGCTGCCCAAGAAACATGTCTGATTATTATTCATGTTTTTAAGAAAAGAAATCAGAATTATTCTATGAATAGAAGGTTCGAAGGAGATTTATCCGAAATAAAAAAAGCTTTTGTAACATTATATGTCTGTCACTTTTGATTCATTTAATGCGTCCTTGCTGAATAATTACGTTCTTTAATTTCTTTAAAATGTAGTGTATATAATGTTACAAAAGCTTTCTATTTCAGATAAATGTTATTATATTGAACTATGTTTTGTCTGTTTTGTGTGACCTTAAAATTCGTTTTAGAATTAAATTGTACATAAAAAGGTTGAGCAAAAAATGTGTTTATGCCTGAGAACCTTTTTAACACACGAACCTGAAATGACATATACTGTGTGATAGGCTACAGTACAAATATTTTGAGTGTCCCTTATTTTCCTGTAAAGAAGCACGATTGTCCTGCATTTTTCTTTTCGGAAGTTGGCAACCCTATGTTGTACAATGATTGAATACGTTAATGTGATGAAAATTGTGTGAGGTATAACATTTCATTCCTCCATTTGTGATCACAGGTATTGGATGCCTTACATGTGAAATAAACTTATCAACTGTAACAATTTGTAACTGACAACTGACATTGTGGATTATTATTAAAGATTACTAACTATGTGATGTCTGAAACATTCCATCCTCAGACCGCTCCAGATCCAGGAGAGCTGCTTTCTCTCAGACGGCTGGTCAGGAGGTTTGGAGACCCGGTTCTGATGACCGTGATCAGGATCCGCTGCCAGACTCGACACAGACACAGATCCAGGAGCTTCCTGGAGATTTAACACCTCTGTCTTCTGAGTTTTCTGTTTCTGTGTCCACAGGTCGAGATCACAGGAAGAAAGCGTGGCAGAGCGGCAGCCAGCAGAGGCCAGATGATGGACGTCCGTCCACTTCATCTAAACGCTCTCGCAGAGGTCAGAATAGGCTTTAATAAAGACGTTATGGCTCAGTCTCCATCTCTGACTGATTTGCCATTGAAAATAGAGAGTTGGAAAAAAAAATAAAGTAACAATTTGATGTGACCACTGGCATTGATTATTAATATTATTTAAAAAAAAATATTATATAGACATTCGTCTAACATTTTCAGAACATTTAGTGAACATTCAAAAATTTCTGTTTCTAATAGTTGTGTTTTCAATTGTTTTTCTTCATTTCAGAAAAACCTACAGAATCTAGGAAGAGGAAAGGAATTGGTTCTTTCCTCAACAGGGTATGGAAGGCTACGAAGAGTAACTTCCTCTGCTGTTGCCACAGTTGTGCTGTGGATGTTGTGGAGCCTTTTGTCCCTCCACCAGATCTGGAGCCAAAGCCTGATCCTGAGCCATCATCCCCTGCATCAGATCACTCCGGCGTCAAGCCGAATAATGGTAAATATCGTCATTATTTCTCCGACATTATAATAATGTGAAGAAAATTTGATTTTTTAAATTTTCCAAACTCAGGCCGCTCCATATCTTTGAGAACTGCTTCCACACATTCTCCATCATCATCTTTGTCCCTCTCTGAGGACAATGTAGAGAGGAGGTTCTGTGGAGAGTGGTTAAGCCTTAGCAGCAGAGGCTCGTACATCGTTGAATGGAGGTGGAGTGGTCATATTTCGGAGAGCCGAAACGAACAGAGCAGCAACTGCTGTTTGTCCAGGTCCGACAGCCTCGAAGGGTTTCTGTGCCCTCCACTGCCAGGTCAAGTTCCCGTCGAGCCAACAGAGACAAATGGCCGAACTGCTCAGGGTGCCATGGAGGATTCTCCAGTGAACAAGAGCTCAACAGGTGAGACTGAAATAAGGCTGGTCAGTGTAAAGTGTACAGAAAGGAGATTTTGCTATTTCATGCATAATTGCTTCAAGTTTTTAACATGTTAATGTCCGGTCACATTGACTGTTGCTCAGCAAATTTAAAGAAAAAAAATATTTGTGAAACTGGACATTTTGAACGTTTAGGGAACATTTAGAAAAAACGTTTTCTTAATTTTATGGGACCATTAGCTAAACGTTCTCAATAAAGGCATGAACTCGATGGTACTTGCGCTGTCTTACACACACCCGAAACACGCGCACAGAAAGCCGCTTCTCAGACAGCGTACGATCCAAATATAATTCTGTTTTGCGACTTATTGCTTTTGAATTGTCAAATACACACAAAATTGTCAAAATGGCTGTCGTGCCGAGTATTACAGAGTCGGTTATGTCATAAATAAGGCATTGCTATGTATTTAATAAAAATCAATTAAATATTTAATTTAATATAAATATATGTTAAGATATGGCCCATATGATTTTTGCCATTACCAGAACTGAGCCACATGTGCCAGAGTTGGCCAAATGAAGCCTGGAAATGTATGTTTTTTAAAACAGTATTGTAGTTTTGTTTTCCACTTAAAAATAAGGCTTGAGGCTTTGTTTTCAGAGAATATTCATATTATTTTCCCCATATTAATATTATTTTCTCAACACAACCAGTACTGATATTTTTTAAATAAAACAATGGATCTAGCAAGCTAATATTATTCTCATATTTTTCTGTTTGTTTTTCAGAGTTCTTTGAGTCTCTCTATAACATGGGAAAGATGATTGGATCCGGAGGATTTGGCAGGGTGTTCAATGCAACACGCAAATTTGATGGCAAAAAGGTCAATCTTACCGAATTGTACAAACATTTTGCTCTTGTATGCATCAAAACATATTCAAACTATTTACAGATGGTTTAATACTTAAAGCAAGATCAGGTGCTTGAAAACTGTTACTGTTATTGAAACAGTATATATTTTTTCTTTTTGCAGGTTGCCATCAAGCAGATGCGCAAGATTAACAATGATCGTTTTCTTAATATTGTGAGTTGGCCAAAACCTGAATATGTATTAAGTTGTTCAAGTGCAGATTATTGTAGTTAATACACCCGTAGGAAGCTTTAGGTGTAAATGTGATTGACAAATAAGCCTAGAGGCACCAAATGAGCTAAAAAAGGCTCCTTTGAACGTATCTAAAAAGATCAAAGAAAAGTACTTTTAAAAATGATATGTTTTCTTCAGATTTTTACCCAGCTTACCTTCTGTCTACTACTTTTCTCTAGCCCGGGCATCCCGAACCTCTGGTTACAGAAGTGGCGCTGCTGATGATGATGAGGCGAGAACCCATAAGCCCCTTCGTCATACAACTGTACGAGTGGTTTGAACATCCTAAAACATTCATTCTCGTTATGGAGTATCCTGAACCCTGCGAGAGCTTGCTGGACTTCATCACTCGTCATCCTCAACTGTATGAACCAACAGCACGGGCCATCATGCAACAGGCTGTGCTGGCAGTGCAACACTGCATCGAGCATGGTGTTTTCCATAATGACATTCATGCAGAGAATTTCCTGTTGAAGAAACACACGTTAGAGCTCAAGCTGATAGACTTTGGCTGCGGTCAGCTATTTAGTAGTGATGGCTACGAGAGCAACATATACATTGGTGAGCATTTTGGGAGTGTGGAAACCTGAATGTAGTGACTAATTATTTGATGCTTTAAAAAAAAGCTCAACAATGTGCAAATGTCTTGCTTACAGGATTACAGGAGCACTGCCCACCTGAAGTCTTGACAGAAACTCGATTCCACGCCGTCCCAGCAAATGTCTGGGCTTTAGGAGTGTTGCTGTACAAGATGGTGAACGCATGTCGTCCTTTTCGTAATATAATGGAAATCACACAAGCCAATGTTACATTTCAGAACTCCAACTTATCCAAAGGTGAGTGAATAATATTGATAACATTGATAAACATACACATAAAGCAAAGGCTTTGTACAGAAAGAGTTAAAGGTGAAGTATGTCAGAATTTTTAAGTATAGCTCAACGTATAGCGAGAGTTTTGGGCGTGGATACTGTAGCAGGTGGAGCCATGGGAAAAGAAATGCAGCTTTAGTTACAGAAGTGAAAGCCAAAATTTGCTACATTTATACCAAAAAGTGAACAGAGCATTGCGATGCTACGCGCTACAAAGCATGCTTCAATACCATACAGGATCATCATGCCCCCGTTCAGAATGGCAAATCTTCATAAAGATGCAACTCAGTGAAAGGTATTCCTATTATGTTGGACCTGAAACATGCTTTACAAGAACCCGTAAGAGCTGTGTTTGTGATGTTTAAGTTGGGGAAGACGTGATGCTAGAAGGGGTCTTTGGAAGTTTTTTTTTTAAAACAGGCTTTATTTTGTAATTTATTCCGCTCGGCGCCACTAGTGTTGCAGAAACTTCATACTTCACTTTTAAAGTAAAGATAAGAAACATTTTACAGTACATTAATCATTTTTTAAATGCTGTTTTCATAGATGCCAACTAACCAGCTCTTTCCTTATCAAAATGTGTACAGAGTGCAGGGATCTGATTAGCCAGTGCCTAGCCCGGGATCCAACTAAACGCCCGACGTTAGAGCAGATGTTACAACATAAATGGATTAGTAATGATCTACTGTAGATTGAAGAAGTTCAGGAGATTCACTCGATCAGTTTCAGGTGTGAGGAAGTGTAACAGAGAGTAGAATTATTAATTTTGTCTTCAATTCTGGATTATTTGTTTCAATTTGTATTCATTGTAATGTTCTTGTTGTAGTCAAGTCAAATCACCTTCATTTATTTAGCACTTTATACAATACAGATTGTTTTAAAGCGGCTTCATGGTAATAAACAGGAA
The DNA here is from genome assembly GCA_030578275.1 of Meda fulgida. Lineage (NCBI taxonomy): Eukaryota > Metazoa > Chordata > Actinopteri > Cypriniformes > Leuciscidae > Meda > Meda fulgida. The sequence continues at coordinate 6,672,783 of CM060632.1, read as the reverse complement.
AATAACAGAATTAGTGATGCAAACAGAATTCAATTCTGTTGTAAAAAATCATTCATGAGTTGAGTTGTTCATATAATTTTTGTATTGGATAGGAAATAACACACTTGCTGTTCTTGGTGGAAGGCTTGAGCTCGAGACTTGACCGAAGCCTGAAGTCCAACCCCAACCTGACAGGGAACTCAGAGCCTGTCCACGTCTGAGCAAGAACATGAGACACTGCAAGCCTGGACAGAAGTCATCAAGTCATCACAGCCACATTTGCTTTGTTTTAAAAGTCAGTTTTGTTTTGTTTTAAAAGTCAAGGCTAGACAAGTCATCTTTGTTTATTAGGGGTGTATTGAATGATATTCAAACCAAACCAAAAAAAACGCGATACACAGCCCACGGTACGTATCGCGATAATCTCATGGCGCCCTGAACGCGCGTGCCCAGTGTCCACAGCTGTTTGTCAGCTACAGAAATGAACTCTTTCGCTTAATATATGCACTATTTTATACTATATATTCATTATATTTCACTTAACCTGTTGGTGATATCTTGATTATTTAATGTATGTTTAAAATAACTCAACAAATAACTTAAAATAACAATGAAAATGATTATATTTCAACAACTAATTGGAGTAAAGACATATCATTAAAGTTAGTTAATGCAAAAACTGCCTTATGTAAATGTTTACATACAGTTTGTTATTTGATTGTTACATCTAAAAATAAATAGCAACTGAATTTAATAGTTTAATAGTTTGGGCTCTGTTGTTAACCATTAATATTATAGTAATGTGCAAGTAAAGACTCCCTATATAGTGTACAGCATTAGTAGAGATACTTTTTTAAAGAAACATATAATTATAACTGAAATAATTTAAAGACAGAGAGACAATTTGTTCAGTAAACCAATGTTTAATTTTTTTTTATAAAAAGCAACTTTATGTTTAGTCCACCACAACCCCCCCCCCCCCCCCCCCATCATCACTTCAAAACTGAGGTATGTACCGAACCGTCGGTTTTGTGTACCGTTACACCTCTATTATTTATATAGTGCCTTATATATGACCAATCTTTATGACCCCTTTGAATAAATGCTTTCAATGAATACAAAAGAAGAAATGCTTTTAAACAGTCTCAGCCTATGAGAAACCTGTGAAATGAAAAGGCAAAGACCTATTTTTGTGCTTCCCGAAATAAAAACTATAAATTAAACTGTAAATAAAATCTACATGGTTGCAAACGTCAGTGCATTGGAGTCTGTCTAAAACATAACAATACAATAAACGAGACTAGAGCCTTAGAGCCTGTGGACCGTAATAATAATAATTTGGTGCATGACACCCCCATTGGTTATTTAGGTTAAAGAAGCTATTCTTCTATTATTAGAAAGATTTAAGTCAATCTGGAAGCTTATAGGAATAGTTACCCAAAAACAAATAAAAAGTTATGTCATAAAACTTAAGATGGCGCAGGCTAATAGGTCCTTTACTCAACCTGTTTGCAATGACATCGTTTTCTTTAGGGCACAGCTGATTGGTTCTTGCTGTATCAGTAGCCAATGAGCTCGCTTGCTCAACCTTCAAATGCTTTGTTAGCATTTGCTGTAGTTACAGGGCACTCCACTTGTATTAACTGAAAATTAAATACAAAGTCATGTATAAATGAAAACCTACGGTGAATATAACTAGCTAGGCTACAGTAGAACATATCCAGGAATAGACGTTTGTTCACTGTAGTGGACATTATATTTTAGTGAATTTCTCTTTCACCATACATGTCACAGTTTTAAGTCTATGTGTCCTGTAAAGAGCACATTCAGAGATAACAAATGTTTGGAGGTTTCTCCATGACAACAAAAACAACTCCTCCTTGGTCTTTAAAAATGACTGACATTAATTTAGTGATCAAATGTAGCACTCTAATGGAAATATGATTAAATGTAATCATCATTTAAATCTGACTAAACTTCAAATTGTTTGTCATTAATCAACATCTCATGAAAATGTTTCTAATTCGAGTTTCTAATTCTAATTCGAGCTAATTCGGGTTTCTAATTCGAAATATGACCTTCTGTTACAAAACAAGGCATTGATTTCATTCATACCAGGACTTAAATCATGTTTATCCAACCTCAAACATTTTCGAAGACACACAAGTGAATAGGGAAAGAAATTATATATCAATATTCCTATGAAATATTAGATATTATTATGAAAATGTTGGCAATTATTACTCCCATTATTACACTTCTGTTTTCATTTCATGTTCCCCGTAAGAACACATTTATATGCAAATTAGATACAGTGTACATTGTATTGAATTGGACTACCCATTAATGGCCATTTTACCCACATATTGCATAAAGTAAAATGGTATATCAATTCATTCCGTTATATATATGGTAACATAGTTGAGAATCATCTTTATACAAAGTTTGGTTAAAAAAAATCCTGAAACCTAAAAATTGTTTGGTAAATGAAAAAAAAAAAAAGAATCCAGTTTTTGCCTATACATTTCATGTTTTTAAACAACTGAGTCCTGGTTCCACTATAGGACATAGCATAAGATATGAATAAAAAATATTTTTTCAAAAATGTTTTTTTTTTCTCCATTTGTTTAGTATGCTATTTATGTTTATTATGTTTTTGTCTCTCCATTTATTTATTATTTATGATCTGTTTAGCTGTGCATTTACTGAATGAGCACTGTGCCACTGTACGTCCGACTGTTGTTTGTTTGCACTGTATCTTATTTCCTTTTTATTCTAAACTGTTTTAATTGTTTTTTATTCCTTTTGATTATTTTAATTCCTTCTCTGTAAAGCACTTTGAATAACCATTGTGTATGAAATGTGCCATAAAATAAAATAAAAATGTCCTGTGTCTCTGGATGGAATATTGTCCGTTTGATCCAACTATGTGTATTATTAATTTTCATTTCACAAAAACTAAATTCAATTGCAATTCAGTTGTCTCTTGTATGTATGAAGAATTATCTAGATATTTTAATCCGTAGTGCAGATCATTACACTGTCTATTTTATAGATTAATGTAACGTTTATATTCGAATTCACCACGAGTTGTGTACGTTTCGAGTGTCGATTTAATGATGTTATATTGCCGTATATCTGGACGCATCAGGAACAACAGGGCCGTATATCTGCCTGCTCCAGGTCTGCAGCCTCCCCCATATAGGAATTGATGTATACTCGTTGAAATAATCATGTTTCTTTTTAGTTTTAACTTAGTTTTTTGTCCTGCATAACACACGAGAATGATTTTTTTTAAATAATTATTGTTGAAAGAAACATAAAGGATACCAAACCTAAAAAAAAAAAAAAAAAATTCCAAGAAGTCGTGGAGTGGAGGAAGCCCTAGCACTCAGAAAGGTCTCAATAACATCCGGTGAAAGCCCAGCTTCTCTTAATTGGTACCCATCAGGGGCCAAACGTGAAGATTCCACAGGCCGGGCCTGGGATGGAATATTGTGCCCTCCGCCTGAGACAGAAGGTCTCCCATGGCGAGCCGTCGAGGAGAGATATTGTCTCTGAGAACCACACTCTGTTCGGCCAACGCGGTGCTATCAGTAAGAGGCAAGACCCTTGCTGGCGAACTCTGGCTAGAACTCCTGGGAGCAGAGAAACTGGAGGAAAAGCATACAGGCGCATCTTGGGCCATGAGTGCGCCATCGCATCCAGACCCAACGGAGCCGGGTGACTCAGAGAGAAGTAGAGGGGACATTGCGCTGTCTGTTGGGAGGCGAAGAGGTCCACCTCCGCCCTGTAAAATCTGGTCCAGATCTGTTTCACTACCTCCGGGTGGAGTCTCCATTCCCCCGTCGGCAGTGTCTGTCTGGACAATAGATCTGCCCCCACATTCAAATGCCCTGGGATGTAAACTGCCCTGAGTGACAGGAACTTGCCCTGGGCCCAGAGAAAAATCTGCCTCGCTATTCTGTTCAGGTTGCGTGAGCGCAGACCTCCCTGGTGATTTATATAAGAGACTGCTGCTGTGTTGTCCACCCGCACTAGGACATGACAGCCCCTCAATTAATGGAGAAAATATTTCAGAGCCAGAAATATGGCCATCAACTCGACGCAATTGATGTGCCAACCGAACTGATGACCCTCCCATTCCCCTTGAGCTGTACGGCCATCTAAGACCGCTCCCCAGCCCATCAGGGAGGCGTCTCTGGTTAGCAGTCTGCGATGACACGGCGCCCCTAAAGTGGGACCCAAGGCGAGGAACTGGGGTCTGAGCCACAGAGAAAGTGTACGAAGCCCGGGGCGCATCACTTTTATTTGCCTTTGAGGATTGGCTCTTGGATGAAATCCTCTTGCTTTTAGCCACAACTGAAACAGTCTCATGTGCAACAGCCCCAGAGGAATCACCGTGGATGCTGAAGCCATGAGACCCAACATTCTTTGATACTGACGAACAGTGCGAACTTGGCCTAGCTTGACTTTGGTCATGGTCTGCCGAATGGTCTCGATTCGAGCGGGAGACATTTGTGCCCGCATCGTAATCGAATCCCAAACGATCCCAAGATAACTCGTTCTCTGAGCAGGAGAAAGAACACTTTTTTTGGTGTTGAGTTTCAGCCCTATAGAAACTAGATGAGCTAACACGATGTCTCTGTGTTGAAGTGCCATCTCTCTTGATTGTGCTAGAATTAACCAATCGTCAATGTAATTCAAAATGCGAATGCCCCAGAGTCGCATTGGAGCCAGTGCTGCATCCATGCATTTTGTGTATGTGCGGGGTGACAGTGCTAAGCCGAATGGAATAACCCGAAATTGATACGCTTCGCCCCTGTTGTGGCAAAACTTCTGTTAAACATCATCACTGCGTAAGAGACACTCAGAGTCAAATTAATAAAAAAGAAAAGTATTTATTCTTGCAAGAATAGGCCCAGTCGCCAACACAGCAGTTACCCTGTGAAGTGAGTGACGCACACCAGGAAGACATGAGACAGCCTTTATACTCTTTTCAAGGTTCCTCCTCACAGCAGTTACCCTTTCACCCACTCAGATAAGGTCCCCACTGCTGTTCAGTTTCTACTAAAGACACAACCTGGCCCTGAAATAAACTAGCCAAATCTTGACCACTCCTAAGGTCAAGAGGTCCTGTCCCATATATTCCTGAAACATCACGCACAAGCACGTACACACATATACTTTTACACATTGAATAGGTTCAATCCCTTATGATATCTGTTTGGAATAAATGACTATTAAAATTTCTACAACACCCCGAAAAGCGAACCTCAGGAATTTCCTGTGTTGTGGCAATATTTCTATGTGAAAATATGCGTCCTTCAGATCGATCGTGACGAACCAATCTCGATGTTGAATTTGCGACACGACCGTCTTGACGGTTAACATCTTGAACTTGAGCGCTTTCACTGTACGGTTTAAGCCTCGAAGATCTAAGATTGGAGGCAACCCCCCGTCCTTCTTGGGAACTAGGAAGTATCTGCTGTGATAACCTGACTCCCTCTCTGGAAGAGGAACATATTCTATGGCCTCTTTGCTCAGAAGAGTTTGCAGCTCTTGCGACAGTACATGCATCAGCTCCGGTTTCACGGAAGTGAAAATCACGGCGTTGAAACGCGGAGGACGATGAACAAATTGGATTCTGTATCCTATTTGTACTGTGCTTAATACCCACGCAGAAACGCCTGGCAGAAGTTTCCACGCTGCCAGGCTTTCTGAGAGTGGTATTAATTTTAATACTTCCTCTTGAGGGGATGTTAGATGTTACGCGTCCGGAATGACAGCCGGAAACAACGGAACATCTAACATTTCACTGGAAACCACTGCCCCCCGAAGCACGAGAGGTAGCGGGGATGGAGTGGTTTTGTGAGGGTAGCGAGAAGGGGCGAAGAGATCTTGAACGCGCCCCATCCCGCGGGGGACTACCCCCACCAGATTGGGCACCAGACCATCAGGACTTTCTCTTTTTATTAATAATAGTCCTGAGGTCTGGCTTGGGTGGTTGCTGAGCACGGCGAACCTGTCCCCAATCCCTGCGAGGGGGAGCACGGTCCGCTGCGCTCTGCTTCTTTACCTCCCTGGGGTTTGAAGGACCGGGGCGGGGCTGGGTGGCAGACGGCCCCTCCCCTTGAGTCGGCGAGGAAGAAACTGAACAAACGCTTCCTCGTGTTTCTTAACCTCCTTAAAGCGGGTGACAACGGTGTTCACTGAGTCACCAAACAGCCCAGATGGAGAAATAGGAGAGTCAATCAGAAACAAACAATCTTTTTCCTTAATCCCTGTCAGATTAAGCCACAGATGCCTCTCCGTGCTGACCAAAGCAGACATTGAACGGCCAATGGCACGGGCCGTCTGCTTGGTCACACGGAGAGACAGATCTGACAGATCAATTCCCCACTTTTTATCATTCTGATTACCCATAATCACAATAATAAACAAAAAGACAAATTTTAAGTCATATCATCACGCTACTCTTCATCTCTGGTCTTCGCATAACTGATCACTCTTCATAAACATTTGTGAAATACTATTTAGAAAAGAAAAAGCTTAGGCTGTTTTGCAAGGATAGTCCCTTAAATATTAGCAAGCAAGTAAAGAATTTAATTAAAGCCGGGCTAAATGAATAGGCACTGCTATTGCACTCTCGACCTAGATCGAACCCTCAGTCACCTCAATTAAATAAGAAATAGTGTACAGATTACTTAGGAAAACAACACCATCAATTCACACTGGTTATTTTATCAGGTCATCAAAAATACAAAGAATAAAGTAGAATAGAATCCTTCATTTCAAACCCTCTCCTTGTACGCCACCTCGTAACACGGATGACCGCTGTTTGTAACCTTCTTTAAATCTTTGCCCTTAATCTTTCTCAGAAAATAAAAAAAGAATAGAAGAAAAACAACCAGAACATACATTTAACACATCTCACTGTAGCTTCCGCTACCTGTCTCGTCGCATTTTGTTAATCCTTGGGATAGACTGTCATTTTTTTACCAATTGAACAGACAGCAGGTTTTCACCTGTCTCTGTTATCGTATTCACCCATGTATAACAAAATTATCGTAACACATACAATCCTAACTCCTACCATTAAGCCTTTTCCATTAAATTTATGTCCATCTTCCACATTTTATTCACTTCTAATTCAATTTATTAAGCTCTATTGAATGCACTGTTTAACAAATCTAACCAGAGAAGTCTTATAATTTTATCCAGTCCTCTAACCAAATTAGTTGTTCAAAATGAACTCTAATATCTCTAGTACGGACACATCAATCAATAGATTTTCTACATTTACAATCAAGTCAATACCTAGTTCGATTCAATCAAACAAATCATCAAAATCATCACAAAAACAGATTCTTCTGTTAAACTTAAACCGTCAGTTGGCAGTTGGTTCCTCCAGGTGTGTTGATCATCTTGTTCGCCCCACGGACGTTCCGTGTTCGCCAGGGTGACACTTTGCGTGCCGTTGCAATGGTCTTTCCCTCGTAGGCGAGGCAGACAGTTACTAGCACCGTCTTCTTTAAACCTCACTTTCTGCTCTATTGGATGGTTGAGGCCTGTTGGTGTTGTCTAAGGTGAGAGGCTTGGACCCAGGTGTCACACTCTCCAACCATTTTTCTGATCCTTACAAGGTCTTCCCTTTTAATCACGACCGCACCCCCACTGGAATGAACCATACCTTGCCTGCTGTCACCTGTGAATGGAGACCTTAACTATTTTGTTAGTGATGCTTGTCTAGCCGCTCGTCCCTTTTGGTGTGACCTGTGGAATCAGCAGCCTGAAACATATTATCACCGGATAATTTCTTGCTCATTTAATAGCACTCGGGTTCCTTTTCCCCTGAAAAACACTCAACCCACTTTGCTCATGTCCACAACACAATATTTATATATTTGGAACAGAATCAGTTCTGTTTGCTGCAATCCATCCTGACATTCTGCAAAAGGAAAATCTTAAGTTATGCGCTGCCCAGGTGTGGAACCTTTCTCCTACAATAATAACCCAGGCCAGGATAGTTAGCCAAATTCATCCATAGCCATCATTTTATTCGGCACATTCTGCCCTGTATCAAAAGTCTGCATGATCTGTAGAGAAAAACAAATGTCGAGGTTATTTTCAGATAGTAAAGTACACGTAGTTTCTTTTGTCTGCTGTGCTGCCGCAGCCTTCGCTGCTGCATCTGCCCTGGCGTCTCCTGTTGAAACAGTCCTGCAATTTTGTTTATCAGCGTGTGCGGCACACTTACAGACAGCAACTTTTGTTTGGAACGGCCTTTTACCCAATTAAACCCAGTGTCCTCCCAACATATATTGTCCTTTAGTAACCCATATTTTGTCAATCATTACCATCTCCCTTTTGATGCACGACTCAACTCGTGCATCAATTTAAACTAATTTGATTTGCCATCAACACCAACCCAAACGGCGTCCTTCAGCCAAATTTCCTCCAGACATCTTTCTCTGTCTCTGAAACAAAGTATTACGTTCTTCACTTAAAGCCACAATCTTATCGAAGTATTTTAAGGGCAACGGCCCTGAGTCTCACACCGAATCCTGCTTTTCAGGCCTGTTGTTTGTTCTCTCAAGTCAGTCATCTACAAACATTTCCAAAGTCATCAATTGTTTCTATCAGGTCAGGTCGTGCTGTACAGACTTGGTCAATGTCAGTCAATCATTTTCCCCCCTTTTCATCCCAATACTCATAAATGTGAGGGGCTCTCTTGCTAATTTCATGTTGACTTAGCCAATATGTCACTGTGTTGTTGCCATCAAATCTGTAACATTTTCATTTATCTCAGCCCATGCCAGATGGTAATCTACAACTCCACAATTCCAATTTACATCAAATACTTAAACTGATCCAGAACGTAATTCAAATCAACATCATAAAGACAAAAGTAATTAATATCAGACAGAGCTTGATGACCAATCAGTTTAAAGCTCGTCCTATGTTCTGTATCATCTTTTTACCTAACAGAATTTAGCAGCTTCCTGTAAAATGTGTCATTTGCCAAAAGCCATCCTAGTGAGTAATGACACAATATACACCCCATTCAAAATTAGTATTAGTACCCCCAAACTAACACATAGTCACATACAAGACAAAGTGCTGTCACCATCACACACACTCATATTAGACACGCATGTTAACTGCTCCTTTTCAATATATCGTCTCTAAAAAGATTTCAATTTTAAGTACGATTTTAAACTTCACATTTTCCTCTAGGTTTACCTAATTTTACATGGTATCTTGACCAGTTTCAAATCATGTCTGTTCATTATTCATTTGATTTTTAGAAAAGGCAGCTGGGTTGTTTTGGTTCCTTATCATTATTTTTCTTCAGCTTGCTCTAGCAGGCCGATAACAGAAAGAAAGAAAGAAAGAAAGAAAGACGCAGTTACCATCCCTTCCTCCAACTCAGGCAGTCTCTCTCACTATTAACAAATAGTATTTTCCACAGCCTTCTAAGACTGTAACTTAGACAAAATTTAAATTCATTACAATAACCTTTGACCATTCATCTTTGTTATGCAGACCTTTCTTAAATCTACGAAAGCTGTCTTCATCTTTAGTCACCACCATGTCTACTGACCTTCAGGAGTTAAGACTATGTTATAGACATATTAGTTAAAAATCAACACTTCTGTACATTTTCTTGCCTATAATACAAGTTTGCTACTGTCTCCTCAACAAATAATGGCAATCCCCTCCTGGGTCAGCTGGCTCTTGAAAGGCCATTGGCTCTTAAGCTATAATCTCCATCAAGGTGTTGTCCCCCTGGCATAGTTGCAGACACTTGTCATAATGAAAAACAAGCCATACAACCAATGCGGTTTCTTCCTGCGAGTGGTATAGAGGAAACTCACATTTTCTGGGTCAGACTGCCGTAACTCCTCACAGCGCATCTCACCTCTCAATGCTCTGCTGACCCCAGTGGCCTCCAGTAATCAGCCCTCAACTCTCATACCTTTCTCACGTATAACACCTCCATCCGGAGGTGCCCAGTGTTCGTGACCCCCTGCGTTGGGCTGTCCCCTGGCCAGGAAGATCATCCCGTCATTGAGTAGCCACTCGTACACACTGGTGACCGCTCTTTCCATCACACAATCAGTTTTCTTCAACAGAACTCAGCTGTTTTCTGGAGCTTAGGAAAGGCACGTTCAAGAGTCACCAGAGCCATTCCGATTGCCTAATAGTGTTCACACAGGGAGACAGGTTAATAACAGCAGTATTTAATCACTTAAATCCATTAACCATCTTAATCATCAACCTAGCTACTTAGATTACTCAGTGAATTTAGATCACAGCCATACATTCAGTGTACTGTTACTGTACATCTGTAGCCATAGCCTTCGGCCCTGTTTCATGGTGGAAACTTAAAGATGTTACTGGTCCTCTATCGTTTAAGATCTGCATCATTATTTTAAAGACTTCTTTAAAGTCATTCAGTTTTACATTTAAAACATTCTCAAATACCACTTGCCCACTTAATGGCAATGATTTATTTTAACATCTCTGTCTGATTTTCAACCGAAACACTGTGCGTTTACTATAAATAGCTTATCACTTATGACACAGGCTCAAATAACAGCTTTTAGCTGACATGATTGAGAGAGACTCTGAGACTTTCAGGACTGGCACACTGTACTCTCATAAACTTCTAACATCAAACTCTATCTACCATCTTTTAACTCTATCCCAGCTTAAGGCATTTTTGCCAGAAATTACATGTGTTTCCAAATAAACATTTTTATAGTTGTCTTTTGCCCATATCTCATGGAATTTAGACATTAGAAATTTCCACTCAGATTGAGTCTCTGTCGTACTGGCGGTTTTCAGCCACAGCAGACATCAGATTCAGATAACCGAGCTGTTTCATTACAGCCAATAACAAACTTATCCTTTGAAAGCAAAACATCAGCTTCTAGTTCTTTCATGGTCAAAACACTAACAGAACACATTTTACATTTAACAACTGTTAATCCAGTAGCCGATTACTTCTACTTATTTGTTACTTCTCTATCTTAAATACAAATAATTATTCTAGTTCTCAATTACCATAGCTTAATATCTGACTTCAACGTTTTTTCTAGGAGTTTATCACTCTCCAATCGGGATTCACACTAACTTTGACAAGGCTACTTTGCATCTTTTGCAGTTATTATAAATCATCCGTGAGATTTGTCTCTCTATATAACCTGAACCCTTCTTAAAATGTTGAATTAAAACACAATCATCCTTTTAGTTACTTTTATATATTTTGCAACTTTCATCAAACTGTTTCACTGTTTCAAAAAATTACTATTATAGATCTTTTCTTCAAAAGGATTCACTTTAAGACTTCAATCTTTTGACCCTGTTTTTATCTCTTATTCTTTCTCAGACGAAAATGTTAATGTCGTCATTTAAACACTGATCTACTTTCAAACCCACATTATTACCAGAAATGTGTCACTATCACATTTTCAAACACCTTCTCGGTGGGCATTTACAGTTACGTGTTAAATGGTCCTACTGACCACAATTAAAGCACTCTCTGTCGGCTCCAACTTACTGCACATCACTGAAGCAGTGTGTCCCATTCAGGAATGCAAACAGAGCTGATAAGCAGTTCTCTGTATTCTTTTACAATCCACCAGTGGCGGATTCAATCCCAATAGCCGAATCATAATCTTTATCATTATTATTGGCCGCACATCAATTTTCTTAAGCTGCATAAGTTGTTTGCACAAAGTTTTCATTTAACTTTAGTCATACTTGTCCAGGGAAATGATCCCTGACCCAGAATTTCCATTATAACACAGACATCTTTTGCATCAATTACTTAATATCAACAAATATCCGACATTATACATTATTGATTTCCAGAATCTTTGGTCAAAGTTGTCTTTACATTTTACTAATTTGGTATTATCAGCAACAACACTGATTACAGAACAAGTATATATTTAATGTCCGGAAGCCGGGCTGAATAAGCAAACACTGTTGCTGTACTCCCAGCATATAGCTGGACCCTCAGTCACTCCTCAGATATTAAATACAGACATCGTCTACAATCATAAATAACAGGCTATATGCATTCGTTTTTTATAAAACTATAATTTCCATAATTCTGTCAGACATTTTATTTTCATGACATATAGGTTTCCACTATATGTCTTCTCAATCTTTCCCTACATACCAGTTCCTTCTGTATCCTCTCCTTTCTTTTCTCTACATGCCAGTTCCTTCATTATCTAACCAGTACATGATTGTTTAACTACAATCCCCACACACACATATCTCACACACCAACCTTCTTGTTTTCGCTTCACTTCCCTCTTCCATCAAGTTTCTCACTTACAGTTCCACTCTATTTCTATCACTCTATTTCACACAGACAGCCTTATTGCTGCTTGCTACTTCAATCCTTATCATATAAATTTAAGTTCTATAGACATCTAATGTCATGCATCCATTACTGGATGCATAAGTAAAACCCTATTTCTCTCTGCAGTTCGACTTTTTTTTTTTTTTTCCCTTTTTTTTTTTTTTCAATGTCTAACATACATTTTCCCTCATAATATTTCCTCATTTGAAAAAAAAAAAAAAAAAAACGGTGTGTCAAATTTGGCAATCTTGCTCTGAGATGTTCCCATACTGGCTGTTTCTGTTACTCTGTGGATTTTTCAGTTCGACGCTGCGTCTATTAATCTGATGGACGTCTCCACCAGATCTGATCCACTTACCCTCAGACCAGGCAGGGCGCACCCAGTGCTTTCCTGACGGATCGATTAACTCCCAGTAAACTGCTACGTGAGTATCCCTCGATTTGCAAAATCGCACCCCGTGCCTTATTTTGCAAATACGCTCCTCACGCAGTTAGCCCCACTGCATAACCCTTGACCCGCCCGTAAGTCTCAACCGACCCCCAATTGACTGCCGTACGAAGCTCACTCGATTTGCAAAACCGCACCCCGTGCCTTGTTCGCAAATACGCACTTTCGCACATTCCTAGCAGTGTTGTACCGGTGCTCTTGACTTACACCACAGAAACGAACAGACCCAGCCACTATGGTTTTACCCACAATTGAATAATATTTTAACCCAAAATAAAATATTTTAGCCGTCTCTTACCAGAGATGTCTTGGATTGCCACGGGTTCGTTCTCATTTGATTCCAGTGGAGCCCCTCCTGGCCCTGATAGCGGTCGGCCCCCTCTCTCTGAAACTTACGAGGTAGAGCTGGAACTGCTCAGTCCAGGGTGGCCAAACACCGTCCGCTCTCAGGTCCAGAAGGCACTTCCAAGGAATCCCACTTCTGACACCAAATTGTTGTGGCAAAACTTCTGTTAAACATCATCACTGCGTAAGAGACACTCAGAGTCAAATTAATAAAAAAGAAAAGTATTTATTCTTGCAAGAATAGGCCCAGTCGCCAACACAGCAGTTACCCTGTGAAGTGAGTGACGCCACCAGGAAGACATGAGACAGCCTTTATACTCTTTTCAAGGTTCCTCCTCACAGCAGTTACCCTTTCACCCACTCAGATAAGGTCCCCACTGCTGTTCAGTTTCTACTAAAGACACAACCTGGCCCTGAAATAAACTAGCCAAATCTTGACCATCCTAAGGTCACGGGGGACTACCCCACCAGATTGGGCACCAGACCATCAGGACTTTCTCTTTTTATTAATAATAGTCCTGAGGTCTGGCTTGGGTGGTTGCTGAGCACGGCGAACCTGTCCCCAATCCCTGCGAGGGGAGCACGGTCCGCTGCGCTCTGCTTCTTTACCTCCCTGGGGTTTGAAGGACCGGGGCGGGGCTGGGTGGCAGACGGCCCCTCCCCTTGAGTCGGCGAGGAAGAAACTGAACAAAGGCTTCCTCGTGTTTCTTAACCTCCTTAAAGCGGGTGACAACGGTGTTCACTGAGTCACCAAACAGCCCAGATGGAAAATAGGAGAGTCAATCAGAAACAAACAATCTTTTTCCTTAATCCCTGTCAGATTAAGCCACAGATGCCTCTCCGTGCTGACCAAAGCAGACATTGAACGGCCAATGGCACGGGCCGTCTGCTTGGTCACACGGAGAGACAGATCTGTAGCACGACGAAGCTCAGAGAATGACTCTTCGTCGATCGTACTGCCCGCACTAAAATCCTTCAACAGGTCAGCCTGGTACGCCTGTAACACTGCCATAGTGTGCAGCGCAGCACCAGCCTGACCTGCAGCTTGATAAACTTTTCCCACTTAAGATGATGTTATACAACAGGGTTTAGTGGGGAGGGTAGGTTTCTTAATCGAAGATGCCGATTCGGGTGAGAGATAGCTCACGAGCGTCTCTTCAACCCGAGGCATCTCCATATACCCCCGTGCCTTCGCACCCACGATAGTCGAAAAAGTCGATGTCGAGGGCACAAAAACGCGAGAAGTATAAGGTTTACTCCATGATTTAGACAGCTCATCATGCAGGTCCTCGAAAAAGGGAGAGACTGATGTAATGTTCTCTCCCCCGCCACCGGACAGAAACCTATCCTCAAGCTTACTGTGTTTGGGGGTCTCTTGTTCGCATGGCCAATCAAGCTGTAACCTGGCCACCGCACGAGTAACAACCTCTAGCAATTCCTCGACAGATTTCTTTTCGCGAGAGGAATGCTCAGAGGCTGGCTGCTCGTGATCTGAAGAACCAAGAGATATATCATCCCCCTCGTGAACCGAAGAAGCACCGGAGCGCGCTTCGAGATCACGAGAAAGGATGTTTGGATCTGGTGACGCAGCAAGCGAAAGGGACAGACCCGTCTCTTGCTCGTCATGCAGATCCATGCGCGAGCCCCACGATGAAAATGTGGGTGCAGACTGAAAATAGTTGAGACGAGTGAGAAGCATCTTAACAGTGAGACGCTCACAAAGCCTTTCTCTAAAGCCAGTACCGCTGCTCTTCCCCCAAACACACAAAGCAATAACTGTGTGTATCCAGCTCAGACATGGGACGGGAGCATGGAGGAACGCAGCACTTATTGCTTTGTTGGCTCATTTCACTCCTTTTTTGCTTTTTTAAACTCTTAGATGTAACGAGAGAGAAAAAGATTTTGGAAATGAGAATTTCTGCACACTGCCTGTTATAAACTAACTCCTAGCAAATATCTGTATCAGATAAAAGGGAGAGAGAGTTTGACATTCACACATGCACAGTAATGGTCTTAAAACAAAGACCTGGCGATGCACCTGCGGCTCATCTAAGTATAGCCTCGTGTCGCGGGTGCACGCCGATGACGTCACCGACCGAGGCTATATTACCTCCGGGTCAATTTCATTGACGTGTTATACACAATATTCACAGCTGGTCACAATAAAATATGTTCCCAATGCGCTGAGCAGCGCAGCATCGATTGTAGCTTTCGAAAGGGAACTCTAGCCTCTCTCCAATAGAGCACGCACTTACACAACAATTAACTCTCCCAAAACCTAAGCTACCATGAAATGATTGAATACAATATTATGGTGAAATAAATCCACATACCCACAAAACAGAAAAAGAAAGGTTGCAAGAGTATTTGTTATTCTTTATTCTGTTACACCAGCCTCATCAGCCCTATGAAGGCCTCATCGACATGACAGCCATCGGCACTGATCCTCAACAACTCGTCTCCATACCAGTGTGATGACTTCGATTCTCAACCAGATGGAAATGGATAAATACTCTAAATGGTCCGACCCAATCTGACTTGTAATGCTGCTTGAATCATAATCATACACTGTTCCTTCATTGGCCAGAGGAGAAATGGCCCTCCAACTGAGTCTGGTTTCTCCCAAGGTTTTTTTTCTCCATTCTCCACTGATGTAGTTTTGGTTCCTTGCCACTGTTGGCTTGCTTGGTTGGAGACATATTCAACAATATTATTGATCTACCTTACTTAAGGTGGACGATGACGCAATTTTCTTCTAGAAACAAACTTTGTTGTATTATTTTCATGTTATCTTTGAAAATCTGCTTTTGTACAATCTGTATTGTAAAAAACGCTATATAAATAAAGGTGACTTGACTCCCATTGCCTTTTTGCACGCATTTTATACAGAAGCAATATATTTTTAGACTGTAAGTGCGCCTTGTGAAGTGGATGCTTTTGCTCAATAATGAATAATAACGAATAATTCAACGGATTATAATAATAATAATAATAATAATAACTATTCAGAAACAATAAATCTCATATTTATTAACGTTGTACTTATTTAATATGTTCAGTTTTTTACTTTTTGTAAAAAATGCTCACGCGCTGAGTAATTCGAATGTTAGTTGCTATAGCGACTAATAGCGTGTTATGAATGCATATTTACACTCGAATCGATCGCTATCTGTGTGCGTTCACATGATGGATTCGCATTTTAGTTGCCATAGCGACGCTGAAATCTCACTGCCTTTACACTCGAACCGATCGCTATCTGTTGATTGAGAGACGAGGCAAATTTTCAGACTTTTCCAGAATATTTTCTGTGCGGATCTTGTTTTGAAGCTGTTCAGAGTATTTTCGGAGAGAAGACTTTATTCTACAACGACATCGGATATATCCTTTATATTTTTGAAAGAGTTCATATAATTTCTGAGTATACTTTTATTTGTTGTTCTTTACTTATTTAGAAGTAAAGTTAGTTTTATTTATTTATTTTGTTTTGTTATTTTATTTAATTATTTTGATAGGTGCATTTCGGAGTATTGTTTTGTATTGTATGTTGTATTGTTTTTTTTATTGCAGTTTGAAGGAGGATGTCCATGGTTCACATGATAGGTGAAAGAGGAGGTGAGGGCTAAAGTTTTTTTTATTCGCTTTATGGTACGTTATGGTGATGTTGTACTTGGGTTGCCAACTGTCCCGAATTAGCCGGGACGTCCCGATTATTGGGCCTAAGTATTTATTTGTCCCGTACGGGTCCCGTTTATTGAGTGCTACGCTGATCCTGAGTGATACAACCATAGATATTATATAGAGACGATGTCTATGGATACAACAGCAACACGACACTTGAGAATGACCACAACACGGTCATCATCCAATCACGAGCATCAGACCATACCAATAAACTATAAATTGAGAATTAATTATTCTTTTGGGACAAATAATTTGATTTGCGAACAGAATCCTCTGCTGTCTGGTCGCTCCGGGTTCGATCCCCGGTCTCGCGTTAACGGCAAATCCCTTTCACTGTCCCGGCCGGGTTTTGATTTCGCCAAATCAGTTTTAGTGAATTTAAACAACGTGATTATTGATCATGAGTCCAACATCCAGCACGCAAAAATAACAAAACAAAAAAAAAACATGCAATCTACCCGAGGGAATAATATGTTGATGTGATTTGCTGCCCAAGAAACATGTCTGATTATTATTCATGTTTTTAAGAAAAGAAATCAGAATTTTCTATGAATAGAAGGTTCGAAGGAGATTTATCCGAAATAAAAAAGCTTTTGTAACATTATATGTCTGTCACTTTTGATTCATTTAATGCGTCCTTGCTGAATAATTACGTTCTTTAATTTCTTTAAAATGTAGTGTATATAATGTTACAAAAGCTTTCTATTTCAGATAAATGTTATTATATTGAACTATGTTTTGTCTGTTTTGTGTGACCTTAAATTCGTTTTAGAATTAAATTGTACATAAAAAGGTTGAGCAAAAAATGTGTTTATGCCTGAGAACCTTTTTAACACACGAACCTGAAATGACATATACTGTGTGATAGGCTACAGTACAAATATTTTGAGTGTCCCTTATTTTCCTGTAAAGAAGCACGATTGTCCTGCATTTTTCTTTTCGGAAGTTGGCAACCCTATGTTGTACAATGATTGAATACGTTAATGTGATGAAAATTGTGTGAGGTATAACATTTCATTTCCTCCATTTGTGATCACAGGTATTGGATGCCTTACATGTGAAATAAACTTATCAACTGTAACAATTTGTAACTGACAACTGACATTGTGGATTATTATTAAAGATTACTAACTATGTGATGTCTGAAACATTCCATTCCTCAGACCGCTCCAGATCCAGGAGAGCTGCTTTCTCTCAGACGGGCTGGTCAGGAGGTTTGGAGACCCCGGTTCTGATGACCGTGATCAGGATCCGCTGCCAGACTCGACACAGACACAGATCCAGGAGCTTCCTGGAGATTTAACACCTCTGTCTTCTGAGTTTTCTGTTTCTGTGTCCACAGGTCGAGATCACAGGAAGAAAGCGTGGCAGAGCGGCAGCCAGCAGAGGCCAGATGATGGACGTCCGTCCACTTCATCTAAACGCTCTCGCAGAGGTCAGAATAGGCTTTAATAAAGACGTTATGGCTCAGTCTCCATCTCTGACTGATTTGCCATTGAAAATAGAGAGTTGGAAAAAAAAATAAAGTAACAATTTGATGTGACCACTGGCATTGATTATTAATATTATTTAAAAAAAATATTATATAGACATTCGTCTAACATTTTCAGAACATTTAGTGAACATTCAAAAATTTCTGTTTCTAATAGTTGTGTTTTCAATTGTTTTTCTTCTTTTCAGAAAAACCTACAGAATCTAGGAAGAGGAAAGGAATTGGTTCTTTCCTCAACAGGGTATGGAAGGCTACGAAGAGTAACTTCCTCTGCTGTTGCCACAGTGGTGCTGTGGATGTTGTGGAGCCTTTTGTCCTCCACCAGATCTGGAGCCAAAGCCTGATCCTGAGCCATCATCCCCTGCATCAGATCACGCCGGCGTCAAGCCGAATAATGGTAAATATCGTCATTATTTCTCCGACATTATAATAATGTGAAGGAAAATTTGATTTTTGAAATTTTCCAAACTCAGGCCGTTCCATATCCTTGAGAACTGCTTCCACACATTCTCCATCATCATCTTTGTCCCTCTCTGAGGACAATGTAGAGGGAGGTTCTGTGGAGAGTGGTTAAGCCTTAGCAGCAGAGGCTCGTACATCGTTGAATGGAGGTGGAGTGGTCATATTTCGGAGAGCCGAAACGAACAGAGCAGCAACTGCTGTTTGTCCAGGTCCGACAGCCTCGAAGGGTTTCTGTGCCCTCCCTGCCAGGTCAAGTTCCCGTCGAGCCAACAGAGACAAATGGCCGAACTGCTCAGGGTGCCATGGAGGATTCTCCAGTGAACAAGAGCTCAACAGGTGAGACTGAAATAAGGCTGGTCAGTGTAAAGTGTACAGAAAGGAGATTTTGCTATTTCATGCATAATTGCTTCAAGTTTTTAACATGTTAATGTCGGTCACAATGACTGTTGCTCAGCAAATTTAAAGAAAAAAAATATTTGTGAAACTGGACATTTTGAACGTTTAGGGAACATTTAGAAACAACGTTTTCTTAATTTTATGGGACCATTAGCTAAACGTTCTCAATAAGGCATGAACTCGTTGGTACTTGCGCTGTCTGACACACACTCGAAACACGCGCACAGAAAGCCGCTTCTCAGACAGCGTACGATCCAAATATAATTCTGTTTTGCGACTTATTGCTTTTGAATTGTCAAATACACACAAAATTGTCAAAATGGCTGTCGTGCCGAGTATTACAGAGTCGGTTATGTCATAAATGTCTATGTATTTAATAAAAATCAATTAAATATTTAATTTAATATAAAATATGTTAAGATATGGCCCATATGATTTTTGCCATTACCAGAACTGAGCCACATGTGCCAGAGTTGGCCAAATGAAGCCTGGAAATGTATGTTTTTTAAAACAGTATTGTAGTTTTGTTTTCCACTTAAAAATAAGGCTTGAGGCTTTGTTTCAGAGAATATTCATATTATTTTCCCCATATTAATATTATTTTCTCAACACAACCAGTACTGATATTTTTTAAATAAAACAATGGATCTAGCAAGCTAATATTCTCTCATATTTTTCTGTTTGTTTTTCAGAGTCCTTTGAGTCTCTCTATAACATGGGAAAGATGATTGGATCCGGAGGATTTGGCAGGTGTTCAATGCAACACGCAAATTTGATGGCAAAAAGGTCAATCTTACCGAATTGTACAAACATTTTGCTCTTGCATGCATCAAAACATATTCAAACTATTTACAGATGGTTTAATACTTAATGCAAGATCAGGTGCTTGAAAACTGTTACTGTTATTGAAACAGTATATATATTTTTTTTTTGCAGGTTGCCATCAAGCAGATGCGCAAGATTAACAATGATCGTTTTCTTAATATTGTGAGTTGGCCAAAACCTGAATATGTATTAAGTTGTTCAAGTGCAGATTATTGTAGTTAATACACCCGTAGGAAGCTTTAGGTGTAAATGTGATTGACAAATAAGCCTAGAGGCACCAAATGAGCTAAAAAAGGCTCCTTTGAACGTATCTAAAAAGATCAAAGAAAAGTACTTTTAAAAATGATATGTTTTCTTCAGATTTTTACCCAGCTTACCTTCTGTCTACTACTTTTCTCTAGCCCGGCATCCCGAACCTCGGTTACAGAAGTGGCGCTGCTGATGATGATGAGGCGAGAACCCATAAGCCCCTTCGTCATACAACTGTACGAGTGTTTGAACATCCTAAAACATTCATTCTCGTTATGGAGTATCCTGAACCCTGCGAGAGCTTGCTGGACTTCATCACTCGTCATCCTCAACTGTATGAACCAACAGCACGGGTCATCATGCAACAGGCTGTGCTGGCAGTGCAACACTGCATCGAGCATGGTGTTTTCCATAATGACATTCATGCAGAGAATTTCCTGTTGAAGAAACACACGTTAGAGCTCAAGCTGATAGACTTTGGCTGCGGTCAGCTATTTAGTAGTGATGGCTACGAGAGCAACATATACATTGGTGAGCATTTTGGGAGTGTGGAAACCTGAATGTAGTGACTAATTATTTGATACTTTAAAAAAAAGCTCAACAATGTGCAAATTACTTGCTTACAGGATTACAGGAGCACTGCCCACCTGAAGTCTTGACAGAAACTCGATTCCACGCCGTCCCAGCAAATGTCTGGGCTTTAGGAGTGTTGCTGTACAAGATGGTGAACGCATGTCGTCCTTTTCGTAATATAATGGAAATCACACAAGCCAATGTTACATTTCAGAACTCCAACTTATCCAAAGGTGAGTGAATAATATTGATAACATTGATAAACATACACATAAAGCAAAGGCTTTGTACAGAAAGAGTTAAAGGTGAAGTATGTCAGAATTTTTAAGTATAGCTCAACGTATAGCGAGAGTTTTGGGCGTGGATACTGTAGCAGGTGGAGCCATGGGAAAAGAAATGCAGCTTTAGTTACAGAAGTGAAAGCCAAAATTTGCTACATTTATACCAAAAAGTGAACAGAGCATTGCGATGCTACGCGCTACAAAGCATGCTTCAATACCATACAGGATCATCATGCGCCCGTTCAGAATGGCAAATCTTCATAAAGATGCAACTCAGTGAAAGGTATTCCTATTATGTTGGACCTGAAACATGCTTTACAAGAACCCGTAAGAGCTGTGTTTGTGATGTTTAAGTTGGGGAAGACGCAATGCTAGAAGGGGTCTTTGGAAGTTTTTTTTTAAAACAGGCTTTATTTTGTAATTTATTCCGCTCGGCGCCACTAGTGTTGCAGAAACTTCATACTTCACTTTTAAAGTAAAGATAAGAAATTTTACAGTACATTAATCATTTTTTAAATGCTGTTTTCATAGATGCCAACTAACCAGCTCTCTCCTTATCAAAATGTGTACAGAGTGCAGGGATCTGATTAGCCAGTGCCTAGCCCGGGATCCAACTAAACGCCCGACGTTAGAGCAGATGTTACAACATAAATGGATATAATGATCTACTGTAGATTGAAGAAGTTCAGGAGATTCACTCGATCAGTTTCAGGTGTGAGGAAGTGTAACAGAGAGTAGAATTATTAATTTTGTCTTCAATTCTGGATTATTTGTTTCAATTTGTATTCATTGTAATTGTTCTTGTTGTAGTCAAGTCAAGTCACCTTCATTTATTTAGCACTTTATACAATACAGATTGTTTTAAAGCGGCTTCATGGTAATAAACAGGAAAATAACAGAATTAGTGATGCAAACAGAATTCAATTCTGTTGTAAAAAATCATTCATGAGTTGAGTTGTTCATATAATTTTTGTATTGGATAGGAAATAACACACTTGCTGTTCTTGGTGGAAGGCTTGAGCTCGAGACTTGACCGAAGCCTGAAGTCCAACCCCAACCTGACAGGGAACTCAGAGCCTGTCCACGTCTGAGCAAGAACATGAGACACTGCAAGCCTGGACAGAAGTCATCAAGTCATCACAGCCACATTTGCTTTGTTTTAAAAGTCAGTTTTGTTTTGTTTTAAAAGTCAAGGCTAGACAAGTCATCTTTGTTTATTAGGGGTGTATTGAATGATATTCAAACCAAACCAAAAAAACGCGATACACAGCCCACGGTACGTATCGCGATAATCTCATGGCGCCCTGAACGCGCGTGCCCAGTGTCCACAGCTGTTTGTCAGCTACAGAAATGAACTCTTTCGCTTAATATATGCACTATTTTATCCTATATATTCATTATATTTCACTTAACCTGTTGGTGATATCTTGATTATTTAATGTATGTTTAAAATAACTCAACAAATAACTTAAAATAACAATGAAAATGATTATATTTCAACAACTAATTGGAGTAAAGACATATCATTAAAGTTAGTTAATGCAAAAACTGCCTTATGTAAATGTTTACATACAGTTTGTTATTTGATTGTTACATCTAAAAATAAATAGCAACTGAATTTAATAGTTTAATAGTTTGGGCTCTGTTGTTAACCATTAATATTATTGTAATGTGCAAGTAAAGACTCCCTATATAGTGTACAGCATTAGTAGAGATACTTTTTTAAAGAAACATATAATTATAACTGAAATAATTTAAAGACAGAGAGACAATTTGTTCAGTAAACCAATGTTTAATTTTTTTTTTATAAAAAGCAACTTTATGTTTAGTCCACCACAACCCCCCCCCCCACCCCACCATCATCACGTCAAAACTGAGGTATGTAACGAACCGTCGGTTTTGTGTACCGTTACACCTCTATTATTTATAGTGCCTTATATATGACCAATCTTTATGACCCCTTTGAATAAATGCTTTCAATGAATACAAAAGAAGAAATGCTTTTAAACAGTCTCAGCCTATGAGAAACCTGTGAAATGAAAAGGCAAAGACCTATTTTTGTGCTTCCCGAAATAAAAACTATAAATTAAACTGTAAATAAAATCTACATGGTTGCAAACGTCAGTGCATTGGAGTCTGTCTAAAACATAACAATACAATAAACGAGACTAGAGCCTTAGAGCCTGTGGACAGTAATAATAATAATTTGGTGCATGACACCCCCATTGGTTATTTAGGTTAAAGAAGCTATTCTTCTATTATTAGAAAGATTTAAGTCAATCTGGAAGCTTATAGGAATAGTTACCCAAAAACAAATAAAAAGTTATGTCATGAAACTTTAGATGGCGCAGGCTAATAGGTCCTTTACTCAACCTGTTTGCAATGACATCATTTTCTTTAGGGCACAGCTGATTGGTTCTTGCTGTATCAGTAGCCAATGAGCTCGCTTGCTCAACCTTCAAATGCTTTGTTAGCATTTGCTGTAGTTACAGGGCACTCCACCTGTATTAACTGAAAATTAAATACAAAGTCATGTATAAATGAAAACCTACGGTGATATAACTAGCTATGCTACAGTAGATCATATCCAGGAATAGACGTTTGTCCACTGTAGTGGAAATTATATTTTAGTGAATTTCTCTTTCACACATACATGTCACAGTTTTAAGTCTGTGTGTCCTGTAAAGAGCACATTCAGAGATAACAAATGTTTGGAGGTTTCACCATGACAACAAAAACAACTCCTCCTTGGTCTTTAAAAATGACTGACATTAATTTAGTGATCAAATGTAGCACTCTTATGGAAATATTATTAAATGTAATCATCATTTAAATCTGACTAAACTTCAAATTGTTGTCATTAATCAACATCTCATGAAAATGTTTCTAAATCGAGTTTCTAATTCTTATTCGAGCTAATTCGGGTTTCTAATTCGAAATATGACCTTCTGTTACAAAACAAGGCATTGATTTCACTCATACCAGACTTAAATCATTTTTCCAACCTCAAACATTTTCGAAGACACACAAGTGAATAGGGAAAGAAATTATATATCAATATTCCTATGAAATATTAGATATTATTATGAAAATGTTGGCAATTATTACTCCCAATTACACTTCTGTTTTCATTTCATGTTCCCCGTAAGAACACATTTATATGCAAATTAGATACAGTGTACATTGTATTGAATTGGACTACCCATTAATGGCCATTTTACCCACATATTGCATAAAGTAAAATGGTATATCAATTCATTCCGTTATATATATGGTAACATAGTTGAGAATCATCTTTATACAAAGTTTGGTTAAAAAAAATCCTGAAACCAAAAATTGTTTGGTAAATGAAAAAAAAAAAGAATCCAGTTTTGTGCCTATACATTTCATGTTTTTAAACAACTGAGTCCTGGTTCCACTATAGGACATAGCATAAGATATGAATAAAATATTTTTTCAAAAATGTTTTTTTTCTCCATTTGTTTAGTATGCTATTTATGTTTATTATGTTTTTGTCTCTCCATTTATTTATTATTTATGATCTGTTTAGCTGTGCATTTACTGAACAGCACTGTGCCACTGTACGTCCGACTGTTGTTTGTTTGCACTGTATCTTATTTCCTTTTTATTTTAAACTGTTTAATTGTTTTTTATTCCTTTTGATTATTTTAATTCCTTCTCGTAAAGCACTTTGAATAACCATTGTGTATGAAATGTGCCATAAAATAAAATAAAAATGTTCTGTGTCTCTGGATGAAATATTGTCCGTTGATCCAACTATGTGTATTATTCATTTTCATTTCACAAAAACTAAATTCAATTGCAATTCAGTTTATCTGAATTATCTAGATATTTTAATCCGTAGTGCAGATCATTACACTGTCTATTTTATAGATTAATGTAACGTTTATATTCGAATTCACCACGAGTTGTGTACGTTTCGAGTGTCGATTTAATGATGTTATATTGCCGTAATCTGGACGCATCAGGAACAACAGGGCCGTATATCTGCCTGCTCCAGGTCTGCAGCCTCCCCCATATAGGAATTGATGTATATTCGTTGAAATAATCCGTTTCTTTTTAGTTTTAACTTAGTTTTTTGTCCTGCATAACACACGAGAATGATTTTTTAAAAATAATTATTGTTGAAAGAAACATAAAGGATACCAAACCTCAAAAAAAAAAAAAAAATTCCAAGAAGTCGTGGAGTGGAGGAAGCCCTAGCACTCAGAATGGTCTCAATAACATCCGGTGAAAGCCCAGCTTCTCTTAATTGGTACCCATCAGGGGCCAAACGTGAAGATTCCACAGGCCGGGCCTGGGATGGAATATTGTGCCCTCCGCCTGAGACAGAAGGTCTCCCATGGCGAGCCGTCGAGGAAGATATTACTCTGAGAACCCACACTGTTCGGCCAACGCGGTGCTATCAGTAAGAGGCAAGACCCTTGCTGGCGAACTCTGGCTAGAACTCCTGGGAGCAGAGAAACTGGAGGAAAAGCATACAGGCGCATCTTGGGCCATGAGTGCGCCATCGCATCCAGACCCAACGGAGCCAGGTGACTCAGAGAGAAGTAGAGGGGACGTTGCGCTGTCTTTGTTGGGAGGCGAAGAGGTCCACCTCCGCCCTGTAAAATCTGGTCCAGATCTGTTTCACTACCTCCGGGTGGAGCCTCCATTCCCCGTCGGCAGTGTCTGTCTGGACAATAGATCTGCTCCCACATTCAAATGCCCTGGGATGTAAACTGCCCTGAGTGACAGGAACTTGCCCTGGGCCAGAGAAAAATCTGCCTCGCTATTCTGTTCAGGTTGCGTGAGCGCAGACCTCCCTGGTGATTTATATAAGAGACTGCTGCTGTGTTGTCCACCCGCACTAGACATGACAGCCCCTCAATTAATGGAGAAAATATTTCAGAGCCAGAAATATGGCCATCAACTCGACGCAATTGATGTGCCAACCGAGCTGATGACCCTCCCATTCCCCTTGAGCTGTGCGGCCATCTAAGACCGCTCCCCAGCCCATCAGGGAGGCGTCTCTCGTTAGCAGTCTGCGATGACACGGCGCCCCTAAAGTGGGACCCAAGGCGAGGAACTGGGGTCTGAGCCACAGAGAAAGTGTACGAAGCCCGGGCGCATCACTTTTATTGCCTTTGAGGATTGGCTCTTGGATGAAATCCTCTTGCTTTTAGCCACAACTGAAACAGTCTCATGTGCAACAGCCCCAGAGGAATCACCGTGGATGCTGAAGCCATGAGACCCAACATTCTTTGATACGACGAACAGTGCGAACTGGCCTAGCTTGACTTTGGTCATGGTCTGCCGAATGGTCTCGATTCGAGCGGGAGACATTTGTGCCCGCATCGTAATCGAATCCCAAACGATCCCGAGATAACTCGTTCTCTGAGCGCAGGAGAAAGAACACTTTTTGGTGTTGAGTTTCAGCCCTAGAGAAACTAGATGAGCTAACACGATGTCTCTGTGTTGAAGTGCCTCTCTTGATTGTGCTAGAATTAACCAATCGTCAATGTAATTCAAAATGCGAATGCCCCAGAGTCGCATTGGGGCCAGTGCTGCATCCAAGCTTTTGTGTATGTGCGGGGTGACAGTGCTAGGCCGAATGGAAGAACCCGAAATTGATACGCTTCGCCCCGAAAGCGAACCTCAGGAATTTCCTGTGTTGTGGCAATATTTCTATGTGAAAATATGCGTCCTTCAGATCGATCGTGACGAACCAATCCCGATGTTGAATTTGCGACACGACCGTCTTGACGGTTAACATCTTGAACTTGAGCGCTTTCACTGTACGGTTTAAGCCTCGAAGATCTAAGATTGGAGGCAACCCCCCCGTCCTTCTTGGGAACTAGGAAGTATCTGCTGTGATAACCTGACTCCCTCTCTGGAAGAGGAACATATTCTATGGCCTCTTTGCTCAGAAGAGTTTGCAGCTCTTGCGACAGTACATGCATCAGCTCCGGTTTCACGGAAGTGAAAATCACGGCGTTGAAACGCGGAGGACGATGAACAAATTGGATTCTGTATCCTATTGTACTGTGCTTAATACCCACGCAGAAACGCCTGGCAGAAGTTTCCACGCTGCCAGCTTTCTGAGAGTGGTATTAATTTTAATACTTCCTCTTGAGGGGATGTTAGATGTTACGCGTCCGGAATGACAGCCGGAAACAACGGAACATCTCACATTTCACTGGAAACCACTGCCCCCCGAAGCACGAGAGGTAGCGGGGATGGAGTGTGTTGTGAGGGTAGCGAGAAGGGGCGAAGAGATCTTGAACGCGCCCCATCCCGCGGGGACTACCCCCACCAGATTGGGCACCAGACCATCAGGACTTTCTCTTTTTATTAATAATAGTCCTGAGGTCTGGCTTGGGTGGTTGCTGAGCACGGCGAACCTGTCCCCAATCCCTGCGAGGGGAGCACGGTCCGCTGCGCTCTGCTTCTTTACCTCCCTGGGGTTTGAAGACCGGGGGCGGGGCTGGGGTGGCAGACGGCCCCTCTCCCTTGAGTCGGCGAGGAAGAAACTGAACAAAGGCTTCCTCGTGTTTCTTAACCTCCTAAAGCGGGTTGACAAACGGTGTTCACTGAGTCACCAAACAGCCCAGATGGAGAAATAGGAGAGTCAATCAGAAACAAACAATCTTTTTCCTTATTCCCTGTCAGATTAAGCCACAGATGCCTCTCCGTGCTGACCAAAGCAGACAATGAACGGCCAATGGCACGGGCCGTCTGCTTGGTCACACGGAGAGACAGATCTGTAGCACGACGAAGCTCAGAGAATGACTCTTCGCCCGATCGTACTGCCCGCACTAAAATCCTTCAACAGTCACCTGGTACGCCTGTAACACTGCCATAGTGTGCAGCGCAGCACCAGCCTGACCTGCAGCTTGATAAACTTTCCCACTTAAGATGATTTATACAACAGGGTTTAGTGGGGAGGGTAGGTTTCTTATCGAAGATGCCGATTCGGGTGAGAGATAGCTCACGAGCGTCTCTTCAACCCGAGGCATCTCCATATACCCCCGTGCCTTCGCACCCACGATAGTCGAAAAAGTCGATGTCGAGGGCACAAAAACGCGAGAAGTATAAGGTATAAGTATAAGTATAATATTACTCCATGATTTAGACAGCTCATCATGCAGGTCCTCGAAAAAAGGAGAGACTGATGTAATGTTCTCTCCCCCCTGCCACCGGACAGAAACCTATCCTCAAGCTTACTGTGTTTGGGGGTCTCTTGTTCGCATGGCCAATCAAGCTGTAACCTGGCCACCGCACGAGTAACAACCTCTAGCAATTCCTCGACAGATTTCTTTTCGCGAGAGGAATGCTCAGAGGCTGGCTGCTCGTGATCTGAAGAACCAAGAGATATATCATCCCCCTCGTGAACCGAAGAAGCACCGGAGCGCGCTTCGAGATCACGAGAAAGGATGTTTGGATCTGGTGACGCAGCAAGCGAAAGGGACAGACCCGTCTCTTGCTCGTCATGCAGATCCATGCGCGAGCCCCACGATGAAAATGTGGTGCAGACCTGAAAATAGTTGAGACGAGTGAGAAGCATCTTAACAGTGAGACGCTCACAAAGCCTTTCTCTAAAGCCAGTACCGCGGGTGCTCTTCCCCCAAACACACAAAGCAATAACTGTGTGTATCCAGCTCAGACATGGGACGGGAGCATGGAGGAACGCTGCACTTATTGCTTTGTTGGCTCATTTCACTCCTTTTTGCTTTTTTAAACTCTTAGATGAACGAGAGAGAAAAAGATTTTGGAAATGAGAATTTCTGCACACTGCCTGTTATAAACTAACTCCTAGCAAATATTCTGTATCAGATAAAAGGTAGAGAGAGAGTTTTGACATTCACTCATGCACAGTAATGGTCTTAAAACAAAAGACCTGGCGATGCACCTGCGGCTCATCTAAGTATAGCCTCGTGTCGCGGTGCACGCCGATGACGCACCGACCGAGGCTATATTACCTCCGGGTCAATTTCATTGACGTGTTATACACAATATTCACAGCTGTCACATTAAATATGTTTCCCAATGCGCTGAGCAGCGCAGCATCGATTGTAGCTTTCGAAAGGAACTCTAGCCTCTCTCCAATAGAGCGCGCACTTACACAACAATTAACTCTCCCAAAACCTAAGCTACCATGAAATGATTGAATACAATATTATGGTGAAATAAATCCACATACCCACAAAACAGAAAAAGGAAAGGTTCAAGAGTAATTTTGTTTCTTATATTCTGTTACACCACCTCATCAGTCCCTATGAAGCTCATCAGCATGACAGCCATCGGCAGCTGATGCCTCAACAACTCGTCTCCATACCAGTGTGATGACGTCGATTCTCAACCAGATGGAAATGGATAAATACTCTAAAAGGTCCGACCCAATCTGACTTGTAATGCTGCTTGAATCAATAATCAGACACTGTTCCTTCATGGCCCAGAGGAGAAATGGCCCTCCAACTGAGTCTGGTTTCTCCCAAGGTTTTTTTTCTCCATTCTCCACTGATGTAGTTTTGGTTCCTTGCCACTGTTGGCTTGCTTGGTTGGAGACATATTCAACAATATTATTGATCTACCTTACTTAAGGTGGACGATGACGCAATTTTCTTCTAGAAACAAACTTTGTTGTATTATTTTCATGTTATCTTTGAAAATCTTGCTTTGTACAATCTGTATGTAAAAAAACGCTATATAAATAAAGGTGACTTGACTCCCATTTGCCTTTTTGCACGCATTTTATACAGAAGCAATATATTTTTAGACTGTAAGTGCGCCTTGTGAAGTGGATGCTTTTGCTCAATAATGAATAATAACGAATAATTCAACGGATTATAATAATAATAATAATAATAACTATTCAGAAACAATAAATCTCATATTTATTAACGTTGTACTTATTTAATTATGTTCAGTTTTTACTTTTTGTAAAAAATGCTCACGCGCTGAGTAATTCGAATGTTAGTTGCTATAGCGACTAATAGCGTGTTATGAATGCATATTTACACTCGAATCGATCGCTATCTGTGTGCGTTCACATGATGGATTCGCATTTTAGGTTGCCATAGCGACGCTGAAATCTCACTGCCTTTACACTCGAACCGATCGCTATCTGTTGATTGAGAGACGAGGCAAATTTTCAGACTTTTCCAGAATATTTTCTGTGCGGATCTTGTTTTGAAGCTGTTCAGAGAGAAGAAGCTGTTTTCGGAGAGAAGACTTTATTCTACAACGACATCGGATATATCCTTTATATTTTTGAAAGAGTTCATATAATTTCTGAGTATACTTTTATTTTGTTGTTCTTTACTTATTTAGAAGTAAAGTTAGTTTTATTTATTTATTTGTTTTGTTATTTTATTTAATTATTTTGATAGGTGCATTTCGGAGTATTGTTTTGTATTGTATGTTGTATTGTTTTTTTATTGCAGTTTGAAGGAGGATGTCCATGGTTCACATGATAGGTGAAAGAGGAGGTGAGGGGCTAAAGTTTTTTTTATTCGCTTTATGGTACGTTATGGTGATGTTGTACTTGGGTTGCCAACTGTCCCCGAATTAGCCGGGACGTCCCGATTATTGGGCCTAAGTATTTATTTGTCCCGTACGGGTCCCGTTTATTGAGTGCTACGCTGATCTGAGTGATACAACCATAGATATTATATAGAGACGAATGTCTATGATACAACAGCAACACGACACTTGCGAATGACCACAACACCGGTCATCATCCAATCACGAGCATCAGACCATACCAATAAACTATAAATGAGAATTAATTATTCTTTTGGGACAAATAATTTGATTTGCGAACAGAATCCTCTGCTGTCTGGTCGCTCCGGTTCGATCCGGTCTCGCGTTAACGGCAAATCCCTTTCACTGTCCGGCCGGGTTTTGATTTCGCCAAATCAGTTTTAGTGAATTTAAACAACGTGATTATTGATCATGAGTCCAACATCCAGCCACGCAAAACAACAAACAAAAAAAAAACATGCAATCTACCCGAGGGGAATAATATGTTGATGTGATTTGCTGCCCAAGAAACATGTCTGATTATTATTCATGTTTTTAAGAAAAGAAATCAGAATTATTCTATGAATAGAAGGTTCGAAGGAGATTTATCCGAAATAAAAAAGCTTTTGTAACATTATATGTCTGTCACTTTTGATTCATTTAATGCGTCCTTGCTGAATAATTACGTTCTTTAATTTCTTTAAAATGTAGTGTATATAATGTTACAAAAGCTTTCTATTTCAGATAAATGTTATTATATTGAACTATGTTTTGTCTGTTTTGTGTGACCTTAAAATTCGTTTTAGAATTAAATTGTAAATAAAAGGTTGAGCAAAAATGTGTTTATGCCTGAGACCTTTTTTAACACACGAACCTGAAATGTCATATACTGTGTGATAGGCTACAGTACAAATATTTTGAGTGTCCCTTATTTTCCTGTAAAGAAGCACGATTGTCCTGCATTTTTTCTTTTCGGAAGTTGGCAAACCTATGTTGTACAATGATTGAATACGTTAATGTGATGAAAATTGTGTGAGGTATAACATTTCATTCCTCCATTTGTGATCACAGGTATTGGATGCCTTACATGTGAAATAAACTTATCAACTGTAACAATTTGTAACTGACAACTGACATTGTGGATTATTATTAAAGATTACTAACTATGTGATGTCTGAAACATTCCATCCTCAGGCCGCTCCAGATCCAGGAGAGCTGCTTTCTCTCAGACGGCTGGTCAGGAGGTTTGGAGACCCGGTTCTGATGACCGTGATCAGGATCCGCTGCCAGACTCGACACAGACACAGATCCAGGAGCTTCCTGGAGATTTAACACCTCTGTCTTCTGAGTTTTCTGTTTCTGTGTCCACAGGTCGAGATCACAGGAAGAAAGCGTGGCAGAGCGGCAGCCAGCAGAGGCCAGATGATGGACGTCCGTCCACTTCATCTAAACGCTCTCGCAGAGGTCAGAATAGGCTTTAATAAAGACGTTATGGCTCAGTCTCCATCTCTGACTGATTTGCCATTGAAAATAGAGAGTTGGAAAAAAAAATAAAGTAACAATTTGATGTGACCACTGGCATTGATTATTAATATTATTTAAAAAAAAATATTATATAGACATTCGTCTAACATTTTCAGAACATTTAGTGAACATTCAAAAATTTCTGTTTCTAATAGTTGTGTTTTCAATTGTTTTTCTTCATTTCAGAAAAACCTACAGAATCTAGGAAGAGGAAAGGAATTGGTTCTTTCCTCAACAGGGTATGGAAGGCTACGAAGAGTAACTTCCTCTGCTGTTGCCACAGTTGTGCTGTGGATGTTGTGGAGCCTTTTGTCCCTCCACCAGATCTGGAGCCAAAGCCTGATCCTGAGCCATCATCCCCCTGCATCAGATACACTCCCGGCGTCAAGCCGAATAATGGTAAAATATCGTCATTATTTCTCCGACCATTATAATAATGTGAAGAAAATTTGATTTTTTAAATTTTTCCAAACTCAGGCCGCTCAATATCTTTGAGAACTGCTTCCACACATTCTCCATCATCATCTTTGTCCCTCTCTGAGGACAATGTAGAGAGGAGTTTCTGTGTGAGAGTGGTTAAGCCTTAGCAGCAGAGGCTCGTACATCGTTGAATGGAGGTGGAGTGGTCATATTTCGGAGAGCCGAACGAACAGAGCAGCAACTGCTGTTTGTCCAGGTCCGACAGCCTCGAAGGGTTTCTGTGCCCTCCACTGCCAGGTCAAGTTCCCGTCGAGCCAACAGAGACAAATGGCCGAACTGTCAGGGTGCCATGGAGGATTCTCCAGTGAACAAGAGCTCAACAGGTGAGACTGAAATAAGGCTGGTCAGTGTAAAGTGTACAGAAGGAGATTTTGCTATTTCATGCATAATTGCTTCAAGTTTTTAACATGTTAATGTCCGGTCACATTGACTGTTGCTCAGCAAATTTAAAGAAAAAAAATATTTGTGAAACTGGACATTTTGAACGTTTAGGGAACATTTAGAAAAAACGTTTTCTTAATTTTATGGGACGCCATTAGCTAAACGTTCTCAATAAAGGCATGAAATCGATGGTACTTGCGCTGTCTTACACACACCCGAAACACGCGCACAGAAAGCCGCTTCTCAGACAGCGTACGATCCAAATATAATTCTGTTTTGCGACTTATTGCTTTTGAATTGTCAAATACACACCAAAATTGTTCAAATGGCTGTCGTGCCGAGTATTACAGAGTCGGTTCTGTCATAAATAAGGCATTGCTATGTATTTATAAAAATCAATTTAAATATTTAATTTAATATAAATATATGTTAAGATATGGCCCATATGATTTTTTGCCATTACCAGAACTGAGCCACATGTGCCAGAGTTGCGCAAATGAAGCCTGGAAATGTATGTTTTTTAAAACAGTATTGTAGTTTTGTTTTCCACTTAAAAATAAGGCTTGAGGCTTTGTTTTCAGAGAATATTCATATTATTTTCCCCATATTAAGATTATTTTCTCAACACAACCAGTACTGATATTTTTTAAATAAAACAATGGATCTAGCAAGCTAATATTATTCTCATATTTTTCTGTTTGTTTTTCAGAGTTCTTTGAGTCTCTCTATAACATGGGAAAGATGATTGGATCCGGAGGATTTGGCAGGGTGTTCAATGCAACACGCAAATTTGATGGCAAAAAGGTCAATCTTACCGAATTGTACAAACATTTTGCTCTTGTATGCATCAAACATATTCAAACTATTTACAGATGGTTTATACCTTAAAGCAAGATCAGGTGCTTGAAACATGTTACTGTTATTGAAACAGTATATATTTTTTCTTTTTGCAGGTTGCATCAGCAGATGCGCAAGATTAACAATGATCGTTTTCTAATAAGTGTGAGTTGGCCAAAACCTGAATATGTATTAAGTTGTTCAAGTGCAGATTATTGTAGTTAATACACCCGTAGGAAGCTTTAGGTGTAAATGTGATTGACAAATAAGCCTAGAGGCACCAAATGAGCTAAAAAAGGCTCCTTTGAACGTATCTAAAAAGATCAAAGAAAAGTACTTTTAAAAATGATATGTTTTCTTCAGATTTTTACCCAGCTTACCTTCTGTCTACTACTTTTCTCTAGCCCGGGCATCCCGAACCTCTGGTTACAGAAGTGGCGCTGCTGATGATGATGAGGCGAGAACCCATAAGCCCCTTCGTCATACAACTGTACGAGTGGTTTGAACATCCTAAAACATTCATTCTCGTTATGGAGTATCCTGAACCCTGCGAGAGCTTGCTGGACTTCATCACTCGTCATCCTCAACTGTATGAACCAACAGCACGGGCCATCATGCAACAGGCTGTGCTGGCAGTGCAACACTGCATCGAGCATGGTGTTTTCCATAATGACATTCATGCAGAGAATTTCCTGTTGAAGAAACACACGTTAGAGCTCAAGCTGATAGACTTTGGCTGCGGTCAGCTATTTAGTAGTGATGGCTACGAGAGCAACATATACATTGGTGAGCATTTTGGGAGTGTGGAAACCTGAATGTAGTGACTAATTATTTGATGCTTTAAAAAAAGCTCAACAATGTGCAAATGTCTTGCTTACAGGATTACAGGAGCACTGCCCACCTGAAGTCTTGACAGAAACTCGATTCCACGCCGTCCCAGCAAATGTCTGGGCTTTAGGAGTGTTGCTGTACAAGATGGTGAACGCATGTCGTCCTTTTCGTAATATAATGGAAATCACACAAGCCAATGTTACATTTCAGAACTCCAACTTATCCAAAGGTGAGTGAATAATATTGATAACATTGATAAACATACACATAAAGCAAAGGCTTTGTACAGAAAGAGTTAAAGGTGAAGTATGTCAGAATTTTTAAGTATAGCTCAACGTATAGCGAGAGTTTTGGGCGTGGATACTGTAGCAGGTGGAGCCATGGGAAAAGAAATGCAGCTTTAGTTACAGAAGTGAAAGCCAAAATTTGCTACATTTATACCAAAAAGTGAACAGAGCATTGCGATGCTACGCGCTACAAAGCATGCTTCAATACCATACAGGATCATCATGCGCCCGTTCAGAATGGCAAATCTTCATAAAGATGCAACTCAGTGAAAGGTATTCCTATTATGTTGGACCTGAAACATGCTTTACAAGAACCCGTAAGAGCTGTGTTTGTGATGTTTAAGTTGGGGAAGACGTGATGCTAGAAGGGGTCTTTGGAAGTTTTTTTTTTAAAACAGGCTTTATTTTGTAATTTATTCCGCTCGGCGCCACTAGTGTTGCAGAAACTTCATACTTCACTTTTAAAGTAAAGATAAGAAACATTTTACAGTACATTAATCATTTTTTAAATGCTGTTTTCATAGATGCCAACTAACCAGCTCTTTCCTTATCAAAATGTGTACAGAGTGCAGGGATCTGATTAGCCAGTGCCTAGCCCGGGATCCAACTAAACGCCCGACGTTAGAGCAGATGTTACAACATAAATGGATTAGTAATGATCTACTGTAGATTGAAGAAGTTCAGGAGATTCACTCGATCAGTTTCAGGTGTGAGGAAGTGTAACAGAGAGTAGAATTATTAATTTGTCTTCAATTCTGGATTATTTGTTTCAATTTGTATTCATTGTAATGTTCTTGTTGTAGTCAAGTCAAGTCACCTTCATTTATTAGCACTTTATACAATAAATTGTTTTAAAGCGGCTCATGTAATAAACAGAAAATAACAGAATTAGTGATGCAAACAGAATTCAATTCTGTTGTAAAAAATCATTCATGAGTTGAGTTGTTCATATAATTTTTGTATTGGATAGGAAATAACACACTTGCTGTTCTTGGTGGAACTTGAGCTCGAGACTTGACCGAAGCCTGAAGTCCAACCCCAACCTGACAGGGAACTCAGAGCCTGTCCACGTCGAGCAAGAACATGAGACACTGCAAGCCCTGACAAAGTCATCAAGTCATCACAGCCACATTTGCTTTGTTTTAAAAGTCAGTTTTGTTTTGTTTTAAAAGTCAAGGCTAGACAAGTCATCTTTGTTTATTAGGTGTATTGAATGATATTCAAACCAAACCAAAAAAACGCGATACACAGCCCTCGGTACGTATCGCGATAATCTCATGGCGCCCCTGAACGCGCGTGCCCAGTGTCCACAGCTGTTTGTCAGCTACAGAAATGAACTCTTTCGCTTAATAATGCACTATTTTATACTATATATTCATTATATTTCACTTAAACTGTTGGTGATATCTTGATTATTTAATGTATGTTTAAAATAACTCAACAAATAACTTAAAATAACCAATGAAAATGAT
Source organism: Meda fulgida (assembly GCA_030578275.1). NCBI lineage: Eukaryota > Metazoa > Chordata > Actinopteri > Cypriniformes > Leuciscidae > Meda > Meda fulgida. The sequence continues at coordinate 6,636,330 of CM060632.1, read as the reverse complement.
TATATTTTCAACAACTAATTGGAGTAAAGACATATCATTAAAGTTAGTAATGCAAAAACTGCCTTATGTAAATGTTTACATACAGTTTGTTATTTGATTGTTACATCTAAAAATATATAGCAACTGAATTTAATAGTTTAATAGTTTGGGCTCATGTTGTTAACCATTAATATTATAGTAATGTGCAAGTAAAGACTCCCTATATAGTGTACAGCATTAGTAGAGATACTTTTTTAAAGAAACATATAATTATAACTGAAATAATTTAAAGACAGAGAGACAATTTGTTCAGTAAACCAATGTTTAATTTTTTTTTATAAAAGCAACTTTATGTTTAGTCCACCACAACCCCCCCCCCCCCCCCCCCCATCATCACTTCAAAAACTGAGGTATGTACCGAACCGTCGGTTTTGTGTACCGTTACACCTCTATTATTTATATAGTGCCTTATATATGACCAATCTTTATGACCCCTTTGAATAAATGCTTTCAATGAATACAAAAGAAGAAATGCTTTTAAACAGTCTCAGCCTATGAGAAACCTGTGAAATGAAAAGGCAAAGACCTATTTTTGTGCTTCCCGAAATAAAAACTATAAATTAAACTGTAAATAAAATCTACATGGTTGCAAACGTCCAGTGCATTGGAGTCTGTCTAAAACATAACAATACAATAAACGAGACTAGAGCCTTAGAGCCTGTGGACCGTAATAATAATAATTTGGTGCATGACACCCCCATTGGTTATTTAGGTTAAAGAAGCTATTCTTCTATTATTAGAAAGATTTAAGTCAATCTGGAAGCTTATAGGAATAGTTACCCAAAAACAAATAAAAAGTTATGTCATAAAACTTAAGATGGCGCAGGCTAATAGGTCCTTTACTCAACCTGTTTGCAATGACATCATTTTCTTTAGGGCACAGCTGATTGGTTCTTGCTGTATCAGTAGCCAATGAGCTCGCTTGCTCAACCTTCAAATGCTTTGTTAGCATTTGCTGTAGTTACAGGGCACTCCACTTGTATTAACTGAAAATTAAATACAAAGTCATGTATAAATGAAAACCTACGGTGAATATAACTAGCTAGGCTACAGTAGAACATATCCAGGAATAGACGTTTGTTCACTGTAGTGGACATTATATTTTAGTGAATTTCTCTTTCACCATACATGTCACAGTTTTAAGTCTGTGTGTCCTGTAAAGAGCACATTCAGAGATAACAAATGTTTGGAGGTTTCTCCATGACAACAAAAACAACTCCTCCTTGGTCTTTAAAAATGACTGACATTAATTTAGTGATCAAATGTAGCACTCTAATGGAAATATGATTAAATGTAATCATCATTTAAATCTGACTAAACTTCAAATTGTTTGTCATTAATCAACATCTCATGAAAATGTTTCTAATTCGAGTTTCTAATTCTAATTCGAGCTAATTCGGGTTTCTAATTCGAAATATGACCTTCTGTTACAAAACAAGGCATTGATTTCATTCATACCAGGACTTAAATCATGTTTATCCAACCTCAAACATTTTCGAAGACACACAAGTGAATAGGGAAAGAAATTATATATCAATATTCCTATGAAATATTAGATATTATTATGAAAATGTTGGCAATTATTACTCCCATTATTACACTTCTGTTTTCATTTCATGTTCCCCGTAAGAACACATTTATATGCAAATTAGATACAGTGTACATTGTATTGAATTGGACTACCCATTAATGGCCATTTTACCCACATATTGCATAAAGTAAAATGGTATATCAATTCATTCCGTTATATATATGGTAACATAGTTGAGAATCATCTTTATACAAAGTTTGGTTAAAAAAAAATCCTGAAACCTAAAAATTGTTTGGTAAATGAAAAAAAAAAAAAGAATCCAGTTTTTGCCTATACATTTCATGTTTTTAAACAACTGAGTCCTGGTTCCACTATAGGACATAGCATAAGATATGAATAAAAAATATTTTTTCAAAAATGTTTTTTTTTTCTCCATTTGTTTAGTATGCTATTTATGTTTATTATGTTTTTGTCTCTCCATTTTATTTATTATTTATGATCTGTTTAGCTGTGCATTTACTGAATGAGCACTGTGCCACTGTACGTCCGACTGTTGTTTGTTTGCACTGTATCTTATTTCCTTTTTATTCTAAACTGTTTTTAATTGTTTTTTATTCCTTTTGATTATTTTAATTCCTTCTCTGTAAAGCACTTTGAATAAACCATTGTGTATGAAATGTGCCATAAAATAAAATAAAAATGTCCTGTGTCTCTGGATGGAATATTGTCCGTTTGATCCAACTATGTGTATTATTAATTTTCATTTCACAAAAACTAAATTCAATTGCAATTCAGTTGTCTCTTGTATGTATGAAGAATTATCTAGATATTTTAATCCGTAGTGCAGATCATTACACTGTCTATTTTATAGATTAATGTAACGTTTATATTCGAATTCACCACGAGTTGTGTACGTTTCGAGTGTCGATTTAATGATGTTATATTGCCGTATATCTGGACGCATCAGGAACAACAGGGCCGTATATCTGCCTGCTCCAGGTCTGCAGCCTCCCCCATATAGGAATTGATGTATACTCGTTGAAATAATCATGTTTCTTTTTAGTTTTAACTTAGTTTTTTGTCCTGCATAACACACGAGAATGATTTTTTTAAAATAATTATTGTTGAAAGAAACATAAAGGATACCAAACCTAAAAAAAAAAAAAAAAATTCCAAGAAGTCGTGGAGTGGAGGAAGCCCTAGCACTCAGAAAGGTCTCAATAACATCCGGTGAAAGCCCAGCTTCTCTTAATTGGTACCCATCAGGGGCCAAACGTGAAGATTCCACAGGCCGGGCCTGGGATGGAATATTGTGCCCTCCGCCTGAGACAGAAGGTCTCCCATGGCGAGCCGTCGAGGAGAGATATTGTCTCTGAGAACCACACTCTGTTCGGCCAACGCGGTGCTATCAGTAAGAGGCAAGACCCTTGCTGGCGAACTCTGGCTAGAACTCCTGGGAGCAGAGAAACTGGAGGAAAAGCATACAGGCGCATCTTGGGCCATGAGTGCGCCATCGCATCCAGACCCAACGGAGCCGGGTGACTCAGAGAGAAGTAGAGGGGACATTGCGCTGTCTGTTGGGAGGCGAAGAGGTCCACCTCCGCCCTGTAAAATCTGGTCCAGATCTGTTTCACTACCTCCGGGTGGAGTCTCCATTCCCCCGTCGGCAGTGTCTGTCTGGACAATAGATCTTGCCCCCACATTCAAATGCCCTGGATGTAAACTGCCCTGAGTGACAGAACTTGCCCTGGGCCCAGAGAAAAATCTGCCTCGCTATTCTGTTCAGGTTGCGTGAGCGCAGACCTCCCTGGTGAATTATATAAGAGACTGCTGCTGTGTTGTCCACCCGCACTAGGACATGACAGCCCCTCAATTAATGGAGAAAATATTTCAGAGCCAGAAATATGGCCATCAACTCGACGCAATTGATGTGCCAACCAGAACTGATGACCCTCCATTCCCCTTGAGCTGTACGGCCATCTAAGACCGCTCCCCAGCCCATCAGGGAGGCGTCTCTGGTTAGCAGTCTGCGATGACACGGCGCCCCTAAAGTGGGACCCAAGGCGAGGAACTGGGGTCTGAGCCACAGAGAAAGTGTACGAAGCCCGGGGCGCATCACTTTATTTGCCTTTGAGGATTGGCTCTTGGATGAAATCCTCTTGCTTTTAGCCACAACTGAAACAGTCTCATGTGCAACAGCCCCAGAGGAATCACCGTGGATGCTGAAGCCATGAGACCCAACATTCTTTGATACTGACGAACAGTGCGAACTTGGCCTAGCTTGACTTTGGTCATGGTCTGCCGAATGGTCTCGATTCGAGCGGGAGACATTTGTGCCCGCATCGTAATCGAATCCCAAACGATCCCAAGATAACTCGTTCTCTGAGCAGGAGAAAGAACACTTTTTTTGGTGTTGAGTTTCAGCCCTATAGAAACTAGATGAGCTAACACGATGTCTCTGTGTTGAAGTGCCATCTCTCTTGATTGTGCTAGAATTAACCAATCGTCAATGTAATTCAAAATGCGAATGCCCCAGAGTCGCATTGGAGCCAGTGCTGCATCCATGCATTTTGTGTATGTGCGGGGTGACAGTGCTAAGCCGAATGGAATAACCCGAAATTGATACGCTTCGCCCCTGTTGTGGCAAAACTTCTGTTAAACATCATCACTGCGTAAGAGACACTCAGAGTCAAATTAATAAAAAAGAAAAGTATTTATTCTTGCAAGAATAGGCCCAGTCGCCAACACCAGCAGTTACCCTGTGAAGTGAGTGACGCACACCAGGAAGACATGAGACAAGCCTTTATACTCTTTTCAAGGTTCCTCCTCACAGCAGTTACCCCTTTCACCCACTCAGATAAGGTCCCCACTGCTGTTCAGTTTCTACTAAAGACACAACCTGGCCCTGAAATAAACTAGCCAAATCTTGACCACTCCTAAGGTCAAGAGGTCCTGTCCCATATATTCCTGAAACATCACGCACAAGCACGTACACACATATACTTTTACACATTGAATAGGTTCAATCCCTTATGATATCTGTTTGGAATAAATGACTATTAAAATTTCTACAACACCCCGAAAAGCGAACCTCAGGAATTTCCTGTGTTGTGGCAATATTTCTATGTGAAAATATGCGTCCTTCAGATCGATCGTGACGAACCAATCTCGATGTTGAATTTGCGACACGACCGTCTTGACGGTTAACATCTTGAACTTGAGCGCTTTCACTGTACGGTTTAAGCCTCGAAGATCTAAGATTGGAGGCAACCCCCCGTCCTTCTTGGGAACTAGGAAGTATCTGCTGTGATAACCTGACTCCCTCTCTGGAAGAGGAACATATTCTATGGCCTCTTTGCTCAGAAGAGTTTGCAGCTCTTGCGACAGTACATGCATCAGCTCCGGTTTCACGGAAGTGAAAATCACGGCGTTGAAACGCGGAGGACGATGAACAAATTGGATTCTGTATCCTATTTGTACTGTGCTTAATACCCACGCAGAAACGCCTGGCAGAAGTTTCCACGCTGCCAGGCTTTCTGAGAGTGGTATTAATTTTAATACTTCCTCTTGAGGGGATGTTAGATGTTACGCGTCCGGAATGACAGCCGGAAACAACGGAACATCTAACATTTCACTGGAAACCACTGCCCCCCCGAAGCACGAGAGGTAGCGGGGATGGAGTGGTTTTGTGAGGGTAGCGAGAAGGGGCGAAGAGATCTTGAACGCGCCCCCATCCCGCGGGGGACTACCCCCACCAGATTGGGCACCAGACCATCAGGACTTTCTCTTTTTATTAATAATAGTCCTGAGGTCTGGCTTGGGTGGTTGCTGAGCACGGCGAACCTGTCCCCAATCCCTGCGAGGGGGAGCACGGTCCGCTGCGCTCTGCTTCTTTACCTCCCCTGGGGTTTGAAGGACCGGGGCGGGGCTGGGTGGCAGACGGCCCCTCCCCTTGAGTCGGCGAGGAAGAAACTGAACAAACGCTTCCTCGTGTTTCTTAACCTCCTTAAAGCGGGGTGACAACGGTGTTCACTGAGTCACCAAACAGCCCAGATGGAGAAATAGGAGAGTCAATCAGAAACAAACAATCTTTTTCCTTAATCCCTGTCAGATTAAGCCACAGATGCCTCTCCGTGCTGACCAAAGCAGACATTGAACGGCCAATGGCACGGGCCGTCTGCTTGGTCACACGGAGAGACAGATCTGACAGATCAATTCCCCACTTTTTATCATTCTGATTACCCATAATCACAATAATAAACAAAAAGACAAATTTTAAGTCATATCATCACGCTACTCTTCATCTCTGGTCTTCGCATAACTGATCACTCTTCATAAACATTTGTGAAATACTATTTAGAAAAGAAAAAGCTTAGGCTGTTTTGCAAGGATAGTCCCTTAAATATTAGCAAGCAAGTAAAGAATTTAATTAAAGCCGGGCTAAATGAATAGGCACTGCTATTGCACTCTCGACCTAGATCGAACCCTCAGTCACCTCAATTAAATAAGAAATAGTGTACAGATTACTTAGGAAAAACAACACCATCAATTCACACTGGTTATTTTATCAGGTCATCAAAAATACAAAGAATAAAGTAGAATAGAATCCTTCATTTCAAACCCTCTCCTTGTACGCCACCTCGTAACACGGATGACCGCTGTTTGTAACCTTCTTTAAATCTTTGCCCTTAATCTTTCTCAGAAAATAAAAAAAGAATAGAAGAAAAACAACCAGAACATACATTTAACACATCTCACTGTAGCTTCCGCTACCTGTCTCGTCGCATTTTGTTAATCCTTGGGATAGACTGTCATTTTTTTTACCAATTGAACAGACAGCAGGTTTTCACCTGTCTCTGTTATCGTATTCACCCATGTATAACAAAATTATCGTAACACATACAATCCTAACTCCTACCATTAAGCCTTTTCCATTAAATTTATGTCCATCTTCCACATTTTATTCACTTCTAATTCAATTTATTAAGCTCTATTGAATGCACTGTTTAACAAATCTAACCAGAGAAGTCTTATAATTTTATCCAGTCCTCTAACCAAATTAGTTGTTCAAAATGAACTCTAATATCTCTAGTACGGACACATCAATCAATAGATTTTCTACATTTACAATCAAGTCAATACCTAGTTCGATTCAATCAAACAAATCATCAAAATCATCACAAAAACAGATTCTTCTGTTAAACTTAAACCGTCAGTTGGCAGTTGGTTCCTCCAGGTGTGTTGATCATCTTGTTCGCCCCACGGACGTTCCGTGTTCGCCAGGGTGACACTTTGCGTGCCGTTGCAATGGTCTTTCCCTCGTAGGCGAGGCAGACAGTTACTAGCACCGTCTTCTTTAAACCTCACTTTCTGCTCTATTGGATGGTTGAGGCCTGTTGGTGTTGTCTAAGGTGAGAGGCTTGGACCCAGGTGTCACACTCTCCAACCATTTTTCTGATCCTTACAAGGTCTTCCCTTTTAATCACGACCGCACCCCCCACTGGAATGAACCATACCTTGCCTGCTGTCACCTGTGAATGGAGACCTTAACTATTTTGTTAGTGATGCTTGTCTAGCCGCTCGTCCCTTTTGGTGTGACCTGTGGAATCAGCAGCCTGAAACATATTATCACCGGATAATTTCTTGCTCATTTAATAGCACTCGGGTTCCTTTTCCCCTGAAAAACACTCAACCCACTTTGCTCATGTCCACAACACAATATTTATATATTTGGAACAGAATCAGTTCTGTTTGCTGCAATCCATCCTGACATTCTGCAAAAGGAAAATCTTAAGTTATGCGCTGCCCAGGTGTGGAACCTTTCTCCTACAATAATAACCCAGGCCAGGATAGTTAGCCAAATTCATCCATAGCCATCATTTTATTCGGCACATTCTGCCCTGTATCAAAAGTCTGCATGATCTGTAGAGAAAAACAAATGTCGAGGTTATTTTCAGATAGTAAAGTACACGTAGTTTCTTTTGTCTGCTGTGCTGCCGCAGCCTTCGCTGCTGCATCTGCCCTGGCGTCTCCTGTTGAAACAGTCCTGCAATTTTGTTATCAGCGTGTGCGGCACACTTACAGACAGCAACTTTTGTTTGGAACGGCCTTTTACCCAATTAAACCCAGTGTCCTCCCAACATATATTGTCCTTTAGTAACCCATATTTTGTCAATCATTACCATCTCCCTTTTGATGCACGACTCAACTCGTGCATCAATTTAAACTAATTTGATTTGCCATCAACACCAACCCAAACGGCGTCCTTCAGCCAAATTTCCTCCAGACATCTTTCTCTGTCTCTGAAACAAAGTATTACGTTCTTCACTTAAAGCCACAATCTTATCGAAGTATTTTAAGGGCAACGGCCCTGAGTCTCACACCGAATCCTGCTTTTCAGGCCTGTTGTTTGTTCTCTCAAGTCAGTCATCTACAAACATTTCCAAAGTCATCAATTGTTTCTATCAGGTCAGGTCGTGCTGTACAGACTTGGTCAATGTCAGTCAATCATTTTCCCCCCTTTTCATCCCAATACTCATAATGTGAGGGGCTCTCTTGCTAATTTCATGTTGACTTAGCCAATATGTCACTGTGTTGTTGCCATCAAATCTGTAACATTTTCATTTATCTCAGCCCATGCCAGATGGTAATCTACAACTCCACAATTCCAATTTACATCAAATACTTAAACTGATCCAGAACGTAATTCAAATCAACATCATAAAGACAAAAGTAATTAATATCAGACAGAGCTTGATGACCAATCAGTTTAAAGCTCGTCCTATGTTCTGTATCATCTTTTTACCTAACAGAATTTAGCAGCTTCCTGTAAAATGTGTCATTTGCCAAAAGCCATCCTAGTGAGTAATGACACAATATACACCCCATTCAAAATTAGTATTAGTACCCCAAACTAACACATAGTCACATACAAGACAAAGTGCTGTCACCATCACACACACTCATATTAGACACGCATGTTAACTGCTCCTTTTCAATATATCGTCTCTAAAAAGATTTCAATTTTAAGTACGATTTTAAACTTCACATTTTCCTCTAGGTTTACCTAATTTTACATGGTATCTTGACCAGTTTCAAATCATGTCTGTTCATTATTCATTTGATTTTTAGAAAAGGCAGCTGGGTTGTTTTGGTTCCTTATCATTATTTTTCTTCAGCTTGCTCTAGCAGGCCGATAACAGAAAGAAAGAAAGAAAGAAAGAAAGACGCAGTTACCATCCCTTCCTCCAACTCAGGCAGTCTCTCTCACTATTAACAAATAGTATTTTCCACAGCCTTCTAAGACTGTAACTTAGACAAAATTTAAATTCATTACAATAACCTTTGACCATTCATCTTTGTTATGCAGACCTTTCTTAAATCTACGAAAGCTGTCTTCATCTTTAGTCACCACCATGTCTACTGACCTTCAGGAGTTAAGACTATGTTATAGACATATTAGTTAAAAATCAACACTTCTGTACATTTTCTTGCCTATAATACAAGTTTGCTACTGTCTCCTCAACAAATAATGGCAATCCCCTCCTGGGTCAGCTGGCTCTTGAAAGGCCATTGGCTCTTAAGCTATAATCTCCATCAAGGTGTTGTCCCCCTGGCATAGTTGCAGACACTTGTCATAATGAAAAACAAGCCATACAACCAATGCGGTTTCTTCCTGCGAGTGGTATAGAGGAAACTCACATTTTCTGGGTCAGACTGCCGTAACTCCTCACAGCGCATCTCACCTCTCAATGCTCTGCTGACCCCAGTGGCCTCCAGTAATCAGCCCTCAACTCTCATACCTTTCTCACGTATAACACCTCCATCCGGAGGTGCCCAGTGTTCGTGACCCCCTGCGTTGGGCTGTCCCCTGGCCAGGAAGATCATCCCGTCATTGAGTAGCCACTCGTACACACTGGTGACCGCTCTTTCCCATCACACAATCAGTTTTCTTCAACAGAACTCAGCTGTTTTCTGGAGCTTAGGAAAGGCACGTTCAAGAGTCACCAGAGCCATTCCGATTGCCTAATAGTGTTCACACAGGGAGACAGGTTAATAACAGCAGTATTTAATCACTTAAATCCATTAACCATCTTAATCATCAACCTAGCTACTTAGATTACTCAGTGAATTTAGATCACAGCCATACATTCAGTGTACTGTTACTGTACATCTGTAGCCATAGCCTTCGGCCCTGTTTCATGGTGGAAACTTAAAGATGTTACTGGTCCTCTATCGTTTAAGATCTGCATCATTATTTTAAAGACTTCTTTAAAGTCATTCAGTTTTACATTTAAAACATTCTCAAATACCACTTGCCCACTTAATGGCAATGATTTATTTTAACATCTCTGTCTGATTTTCAACCGAAACACTGTGCGTTTACTATAAATAGCTTATCACTTATGACACAGGCTCAAATAACAGCTTTTAGCTGACATGATTGAGAGAGACTCTGAGACTTTCAGGACTGGCACACTGTACTCTCATAAACTTCTAACATCAAACTCTATCTACCATCTTTTAACTCTATCCCAGCTTAAGGCATTTTTGCCAGAAATTACATGTGTTTCCAAATAAACATTTTTATAGTTGTCTTTTGCCCATATCTCATGGAATTTAGACATTAGAAATTTCCACTCAGATTGAGTCTCTGTCGTACTGGCGGTTTTCAGCCACAGCAGACATCAGATTCAGATAACCGAGCTGTTTCATTACAGCCAATAACAAACTTATCCTTTGAAAGCAAAACATCAGCTTCTAGTTCTTTCATGGTCAAAACACTAACAGAACACATTTTACATTTAACAACTGTTAATCCAGTAGCCGATTACTTCTACTTATTTGTTACTTCTCTATCTTAAATACAAATAATTATTCTAGTTCTCAATTACCATAGCTTAATATCTGACTTCAACGTTTTTTCTAGGAGTTTATCACTCTCCAATCGGGATTCACACTAACTTTGACAAGGCTACTTTGCATCTTTTGCAGTTATTATAAATCATCCGTGAGATTTGTCTCTCTATATAACCTGAACCCTTCTTAAAATGTTGAATTAAAACACAATCATCCTTTTAGTTACTTTTATATATTTTGCAACTTTCATCAAACTGTTTCACTGTTTCAAAAAATTACTATTATAGATCTTTTCTTCAAAAGGATTCACTTTAAGACTTCAATCTTTTGACCCTGTTTTTATCTCTTATTCTTTCTCAGACGAAAATGTTAATGTCGTCATTTAAAACACTGATCTACTTTCAAACCCACATTATTACCAGAAATGTGTCACTATCACATTTTCAAACACCTTCTCGGTGGGCATTTACAGTTACGTGTTAAATGGTCCTACTGACCACAATTAAAGCACTCTCTGTCGGCTCCAACTTACTGCACATCACTGAAGCAGTGTGTCCCATTCAGGAATGCAAACAGAGCTGATAAGCAGTTCTCTGTATTCTTTTACAATCCACCAGTGGCGGATTCAATCCCAATAGCCGAATCATAATCTTTATCATTATTATTGGCCGCACATCAATTTTCTTAAGCTGCATAAGTTGTTTGCACAAAGTTTTCATTTAACTTTAGTCATACTTGTCCAGGGAAATGATCCCTGACCCAGAATTTCCATTATAACACAGACATCTTTTGCATCAATTACTTAATATCAACAAATATCCGACATTATACATTATTGATTTCCAGAATCTTTGGTCAAAGTTGTCTTTACATTTTACTAATTTGGTATTATCAGCAACAACACTGATTACAGAACAAGTATATATTTAATGTCCGGAAGCCGGGCTGAATAAGCAAACACTGTTGCTGTACTCCCAGCATATAGCTGGACCCTCAGTCACTCCTCAGATATTAAATACAGACATCGTCTACAATCATAAATAACAGGCTATATGCATTCGTTTTTTATAAAACTATAATTTCCATAAATTCTGTCAGACATTTTATTTTCATGACATATAGGTTTCCACTATATGTCTTCTCAATCTTTCCCTACATACCAGTTCCTTCTGTATCCTCTCCTTTCTTTTCTCTACATGCCAGTTCCTTCATTATCTAACCAGTACATGATTGTTTAACTACAATCCCCACACACACATATCTCACACACCAACCTTCTTGTTTTCGCTTCACTTCCCTCTTCCATCAAGTTTCTCACTTACAGTTCCACTCTATTTCTATCACTCTATTTCACACAGACAGCCTTATTGCTGCTTGCTACTTCAATCCTTATCATATAAATTTAAGTTCTATAGACATCTAATGTCATGCATCCATTTACTGGATGCATAAGTAAAACCCTATTTCTCTCTGCAGTTCGACTTTTTTTTTTTTTTCCCTTTTTTTTTTTTTTCAATGTCTAACATACATTTTCCCTCATAATATTTCCTCATTTGAAAAAAAAAAAAAAAAAACGGTGTGTCAAATTTGGCAATCTTGCTCTGAGATTTTCCCATACTGGCTGTTTCTGTTACTCTGTGGATTTTTCAGTTCGACGCTGCGTCTATTAATCTGATGGACGTCTCCACCAGATCTGATCCACTTACCCTCAGACCAGGCAGGGCGCACCCAGTGCTTTCCTGACGGATCGATTAACTCCCAGTAAACTGCTACGTGAGTATCCCTCGATTTGCAAAATCGCACCCCGTGCCTTATTTTGCAAATACGCTCCTCACGCAGTTAGCCCCACTGCATTAACCCTTGACCCGCCCGTAAGTCTCAACCGACCCCCAATTGACTGCCGTACGAAGCTCACTCGATTTGCAAAACCGCACCCCGTGCCTTGTTTCGCAAATACGCACTTTCGCACATTCCTAGCAGTGTTGTACCGGTGCTCTTGACTTACACCACAGAAACGAACAGACCCAGCCACTATGGTTTTACCCACAATTGAATAATATTTTAACCCAAAATAAAATATTTTAGCCGTCTCTTACCAGAGATGTCTTGGATTGCCACGGGTTCGTTCTCATTTGATTCCAGTGGAGCCCCTCCTGGCCCTGATAGCGGTCGGCCCCTCTCTCTGAAACTTACGAGGTAGAGCTGGAACTGCTCAGTCCAGGTGGCCAAACACCGTCCGCTCTCAGGTCCAGAAGGCACTTCCAAGGAATCCCACTTCTGACACCAAATTGTTGTGGCAAAACTTCTGTTAAACATCATCACTGCGTAAGAGACACTCAGAGTCAAATTAATAAAAAAGAAAAGTATTTATTCTTGCAAGAATAGGCCCAGTCGCCAACACAGCAGTTACCCTGTGAAGTGAGTGACGCACACCAGGAAGACATGAGACAGCCTTTATACTCTTTTCAAGGTTCCTCCTCACAGCAGTTACCCTTTCACCCACTCAGATAAGGTCCCCACTGCTGTTCAGTTTCTACTAAAGACACAACCTGGCCCTGAAATAAACTAGCCAAATCTTGACCACTCCTAAGGTCACGGGGGACTACCCCCACCAGATTGGGCACCAGACCATCAGGACTTTCTCTTTTTATTAATAATAGTCCTGAGGTCTGGCTTGGGTGGTTGCTGAGCACGGCGAACCTGTCCCCAATCCCTGCGAGGGGGAGCACGGTCCGCTGCGCTCTGCTTCTTTACCTCCCTGGGGTTTGAAGGACCGGGGCGGGGCTGGGTGGCAGACGGCCCCTCCCCTTGAGTCGGCGAGGAAGAAACTGAACAAAGGCTTCCTCGTGTTTCTTAACCTCCTTAAAGCGGGTGACAACGGTGTTCACTGAGTCACCAAACAGCCCAGATGGAGAAATAGGAGAGTCAATCAGAAACAAACAATCTTTTTCCTTAATCCCTGTCAGATTAAGCCACAGATGCCTCTCCGTGCTGACCAAAGCAGACATTGAACGGCCAATGGCACGGGCCGTCTGCTTGGTCACACGGAGAGACAGATCTGTAGCACGACGAAGCTCAGAGAATGACTCTTCGTCGATCGTACTGCCCGCACTAAAATCCTTCAACAGGTCAGCCTGGTACGCCTGTAACACTGCCATAGTGTGCAGCGCAGCACCAGCCTGACCTGCAGCTTGATAAACTTTTCCCACTTAAGATGATGTTATACAACAGGGTTTAGTGGGGAGGGTAGGTTTCTTAATCGAAGATGCCGATTCGGGTGAGAGATAGCTCACGAGCGTCTCTTCAACCCGAGGCATCTCCATATACCCCCGTGCCTTCGCACCCACGATAGTCGAAAAAGTCGATGTCGAGGGCACAAAAACGCGAGAAGTATAAGGTTTACTCCATGATTTAGACAGCTCATCATGCAGGTCCTCGAAAAAGGGGAGAGACTGATGTAATGTTCTCTCCCCCCTGCCACCGGACAGAAACCTATCCTCAAGCTTACTGTGTTTGGGGGTCTCTTGTTCGCATGGCCAATCAAGCTGTAACCTGGCCACCGCACGAGTAACAACCTCTAGCAATTCCTCGACAGATTTCTTTTCGCGAGAGGAATGCTCAGAGGCTGGCTGCTCGTGATCTGAAGAACCAAGAGATATATCATCCCCCTCGTGAACCGAAGAAGCACCGGAGCGCGCTTCGAGATCACGAGAAAGGATGTTTGGATCTGGTGACGCAGCAAGCGAAAGGGACAGACCCGTCTCTTGCTCGTCATGCAGATCCATGCGCGAGCCCCACGATGAAAATGTGGGTGCAGACTGAAAATAGTTGAGACGAGTGAGAAGCATCTTAACAGTGAGACGCTCACAAAGCCTTTCTCTAAAGCCAGTACCGCGTGCTCTTCCCCCAAACACACAAAGCAATAACTGTGTGTATCCAGCTCAGACATGGGACGGGAGCATGGAGGAACGCAGCACTTATTGCTTTGTTGGCTCATTTCACTCCTTTTTTGCTTTTTTAAACTCTTAGATGTAACGAGAGAGAAAAAGATTTTGGAAATGAGAATTTCTGCACACTGCCTGTTATAAACTAACTCCTAGCAAATATCTGTATCAGATAAAAGGTAGAGAGAGAGTTTGACATTCACACATGCACAGTAATGGTCTTAAAACAAAAGACCTGGCGATGCACCTGCGGCTCATCTAAGTATAGCCTCGTGTCGCGGGTGCACGCCGATGACGTCACCGACCGAGGCTATATTACCTCCGGGTCAATTTCATTGACGTGTTATACACAATATTCACAGCTGGTCACAATAAAATATGTTCCCAATGCGCTGAGCAGCGCAGCATCGATTGTAGCTTTCGAAAGGGAACTCTAGCCTCTCTCCAATAGAGCACGCACTTACACAACAATTAACTCTCCCAAAACCTAAGCTACCATGAAATGATTGAATACAATATTATGGTGAAATAAATCCACATACCCACAAAACAGAAAAAGAAAGGTTGCAAGAGTATTTGTTATTCTTTATTCTGTTACACCAGCCTCATCAGCCCTATGAAGGCCTCATCGACATGACAGCCATCGGCACTGATCCTCAACAACTCGTCTCCATACCAGTGTGATGACTTCGATTCTCAACCAGATGGAAATGGATAAATACTCTAAATGGTCCGACCCAATCTGACTTGTAATGCTGCTTGAATCATAATCATACACTGTTCCTTCATTGGCCAGAGGAGAAATGGCCCTCCAACTGAGTCTGGTTTCTCCCAAGGTTTTTTTTCTCCATTCTCCACTGATGTAGTTTTGGTTCCTTGCCACTGTTGGCTTGCTTGGTTGGAGACATATTCAACAATATTATTGATCTACCTTACTTAAGGTGGACGATGACGCAATTTTCTTCTAGAAACAAACTTTGTTGTATTATTTTCATGTTATCTTTGAAAATCTGCTTTTGTACAATCTGTATTGTAAAAAACGGTATATATAAATAAAGGTGACTTGACTCCCATTTGCCTTTTTGCACGCATTTTATACAGAAGCAATATATTTTTAGACTGTAAGTGCGCCTTGTGAAGTGGATGCTTTTGCTCAATAATGAATAATAACGAATAATTCAACGGATTATAATAATAATAATAATAATAACTATTCAGAAACAATAAATCTCATATTTATTAACGTTGTACTTATTTAATATGTTCAGTTTTTTACTTTTTGTAAAAAATGCTCACGCGCTGAGTAATTCGAATGTTAGTTGCTATAGCGACTAATAGCGTGTTATGAATGCATATTTACACTCGAATCGATCGCTATCTGTGTGCGTTCACATGATGGATTCGCATTTTAGTTGCCATAGCGACGCTGAAATCTCACTGCCTTTACACTCGAACCGATCGCTATCTGTTGATTGAGAGACGAGGCAAATTTTCAGACTTTTCCAGAATATTTTCTGTGCGGATCTTGTTTTGAAGCTGTTCAGAGTATTTTCGGAGAGAAGACTTTATTCTACAACGACATCGGATATATCCTTTATATTTTTGAAAGAGTTCATATAATTTCTGAGTATACTTTTATTTTGTTGTTCTTTACTTATTTAGAAGTAAAGTTAGTTTTATTTATTTATTTGTTTTGTTATTTTATTTAATTATTTTGATAGGTGCATTTCGGAGTATTGTTTTGTATTGTATGTTGTATTGTTTTTTTTTATTGCAGTTTGAAGGAGGATGTCCATGGTTCACATGATAGGTGAAAGAGGAGGTGAGGGCTAAAGTTTTTTTTATTCGCTTTATGGTACGTTATGGTGATGTTGTACTTGGGTTGCCAACTGTCCCGAATTAGCCGGGACGTCCCGATTATTGGGCCTAAGTATTTATTTGTCCCGTACGGGTCCCGTTTATTGAGTGCTACGCTGATCTGAGTGATACAACCATAGATATTATATAGAGACGATGTCTATGGATACAACAGCAACACGACACTTGAGAATGACCACAACACCGGTCATCATCCAATCACGAGCATCAGACCATACCAATAAACTATAAATTGAGAATTAATTATTCTTTTGGGACAAATAATTTGATTTGCGAACAGAATCCTCTGCTGTCTGGTCGCTCCGGGTTCGATCCGGTCTCGCGTTAACGGCAAATCCCTTTCACTGTCCGGCCGGGTTTTGATTTCGCCAAATCAGTTTTAGTGAATTTAAACAACGTGATTATTGATCATGAGTCCAACATCCAGCCACGCAAAAAAACAAAACAAAAAAAAAACATGCAATCTACCCGAGGGAATAATATGTTGATGTGATTTGCTGCCCAAGAAACATGTCTGATTATTATTCATGTTTTTAAGAAAAGAAATCAGAATTATTCTATGAATAGAAGGTTCGAAGGAGATTTATCCGAAATAAAAAAAGCTTTTGTAACATTATATGTCTGTCACTTTTGATTCATTTAATGCGTCCTTGCTGAATAATTACGTTCTTTAATTTCTTTAAAATGTAGTGTATATAATGTTACAAAAGCTTTCTATTTCAGATAAATGTTATTATATTGAACTATGTTTTGTCTGTTTTGTGTGACCTTAAAATTCGTTTTAGAATTAAATTGTACATAAAAAGGTTGAGCAAAAAATGTGTTTATGCCTGAGAACCTTTTTAACACACGAACCTGAAATGACATATACTGTGTGATAGGCTACAGTACAAATATTTTGAGTGTCCCTTATTTTCCTGTAAAGAAGCACGATTGTCCTGCATTTTTCTTTTCGGAAGTTGGCAACCCTATGTTGTACAATGATTGAATACGTTAATGTGATGAAAATTGTGTGAGGTATAACATTTCATTCCTCCATTTGTGATCACAGGTATTGGATGCCTTACATGTGAAATAAACTTATCAACTGTAACAATTTGTAACTGACAACTGACATTGTGGATTATTATTAAAGATTACTAACTATGTGATGTCTGAAACATTCCATCCTCAGACCGCTCCAGATCCAGGAGAGCTGCTTTCTCTCAGACGGCTGGTCAGGAGGTTTGGAGACCCGGTTCTGATGACCGTGATCAGGATCCGCTGCCAGACTCGACACAGACACAGATCCAGGAGCTTCCTGGAGATTTAACACCTCTGTCTTCTGAGTTTTCTGTTTCTGTGTCCACAGGTCGAGATCACAGGAAGAAAGCGTGGCAGAGCGGCAGCCAGCAGAGGCCAGATGATGGACGTCCGTCCACTTCATCTAAACGCTCTCGCAGAGGTCAGAATAGGCTTTAATAAAGACGTTATGGCTCAGTCTCCATCTCTGACTGATTTGCCATTGAAAATAGAGAGTTGGAAAAAAAAATAAAGTAACAATTTGATGTGACCACTGGCATTGATTATTAATATTATTTAAAAAAAAATATTATATAGACATTCGTCTAACATTTTCAGAACATTTAGTGAACATTCAAAAATTTCTGTTTCTAATAGTTGTGTTTTCAATTGTTTTTCTTCATTTCAGAAAAACCTACAGAATCTAGGAAGAGGAAAGGAATTGGTTCTTTCCTCAACAGGGTATGGAAGGCTACGAAGAGTAACTTCCTCTGCTGTTGCCACAGTTGTGCTGTGGATGTTGTGGAGCCTTTTGTCCCTCCACCAGATCTGGAGCCAAAGCCTGATCCTGAGCCATCATCCCCTGCATCAGATCACTCCGGCGTCAAGCCGAATAATGGTAAATATCGTCATTATTTCTCCGACATTATAATAATGTGAAGAAAATTTGATTTTTGAAATTTTCCAAACTCAGGCCGTTCCATATCCTTGAGAACTGCTTCCACACATTCTCCATCATCATCTTTGTCCCTCTCTGAGGACAATGTAGAGAGGAGGTTCTGTGGAGAGTGGTTAAGCCTTAGCAGCAGAGGCTCGTACATCGTTGAATGGAGGTGGAGTGGTCATATTTCGGAGAGCCGAAACGAACAGAGCAGCAACTGCTGTTTGTCCAGGTCCGACAGCCTCGAAGGGTTTCTGTGCCCTCCACTGCCAGGTCAAGTTCCCGTCGAGCCAACAGAGACAAATGGCCGAACTGCTCAGGGTGCCATGGAGGATTCTCCAGTGAACAAGAGCTCAACAGGTGAGACTGAAATAAGGCTGGTCAGTGTAAAGTGTACAGAAAGGAGATTTTGCTATTTCATGCATAATTGCTTCAAGTTTTTAACATGTTAATGTCCGGTCACATTGACTGTTGCTCAGCAAATTTAAAGAAAAAAAATATTTGTGAAACTGGACATTTTGAACGTTTAGGGAACATTTAGAAAAAACGTTTTCTTAATTTTATGGGACCATTAGCTAAACGTTCTCAATAAAGGCATGAACTCGATGGTACTTGCGCTGTCTGACACACACTCGAAACACGCGCACAGAAAGCCGCTTCTCAGACAGCGTACGATCCAAATATAATTCTGTTTTGCGACTTATTGCTTTTGAATTGTCAAATACACACAAAATTGTCAAAATGGCTGTCGTGCCGAGTATTACAGAGTCGGTTATGTCATAAATAAGGCATTGCTATGTATTTAATAAAAATCAATTAAATATTTAATTTAATATAAATATATGTTAAGATATGGCCCATATGATTTTTGCCATTACCAGAACTGAGCCACATGTGCCAGAGTTGGCCAAATGAAGCCTGGAAATGTATGTTTTTTAAAACAGTATTGTAGTTTTGTTTTCCACTTAAAAATAAGGCTTGAGGCTTTGTTTTCAGAGAATATTCATATTATTTTCCCCATATTAATATTATTTTCTCAACACAACCAGTACTGATATTTTTTAAATAAAACAATGGATCTAGCAAGCTAATATTCTTCTCATATTTTTCTGTTTGTTTTTCAGAGTCCTTTGAGTCTCTCTATAACATGGGAAAGATGATTGGATCCGGAGGATTTGGCAGGGTGTTCAATGCAACACGCAAATTTGATGGCAAAAAGGTCAATCTTACCGAATTGTACAAACATTTTGCTCTTGCATGCATCAAAACATATTCAAACTATTTACAGATGGTTTAATACTTAATGCAAGATCAGGTGCTTGAAAACTGTTACTGTTATTGAAACAGTATATATATATATTTTTTTTGCAGGTTGCCATCAAGCAGATGCGCAAGATTAACAATGATCGTTTTCTTAATATTGTGAGTTGGCCAAAACCTGAATATGTATTAAGTTGTTCAAGTGCAGATTATTGTAGTTAATACACCCGTAGGAAGCTTTAGGTGTAAATGTGATTGACAAATAAGCCTAGAGGCACCAAATGAGCTAAAAAAGGCTCCTTTGAACGTATCTAAAAAGATCAAAGAAAAGTACTTTTAAAAATGATATGTTTTCTTCAGATTTTTACCCAGCTTACCTTCTGTCTACTACTTTTCTCTAGCCCGGGCATCCCGAACCTCTGGTTACAGAAGTGGCGCTGCTGATGATGATGAGGCGAGAACCCATAAGCCCCTTCGTCATACAACTGTACGAGTGGTTTGAACATCCTAAAACATTCATTCTCGTTATGGAGTATCCTGAACCCTGCGAGAGCTTGCTGGACTTCATCACTCGTCATCCTCAACTGTATGAACCAACAGCACGGGCCATCATGCAACAGGCTGTGCTGGCAGTGCAACACTGCATCGAGCATGGTGTTTTCCATAATGACATTCATGCAGAGAATTTCCTGTTGAAGAAACACACATTAGAGCTCAAGCTGATAGACTTTGGCTGCGGTCAGCTATTTAGTAGTGATGGCTACGAGAGCAACATATACATTGGTGAGCATTTTGGGAGTGTGGAAACCTGAATGTAGTGACTAATTATTTGATGCTTTAAAAAAAAGCTCAACAATGTGCAAATGTCTTGCTTACAGGATTACAGGAGCACTGCCCACCTGAAGTCTTGACAGAAACTCGATTCCACGCCGTCCCAGCAAATGTCTGGGCTTTAGGAGTGTTGCTGTACAAGATGGTGAACGCATGTCGTCCTTTTCGTAATATAATGGAAATCACACAAGCCAATGTTACATTTCAGAACTCCAACTTATCCAAAGGTGAGTGAATAATATTGATAACATTGATAAACATACACATAAAGCAAAGGCTTTGTACAGAAAGAGTTAAAGGTGAAGTATGTCAGAATTTTTAAGTATAGCTCAACGTATAGCGAGAGTTTTGGGCGTGGATACTGTAGCAGGTGGAGCCATGGGAAAAGAAATGCAGCTTTAGTTACAGAAGTGAAAGCCAAAATTTGCTACATTTATACCAAAAAGTGAACAGAGCATTGCGATGCTACGCGCTACAAAGCATGCTTCAATACCATACAGGATCATCATGCGCCCGTTCAGAATGGCAAATCTTCATAAAGATGCAACTCAGTGAAAGGTATTCCTATTATGTTGGACCTGAAACATGCTTTACAAGAACCCGTAAGAGCTGTGTTTGTGATGTTTAAGTTGGGGAAGACGCGATGCTAGAAGGGGTCTTTGGAAGTTTTTTTTTAAAACAGGCTTTATTTTGTAATTTATTCCGCTCGGCGCCACTAGTGTTGCAGAAACTTCATACTTCACTTTTAAAGTAAAGATAAGAAACATTTTACAGTACATTAATCATTTTTTAAATGCTGTTTTCATAGATGCCAACTAACCAGCTTTCTCCTTATCAAAATGTGTACAGAGTGCAGGGATCTGATTAGCCAGTGCCTAGCCCGGGATCCAACTAAACGCCCGACGTTAGAGCAGATGTTACAACATAAATGGATTAGTAATGATCTACTGTAGATTGAAGAAGTTCAGGAGATTCACTCGATCAGTTTCAGGTGTGAGGAAGTGTAACAGAGAGTAGAATTATTAATTTTGTCTTCAATTCTGGATTATTTGTTTCAATTTGTATTCATTGTAATGTTCTTGTTGTAGTCAAGTCAAGTCACCTTCATTTATTTAGCACTTTATACAATACAGATTGTTTTAAAGCGGCTTCATGGTAATAAACAGGAAAATAACAGAATTAGTGATGCAAACAGAATTCAATTCTGTTGTAAAAAATCATTCATGAGTTGAGTTGTTCATATAATTTTTGTATTGGATAGGAAATAACACACTTGCTGTTCTTGGTGGAAGGCTTGAGCTCGAGACTTGACCGAAGCCTGAAGTCCAACCCCAACCTGACAGGGAACTCAGAGCCTGTCCACGTCTGAGCAAGAACATGAGACACTGCAAGACTGGACAGAAGTCATCAAGTCATCACAGCCACATTTGCTTTGTTTTAAAAGTCAGTTTTGTTTTGTTTTAAAAGTCAAGGCTAGACAAGTCATCTTTGTTTATTAGGGGTGTATTGAATGATATTCAAACCAAACCAAAAAAACGCGATACACAGCCCACGGTACGTATCGCGATAATCTCATGGCGCCCTGAACGCGCGTGCCCAGTGTCCACAGCTGTTTGTCAGCTACAGAAATGAACTCTTTCGCTTAATATATGCACTATTTTATCCTATATATTCATTATATTTCACTTAACCTGTTGGTGATATCTTGATTATTTAATGTATGTTTAAAATAACTCAACAAATAACTTAAAATAACAATGAAAATGATTATATTTCAACAACTAATTGGAGTAAAGACATATCATTAAAGTTAGTTAATGCAAAAACTGCCTTATGTAAATGTTTACATACAGTTTGTTATTTGATTGTTACATCTAAAAATAAATAGCAACTGAATTTAATAGTTTAATAGTTTGGGCTCTGTTGTTAACCATTAATATTATTGTAATGTGCAAGTAAAGACTCCCTATATAGTGTACAGCATTAGTAGAGATACTTTTTTAAAGAAACATATAATTATAACTGAAATAATTTAAAGACAGAGAGACAATTTGTTCAGTAAACCAATGTTTAATTTTTTTTTTATAAAAAGCAACTTTATGTTTAGTCCACCACAACCCCCCGCCCCCCACCCCACCATCATCACGTCAAAACTGAGGTATGTACCGAACCGTCGGTTTTGTGTACCGTTACACCTCTATTATTTATATAGTGCCTTATATATGACCAATCTTTATGACCCCTTTGAATAAATGCTTTCAATGAATACAAAAGAAGAAATGCTTTTAAACAGTCTCAGCCTATGAGAAACCTGTGAAATGAAAAGGCAAAGACCTATTTTTGTGCTTCCCGAAATAAAAACTATAAATTAAACTGTAAATAAAATCTACATGGTTGCAAACGTCAGTGCATTGGAGTCTGTCTAAAACATAACAATACAATAAACGAGACTAGAGCCTTAGAGCCTGTGGACAGTAATAATAATAATTTGGTGCATGACACCCCCATTGGTTATTTAGGTTAAAGAAGCTATTCTTCTATTATTAGAAAGATTTAAGTCAATCTGGAAGCTTATAGGAATAGTTACCCAAAAACAAATAAAAAGTTATGTCATGAAACTTTAGATGGCGCAGGCTAATAGGTCCTTTACTCAACCTGTTTGCAATGACATCATTTTCTTTAGGGCACAGCTGATTGGTTCTTGCTGTATCAGTAGCCAATGAGCTCGCTTGCTCAACCTTCAAATGCTTTGTTAGCATTTGCTGTAGTTACAGGGCACTCCACCTGTATTAACTGAAAATTAAATACAAAGTCATGTATAAATGAAAACCTACGGTGAATATAACTAGCTATGCTAC
Source organism: Meda fulgida (assembly GCA_030578275.1). Classification (NCBI taxonomy): domain Eukaryota; kingdom Metazoa; phylum Chordata; class Actinopteri; order Cypriniformes; family Leuciscidae; genus Meda; species Meda fulgida. Next base: position 6,613,188 of record CM060632.1, on the reverse strand, counting down.
AGTAGATCATATCCAGGAATAGACGTTTGTCCACTGTAGTGGAAATTATATTTTAGTGAATTTCTCTTTCACCATACATGTCACAGTTTTAAGTCTGTGTGTCCTGTAAAGAGCACATTCAGAGATAACAAATGTTTGGAGGTTTCACCATGACAACAAAAACAACTCCTCCTTGGTCTTTAAAAATGACTGACATTAATTTAGTGATCAAATGTAGCACTCTTATGGAAATATTATTAAATGTAATCATCATTTAAATCTGACTAAACTTCAAATTGTTTGTCATTAATCAACATCTCATGAAAATGTTTCTAATTCGAGTTTCTAATCCTAATTCGGGTTTCTAATTCGAAATATGACCTTCTGTTACAAAACGAGGCATTGATTTCATTCATACCAGGACTTAAATCATGTTTATCCAACCTCAAACATTTTCGAAGACACACAAGTGAATAGGGAAAGAAATTATATATCAATATTCCTATGAAATATTAGATATTATGAAGAAAATGTTGGCAATTATTACTCCCATTATTACACTTGTTTTCATTTCATGTTCCCCGTAAGAACACATTTATATGCAAATTAGATAGTGTACATTGTATTGAATGGGACTACCCATTAATGGCCATTTTTCCCACATATTGCATAAAGTAAAATGGTATATCAATTCATTCCGTTATATATATGGTAACATAGTTGAGAATCATCTTTATACAAAGTTTGGTTAAAAAAAATCCTGAAACCTAAAAATTGTTTGGTAAATGAAAAAAAAAAAGAATACAGTTTTTGCCTGTACATTTCATGTTTTTAAACAACTGAGTCCTGGTTCCACTATAGGACATAGCATAAGATATGAATAAAATATATTTTTTCAAAAATGTTTTTTTTCTCCATTTGTTTAGTATGCTATTTATGTTTATTATGTTTTTGTCTCTCCATTTATTTATTATTTATGATCTGTTTAGCTGTGCATTTACTGAATGAGCACTGTGCCACTCTACGTCCGACTGTTGTTTGTTTGCACTGTATCTTATTTCCTTTTTATTCTAAACTGTTTTAGTTGTTTTTTATTCCTTTTGATTATTTTAAAGCACTTTGAATAACCATTGTGTATGAAATGTGCTATAAAATAAAAATAAAAAGTTCTGTGTCTCTGGATGAAATATTATATTGTCCATCTGATCCAACTATGTGTATTATTAATTTTTATTTCACAAAAACTAAATTCAATTGCAATTCAATTGTCTCTTGTATGTATGAAGAATTATCTAGATATTTTAATCCGTAGTGCAGATCATTACACTGTTTATTTTATATATTAATGTAACGTTATATTCAAATTCACCACTAGTTGTGTACGTTTCGAGTGTCGATTTAATGATGTTATATTGCCGTATATCTGGACGCATCAGGAACAACAGGGCCGTATATCTGCCTGCTCCAGGTCTGCAGCCTCCCCCATACAGGAATTGATGTATATTCGTTGAAATAATCATGTTTCTTTTTAGTTTTAACTTAGTTTTTGTCCTGCATAACACACGAGAATGATTTTTTTTAAATAACTATTGTTTGAAGAAACATAAAGGATACCAAACCTAAAAAAAAAAACAATTCCAAGAAGTCCATATAGCAGTAAACAGAATGAAAAGAAATTAAACATAAATAACATTACACATGGGTTATCATCAAAAAATACCTTCTGAAGATTACATAGTTTAAGGGATTTTTTGTTACGCATTATTCTTACAGATTTGAAGAACAGTATTAAATATTTATGGAAAAGTGAGAATTTGGGAGGGTTCTTAAAGAATCTGCGTGTATGAAGTAATTGTCCAACATCACAATATTGTTAACCAAAAATCATAATAATTGAAAGAAAAAGACAATTATATTATAGTTTTAAAATCAAAGTCAGGTATTACAAAACTCAACCAAACATAAAGGTCATCCCAGAATTTTTTGTTGAGAATTTGCATAAATAAAATAAATGTTCCAATGAATGTTTCACAAAAGGTGCACTCATCACAATCCAGATTAAATCTGTCTGAGAAACTCATCACAAGGACAAATATCATTAATAATTTTCAACTTTAAACCTTCGGTATAAAGTGGGAAAGTGAGAAATCTTGTTCGAATTTGAACCAATTTATCTTTAGGAAAATCAAAAACAAGCAGTCTCTTTCTAACTTTAGAAGGGAAAGTCTGTATTTACAAATGTTCCTAAAACCTTAATCTTAGACCTCTCCTCCGTAAAATTAAGACCTGGGCCATGCAGGAGTTTTAGCTTAGAAGTGATTCCAGAACATTTTCAGTGAACTCTGAGCAAGGAATGGATGGAAAATCCTATCTTAGTGAGGATGTGTGGTTGACCCCGTTGCTAGGTATGAGTCATCATTTCAAAAGCCGCGTTGGTTGATCCTACAAGTTTGATGAAAATGAACTTTTGGTGATAATGAGCAAAGGATGTACCCTCAAATCAATAAACATAATTATACACTCTAATCTTATAACTGTAATTGTAAATAATATTTCACATTCAAGAAAATATCTGGAAAATGAATAGTAAGCTGTAGGGGTTATAGCCTAACATTAGAATCTAAAATATGTGAAAACTTAAGCTCATTAAACCTTGTTCAAATAATGATTTGTGTCTTATTTGCTCATATTAATATCCTTGCTGGCATATTTTTTACTTTCACTCCCATATGGACCCCATTGTAAACAAGATGGCCTATCTCAAGGGGCTGTCCTTAATGAAGTAGAGATTGCAACGTTACAACTCAGTGTGGTCTTAACGAGGGTAACACGGCTCAGCTTTTATCAATGTCTGTGATTGCTGGCTGGTCTATTTATGGCTTGTTAACAAATATCTTACAAACACAGAAAATGGAGAAAAAAAGGAATCGCAAGCCGAACTGGACTGAGGAGCAAGGTTTGTTGCTGGCCCAGTTGGTGAACGAACATAAGGTATGTTACGAGGAAAATTTGGCCCAACTGTCACTAGCCAAGGCAAGAGGCGCGCCTGGGACACAATATCCCAAACAATCAAAGGTTCTTTTCCACTGGTGGTGCGGACAGGCGACGATTGTGAGAAAAGGTGGTATGTGCTGCAGTCCAAGGCAAAAGATGAGATTACAGCACACAAGCGGGAATCCTCACTCACAGGTGAGCAAAATACTATAGCCTACCACATAATCTGGCAACTTGCTCCTGCTGGCAAAGTTAATTTACATGCCTAAGTACTGTGTTCATTGACTGTTTCTTTCTAGGGGGTGGACCACCTGCAAAGCGGCTGTCCCAAGTGACCGACACTGTCTTTCAAGTCCTGGGACACTCTGAGGTCAGTGTCACAGGGCTGCCAACAGGCATTGACACGTCAACAGCCGTGTTTCCACGGCCGGGCCAGGGCTAACAGCGAGCCGAGCTGAGCCAATGGCTTGCATTTCCACTGCCGGGCCACTAGCCCCGCTGCGCTGCCCTAAACCCCGCCCTTAACACACCTTCCTGGATCGAACGTCATACAACCGCACCCATTTCAGCGGGGATTATGAAGTTCATTCAGGCAAGACACAACGATCGAGATGGAGAGGACCGAAGCGTCTGTTTGTTTGCTTTTTTTGGTGTTTGCTTGGTGGAAGATGAGCGTTGTTCGGCGAATACTTAGCTTAGCAAGTTCAGCAACGATGTACTTGATAACATCCTTGTTTCTGCACACGCCGTCAAATTGACGTTGTACTCTTTCTTCTGCCCAAATGCTCAGAAGAACTTTGGTATCTTCAACAGACCAGTACAGGCGATTATCCATTTCGTGCAGCGATAATTTTGTGCGATATAAAAAAGTGAAATGTGCATCTTGCCGCAGACCATATCTTTCCCTAACACCGATAAACTCTGCCTTTTACCTTGACCACACCTCTAGCCCGAGCTGGCCTGCTTTGGCCCAAGGTATTCGACGGGCCAGAAATCCTGGCCGTTGGCCCCGAGTAAGCCCCGATCAAGCCCCGGAAGTGGCAGTGGAAACGCGACTGGCCCTGGCACGCACTAGCGCAGCTCGGCCCTGGCCCGGCAGTGGAAACGCGGCTAATGATGCAGGCCCTTGAAATGCAGCAAAGGTAGGACACAAGGTTATTCATATCAACAGTGTTTATTCATTGCAGAAGCCATTTCATGTGTTATCCATGCTCATTGTATTAAATTAATCAAAACAATAATTAAACTAGGCCTATGTATTTCTGTAGCATGGAGCCATCACAAGAACTGGGCCCATCAAGTTTGCCGACAAGATTGCCGCCTGAACCATCTGCAGCTGCTACTCAGGATAGCCCAGCGGATCAAACACCATTCCCATCCGCAGCACCTGCACCGTCAGCATCCCTGCAGGAGAGAAGATTGCAACTCACAATTGATGTGTTTGAACAACAACAAAAAGTCCTTTCCCTTCAGGAGGAGTACTACCGCCTTAAAATTGAATACCTAAAAAATAAACCATTTAGAGATTGTGTTCTGTGTCTTGCATTTAACAATTGCAGGTGATGTGCAGTAAAACTGTGGTAGTTCTTAATACCATCACAAGTTCTGAAATGACATGGGGCTACAGCTTGCCTGAAATGTAAATTTGTGAAGTTTGCCCTGTAAGGCAGTCCACTCTGGGATAGGTTCCCCTGTGGAATGTGAATATCTTCTTCACCACCATCCTCATCATTGTCTATATCCTCATCGCCATCCTCCAGAGGTTCTGCAATCTGTCTAACTTTGCAAATACCTTGTTGTAATAACCTTGTTTTAATTATTCTGATTTCATTAGATTTTTCTGTATTTTACCTTTTATTCTAAACTGCTTTAATTATTCTGATTTCTTTTGATTATTTTAATTTCTTCTATGTAAAGCACTTTGAATTACCATTGTGTATGAAATGTGCTATATAAATAAACTTGCCTTGCCAAATATTGTGTAATATTGCACAGGCTATGATGACTTTGCTGACTTTTTCAGGCCTCAGCCGCACCTCTCCGTGGAGAACATGAAAGCGCCTCTTAAGCTGCCCTCTGCCACGCTCCACCACCGCTCTTGTTATCTTGTGGGCCCTACAATAGAATACAGACCTTTAATTATTTGATGGAAATATTGCACTACTTGGATGCTCTAACATATTGCTTGCATTTCATTTCCATGATTTTTGTATTGTTTGGCTTACCTGTTATAGTTAAGTTGGGGCCCTTGGCGTGGCTGGAGGTAAGGTGTAAGGAGCCATGGTTTGCATGGGTAGCCACTGTCCCCTAACAAGTGGCAATTAGCTGGCACATAGCGTCTGTCAAAAAGCTGTCTGATGCCACTCTCGGAGAGCATTCTCGCATCACGTGTGGAGCCTGGCCATTTAGCCACAATGTCCAAAATCTTACAGGCCGCATTGAACACTATTTGCACATTGATGCTGTGGAAATTCTTTCTGTTAACAAAGACAGCCTCGTCCTCTGATGGCGCAATTATTCTCACATGTGTTCCATCAATTACACCCACAACGCCAGGGAATCCTGCAATGTCCACAAATGCCCTTTTATGTGTGTGTAAAGTGCGGGCATTCAGCGGGAATGAAACAAATTGTGTCACAATATTAGGTTGTGACAAAGCTGTCAGTGTTTGGGTAATGACTCTGCTGACGGAGGATTGGGACAGACCCAAGTCATCACTGATGCATTGTTGCATTTTCCCTGTTGCCAAATACCTCAGGGTTGTGATTACTTTCTTCTCCGGTGTAATAGCGTTGTGGCGTCGAGTTGGTTAAATAATTGCATCTCTAAGGCGATCCACCACAAACATGATTCCTGCACGATCCAATCTGTAGCGTCTCAATAATTCCCTGTCATCCAGTGTTTGCAGGACATCTCTCCTGCCTCCTCTGTTGACCATTTTGTGCAGCTGCTAATAGGGAACTCCTAAGCCACTAAAAGTCCTCTTCCTTGCTCTTAGCAGATCTCGCCTTAGGAGGCCTTTTAAGCACTAGGTATCTTGAGGAATAGCTTTTATATTAACTGGAATTTTCGTGTCACTTTTAGGGGAAATTCTAAGAAAACATCATGACTGAGAATTTTCTTAAAATTTGGCCGCTAAGAGCCACTTTTTGCACAAAAATTCTTTAGGGATACGGGCCCTGAACTTTTGCTCTCTTTGAAATTGTACAGGTATGTACTTCCAATACCAGGTTTAATGTATGTGTTTAAAAGTTTTTTTTGTGTATTGATTGATGTTCAATGGCACTGAACAGCCCAGATGTAAAGCATGTACATTTTGCTTTGTGCATATTACTGTATGTATTAATTATTGAAAGGAAGATGGTTAATTTCATGTTGCATAATGTTAATGTAAAAGCTAAAAGCCCATAGTTAATAATAGAAATAACACGCAATATGACACATACACATGATATAAACAAGCTTAATTCAATGTTTATTTTCCATAATAATTCTTTTGTATTTTATTTTCTGATATTTGAATGTGATTAAATTGAGTCTGCATTCTACTTGACTGAGAGAGGCTGATTCTGATTGAAGACAGAATCCTGAACTTTTGCTCTCTTTGAAATTGATCGACCGATATTGATTTTTAATAACCGATACCAATTATTTGCACGTTTATGTGCTTGATAACCGATATGCAGAACCGATATTTATTTACTGTTATACTTCTGTTTTTGACACAATTATTACAACACAAATCAACTGAACAAACCATTCTATTTATAACAATCACTCCCTCCCTGCATACCAAAAAAAAACTTTATATTTATACACAAATAAATAAAGGGGTCTGAGTCCAAAAAATAAAGTGCACTAAGTGTCTTTGTATAAAAATAAAAGCTTTGATGAGGTAAAAAAATAAAGCACAAAAACTATTCTAACATATTGGGGGGAAAAAAAATCAAAATTACCAGAAATTTTTTTACATAGCTATTTTAGTAGTGTAACTTAATACTCCCAGTTAAGCAAAACTAGATTGTAGTGTAGAAAACAGAGTCTTTCAGCATTCTGCCCTGTAAGCCTGCTTCATTTGTTTTCATAAATGGCTCCCACTTCACTGCAGACTCGCTCACTAGACGGTGGGGGGCAAAGGAACTTTCTTGACAGACGAGCAAGAATGGGGAACCTTTTCTCATTTTGTTTCCACCATTCAAGTGGCTTGCCCATCCTTCTATCAATCACTGGTTCTGAAACGTACTGCTGAAGCTCTCCTTCCAGGCTAGACCCACCAACTTCAGAACTAGTAGCACCAAGCAGAGTGTCATACATCTCATCAATCAGTTTCTTCTGGGTTTCTTCTGTTCTTCGGGGCCTTTTTGAAACTGTGCTGGAATTATCTGACTGTGTTCCTTCACCTTGTGTGTTGTCTTGCTCTAAGGTTTCTGTCTCCTCAAGCCAATCTTTTGCATTCAACAGTATGGTGTCAGATGAAAAGGCATGTGCCTTGTACCTTGGATCCAGAAGACAGGCAAGGACTGCATATTTCACCTCCTCCACTTTTAAAAACTGTCGGGTGAGACTCTCCAGCATCTCCTGTCTCATTGTTTTCCCATGAGAGGAGGGACCTTGACTACTAAGCAACATCTTCAGAACTTTGACAGATGGGATGATGCATGACGCTGAACTCTCATAGTGGCTCATCTCAAGAGTGACCTCCTCCACTGGAGAAAGTGTCTCTACAAGATTGGTGACAATACTCCACTGATCAGCACTCAGGCTAGTGAACCCACTATGCTCACTGGTATATATGTTCAGAGCCCTTCACTGCTCTTGCATCCTGACCAGCATGTGCAGGGTAGAATTCCATCAGGTTGGGACAGCCTGGATGATGGCATGTGCAGGTATCCCAAGATCCTGCTGGATAGTACTGAATGATTAAAATGTGTAGCACAGCTTTTCAGCACTGACAGAATATTTTGGACAACTCTTTGCGAGTTGACAATTGACATTGTCATTGACAACAAGCTGTTATATGTGGGCACTGCAGCTCATGTCAGGCAGTTCAGCCATTCTCATACCTTTAACAATGTTAGCACCACAGTCCCTGAGAACAAGAACCACTCTATCTTTGTCAATGTCCCATTGTTCCAGCATGCCCAAACATATCTCGCTAATGTACTCTCCAGTGTGTGATCCAATCATTGCTTTTGTGTTTAGAATGACTAGTCAGCGATACTGTTGTGAATTATGGGGAACATCTCTGTGCAGTAGAACTTCTCACTCTTCAGTGTACATCTTGGTTCTGCAGTTGCCATGAGTCTCTGGAAGCTTTTATTTTGAACCATGGTGAAAGGCTGATTGTCAGTAGCTATCATTTCTGTAACCTGTCCAGTGTTTTTGAGCAGACATCGGGCGTCTTCCACTTTGTCTGCTTTGCAAACATCACAGGAAGAGAAGCTTTGAATGTGGCTTGATGTGTTACGTGTAGGAGAGAGGACCCAAAAGCAAAGGCGGTTTGACAATATTTAATAGATGACAAACAGTTCTGGCAAAATAACACAGGTGGTCGCAAGGCGATAAATTCCAACAGAAGAAAGTATCAGCCAAAGGAAAACAGAAAGTCTCCGTTATAATGGAACAGAAATACCCGGACAGGGCCAGCAACAGGGAACACCCGGAGGATGAGACAGGCTGGGTCCGTAGAGAGCATGAAAACGCCAATCCAAGGACCACTCACATTTGCTGGAGGTTGGATAAAGCAGAGGCGAGGTAATCAAGTTGTCAGTAAAGAGCAAGCACTAGACAGGACACAACTAAGACAGAGGCTGGTACAGCAGGCTCCAAAACGCTCCACCACGGCGTTCCCGTCTAAACGGTAAAAACGCAAATCTGCTCACGATGGCTCGTCGCGTACGCGTTTACGTCACAGGCATGCGCCAGTACAGGAACATAACCAACATGTCGGATTATTTCCATACGTCGGACCTTCAAATTGCCCTCGCAGCTCTGATAAACATTCGAGTCTTTTCAGCAGTTGTACAAAATATTCTCAGATATTGGTGGTGTTGTGTCAGTGCTTCACATCGCCACCTAGCCGCCTGGAGTGCACACTACATCGAATTTCACGCACTTTTGCGTCACCATATGCACGCGGATTTCCCCCCCATAACGCTCGTCTAAACGCAGAATAAAAAGTGATAACGCAACGCCACTTTCGCGTTTTCTCTTCAGATCGTTTTACGTGTAAACATAGCCTGAGATCGAATGAGATAATGAATGAGAATGTGTGTAAAAAGATGTAAAAAAAGAGTGTGACCAGAAGAGGGAGGAAGAGTGAAAGAAAAGAATACCAGGATCGTTTTTTCTTTGCCTCTTCAGCATCTTTGTTTTCTTTGCCTCTTCAAATATAGTTGAGTGATGTATGTATCTTTAAGTGGTTCCACATGTTGGAGGTATTTTTTGTCGTAGTAGATTTTGACCCCATGCTTACGTTCATTTGGCATTCTTTGCAAACTGCCACCCCTGCCATTGACTGAGTGAAGTCCATACTTCACTTTGATTTCTCCTCCTTTCAGTCATCTTAAAAAACAACCGCGATCGGACGCGCAGATAATAAATCTTTAATTTCCACAAAGTGATATATTTAGATGTGTATTAGCGAAATAATTGCTATGTAGTAAATGATAATATAATCTAGGGTGTAATCTTGTCAAGTCAAGTCAAGTCAAGTGTATTTATATAGCGCTTTTCACAATATAAATTGCATCAAAGCAGCTTCACAATATCAATCAAATAACATAACAATGTTTGTTTCTTAGTGAAAAAACATCCACGTTTGGTAGGGCTGATCAATGGTATTAATGCTTGGTTAATTATTTTGAATATCCCCAACTGAACAAGCCAAAGGCAACAGTGGCAAGGAACCGAAAAACTCCATCAAGTGACCTACTGGTGTCCTAAAACTCCATCAGGTGACCTAATGGAGAAAAAAAAAACCTTGGGAGAACCCAGGCTCAGTCGGGGGCCAGTTCTCCTCTGGCGTTTATGAACTAGAGGCCGGATTTACAGTAACTGTAATTTGATACAGAATTTTGTTTTATTTTATCACTTCGGGGTGGGTACGCGAACCGGAATCACAACATTTTATCTGTAGAGTGGGAAAGGGATCCTCCATAGGGAGAGGCTAGTTGGCACTTCAGCACTGCGTTGTCATCGGGTCCAGGCAAAGCTCCTAGTCAGATCTGGATACGGCCTGGATCCGGTCGGCTGCGGGAAAACCTCGGGATAAACAAAGACACTAAAATTAGCGTAGATGCCATTCTTCTTATGATGATGTAACGAGTACATCAGGATTTAAGGGAAGTGTTCCCAGTTCCGGCTGACCTAATCTATGCAGCCTAACATTGAGTTATAGAAGTCTATAATATATTATGTGTATGCTAGGTCAAAGAGATGTGTTTTTAGTCTAGCTTTGAACTGACAGAGTGTGTCTGCTTCCCGGACAATGGTAGGAAGACTGTTCCAAAGTTTTGGTGCTAAATAGGAAAAGGATCTACCGCCCGCAGTCGATTTTGATATTCTAGGTATTATCAACTGGCCCGAATTTTGAGATCGCAATAGACGTGAAGGACTATAATGCGTTAAGAGCTCGCTCAAGTACTGCGGAGCTAAACCATTTAGTGCTTTGTAAGTAATCAACAATATTTTAAAATGTATACGATGTTTAATAGGCAGCCAATGCAGTGTTGACAGAACCGGGCTAATATGTTCATATTTCCTGGTTCTAGTAAGAACTCGAGCGGCTGCGTTTTGGACCAGCTGTAGTTTATTTATTAAGCGTGCAGGGCAACCACCCAGTAGAGCATTACAATAATCTAGTCTTGTTGTCATGAAAGCATGAACTAATTGTTCCGCATTTGTTAATGAGAGCATATGTCGTAATTTAGATATATTTTTAAGATGGAAAAATGCGGTTTTACAGATACTAGACACATGACTTTCAAATGAAAGATTGCTATCAAAGAGCACACCCAGGTTCCTAACCGACGACGAAGACTTAACAGAGCAGCCATCAAGTGTTAGACAGTATTCTAGGTTATTACGTGTGGAAGTTTTTTGTCCAATAATTAGAATCTCTGTTTTTTCAGAGTTTAGTAGTAGGAAATTACTAGTCATCCAATTTTTTATATCAGCTATGCATTCCGTTAATTTTGTGAATTGGTAAGTTTCGTTAGGTTTTGAAGAAATATACAGCTGAGTATCATCGGCATAACAATGAAAGCTAATTCCATGTTTCCTAATGATATGTCCTAATGGTAGCATGTACAGAGTGAACAGCAGCGGTCCTAGTACTGAGCCTTGTGGTACGCCATACTGAACTTGTGATCGATAAGACATCTCTTCATTTACTGCTACAAACTGATAACGGTCAGATAAGTATGATTTAAACCATGCTAGTGCAATTCCACTAATGCCAACATAGTTTTCCAGTCTATTTAAAAGAATGTTGTGGTCAATTGTGTCAAATGCAGCACTAACATCAAGTAACACTAATAGAGAGATACAACCACGATCGGATGATAAAAGTAAATCATTTGTAACTCTAATGAGAGCTGTCTCAGTACTATGGTGCGGTCTAAATCCTGACTGAAAATCCTCGCAGATATCATTTCTTTCAAGAAAGGAACACAGTTGTGAGGATACTGCTTTTTCTAATATCTTTGACAGAAAAGGCAGATTTGAGATCGGCCTGTAATTGACTAATTCTGAAGGATCAAGTTGCGGTTTTTTAACAAGCGGTTTTATCATAGCCAGCTTAAAGGTTTTTGGTACATATCCTAGAGACAAAGACGAATTAATGATATTAAGAAGAGGATCTATGATCTCTGGAAGCATCTCTTTCAGTAGCTTAGTCGGTATAGGGTCTAACATACAAGTTGTCGATTTAGATGAATTAACGAGTTTGCAGAATTCTTCCTCTCCTATAGCAACAAATGAAAACAATTTTTCCTCAGGGAGACTACAATGCACTCCCTGATGAGATACTGTAGTAGACGGTTGCATAGTTATAATTTTGTCCCTGATATTATCAATCTTATAAGTGAAGAAGTTCATAAAGTCATTACTGCTGTGTTGCTTGGAAACTTCTGTGCTTAAAGCTTTCTTTTTCGTTAGTTTAGCCACTGTTTCAAATAAATACCTAGGATTATGTTTATTTTCTTCTAATAGGGTTGAAAAATAAGCAGATCTAGCAGCTTTTAAAGCCTCTCTGTAAGCAATCGAGCTCTCTTTCCATGAAATCCGAAATACCTCTAGTTTTGTTTTCTTCCAGTTGCGCTCCATTTTTCTGGCTGCTCTCTTAAGGGCCTGAGTGTGCTCGTTGTACCACGGCGTTGGACTATTTTCTTTAATCTTCTTTAAGCGCAACGGGACAACTGCGTCTAAAGTGCTGGAAAAGAGAGAGTTAAAAGTTTCTGTTGCAATATCGAGTTCTTCTAAGCTATCCGGGATGCTGAGATGATGAAACTTATTAGGAAGATTATTGATAAAGCAATCTTTAGTGGCAGAAGTTATAGGTCTAACATATTTATAACACGGAGTCGGCTTTGCAGCCTTGGCTAAATGTAATTTACATGAGACTAGATAATGGTCTGAGATGTCATCGCTCTGCTGCAGAATTTCAACGGCATCAACATCTATTCCATGTGATAATATTAGATCTAGAGTATGATTACGACAATGAGTGGGTCCTGACACGTGTTGTCTAACTCCAATTGAGTTTACAATGTCTTTAAGTGCCAATCCCAATGCATCTTTTTCATTATCTACATGTATATTAAAATCACCAACAATTAGTACTTTATCATTAGCCAATACTAATTCTGATAGAAAGTCCACAAATTCTTTGATAAAATCTTTATGGTGCCCTGGTGGCCTGTATACAGTAGACAGCAGAAATCTCAAACGTGATTTATCGTTTACACTATATATTTTTACATTAAGCACCAACACTTCAAAAGAAGTATATTTAAAAATAGATTTCTTAGTGGTTTTGAAAATATTACTATAAATTACAGCAACACCTCCCCCTTTGCGTTTTAGACGAGGTTCATGTTTATAACAGTAATCTTGTGGGGTTGACTCATTTAAAGTAATGTAATCGTTTGGTTTTAGCCAGGTTTCTGTCAAACACAGCACATCTAGATTATAACTTGAAATCATATCATTAACTATGAGCGATTTTGAAGTAAGGGATCGAATATTCAGCAACCCAAGCTTTATCATTTGTTCATCTGTATTATATCTGTTTTTTATTTGTTGAACATCAATTACATTTTTTACCTGACGTTTTTTGGATTTCCAAATTCGGGGAACAGACACAGTCTCTATATGATGATATCTAGGTGAAAGAGGCTCTATGTGATGGGATTTATCTGACCTTGGTGACGCGAGGCCGCTAGCAGACGGTCGGTTTAGCCAGTCTGTCTGCTTCCTGACCTGAGCCCCAGATTGTCATGTTTTAGCTCTAAGACTATGTGCCATATTACTAGAGAGAAGAGCAGCACCATCCCAGGAGGGATGAACACCATCTCTTTTCAACAGGTCAGGCTTGCCCCAAAAACTTTTCCAATTGTCTATGAATTCTATATTATTCAACGGACACCACTTAGACAACCAACCATTGAGTGAGGCCAATCTGCTAACTATCTCATCACTCCTGCGAACAGGAAGGGGGCCAGAGAAAATTACAGTGCCTGACATCGTACTTGCGAGTTTACACACCTCTTTAATATTAATTTTGGTGATCTCCGACTGGCGGAGTCGAACATCATTAGTGCCGACATGAATAATGATCTTAGAGAATTTACGATTAGCATTAGCCAGCACTTTTAAATTTGCTTTGATGTCAGGCGCTCTGGCTCCCGGCAAACATGTGACTATGGTGGCTGGTGTCTCTATTTTCACGTTCCGTGTGATCGAATCACCAATTACCAGGGCACAATCAACAGAATTCTCAGTGGGTGTTTCACTGAGTGGGGCAAATCGATTTGTTATGGTAATCGGAACGGAAGAGTGTTTTTTTAATCCGCGACTAGAGCGATCTCTCACGGTCACCCATCTGCCCTGCTGCCTGGGCTCTACTTCAGCCGGAACCGAATCATGTACAGAGTTCACTATGCTAGGCGCATCCAAAATAGTATCTAAAGCTCTAGTACTATCCTTACTATCCTCAATTAAAGTTTGGATGCGTGTCTCTAGCTCTGAAATCTTCTCCGTCAGCCTGACTGTCTCCTTGCATTTATCACAAATAAATCCTATATTGCCATCGGAGAAGGCTACACTAAACATATGACATGTGACAATAACAGGACAAGACATTACTCACCGTTTGTGTTGACTGATTCTTACTTACCTGGGCTTTTATGAACTCAAAGGCGCGGGCGCGCGAGAGAAAATAAATAATAAATAAATGAGCGCGGGTGGTGCGTAAACACGCGTTCTGTGCTAACAATAACGGAAGCTAGCGATGTAAGGTTAATCTGAGATGGTGGGTAAACTATATTTAGTAATATAAACAACTAGGAATGATAGTAAATGATGGTTCAAAACAGAAAGAAATACAAAGCTAATACGAGGCGTAGAGCTTACAGCCTCGACGCAAACAAACTCACAGCAGGCAGGGAGGCAGACAGGAGCAATCGATCAGTGAACAGTGGGTGGGCCGCCAACAGTGGGTGGGCGAAAATGAAACTTTTGTCAAAAGTTTCATTCAGTGGCCGTGCTTGAGCATTCCTGATCATCAACCCAGTGAGTGCTCAGCAATATGAACAAACTTTTTTTTCAAGACTAATGGTGAGCAAATAAATAGAGATAGAGAATTAAATTCAGCGCTTTCATTTTCAACATGCACTCATTCATGTCTGTTTTATTTATTCATGTAAAATTACGTCTTTTTTGGGGCAGGACATGACGGATTACGCTACGTGACTCCATGAATTTGTCTCAATTTTTTTAGGACCAAGCTGCATAAATAAACTATATCAGGCATTTATGTCTCAAATCTCATTTCTGCATGTCTGTTATGTAAAATAAAGTTGAATAATTAAAGCAAAGCAAGTACACATATACTACATATACATATACTTTACCTGTGCACAGAGTTGTTGTTGACTGATCTCCTCAGACGCGGGTTTCAATGGTGGAATTCTCCAAACGAACACAAGATGGCGCCGTTTATCGGTGAATCCAATATTACAAAACCGATACCCGATTATGGGAAAATGCTTAGAGAAAAATATCGGTAAACCGATACAACGGTCGATCACTAGAATAAAGTGCTTTAAGGAACGTCAGTATCCTGTCATCAGTGCACCAGAATACAACGCAGTAGTCAGTGAAGTGCAGAAGGAGCCGGCTTCACTGGCACTTCAGGATGCGTTGGAATGGGTCCAGGCGCACGTCCACCATAGGGGAGAGACTAGTTGACACTTCAGGACTGCGTTGTCGTCGGGTCCAGGTGCTGGTCCTCTATCAGATCTGGATACGGCCTGGATCCGGCACACTGCGGTAAACCTCGGGATAAACAGAGAGACTACTATTAGCGTAGACGCCATCCTCCTTAGGATGTACCAAGTACATCAGGATTTACGGGAAGTGTTCCCGGTTCCGGCTGATCTAAACTATCCAGCCTAACATTGAATTATAGGAGTCTATAATGTATTGTGTGTACAGGGGTGCCGCCATAAATTCTGGGCCCTATGGAATTTCTGGGCCCCCTACATTTTTTACAGATAAAATTTAACCCAATAAACATGCCCAGTATACTTTAAAAAAAGATACTTAGCACATTGCATAGTTAAAATGTCTAAAGATGAGTACAAAGCCTACAAAAACAAGAAAAAAATATAGAAATATGTACTTGTTTACACAAAAGGGAGAACATGTATTATCTCAATTGCAATTGCACAACAGAACATAATGTACACATATTGACACATATTATTTTTCTTAATATAAAATATTAAAATATCTATTTTGTAAACTCCTTATAGCCAATGGTTACTACAGACACATGTTTTATTCAATTTTATAATATTTTTCTGGGGCATTTTATTCACATTAAGAACGTCAAGTTTGACAGCATCGATCGTAGCAGCAGCACTGTCACTTCACTTCACTTCACAGAACACACGAAACACATACGGCAAACTGTTTTTGTAATTTTTGAAGCGTGAAGATTACTTTTTGTTTTGTAAAGTTATCATCATGTGGCGAACACAGTAGATAAGACGTGTGTAGAGGCTTCAATCTTCGTGAAGTTTCGCGCTCAGGCTCACCTTGTTCGGCTGAGACGCTATTGGGACGTAGGGGAAGGAGGACGTGGGTGTGCAGCAGCCGCTGAATCTGTGTCTACGAGACATGATAACCCCGGAGACAGCAGAGATGTTATTATTGTTGGATGTAAATCATAATTCAGTAATTATTTTACTAAGCTAGGTAGATAAAAGCAGATCATTTAGCAACAAAAATAACCAACCCTGAAAGTTTTGGAATAAAGGAATAGGGCAAGCAACCTTTCTTTTTGAAAAACTGTGTGACATATTGTTGACTTTGGCGTTCTCTGTCTCCTCTTTCCTTCTTTTCTTTCCGTTTTTGATGCCCTGACTTTTGATGTGACATGCCTGTGTGTGTCACTGTCTGCACTGCATCATAGCAAGTGCAATAAGCACTAGGGATCGTAGCTCGGACAACGCAGGTGGAATGAACCATTGTGAGGGGGAGGGGTTTGACTGAAACAGTAAATACATTATTTGTTTTTTAAATATTAAATCTATGGTCAAAACGGACAAAATACACATTTAGTGCACGAGGGGCCCTAGCACATTTAATGTACGTATAAAAAAGTGAAAAGAAATAAGAAAAGGAAAAGGGGGTCTGCTCTTCTGGGCCCTAAATCAGCCTGGGCCCTTAGAATCATCATAACCTCCCACCCCTTTACGGCGCCCTTGTATGTGTATGCTAGGCCAAAGAAATGTGTTTTTAGTCTAGATTTGAACTGACAGAGTGTGTCTGCTTCCCGGACAATGTTAGGAAGATTGTTCCAAAGTTTTGGTGCTAAATAGGAAAAGGATCTACCGCCAGCAGTCGATTTTGATATTCTGGGTATTATCAACTGGCCGGAATGTTGAGATCGCAATAGACGTGGAGGACTATAATGCGTTAAGAGCTCGCTCAAGTACTGCGGAGCTAAACCATTTAGTGCTTTGTAAGAAATCAGCAACATTTTAAAATGTATACGATATTTAATAGGGAGCCAATGCTGTGTTGACAGAACCGGGCTAATATGGTCATACTTCCTGGTTCTAGTAAGAACTCTAGCTGCTGCATTTTGGACCAGCTGTAGTTTGTTTATTAAGCGTGCAGGGCAACCACCAACAATAGCATTACAACAATCTAGCCTTGAAATCATGAACGCATTAACTAATTGTTCTGCATTTTTCATTGAGAGCATATAACGTCATTTAGATGCATTTTTAAGATGTAAAAATGCGGTTTTACAGATACTAGACACGTGACATTCAAAAGGAAAGATTGGTATCAAAGAGCACACCCAGGTTCCTAACCGACGAGGATTTGACAGAGCAGCCATCAAGTTAGACAGTATTCTAGGTTATTACGTGAGGAAGTTTTTTGTCCAATAATTAGAATCTGTTTTTTCAGAGTTTAGTAGTAGGAAATTGCTAGTCATCCAATTTTTTACATCAGCTATGCATTCCGTTAATTTTGTGAATTGAAAAGTTTCGTCAGGGCGTCAATAAATATAGAGCTGAGTGCCATCAACATAACAGTAAAAACTAATGCCATGCTTCCTAATGATATCTCCTAAGGGTAGCATGTACAGAGTGAACAGCAACGGTCCTAGTACGGAGCCTTGTGGTATTCCATACCAGAGTATGTGAGCGGAGCGGAAAGAATTTGCGCTCCACGCTCAAAGCATTTCATAATTACTCCGCTCAAGCTCCGCTCTGGGTATACAACTTTCAGAAAAACGAGCTTTTGCAAAGTGGCAGGTGCCAAGCACATGCGGTTATTGCTGGACATCAGACAAGCAATAGAGAACACCCTTTCCACGCTGGCCGAGCCGCTGGGAATGCTAAATATGCGTCTTGCAATTTGTGAAAGTTGTGGCAGTACATTAGAGTTTTCTTTCCAGAAGCGAAGGACGTCGTCAACTTCAGCGTTCAATCTTGGCATTCCAAGGTATTGCTTGACTTCTCCTTTTACGTCTAGTGTTGTAGAAGACGAACGGTCACAGTTAAGTATGACTGGAACATTGACTTGACTTTTTTTGCGCTAGATGGCTCAGGGTCAGGGACAGTCACAGGGTCAGCGACAAGGGAAGGGGATGTTACTTTTTTTATTTACACTGCAGAGAAGTTCTGTTTGACGAACTAACAACTCCCGGATCTGTTTGCCTTGAACCTACAAGAACAATACAATTAGCTATGATTATTTTGCCCTTCAGTATTATTATTATTATTTATAATAATAATAATAATGAGTTTTCATACATGTAGGCCTACTGTATTATTTTTAGCATTATTGTTAGTTAGCATACTACTCTTTTCTTTTAATAAACAATGGTTAATTTCTGAATGCTATGCCTTTGTGTAATGAATTACTTGCCTTTTCATCTCTTGCAAAACACTCGTTCTTGAAGCGTGGATCTAATAATGCAGCCAGAATAACGTGGGTGTCGTCATAAAACCTTTGATAACGAGTCGAAAAGTTCTCAGCTAGAGTTTCTGCGAATGCGGCTATTTCCAGTGGAGTGTCACTGGAAACATCAGACATAATTCTGTGTATTTCTGCAACTGCCAGTATGATCATCCCCAGGTTTCCCAGTTCCTTTTGTAAACTGTCTGTCAGTTCAGCAAATGGTGTGAGTACTCTCACTAAGCCTTAAAGAATGAGGACATCATTGCATGTGATTTTCCCATCATCTGTGATCGACGTCATCCTGTTTTGCCACAGCGTGTCCTCAAACATTTTCTGCACCGACTCGATAATCCGCAACTGACTGTTCCATCTGGTTGCGCATACAGTTGTGGGACGAACACCCAATTTGTCGATTTCCTCTGTGTTAAGTGTGCTTTTTCTGACTGTTTTGACTACTTTTCCAACCTTGTTGATTATTGAATTGATTGGATTGTGCTTCGCGATTGCGTCTTTAATGGCCAGTTGGAGTAAGGGGATCGGACATCTCAGGTTAAGATTTGATTTTGTGACGTAGTGCTCTACCATCATGTTCAATTGGATGGCCAGCTGGTCTGCATGGAGCTGCAGGAGTGCAACATCTGGAGCATCACCCTCACCAACTGTCTCCCTCTCCCCGACATTTTGGTCCAGCTGATCCCCGAATTCGCTAAAACCAGGCAGATTGAAGGCTTTTACCATATTGCTGGAGCTATCAGTTACTACTCTGATCACACCACGCTTAATATTCCGGCGTCTCAGGACCTCCTCATATTTTTCATAAATGTGCTTCGCTGTGTGGTGTCCCTGAATGTGTTAAATTTAACATATTATGGCGCTAAAATTAAATGTAAATAAGTAGATGCTGCAAAATATTTACAAATGTACTAATTCTGTGTTGGTGGTTTTGGTTGTTCAAGCTGAATAATACCGACCTTTAGATTTTATTTCCACGTGTGAGCGAAAAACTTGATCGTGTTTCCTTGACACGTGCCTTTAAGATTCCACAAGGAATCTTTTGACGTTGTAATTAGAGTGCGGATCGGGCTGCATTTTTCTGTCTGAGCCTGGCCCGCGTCCGACAGGGCAGTAACCGAACCCGACCCGAGCCTGACAGGCATTAAGATATTTATTTCCGAGCCCGACCCGAGCCCGACACAGTTAAAAATCTCTTTTTTTTTCTCATACTAATGACACGTACGTTTGTTTGTGTAGAAAGCCCGCTTTTATTTAGCAACTGGAAGGCATTCGGAAATGTTTACAGATGTGCGCAACGCATCAGTGTGCACCGCACACCGCCAACAAAGCGCATGTTAACACAAGCGCGCACAAGAGGCCCAAACAAATAGCCAATTGAAATTAAATTAACAAAGCTAGGTCTACCAAAAATTGCCCAAGCTAACAGAACAAAACATTAACGTAACACAAATGCAGCTTACTGAAATGAAAAACACTTACCATTTTTCTCGAAAACTAATAAAACTGTAACATGGGATATATTCACATAATCCATCCTTCAATGTTTAGGCTAATCCAGGTTCTTATGCAGAAAAAGGATTGCATCAACGGTGGATGGCTTCAAGGCTGTCCTCCTCTGCTCGACGGTCCTGCCAGCAGCGCTGAAGTTGCGCTCGCTGCTACTGCTGCTGGCTGGAATAGCAAGTATGCCGAGGGCAAGGACACTAAGCTTCGGGTAGTTGAGTTGATGATCACTCCACCGGCCCAAAACATCTCTGTCATCCTGCATTGTATGATTTTGAGTCGTGTACATCTCGACTTCGTCTGTGGCATCTGCCATAGGTACATTTTCCCACTCCTCAAAGTCCAACTGCAGCTTTTCTTGGGCACGGGTCCTTCAGTGGCGGTCTCCTGGGTGCGGAGGTCACTGAGCTGTCTCCGAACCTCCTGGAGAAGGTTGTCTCTCTCTGAGGACAACATTCGGAGCTGATTATATTTAGGCCAAAAGAAAGTAAATATTTTTTGGAGTTCTTGGATCTCCACTTAACGCAAAATCCAACTGAGATGCCGCTCACAGATGATGGCTTGATAGAGGCTGTCAGTCGTTTTTTTGTTGCAGTGACGCTACAGTCGCTCAAACCACAGAAACACCAGGTTTATGGTTGGGTACTGGCCCCCTTCAAGTTCACGCTGGGCATCATAAAATGGTTGCAGGAACTCGACAAGAAAGTCAAGGACATCTGGAGATATGGCATCGATCCGCCAGCCCTCTGCGCGATGATTTAGTTTTTCTCGTAGTTCTTGATAAACCGAGCGGACAGAATTTAAGGTCAGATATACCATGCTAAACCTTGTGTCTGCCATTTGGATGACTGTTTTTGACAGCAAAGCTACCATGCCCGACTTTGACATATTTGACCAGTGCCTTGGAAGCTTGCAGAGTGTCTGCAACAGTTGGAGCATCTTGGGCCAGTTGTGTGGGGTCTCGGGCATGTCTCATCACCGTATTATAAACGTGATCTTGGCAGTCAAGTCTTCGATATGGTCTGAGGGCACTGATGATGTTTGAGCCTTGGTCTGTCACCCACACCACTTTATTCAGCAGACTCATATCCAGGCCATACTCCGTTAGAAGTCTGATGATTTCTCTCCTAATATTCTCCCCTGTCTTAGCCTCTTCCAGTGGGAATGCGACTGTTGTCAATATGGTGCTTATTTTAAATGATCGTGTCACGAAATGGCAAGTTATGGTCAAGTAGCTTAATTTGTGTTAGTCCTCTGTCCAGATATCCGTTGCCATTCCGATCGAATTCACCTTAGTCAAAGTGTAATTTAGCTGCTCAACCAGCTTTGTCCGTTTCTCTATTGCCAGCTCACGGCACCGTTTTGACACAGTGGTGGGATCAGGCAGTACATCCTGCACTGCCACTGAACCATATGTAGCACCGATGTTAATAAGCTGCTGGGCCAGCTCAATGAAACCCCCTCCTTCAATGGAACGAAATGGCCTTATGTCTTTACAGCAGTACTCAACGCATTTTTCAGTCAGTTTTTGTTTGGCCTGCTTTGGAATTTTTCTTGAGGAACTAGCAAAGGCAGTGATGCTCGGCTGCAGCAGCCCAGGAGACTTCCAAACTCTGTCCACATGACGCTGCAGGGTGGAATTCCCGGTCCTCTTGCAGTCATATTTCGTGAGAAATCCACAACCCTTACATTGAACATAACCAACATGTTCATCACTATCGGCTTTGACAACTATGTTGAAAAACTTCCACACAGGAGACTTTCCTTCATTTTCGGTGGTTTTAAAATCTCCTAAGGCCAACTTCTTTTTAACGTCTTCCATCGTTGCGCTGCCAGCCACATGTAGCCAAATATGCATTATTATGCACGCACGTGTTGCGCGTTGTCACAGCAACATAAACAAATTTCCGCACACATGAAGATGGATGTTAGGGTAATATTTTAAATTTATTTTAATCACAAAATCAAACATTTGCATCCAGTTAAACATTATAATAAGCTGTTTTAAATTTCAAATGTTCAATGCCTTATTGCGCCGACGTGACTGAGCCCGACTCGAACCCAAACGTAATTTCAAAATATGTGTCCAAACCAGGGCTCCAAACAAAAAAAATCAATTAAGGAGCCATTGGCTCCTATAGGGGGAAAAAACAGGCACCAAATAATTTTAAGAGCCACATAATGCACTTACTTTTATTCACCCTGTTGTATGCATGTCTCTCCTCTTCTTACAGTTTCAGCATTTTCATCTTGTGAATGTTCTGGGAACTGAAGCATATTTGGGAACTGAAGCTTATTTGGGAACTGAATGTCACTTCCAACTTATGAACTATATACAGTCAAATGAAATTTTTTACGCAGAATCTGAGCCAGTGTCACTGCCACTGACCATGATTATGTCCATATCACTTGGCCACTGAGTGTAGTTTGGCCATCTCCTCTTCTTTTTTGCAGAAAGCCAGCGTTTGACACATGGTTCAGGATCAAACTGTTCAAGTGATGGGCCTTCAGTGCTGATCCTGATCAAATCTTCCAAGGCTGACACATGGAGTGAATTACGTACTTTAGATTTTATCCTGTTTTGAGCTGAAAAGCCACGTTCACACTGAGCAGCCGAAATTGGTAGGACAAGCATTATCTCAACTAGATGCAAAACATTCTGGAAATCTGTGCAGTAGGGCTCTTTTGTTAGTAGGACTTCCCACAAGCTGCAATAGGATTTATCTGAAAACTGTCCTTTAACAAGGGTTTTCAACAATCTCCATTCTGCCTGAACAGCAGTGATGTCACATCCATTTTTCAGCAAGATGTCTTGATACCATTTCAGCAGTGTGTCAATTTCATTTACCCCAAAAGTGTAGATGTCGTTTGGCCAAGAATCATGACAAAAGATTGAGAAGCATTGAATGATCTCTGTCCCTTGTATGTTTTTGTGCTGTGTGTTGTTTCTCATTATTTCAAACCTCCTTTCAAGCTCCTTAACTATAATGTCTACAGTTTCATCAATGAGGTGGTTTAATTCTTCACTGAAACCTTGGAGATAACAGCCTTTCAGCTGTATGTTTTGAAAGGAAGTGCCCACGTAGTCAGATGAGGCTGCTTTTTTCTGCCTTCTGGTCTGTTTTTTTCTTTGGGCTTTGTCCTGCTGCACCCCATTTTCATGCTGAGAAACTGAATTTAAGTTTGTGTGACTGAGAAATTTCTCCAACTTTCCATTTCTCAATGGTTTGTCCTTCATTCCCTTGATTGTACAAACACAGGAATCAATAGCTGCTTTAGCCTGAGGTAGAATAAGAGAGTTCTTCTGAAGCACAAGACTCAACTTTGAGATTTCTCCAAACAGGTCATGGAGAAAGTGACAAAACCCCACAAAAGGCAACTTTTCCATTTGTTGTGAGATGTGTTTTGCTCTTCCTGCTATTTCAGTGTTTTTGGATGAAGCAGCAAGGTGTTACATGTGGAAGTGCACAGCTGTATATTGGCCCTAGCCTGTAGTCTGATCAGATGCAAGAAAAACAGAAAGGGCTCTGTAAATGTGAGGCAGCCAGCGCTGGGTCTTCACAGCAGAAGGTGTTCGTATGGCACAGCCTAACTCCATGCCAATGGCTTTCAACTCACGCTTGCTTTGGTATGGTATGTTTTCCATATTAGCTGTAACAAGTCATAGACATTTTGAATCATTGGAACAGACTTCTGAACATCCAGCATGGCTAATTCCAGTCTGTGTGGCATACAATGAAAGAAAAGAATGTGCTGTCCTATTTCTTCTCTAAAGAGAGCACCTACTCCTCCTCGAGCACCCATGTTAACGGCAGCCCCATCTGCTCCAAATGCAGTAATTTTCTTCTGCCACCAATCACGATCAGTTTGTTTAGCATCACTAAACAAGCATTTTATTTTATCTAATACTCCATGTGCATGGCAGTGTTCAAGCTCAGTTAAACCAATAAACCTGTTCACTGCCACACCTGCAGAAATGTGCCTGCAGTATGCAATAACGTTGTCTTTCCCAGAAACGTCTGTGCCACAGTCAGTGATCATGGAGATTTAATTAGCTGTCTGTGCATCTGTCAGTGCTTGATCTGCAATGCATCCTACAAACTCAGCACAAGATGTGTCGTTATCATAAGTTTTGCTCACATCAAGTCCGTTTTTTCTCATTAATAATATCTGTGAACTAAATTCATTTAACGGCAGCCCTTCCCGTGCGATCATATAGGCTGTGTTACATTTCATTTGTAACTCCTTCTGTTCATTGACTGATACGGAAAGATGAATCCCTGTGTCTGTGTCCCTGGCGTTCTCTTGCGCGCTCGTGCTGGCACAGCTGCTGGAGCCTGCTTTTTTGTTAGCAGGTGTGTCATCCGTGCTGGCGATTGACAGAGATGAGGATTGCTTGAAGAAGTCAGATATTTTTTGCTTTGACATTTTTTTCTGGCGCGGAAAGGTGAAATTCGCTTTACCCGTTCATATTTTGGCGCTTTCACTAAGTGACGTTCACACAAAACATCTCATTTCATGACGTTAACAAAACAAATGAAGCGATAGGCTACTGGTTATAAAACATGCACGTAGGATGCAAATTTTACAATCAAAGGGAGTAAATTTGTATTGTCGCCAATGGCTACCTTGACAGAAATTTCACTCGCAAATTTATATATTTGGTCGCAAATGCGACCATTTTAGTCGCAGTTTGGAGCCCTGGTCCAAACCCAGCCCTGCCCGGTCCCGTCAGGCTCGTTCCGGGTATCCATCCTCTACTGTCCGTTAACGTCACCCTCAGCTAATTCCAGCCGCTGCTGTAATTGCCATATCTGCCGTTTTTGTGCTTTTTTGGGGATTATTTCATACAACTTAATACACACATTATACTTTCGCCCACGAGAAAACAACCAGCGCTGTATTTCCAGTTGTTTTCCTCGCATGCACTAATGGATGTCTGACAATTTCGTTGCTTTTTGGAGTTTAGATTTAAAAACGTCTATAGCTATAGAGACCACACTCGTTATGCGGTACTTATGCTCTCACAGAACAGATATGCTTATTTAACTTTAGTGCGGGCTTTACACGATGAAGACAGCACATCGACGGTGAAGCAGATTTTGTACATTACAGATGGATTCCGCCGTGGAACATCACTTGTTCGCATAAGCTATTGCGTCTGTTTTAAGCGGTTTGAACGTTTCCTTTTTGTTGAAACCCGAGCAAAGAACAACACTCGGAGATGTTTCTCCGTCGCTCTGCATACGTCATCTCCTTCAGCTCTCTGATTGGTTTTAGGTCTATCCATCCATAGGCATTTGAGCGACGTCCGTTGGTGACGCCCCTTTGAAAATGATTTGTCTTTGAAGCTTTGCCAGACCATGACTCAGTTACTACTGAGAATGGTCTGGTTTTAACCAGGCTAACATTTACTTTTCTGAGGTAAAAATTCTGAGGTAATATCTTAGGTTTAACCCATTTGAGAAATTGAGAGGCGGCCAAAATCTTTTTTTAAAATAGACTGAATAAAGCTCTTTACAAACTTACAAAACGATGCCACGCTGACTGACATGTATGCACATGAATCAGTCGCACAAGCTCAGAGCAATATTTTAAGTTGCTGCATGATAATACATTTTTAACTAGCAGAATAATAATGCATCACGATACACAGTCTCATTTTTAGTTACATCTTTTAACTATTATATTATTTCGAAGGGCAAAAACATGAACTTTAATTATTGGCTTTACTTCTTTGGCCAGTAGCATATAGCATTAGCACCTTCGCTCCACCCACGTCCCGCCTCTTTGCCCATTTTATTTTATGTGTATATAAGTGTGTTTGTGTGTGTGTGTCTTTTTTGCACTCTTGATGTTTTAGAGTTTCACCCCTTTATTGCTGAGTACTTTTTTCTGCATCGTGGACGATTTGTAGATTGTAGAAAATTCTCAGAATTTGTGTTTTTGTCAATTTCCCATTCATTTCCTATGGTTGGTCATTTTTAATTTAAGAGCACAAGTGTTTTCAATTTTTTTTTACAACCACTTAGCCTGCTCGAATCATGCCCTCATTTTTTTGTGTGTTCACATTCCAAATGCCATACAAGTCACCAAGTTTTGTACCATTCCGACGAAGCTGTGATTTTTAAAAATTCAAAAAAGAACTTTTCCGGTCAGAAGTGACCGAACAATCGTATACTAAAAGTGAATTTGGACGAACCCCCATATTTGCAAGTAATGGTTAAATATTTTTGTGCAACACATACTGTATTTAATTTCACTGGCACAGACTGTCACCAGATTTGATAAAAAAGCTTTACTGAAGAACAAAATAAAGTGTGCACAATAAATAATATATGCTTGCTTACCTGTCTATTAAAACAAATGCGAGAGCAGTCTCTGTCAAGTCCAGGTTTGTCGAGAAGCTCTCTCATCTCGAAAACGCCACGCCGATATTGATCCTTTTATTTCTGTTTTTCCCAAAGCCTGCTTGCCTCAGTTGATCTACATTTAAGTTTTTTCTAATTTCTGTAATTGTCAATCAATAATCGCTATTCGTGAATAGCGGGCCTGGGACAGACAAAACTGTGACAAACACGACCCAAAGCTGGTTAGTGTGCAGTGCATCACGTTGCTTGGATGTCAGCAGCGAGAGATGTGAGACTGCTGAATATACATTTTTACAAAGTGGTCGTGAGCATATAGTGGAATAAAACTCAAAATAAAACATACAATAAAGAAATAAACTCTAAAACACTATCTCTGCTCTCATTTCTCATCAATTCACATAAATACAGAGAAACTATAAACTTAAGTAACCATCATTTTACATATTTTTGTATAAATGAAATACAGAAAGTGAGAACGCAGACCTAAAATGGCGCAGTTACACAGCTCAGCACGTTCGAGCATATATAGAACATGTGCTAATGCTAACACTCAATTCAGCTAATATATTTTTACACAGAACATGACAAATCTGAAGAAAAAAAACACATACCAGGGACAAACACGATCAAAAGTTGGCGTGCAGTGCATCACGTTGCTTAGATGTCTTAAAGGATTAGTTCACCTCAAAATTAAAATTTCCTGATAATTTACTCACCCCAATACCATCCAAGATGTTCATGTCTTTATTTCTGCAGTGGAAAAGAAATTAAGTTTTTTGAGAAAAACATTTCAGGATTTTTCTCCACACAATGGACTTCAGCGGTAACCAAATTGTTGAAGTCCAAATCAATGCAGTTTCAAAGGGCTTTGAAGTGATTCAAAGGGCTCTGCACGGTCCCAGCTGAGGAATATGGTCATACATTATCGCGAAACGATCGGTCATTTTCAAAAAAAAAATAAATAATTGTATATACTTTTTAAACCAGAATTGTTCGTCTTGTGCTGGTCTGCGACGCGCCGGGCATTACGTAATCATGTTGGAAAGGTCACTCTGGACGTAGGCGGAAGTACCGTCCCATTGTTTTAAACATTCAGGATACACACAAAAGGACCATTTTAAACAATAAACTGACACAAAGACATAAATATGCCATTCAACATACAATAAAATTTGATCCTCCGTCTCCACGCTTGTAAACAATGGGGCGGTACAGTCTAAACCTCTACTCTAGCGCGTCTACTCATTGACGTCGGCTGGGTGCTAATACCTGTTCCTAAATAGCTTACTTCCTGCGCAGGAATAATCGACAAACAGACTTCAGCAAATGTCCTCTAAATGCTTTAATCACGGCCGGGAGTTCTCGACATTTCCTCAGAGAACTTCCCCCAAGAAGAAGCATTACGCATGGCCGGAGGATCTCAGAAAAATCCCATTGAGACCCACCAGTGAACACGAATACAACCGTTTTTATAGAATAGAGACTACAAATAAGATCATCGTGACTATGTCACCTTCAATATGATTGGTTCAAAAGCATCCACCTTTTTCCCCGTCACTGGCATAAGCAAACTCTGTTTTTGTCATTACTTATCACAGGGTTTGAAATAGTCATCTGTCTAGTTTAATTTCCCATATTTGTTATTCTCACACACACGCACACATAAATAAATGTTGGAAACATTTGAAAGCATATGAATGTTGTTCCTGCAAGAAAAAAAATGTTAGTTGATTAATTATAGTTGATTAATTAAAAAAATCCACCACAGACCTTTCCAACGTGATTACGTAATGCCTGGCGCGCCGCGGCTTCACAGTATCAATCAAATAACATAACAATGTTTGTTTCTTAGTGGAAAAAACATCCACGTTTGGTAGGGCTGATCAATGGTATTAATGCTTGATTAATTAATTTAAATATATCCCCAACTGAGCAAGCCAAAGGCAACAGTGGCAAGGAACCGAAAAACTCCATCAAGTGACCTACTGGTGTGAATATTTAGTGAATAGATTGATAAAGTCAGGAGTCAACATCATAGACATAATAAATATATAGACGCCCTATTGGCCGCTTTGGAGCGTTGCTGCGATACGTCAACGTGTCCGCCATTTTGCGGAGGGCAAGACTGCGCTGTGAACAAATGCAAGTAAACGGGTGAGCTGCGGTTTTCCTGGATAAAAACAATAATAACGTTTGCATTTATCAGCCGATTTCAGTGGTTTGCACGTGGTGCACGTTACTATTACTAATTATATAATTACCAAATACAACCAGAAAAAAACGTTCAGTCTTGTTTGTGAAAGGTAATTCCCCGAGACCTGTTTTCAATTGTGTGGTGACTTGTACAGCCCCAAGCAGCAAACGAAACAGGCATTTTCCTCAATTCCCATAATGAGAGGTATGGGCAAGTTGCCCTCCTTGATATGGCGGCGCCGTTAACGTACGCTCCAGCAGCCAATAGGGTGTCTATGTATTTATTATGTCTATGGTCAACATCGTGTTGGGTCCCAGCCCATTGGAGTAATGGGTAATGAAGTTGCAGATAAATATGCTAAGCAGGCAAAGCAAGACAGCATTAATATTCAAGTGCAATATAGTAAAGCAGAAATTAAAACCAAAAATAACGGTATATGGACATCTTTATGGGACAATGAAAGCACAGGCAGACATCTAAATAAAAGCACATTAGCGCTAATGGTAACTGAGTGTGGTAGCCTAATCATGAAATCATAGAACATGTTATAGAACATTGTCCTAAGTACAATCAGGAACAACAAACACTTAGAACACTTAGCGTAAGAAGTAAAGATAAAACTGAATGTTACCGATATATTGCAAAGAAATTTTGGGGAACAATGTTTTTAGATGTATTTTTTATTACTTGAAAAGAACAGGATTATTCCATAGAATTCAGCGATGTAGAATCCAGAACCATAATCCTATTCAGAAAGTGGCGGCAATGCACTTAAAAGCTGCCAACCGTCGAAGAAGAAGAAGAAGAAGAAGAAGAAGAAGAAGATGGCTGGCGTGACCGGAAGTGCGGCGTGGTGCGAAGTGGCGGTTTGTTTGTATCTCCAAGAGATATTTTCTTTGCTTTTTTCGTTTGTTTTGGTTTGTTTTGTTTATTTTTATTTGGCGGTTTGGCATAATCTGATTTGTGACTGGGTCTGGATAGTATAATGGAGGAAGATGATGAGAGTGGGGATTGGTTAAAAGGTCAAGAAGATTGGAAAAATCAAGGTTATGTAAACGGTAGAGGGAGAGGAGGAAATTATACTAGGTCTAATGGGGCTGAGGGAATGGGGAAAGGACCATCGAAGAGGAGTATTGAAGATGTATCTGATGAAGTAGGTAGAGGTGTGAGAAGGAAGGTAAGTCAGGAAGATGATTTGAAAGTAATCGTTAAATTTAAAGAGGGGCATGATATAAACGAAATTGGTTTGTTTACATTGACGAGTGGATTGAAAAAGGTAGTAGGAGACATAGAAATGGCAAAAGTGTTACGAGATGGCAGATTACTAATTAAATGCAGGAACATTGAGCAAAGAGAGAAGGCTGAGAGATTACAGTCGGTGTGTAAGAAAGAAGTGAGTGAAGTACGAAGCTTTGTAGGTATAAGAACAAGGGGAGTGATCACAGGTATACCGATTGGGGAAAAATTAGACGAGCTTAAAAAGAACATTAAGGGAGGAACTGTAGTGGACATAAAAAGACTTAAAGCAAACCGTAATGGAGAGAAAGTAGATAGCACTACAGTACTTTTGGAGTTTAAGGAGCAAGTGTTGCCAGATAAAGTGATGGTGGGCTATTTGAGTTTCAGGGTGCGGGAGTACATCCCTCCACCAACTCGATGCTATAAATGCCAAAGGTATGGTCATATAGCAAATGTATGCAAAGGGAAATTAAGATGTGGGAAGTGCGGAGGAGAGCATGAATATGGGAAATGTGGAGAGGGGGTTGAGAGGAGATGTTGTAACTGTGGTGGGGATCATACGGCTGCGTATGGGGGATGTCCTGTAAGTAAAAGGGCAGTGGTGGTACAACAGATACGGACAACAAAAAAAATTACATATGCTGAGGCGGTAAAGGTAGTCAATATGGAAAGGAAAGAGACACAGGAGATAAATGCAACACAAGGTGGTGCTGAATGCAGAAGGCCAAAGGAGGATGTGTTAAGCTCAGAGAAATTGATACTGTTCATTGCGTACGTGGTTAATTGTTCTGATCAAGCTAAAACGAGAACAGAGAAAATAAAAATAATTGTTAAAGCTGCTGCAAAGTTCTTGAATGTGGATAATTTATCGTGGGAAAAAATACAAGCTGATCTTATGCAGGGTGAAACAAATGATCCATCATTAACACCTCTAAGAACTTATTGATTTTACAGTGGAATGCAAGAAGTCTTATAGCAAATGGGCAGGAGTTAAAAGGTTTTATTAATAATTTAGAGGTTAAGCCAGATGTAATTTGCATTCAGGAGACATGGCTTAAACAGTCGTTAGATTTTGTTATAAAGGGGTACATAAGTATAAGAAGGGATAGAGTGGAGGGAAGTGGTGGAGGGTGTGCAACATTTGTTAAAAGAGGGATGCAGTTTAGAGAGGTTAAGAAGGGTGTGGATTTAGAATATATTGTAATAGAAATATGGACAGATAGTGGTAGTATGGGTATCATTAATTTTTACAATCCATGCAGACAACTAGAAGATGAGAATCTGGATGAAATGTGGGATAACTTAAATGGTAAAGGTATTTGGTGTGGTGATTTTAATGCACATAGTACTCTTTGGGGGGATAGGGATGATTCTAATGGAAAAGTTATTGAGGAATATTTGGGTGAGAAGGGGCTAGTATGCTTGAATGATGGATCAGGTACGAGAATAGATATAGCTAGGGGATATGAATCTGCAATAGATCTGACTTTGGTTACAAAGACAGTAGCTGATAAATGTAGCTGGGAAGTATTGAGGGAAAGTAATATAGGCAGTGACCATTTTTTAATTACAATTAAGGTAGGAGTGGAGGTGATAAGAGAGAGTGTAATGAGGGAAGGTAGGTGGATGTTAGAAAGAGCTGATTGGGATACATTTAGAGAGTTGAGTGAATACAGATTGGTGGGTGTAAATAAGGATCAAAGTGTTGAGAATTTATGTAGGGAAATCAGCAGCAGCGTAATAGAAGCAGCAGAAGTAGCTGTACCTAAAACAAAGAATAAAAATGTCATCAAAATTGTTCCTTGGTGGACTAAGGATTGCAGTGAGAGTATAAAGCATAGAAATAGAGCCTTTAGAATTTTGAAAAGATCACACAACTTTCAGAAAATGATTGAATACAAAAGATTGCAAGCAATAGTGAGACAGACAATAAGGAAGGCAAAAAAAATATACTGGGAAAAGTTTTGTGAATCTATTGGTAGAACTACACCAATACAACAAGTGTGGGGTATGATAAAGAAAATGAGGGGTAATGGGAGAGAATATGAATATCCAATAATGTTAGATGATAGTAGGATTATTACTAATAGCAGGGACAAGGCTGAAGTTATAGCAAAGACATTAGTAAAGGTACATAGTGAAGCAAATTTAGATCAGATAGAAAGGGAAGGAAGAGAAGCTACTAAACTAAGATATAGTGCTGAGTTGGGTAATGATAATGAGGAAGGTGGTGTGATGGAGGTTCTATTTACAATGAAGGAACTGAATTGTGCTTTGAAGAAGGTGGGGAAATCTACACCAGGGAATGACAAGGTTTGCTATGCAATGATAGAAAATCTAACTGATAAAGGTAAGGAAGTAATATTGGCTCTTTTTAATAAAATATGGGTAGAAGGGGTAATCCCTTGCAATTGGAAGGAGTCAATTATTATTCCTATTAGGAAACCTGGTAAAGACGCTAAATTGCCTAGTAGTTATAGGCCTATTGCACTGACATCTCAGTTGGGTAAGACCATGGAACGAATGGTAAATGATAGATTAGCATTCTATTTAGAAACTAAAAATGCATTAAGGAATTACCAGAGTGGTTTTAGGAAAGGTAGGGGGACTATGGACCCAACTGTGGTACTTGAAGATGACATCAGAAAAGCTCAGGTAAACAAAGAAACAGTTTTAGCTATATTTTTTGATATAGAGAAAGCATACGACATGATGTGGAAGGAGGGGCTTCTTATCAAATTATATCAGTTGGGAGTAAAGGGGAGAGTGTTAGTGTGGGTAAAATCCTTTTTATCTGGGAGGAAAATTAGAGTTAAAGTAAATGGGGTTTTGAGTGAAGTGTATGAGGTAGACAATGGTACTCCTCAAGGGAGTATTATTAGCCCATTATTTTTTTCAGTAATGATAAATGAGATATTTATAAATGTAGAAAGGTCTATTGGTGTAGCTTTATTTGCAGATGATGGAGCAATGTGGAAAAGGGGAAGAAATATCAATCATATTGTAAATAAGATACAACAAGCAGTGGATACAGTACACACATGGACAATTGAATGGGGATTTAGGATATCTGTGGAAAAAACTAAGGTCATTTTCTTCACAAGGAAGAAAATAAGTCAGGAGTTACAGATTCAAATATCAGGTAAGGAATTGGAAAGAGTAGAGAGCTTTAAATATCTAGGTATATGGTTTGACAAAAGATTAACATGGGCAGTTCATATTCAGAAGATGGTAGAAAAGTGTAAAAAGGTATTGAATGTAATGAGGTGTTTGCATGGGGTGAAATGGGGTGCAACTAGGAGTGCTATGCATACAATATATACTGGACTGATTAGATCAGTTTTTGATTATGGGTGTGTTGTATATGGGTCTGCTGCTAAGACAGCTTTAAATAAACTAGACAGAGTACAGAGTCGAGGTTTAAGATTATGTTGTGGAGCCATGAAGACAACTCCAGTGGCAGCCATCCAAGTAGAGATGGGGGAGCTGCCTTTAGATCTCAGAAGAGACCAGCTTAGCCTGGTTTTTTGGGCAAACCTTAAAGGTCATAGGGAAGACCATTTGAGTCAATCTACATTGGTAGAGTGTCAAGAGAGACAGAATGGTAGAAAAAGTAGTTTTGGGTGGACTATTGGACAGAAAATAAATGAGATGGAAATAGCCTTGTTGGATATAAGTCCCACAGTAGTATTTTCAAGAGTTCCTTTATGGACTCTTGAAGATCTTTCAGTTGATCTCAGTCTTTTGGAGGAAACTAAGAATGGGGATATAGATAGTAATATGGTGCAGGGGTATTTAGTTGAAAGATATGGGGATAGGATTATAATGTACACAGATGGGTCCAAAAGGGATGGGAGAGTGGGGGTGGCTTTTGTTATTCCAAAATTAAAAGTAGCAACTCAAAAAAGAATTAATGATAATTTAGCAGTCTATACAGCAGAACTAATTGCTATTTTAATGGCACTCTCTTGGGCTGTGAGTAACAGGCCAAGAAGTTTAGTAATTGCTTCAGACTCAGCGTCAGCTCTGATGAGTATTCAGAACATAAATTCACAATCTAGACAAGACATTGTTGTAGAAATTGTCCAAATGGCTAGTACATTAATTAAAACTGGAGTCAATGTTGGACTTGTATGGGTACCTGCCCACAAAGGAGTAATAGGGAATGAGTTGGCGGATAAGTATGCAAAAAAGGCAACAGAAATGGGGTATATAAGTTTAAGCATTAAGTATAGTAAAGAAGAGGTGAAATCAATCATTAAAAGAAAGATAAAGGAGAAGTGGCAAGTGTTGTGGGATAATTGTCAGACTGGTAGGAGACTATATAATATCCAAAAAAGAGTGGGGGTGAGTAGAAGTACTTGCAGAAATACACAGGAGGAGAACATTATTTCAAGAATGAGACTTGGGCATACAGGCTTAAACAGTACATTATTTTTAATGGAAAAACATGCTGATGGGAGGTGTAGTGTATGTAACACACAGGATACCATAGAACATGCTATTGAAGAATGTACTAGATATAGTAATGAGAGACAACAGTTAATCCAGCAGTTAGAAGATGAAGAGATACCTTTGAAAGTAAGGGATATTTTGCTAAGGAATTCGGGAGATTTTTGTTTTGGGTTTTTATTTTCCTTTTTTAGAAGAACAGGTTTAATAAAGATAATTTAAGTGTAGGGAAATAATTTATCCAGACCTACACTCCATTTCAGAAGGTGGCGGTAATGCAACCAGACGTTATTTGCCAACCGCCATAAAAACAAGAAGAAGAAGAAGAAGAAGAAGAAGAAGAAGATCCTGCTCCAGCAGAGCAAGCATTTTTAGCCACCTTTTTAGTTCTGCCGTCTTTTCTTCTCTAGCAATGGCTTTATGCATTAAGTGCTCCTCCAGTACAGTTGGTGGCAGTAAAACGCCTAACGATGGTTTAGCGAATATAGAATTATACAAAGAAGAGGAAGAGCGGCAGAATCGGGCAGAATCCACGCGTGGTGTGCTTGTGTTATTGAAGTTTATCCGCCGCAGAAATGAGCGAAACTCCCGTCACTTCATCAGTGTCAAAGGTAATATTGAGCAGACATGCCTTCATCCTTCCATAGTTGCTGAATTAATCACATTTGTTAAGGACAATTATACATTCGCGATACAAAAAAAATCATACATCCAGACTAATAGATTATGTTTTTCAGGGATGTTTTGTTTTTAAGTCAACCTCTAAAAAGAGAAAGAGACATGTCGGAGTTGGTGAGTAACATGTTGGTGATAATCATTATTGCCACCTTTACAAAAACAAATCGGTTCATCACTGTCACCTTACAAATACTTAAAGTCATTACCAGCATTTTGTTTCGTTTTTTTCCCATGTAGGTGGATATTTGGTGGATGGTAGTGACGATAACGGAAGTGATCGCTTTAGGATCTGTCAGAAATTATGGGAAACGGTTCAAATGAACACAGAGGTAGCCTACAGTATATTTCCTCTGCGTTTGCTAACGCTTGAACTGTATATAATATATATAGCCTTTTTTTTACAGGTAATACAAGATCAGTTGAATAAACATGTACTTGACAGTCTTGTCGAGTTTATAAAAAAGCATGACCTCGGCAACTCATCTGATGTCTGGAGACAGAGAACCAGGGAAATCCCCACAGCCGCTCTAATGCTGGGTATGGCCTTATTCTTATCCTTATATTAAACACCCTACATTTTTTTGTCTAAACTCTAAACATTCCTTTATGTGAACAACTTCGATTTGATCTAGTATTTAAAGATTGTTTCAGAAAGTAAAGTACATGGATAAAAGCATGTATGTTCAGGATCAGGTTCCTTTATTTTGAACCCAAGGTAGATTTTGTTTTGCAGTGTCAGAATTATCCACACTTAAGACAAACACAGACAATAAACATTAGACAATAAAATACGAATGTATTTGTTTTGATAACTTATTAATTTGTACAGTCTTTACTAATAAATAATACTTTGTGTCATGTGCACCCTTCCCTTGTCTTATTTTAACGTTCTTTAATGTGTTGTTGTTTGTATTCTGTTGCATTTCTTTAATAAAAAAAGGTGGTCAGACTGAAGTATTGTGCATGGCCGTATGCACATATACAGTAAAGCTTGTGTGCTCCCCTTATGCCTGTTACAAATTGTATGATTTTGGGCTGTCCCAGACAAAATATGACCAATCGTGGCGATTTCTGTGATCATGGCTCCTAATCAGTGGTCCTACGGCGTACAGTGGGAGAGGTTCAAAGACAGTCTCTTGTGACCAAAGATAGCCTGTGACAGTGTCAGAACTTTAGCATGATCATCTCACAGTGTGTTTGCTGCTACGACCTACGTCTACTGACTAGCCAATAAAAATGCAACATGAAATGGTATATTATTGATCAACGTGACATGGCGTTAAAACTGAAAACTACTTACCTCAAGCTCCATTTGCTAAATTGTCATTCCAAGTTGGCGTCTTTACCCTAGCCTAGCCGTCCATATTATCTTCCTTCTCTTTTTTTCAGCACACATAAAAACCACAATTGCCAAAGTTCATCTTGCTCTATTTGTTCACCACTAGCGCATGCTAATGAGGTTTTATTCTTCTATACTAACTTGCGTCATCGCCTACGACATCAACGCAGCCTACTGGCATTATTGTACCAATTGTATTAGATCCATGTTGTACAGTGTGATTTGTAATGATCTTATAGGATTGCCAAAATCGCACAGTCTGTAGCAGGCATTAAAGTCACCAGGAAACAAAAGTTGGCATAGTCTTTTTTTCCTATTGTGATGTATATCTGAGGGCAGGACTTGATTTTGTCCATCGAGAATTGATTGGATCTTTGTATGGTTGTGGTTTGCTATTGCTGTGATGTCATGTGAGTGAAAGGTTGTCATTAGAGAAAATATGTCGCTGCAAGAGGGAGGGGAAGTTATTTTGATTAAAGATTAGACACATAGACACATAAAGAGGACACATACTTTTTTTCAAAAAACAATTAGGTGCACAGATAAATCATTTATAATAAATACGGCAATATTCCTTGTAGAAAAAAAATATAATATTGATTTCATGATGACTTTAATATCATGAAATCCACCCAAATAATATGACAGCCCTTTTTTTTTTGTTTGTTTCATCTGACCAGATTAATGTTTGGAAACCTAGGTTTGTGTGTTTAGATCAGTGGTCTCCAATCCTGCTCCTGGAGGGCAAGGCTCTTTCTCAATTCTAAGAAATATAAAGAACGGACTTGCCATCTTATGGTACTCTGGCTACCTTGAAAGAACAAACACTGAAGTTTTTTGCCCCATAGCCCCTTCCACCTATTTTAGGGCTTAGTTAAACCTTTTATTGTCTTCTAGGGGTAAATGTGCCGGATCATGCCATGACATTTCGAAGTCTGTGTAATCTCCTTCAGGATTCTGTCACCCCGTTTGTGGTGTCTGTTCATGCCAAAGAATGTGCAGGTATGTATAAAACTATACACTATTAAATATAACTGAACAAGTACATATGCACTACCTTTTAATAAAAGCTGAGGTTTTCAAACATGCAAAGAGTTGATTACATGATTCAATTTGAGTCACATCATTAAAAAAAAACACATCATTAAAAAAAAATGTTTTATGTATTCTGAAACACATGTATCACACACAAAAAGTCACTTACTGTATTAGATCATCCTTGAGTTCTGGGGCCTATTGCAACAAATCTTGCTTAGATTTCATCCTGAAGTATGCTTAATTTTAAAAAATTAAAAATCAATTTCAGATTTATTAAAATGCATGTACATCAGTAACTACGCACATATTGCTTCATATAAATCTCAGTTAGAGGACAATTGAGCAGACAAGCTTTATTCTCCACCCGTCTATTCAAAATAAGACAATATCACAATGATTTATTATGCATAGCCTCATCTGCAAAAAAAAAAAATTGCACTTGCATGTGATAACACCAGGTTTAACAATAATCCTGCAGTTTTATGTCATTTTTTGACAGCTGTGAAGCTCTTGATTCAGAAGCTTCTAGAGCAGCTGATGGGAAAAGGAGTGTCTCTGGATGAAGAACAGGAGGATGAAACTGCTTTATTGCAAAGGACACAGTGTACTATTAGTGCTCTGTGTCAGTGGTACAAGACTGTTACCAAGGTAGGAGAAGACAAGAATGCTTAGCTACAATAAAAATGTTTATATTCTGAAAGAATAGATATAGCAGCGCTACTTGCTGAAAAGGCCTAATTCCATTGTGAAGTAAACCCCAATATGATGCTGTTTGGTGTCTTTTGTGGATTAGCCTATTGTATGTGTATATTATCAAAATGATGAAGTACTGTATGTGATTATGGCAGCAATATTAGAATGCTTGGGTCAGATTCAAAATTTGTAAACAAGTTTGGTAAATTCTAATAGAAGTTTGAAAGAGATTCTGTCCTGTTATTTACTGAACTTTGTACTTTAAACATTCAGAATAATTGGTCTTTTGCAGAAATGCCCGCAAGTTTCTCCACAAAGGAAAGAAAACTTGAAAAATAATGACTTGCCTCGGATTTTGCCTGTTGTTGTGATCTTCAAAGACTTTGAGGCATTCAACTCTCAAGTTTTACAGGATTTTATCCTTATTTGCAGGTAGGATTTGTCTAGTGATGTAATGTAATATGTGAAGTGTGATAGAATAATATTGTTACTATATAATAATATATTATATAATATTATAATATTGTGTTTTTTTATTCTTTACACCCTCTGTATATGGACATAA
The DNA here is from genome assembly GCA_030578275.1 of Meda fulgida. Lineage (NCBI taxonomy): Eukaryota > Metazoa > Chordata > Actinopteri > Cypriniformes > Leuciscidae > Meda > Meda fulgida. The sequence continues at coordinate 6,574,423 of CM060632.1, read as the reverse complement.
GGGGTGCATTAGGATGTATCATTAAGTAAATTGCTTCAATTATAAACAGCAAACTGTTATCACTGTTGGCTTTACAATGTGGTTTCATCTTACGGATACACCTTTTCTGGTTTTGAAAAGCCGCACAATTAAATAAAAAAAAATATTGAAATGCATTTTGACTGTTTACAGCCCAGTCAGTGTATACATATGCACTCTGTCGTGTTGACGATGTTGGTTGAACATTTCCCATTGAGATTGGATGACAAAAATCTATGGCCACAGCAAAACTCAGCATTGTATTTCATTTAAACAGAACCTAATTTTAAGACAACTGTCTTTTGCCTGCCTTGAAAGCACTATTATTTGCAGGAAATGTTAATATTTTACATTCAATTGAAAAGCTGTTGTAAATGGTGGTGATCTGAGAAACCCTAATCTTCTTTTTTTCTTTTTTTTACCTTACTAACAGTCGATACACACAGGAGCTTCCATTCATCTTTATTTTTGGCATTGCCACATCTCCCAGTGCTATCCAGCACAGGCTTCCTCACTCCGTGTCATCTCTGCTCTGTATTGAGGTCTTTCAGTCTCTCTCATGTACTCAGCATTTAGCCTCTGTTTTTGACAAGGTAAATAACCATTATGTTTTGTAATGCAAGTTAACATTTTAGTATTTCAATAATTTCCTCTTTTTGTTCTTCTGATTTCATTATTTGGTTGTCTTTCATAGCTGATTCTGAACTCCCAGTTTCCATTCAAGCTCAGCAGTAGGGTGATTCAGGTGCTGTCTGGCATCTTCCTCTACCATGACTTCTCGGTTCAAAATTTTGTTAAGGGCCTACAGGTGAGCTGTCAAATATAGTGCCATGCTTGTTTCTTTCAAATGTCATTGTAGCATGTATATGGTTTCTTTGTTGATCTTGTGTTGGAATGCACGTTATTGAAAAACAAATATCGGTGGCAGTAGTGGTACTTATTTGGCCTTTGTTGTATTCTGCCTTTTTGAGCACACTACTTTCATTATTACAGGGCAAATATATTTGTCGGATACTAGGTGGTGCCGTAATAAGTACATTTGTGTTTTTAGTTAATAACTAACCCAAGTCTTTGGTCGAATTCACAAAAAAATTGGCATGCATCATCCCAAGATCCTCATGATTTTATTAAAAAGTGTTTTGAAGATATGTGTCAATTAAATGCTCTTGGGTCTCATTTATAAAAGTGACACAAAACGGGGCTTGAAACGTTCGTACGCCACTTCCCACGCAAAGGTTGTGAGCTATTATAGAATATTATAGAATGTGTGCACCTGTTGCTTAAACTCATAAATCATAAATACAGTGCATGTTCACAATAACAGTTTAAATAAATAAAGAATGATTTTAAACTGTTTTACATCTGATATACACATTTAAATTAAATATGCCATTCTCATTAATGGAGTTAAGCACTTACAAGTTGTGGTCAGAATTAATGGCACCCCTGGTAAATATTATCAAAAATGTCAGTAAAAAATAAATCCGCATTGTTTATCCTTTTGATCTTTCATTAAAAAAATGTGCAAAAATATAACCTTTCATTGAAGTAAAAGAATTGAAAGTGCAACTTACTTTATGCAACCTCCTTTTGCCAAGATCACAGCTCTGAGTTTTCTTCTATAATGCCTGATGAGTTTGTAGAACAACTGACAAGAGATCAGAAACCATTCCTCCATACAGAATCTTTCAGATTCACAAGTTCAGGTTGATGCTTCTTCTCTTCAGTTCAGCCCACTCATTTTCTATAGGGTTCAGTTTAGGGGACTGGGATAGTCATGGCAGAAGCTTCATTTTGTGCTCAGTTACACATTTTTGTGTTGATTTGGATGTTTGTTTTGGACCGTTGTCCTGATGGAAGATCCAACCACGGCCCATTATAAGATATCTAGCAGTCAGGTTTTGATTTTTTATCTGTTAGAGGTATTTGCTAGAATCCATAATACCATGTATCTGAACAAGATGTCCAGGACCTCTAGCAAAATAATAGGCCCACAACATATAAGATCCAGCAGTATATTTAACCGTAGGCATCGGCTACTTTTTATCCCTGTTTGCACCAAACACATCTGGTGGGTTTGCTGCCAAAAAGCCCCTTTTTTTGTTTCATCTGACCATAGAATCCAGTCCCTTTTAAAAGTTCCATTTGTGTCTAACAACTGAATATGCTGTTTATTTTTGGAGGAGGAGGATTTTTCTGCCTTCCTGGCAGATTCATAACATCTTTAGTTGATTGGAACTTCTTAATTATTGGCCTGATGGTCATAATAGGGATTTTCGATTCTTCAGCTATTTTCGTACAGGCACTTTCTATTTTGTGATGCTCAACAACCTTTTGATGCACATCAGAACTATATTATTTGGTTTTACTCATTGCGATGGAGGATTAAGGGAATTTGGCCTTTGTTTCCTCATATTTCATATCGTTTGGCCATGTTGTTTCCTCAACTCTTGTGAAACAAGAAGTCATAACTAGACAATTTCATGTTCCTAGTCACCCTGGTGTGCTAAAAAAAGGTAAATATTAATGGGAATATACTTAAGAGATATTTTACTCATAAAAAATTCTAGGGGTGCCAACAATTTTGGCCAACGTGTTTTGTAGAAAAACATTATTATTTCATAATATTACCCCCCCCCACCCCCACTTTCAATTCTTTTACTTAAATTAAAGGTTAGATTTTAGCAAGATCAAAAGGATAAACAATGCAGATTTATTTTTTTACAGACATTTTTGATCATATTTACCTGGGGTGCCACACCAATTATGACCACAACTGTAAATTAAATGAAATCATTACCAAGAAGTTACAAAAAAGTGTATATTCTAATAAATAGAAATATATATTATAAATAATGCACAATAAGACCTATCTGTTTCATTAAAAATATAAAGACATTAAAAATACTATTTGGCCAGTGGAAAAGATTAAGAAAAACTTTCTCTGAAATGTATTTTATACTATTTTATTTATTTATTCAAAAACAAGGCAAGGATAGGCTACTAAATGATTTTAAGCAATGTGATGTGATGGCACATCCGTACCTAATTTTCCTAATGTCTTGTACCGTTAAACATGGCATCACGTGGATGAATATGCATTTGCAATTGATATGCAGATGAGTATATGCATAGTAAAACTATGCATTGTAAGCTCCATATATGGTTATTTCATGGAGAAGACCGAATGGAGACGCATGTGCGCACAATCTTCCGCTGACTGACCGTTCTGGCGTTTTAGAAGTCACTTTATTAAATATGTGTATGTTTTTTGGCGTATGCCATTTTTGCTTTTTGGGCGCACATACACTTTTAGTAAGAATCCTACGTACAGTTTTATAGATGAGACCCCTGGTGTGTTATAAATGAAACCCCTAATCTAATTAACCTATATCTGCTGAACATAAAGGCCAAACTGAATGAGACCTGATACTTGTGCAGACAACAGGAAATTCTGAGGAAACTTGACAAATTAAATATGAATGATATAATACTAATGTTGTCCATGGTAGGTTTGTCACAATGCCTGTTTTGTCTCGCAGTATCCCAGCTAAAGAATAAATTTACTATTATTAACAATTATTAATATTATTGTTATTCAAATTAATATTAGAAACTACAAACCCCCAAACCATATCGCCATACACTATTCCAAACCTCTCTAAAGTCTACCTGAACCCCTCACAGGAGGTGCTAATGCTGTTCCTTTGGCTTTGCTTTATGGCTGTGACAGTGGCTTTATATATAAACTATGAACTTTTGATCTTTAAAAAAAAAAAAATATATATATATATATATAATTATTTTAAAAAAAAAATGAATGAAAGTAAGAAATATTTATCACCTGGAAAAATGGGTCTGCCGTGAGTGAAGATTTGGGAAAAGAAATAAGATTCCATGTCCAGTGGAATAACTCATGGAATATTGTTAAAACCAGACCAGACATAAAAGATTGGTCTAATTTGAATCTGAAAAGTAACACTTGGCTCTAATTAACTGCTAGTTGGTCATATTAGTTCTTAATAAAGAGTCTTAACTTAGCGGCTATGTTTATGCTCCTGGCCCCAGAATATCACAAATAATACAAAGCTGACAAATGGCTTAAAATAGATGGGCTAATGTACTGTGAACAAAGCTTTGAGCTTCACTCGTGTCGTAATATTCTTGCAAAACAGCATTCACATACAAAACAATGTGTTTGGTGTACGAAAATATTTTCAATGGAAAGTAGCTAAAGCCTCCTCGAAAAGTAGCTAAATGTCCCCAGATGACGTCATCGCGTCGTATTTGCATTCTGGCTAATTTGTCGGTACATCAGTTTATAATAACGGTTATCTCCCCTAAACCGTGCTTACATACTTTTTTCCATAAGTATATAGCCGAATGTCCAGTAAAGCTGTTCTCAATTACATCTTTTCTTTTCCGACGACGGCTAACGTTACATGTTAACCAGCAGTTACTTCCACAGCACTGACAAATTTGAAAAATTATATTTATATTATGTTCATATGTTTAATGAAGTTGAATTTATATTGTGTGTATATGCTTTTTTTATGTGTATATGAGTTTGAGGAAAAAAAAGGTAAATTAAATGGTTTGAATTAAAAACAAAGGAGAAGGCAGCTGGTATGTGATCACTGATTGGTCCCTGCTAATATGCGCATGCGCAGCTCATTCATGTCAATGTCAGCTGACGTGCAGTCAACGGAATGTGCTGCTCCTCTCAGCCACTCACTGAACAGAGCAGACGCAGAGAGATGTGAGGAAGTAAGACCTCACGCTTGCAATACTGGCGATATTTGTAAAGTTGCTAAGGTTTGTCCAAAAATTCACACCTACTGGTGAACTATTGTACACCTACTGGTGTAACGATGTAATTGATTGACATAATCGTTATTTGAAGAGCTAAGTTACTTTCAAAAGGTGAGTTGCTCTATTTTGATCGCTTCCGTTTATATATAATTTATGAACTTTTTATCTTTAAAAAGATAAAACTACTTCTGTATTAATCATAATATTTGTAATGCAGAAATAAAGATATTGTGTGGTTGAAAAGACTCTTTGTGAAGGTACTTTTTATGGTCAGCGGCAGCGCAAACACAGATTTAAATGTTCCGGTGTGAGTTTTGTCAAAGGTTTAAAAGACATTTTTAAAAGTTTAAAAATCTTTTTCAACAATTAGTCATGCAGTTCTACAACAGCAACTAAAACATTATTATTAATGTGAGGTTGGATGGGATTTGAGATTACTGCAATTAAACACTGCAATTACTCCTTTTGTCTTCCAGTTCTCTATGTTAGAGCACTTTAATGGCCAGCCTCTCAGTGTGCTTTGCTGTCAGAAGAAAGAGGCTTTGCTTTGTGCCAAGACATTGAGCCCAAAAAATGTGGAAAGAATCCGTCATCTACCCTCATTCATGAGGTATACACAAATTTTCACTCCAGTAAATGGCTACCACAACAGTTCTGTAACTACACAACATGTGTCTTTGTAGGTATGTGGAGACTCAAGAGCCCCAAGAGCAGGTGCAGCTCCTTACCAGTGATGAACATGTCAAGGTAACTACTACTAATTATTATATTCCATAATAGTCCATATATTTGACTGAATTTTGTCTCCTCTATTTCTATTACATGCAGAGTGTAACAAGTTCTGTGTAGTAGCTTTTTTGTGAGTCTGGTTGACAATTTCAACAGTCTATTAGATGATGCACCACAAACCTAAGAAATACACAATACGGTAACTCATGCCTGGTATAATATCAGTGGGCAAACTTATTGCTGCAACTCCCACCGCTTACTGCTGAAGACTTTGACAAATGACCAAAATGATCTTTTTGCTGTTCCCATAAAATTCATAGGATTTGCATTGGTGGGCAGTATACCGGTTTAAAAGAAAAACTTGTGCGCAATGCTTAATTTGTAAATTAATAATTGCGGGATCAAAAATAGCAATTAAAAGGCGCTGTGACCGACACTCACCATATTACAACTTCAGTTTTCCTGGAACATACAATGACATAATTAAACGGTGATAGCACTACTATAAAAGCAACTATGAACCATGAATACGGCAACAACTCAATGTCCAGTCCTTTGGGGGTGAAGGAGGCCAACCATTTGAAATCTGTGTACGAAGTTTGGTTAGAGCACATGCAGCATTAATGTCAGCAGCAGACCGAGATTAAAAATGGCTGCCTGTAAATATTTCTTTAAATATTTGCAGCATTGAGTTTTGGCAAATAGAAGCTCAGGCATTAGCTTATGTGTAGCTGATATAACAAAACAAACATAGCACTCATAACAAAACAACCTCATGGTTTTTGTAGTCATAGATGCACAATAGACCCTTTACAGTTTCAAATGATGTTGGAGTATTTTAAGTTAAAATACAGTAAACCAAACATAAATGACTATTTTAAGTTTTTTCCACTTTTATGAGGAATATGAATGAGTCGGCGCATTTGTCATGATTACGTAACGCCTGTTACCTGTTATGTGTTACCCTAACACTACTTGCCTGAATTGTGAACTTTGTGTCTATGGATTCTTTGGGTCATGCTGTATCCATTGGTTTGGGGAAGACTAACAAAACAAAATTAAAGTCGTATATGCACAGTTTTGGTTTGTGACGCTCCAAAAACAAGATTAAAAGGGGCATCTTGTTTGTTTTCTTTATTTTGTATATAAGCAATAAACTAATCTTCTTTTGTGATTTATGTCTTTTCAGGATGTATGTCAAAAATTACTGAAAAACCTCCATAAATACCACAAAAATTACTATCCAATTCTTCAATGTCTGCACTCTTTGACACCATTACTGCCTAAGTTTCCTCTCGGAAAGCACGTAAGTAGACCTTTTGGCAACAGCAACACTTTTTTTTTTTAAACATTGTCTTTAGTACACATTACATGTACTTAATAGTAATAACAGTCAATTATGCATAATTACATGCATTTAAACCCGGTAACACTTTATTTTAATGTGTCCTTGTTAAACTTTACATGTATTTATTATAGATATTTAATAAATATCTTATATATAATATATTATATTATTTAACTATAAATTGGGCATAATTACATGCAACTAACACTCACCCAAACCTAAATCCTACCCTAACCCTATAGTAAGTACATGTATTTAATTAATATTACTCAGTACTTGAATGTATAATTACACTGTAACAGGGACACGTTTACTCTTTATTTTAATGTCTTTGTTACACTGTAATTACATTTAAGTACTGAGTAATATAAAGTAAGTTAATGTACTTCTTATAGGGTTAGGATTATGGATTTGGTTTTATTTAGGGTTAGTTGCGTGTAATTATGCATAATTTATAGCTATTACTAAACTAACTAGATATAACGTGACACTGTAAAATAAAGTGTTACCTGTAACCCCAAACCCAAACTTTATAGTAAGTACATGTTAATTAATATTACCCAGTATTTAAACCAAATTAAGTTAAGTAATCATTTACTTCCCAGACAAAATGGTCAAATTATCTTTTCTTTTTCAGAACACAATGTAGATTGTATAGTAGGGCTGTATAATACTATTTAATTTTCATTCCTTAATTTATTTAATATTCAATTATTAAATGCTCAAATTCATCCTATTATTAATATTTACGACATTACACAGGCTTATGGATCGCCAATGCCACTATAGCATGTGGTTGTTGTTACACATTCTGTTCACTAGAGGGACATCTAACATTACAATACACATTTTATTCGTGCTGAATATGGTTGAAGCGCTTCCGATGGTTTTCGGCTAATTTGTCCGCGAAAACACCACCAACAATTCTGAAACTTATATATATTTTTTTTTCAGTTTGACTAGACGGTTCCAACGAGCTCAGTGGTCGCCGAATCCGTTGAGTTTTCATCCGTTTTTCACTTCAATGGTGCTTTGGGGGGGCGCTTTTTACGTCGTTAAACATTTTCCATTTTTGACAGTATTGTTATGGTGATACAGCATGAATAACGTGCACAATTGTGTTGCGATTCAAAAACTTTTATTCATCAGACGAAACAAAAGCATTTCATTTTCACATGCGTGTAAGCCAAGGCGGCGAGAAAGGCAAGATTGCATAAAAAAAAAAAAAAAATATATATATATATATATATATATATATATATATATATATATATATATACATAAAGCGAATTCGAATAGTATTGATTTTTTTTAATATTCGAATTATATTCAAATTTCGGAATTCGTTCCAACAGCCCTATTGTTTAGTATGAATATAATCAAGATGTACTACATTTGTCATGTTGCCGTTGTCATGTGGCCTACCAGTCTCAGTCTCTATTCACAAAGTTTTATGAATAGAAATTTTTACAGAAATTCGGACACTGTTACTGTTTAATTTATAGTGAGGAAAATAAGTATTTGAACACCCTGCTATTTTGCAAGTTCTCCCACTTAGAAATCATGGAGGGGTCTGAAATGGTCATCGTAGGTGCATGTCCACTGTGAGAGACATAATCTAAAAAAAAAAAAAATCCATAAATCACAATGTATGATTTTTTTAACTATTTATTTGTATGATACAGCTGCAAATAAGTATTTGAACACCTGAGAGAATCAATGTTGATATTTGGTACAGTAGCCTTTGTTTGCAATTACAGAGGACAAACGTTTCCTGTAGTTTTTCACCAGGTTTGCACACACTGCAGGAGGGATTTTGGCCCACTCCTCCACACAGATCTTCTCTAGATCAGTCAGGTTTCTGGGCTGTCACTGAGAAACACGGAGTTTGAGCTCCCTCCAAAGATTCTCTATTGGCTTTAGGTCTAGGCCACGCCATAACCTTGATATGCTTCTTACAGAGCCACTCCTTGGTTATCCTGGCTGTGTGCTTTGGGTCATTGTCATGTTGGATAACCCAGCCTCGACCCATCTTCAATGCTCTAACTGAGGGAAGGAGGTTGTTCCCCAAAATCTCGCAATACATGGTCATCCTCTCCTTAATACAGTGCATTCGCCCTGTCCCTTGTGCAGAAAAACACCCTCAAAGCATGATGCTACCACCCCCATGCTTCACAGTAGGGATGGTGTTCTTGGGATGGTACTCATCATTCTTCTTCCTCCAAACACGGCGAGTGGAATTATGACCAAAGAGTTCTATTTTGGTCTGTTGTGGCAAAACTTCTGTTAAACATCATCACTGCGTAAGAGACACTCAGAGTCAAATTAATAAAAAAGAAAAGTATTTATTCTTGCAAGAATAGGCCCAGTCGCCAACACAGCAGTTACCCTGTGAAGTGAGTGACGCACACCAGGAAGACATGAGACAGCCTTTATACTCTTTTCAAGGTTCCTCCTCACAGCAGTTACCCTTTCACCCACTCAGATAAGGTCCCCACTGCTGTTCAGTTTCTACTAAAGACACAACCTGGCCCTGAAATAAACTAGCCAAATCTTGACCATTCCTAAGGTCAAGAGGTCCTGTCCCATATATTCCTGAAACGTCACGCACAAGCACGTACACACATATACTTTTACACATTGAATAGGATCAATCCCTTATGATATCTGTTAGGAATAAATGACTATTAAAATTTCTACAACAATTCCCCACTTTTTATCATTCTGATTACCCATAATCACAATAATAAACAAAAAGACAAATTTTAAGTCATATCATCACGCTACTCTTCATCTCTGGTCTTCGCATAACTGATCACTCTTCATAAACATTTGTGAAATATTATTTAGAAAAGAAAAAGCTTAGGCTGTTTTGCAAGGATAGTCCCTTAAATATTAGCAAGCAAGTAAAGAATTTAATTAAAGCCGGGCTAAATGAATAGGCACTGCTATTGCACTCTCGACCTAGATCGAACCCTCAGTCACCTCAATTAAATAAGAAATAGTGAACAGATTACTTAGGAAAACAACACCATCAATTCACACTGGTTATTTTACCAGGTCATCAAAAATACAAAGAATAAAAGTAGAATAGAATCCTTCATTTCAAACCCTCTCCTTGTACGCCACCTCGTAACACGGATGACCGCTGTTTGTAACCTTCTTTAAATCTTTGCCCTTAATCTTTCTCAGAAAATAAAAAAAGAATAGAAGAAAAACAACCAGAACATACATTTAACACCTCTCACTGTAGCTTCCGCTACCTGTCTCGTCGCATAATTTTGTTAATCCTTGGGATAGACTGTCATTTTTTTTTTTTTTTTTTTTTTTTAACCAATTGAACAGACAGCAGGTTTTCACCTGTTTCTGTTATCGTATTCACCCATGAATAACAAAATGATCATAACACATACAATCCTAACTCCTACCATTAAACCTTTTCCATTAAATTTATGTCCATCTCCACATTTTGTTCACTTCTAATTCAATTTATTAAGCTCTATTGAATGCACTGTTTAACAAATCTAACCAGAGAAGTCTTATAATTTTATCCATTCCTCTAACCAAATTAGTTGTTCAAAATTAACACTAATATCTCTAGTACGGACACATCAATCAATAGATTTTCTACATTTACCATCAAATCAATACCTAGTTCGATTCAATCAAACAAAATCATCAACCTAGCTACTTAGATTACTCAGTGAATTTAGATCACAGCCATACATTCAGTGTACTGTTACTGTACATCTGTAGCCGTAGCCTTCGGCCCTGTTTCATGGTGGAAACTTAAAGAAGTTACTGGTCCTCTATCGTTTAAGATCTGCATCATTATTTTACAGACTTCTTTAAAGTCATTCAGTTTTACATTTAAAACATTCTCAAATACCACTTGCCCACTTAATGGCAATGATTTATTTTAACATCTCTGTGTCTGATTTTCAACCGAAACACTGTGCTTTTACTATAAATAGCTTATTACTTATGACACAGGCTCAAATAACAGCTTTTAGCTGACATGATTGAGAGAGACTCTGAGACTTTCAGGACTGGCACACTGTACTCTCATAAACTTCTAACATCAAACTCTATCTACCATCTTTTAACTCTATCCCAGCTTAAGGCATATTTGCCAGAAATTACATGTGTTTCCAAATAAACATTTTTATAGTTGTCTTTTGCCCATATCTCATGGAATTTAGACATTAGAAATTTCCACTCAGATTGAGTCTCTGTCGTACTGGCGGTTTTCAGCCACAGCAGACATCAGATTCAGATAACCGAGCTGTTTCATTACAGCCAATAACAAACTTATCTTTTGAAAGCAAAACATCAACTTCTAGTTCTTTCATGGTCAAAACACTAACAGAACACATTTTACATTTAACAACTGTTAATCCAGTAGCCTATTACTTCTACTTATTTGATCTTAAATACAAATAATTATTCTAGTTCTCAATGACCATAGCTTAATATCTGACTTCAACGTTTTTTTCTAGGAGTTTATCACTCTCCAATCGGGATTCACACTAACTTTGACAAGGCTACTCTGCATCCTTTGCAGTTATTATAAATCATCCGTGAGATTTGTCTCTCTATATAACCTGAACCCTTCTTAAAATGTTGAATTAAAACACAATCATCCTTTTAGTTACTTTTATATCACACTAACTTTCATCAAACTGTTTCACTGTTTCAAAAAAAATTACTATTATAGATCTTTTCTTCAAAAGGATTCACTTTAAGACTTCAATCTTTTGACCTTGTTTTTATCTCTTATCCTTTCTCAGGCGAAAATGTTAATGTCGTCATTTAAACTCTGATCTACTTTCAAACCCACATTATTACCAGAAATGTGTCATTATCACATTTTCAAAACACCTTCTCGGTGGGCATTTACAGTTACGTGTTAAATGGTCCTGCTGACCACAATTAAAGCACTCTCTGTCGGCTCCAACTTACTGCACATCACTGAAGCCGTGTGTCCCATTCAGGAATGCAAACAGAGCTGATAAGCAGTTCTCTGTATTCTTTTACAATCCACCAGTGGCGGATTCAATCCCAATAGCCGAATCATAATCTTTATCATTATTATTGGCCGCACATCAATTTTCTTAAGCTGCATAAGTTGTTTGCACAAAGTTTTCATTTAACTTTAGTCATACTTGTCCAGGGAAATGATCCCTGACCCAGAATTTCCATTATAACACAGACATCTTTTGCATCAATTACTTAATATCAACAAATATCCGACATTATACATTATTGATTTCCAGAATCTTTGGTCAAAGTTGTCTTTACATTTTACTAATTTGGTATTATCAGCAACAACACTGATTACAGAACAAGTATATATTTAATGTCCGGAAGCCGGGCTGAATAAGCAAACACTGTTGCTGTACTCCCGGCATATAGCTGGACCCTCAGTCACTCCTCAGATATTAAATACAGACATCGTCTACAATCATAAATAACAGGCTATATGCATTCGTTTTTTATAAAACTATAATTTCCATAAATTCTGTCAGACATTTTATTTTCATGACATATAGGTTTCCACTATATGTCTTCTCAATCTTTCCCTACATACCAGTTCCTTCTGTATCCTCTCCTTTCTTTTCTCTACATGCCAGTTCCTTCATTATCTAACCAGTACATGATTGTTTAACTACAATCCCCACACACACATATCTCACACACCAACCTTCTTGTTTTCGCTTCACTTCCCTCTTCCATCAAGTTTCTCACTTACAGTTCCACTCTATTTCTATCACTCTATTTCACACAGACAGCCTTATTGCTGCTTGCTACTTCAATCCTTATCATATAAATTTAAGTTCTATAGACATCTAATGTCATGCATCCATTTACTGGATGCATAAGTAAAACCCTATTTCTCTCTGCAGTTCGACTTTTTTTTTTTTTTTCCTTTTTTTTTTCTCAATGTCTAACATACATTTTCCCTCATAATATTTCCTCATTTGAAAAAAAAAAAAAAACGGTGTGTCAAATTTGGCAATCTTGCTCTGAGATTTTCCCATACTGGCTGTTTCTGTTACTCTCTGGATTTTTCAGTTCGACGCTGCGTCTATTAATCTGATGGACGTCTCCACCAGATCTGATCCACTTACCCTCAGACCAGGCAGGGCGCACCCAGTGCTTTCCTGACGGATCGATTAACTCCCAGTAAACTGCTACGTGAGTATCCCTCGATTTGCAAAATCGCACCCCGTGCCTTATTTTGCAAATACGCTCCTCACGCAGTTAGCCCCACTGCATTAACCCTTGACCCGCCCGTAAGTCTCAACCGACCCCCAATTGACTGCCGTACGAAGCTCACTCGATTTGCAAAACCGCACCCAGTGCCTTGTTTCGCAAATACGCACTTTCGCACATTCCTAGCAGTGTTGTACCGGTGCTCTTGACTTACACCACAGAAACGAACAGACCCAGCCACTATGGTTTTACCCACAATTGAATAATATTTTAACCCAAAATAAAATATTTTAGCCGTCTCTTACCAGAGATGTCTTGGATTGCCACGGGTTCGTTCTCATTTGACTCCAGTGGAGCCTCTCCTGGCCCTGATAGCGGTCGGCCCCTCTCTCTGAAACTTACGAGGTAGAGCTGGAACTGCTCAGTCCAGGTGGCCAAACACCGTCCGCTCTCAGGTCCAGAAGGCACTTCCAAGGAATCCCACTTCTGACACCAAATTGTTGTGGCAAAACTTCTGTTAAACATCATCACTGCGTAAGAGACACTCAGAGTCAAATTAATAAAAAAGAAAAGTATTTATTCTTGCAAGAATAGGCCCAGTCGCCAACACAGCAGTTACCCTGTGAAGTGAGTGACGCACACCAGGAAGACATGAGACAGCCTTTATACTCTTTTCAAGGTTCCTCCTCACAGCAGTTACCCTTTCACCCACTCAGATAAGGTCCCCACTGCTGTTCAGTTTCTACTAAAGACACAACCTGGCCCTGAAATAAACTAGCCAAATCTTGACCATTCCTAAGGTCAAGAGGTCCTGTCCCATATATTCCTGAAATGTCACGCACAAGCACGTACACACATATACTTTTACACATTGAATAGGTTCAATCCCTTATGATATCTGTTAGGAATAAATGACTATTAAAATTTCTACAACAAGTCTCATCTGACCACATGACTTTCTCCCATGACTCCTCTGGATCATCCAAATGGTCATTGGCAAACTTAAGATGGGACTTGACATGTGCTGGTTTAAGCAGGGGAACCTTACGTGCCATGCATGATTTCAAACCATGACGTCTTAGTGTATTACCAACAGTAACCTTGGAAACGGTGGTCCCAGCTCTTTTCAGGTCATTGACCAGCCCCTCCCGTGTAGTTCTGGGCTGATTTCTCACCTTTCTTAGGATCATTGAGACCCCACGAGGTGAGATCTTGCATGGAGCCCCAGTCCGAGGGAGATTGACAGTCATGTTTAGCTTCTTCCATTTCCACATCTAATGATTGCTCCAACAGTGGACCTTTTTTCACCAAGCTGCTTGGCACTTTCCCCGTAGCCCTTTCCAGCCTTGTGGAGGTGCACAATTTTGTCTCTAGTGTCTTTGGACAGCTCTTTGGTCTTGGCCATGTTAGTAGTTGGATTCTTACTGATTGTATGGGGTGGACAGGTGTCTTTATGCAGCTAACGACCTCAAACAGGTGCATCTAATTTAGGATAATAAATGGAGTGGAAGTGGACATTTTAAAGGCAGACTAACAGGTCTTTGAGGGTCAGAATTCTAGCTGATAGACAGGTGTTCAAATACTTATTTGCAGCTGTATCATACAAATAAATAGTTAAAAAATCATATATTGTGATTTCTGGATTTTTTTTTTAGATTATGTCTCTCACAGTGGACATGCACCTACGATGACAATTTCAGACCCCTTCATGATTTCTCCCATCAAGTGGGAGAACTTGCAAAATAGCAGGGTGTTCAAATACTTATTTTCCTCACTGTATACTGTAAAACATGCCTAGCAATTTATGGTTTGTTGATCCTGTTAAACAAGGATTTATTGGCTATCATGCAATTAATCTAAAAAAGCATATAAACAGGACACTGGTGTCCCATTAAGTCAAGTCATCTTCATTTATATAGCGCTTTTAACAATGTAGATGCAGCTTTACAGAGATAAACATATAATTTCAGGTAACAGAGATTGTTGTGGCTTTATAGGGGCTCCTGAATAATGTCATCCTCCAGCCAAAGTCAGTTTTGATTGAATCACTTCCGTTGAAATCATCATCCGCCACCAAATCAGGGGCCGCTAAGACGCCGCCGTTCTCTCTAAACAGACTTTAAACGCGAACCTGTGATTCACATGCGCATTAAAAATTGATTCTATAGTTATGTGCGTTTGAATATATGTGCGCAGGTTTGTAATTCCCTACAAACCATGCCTAAACAAACTACTTGCCTGTAAATTTGATACAGAATTTTATTTAATTTTATCACTTCATTGTAGGTACGCGAACCGAATTCCCCACAACGCTTTATATGTAGAGCGATAAAGGGATCCTCCATAGGGAGAGGCTAGTTGGCACTTCAGCACTGCGGTGTCATCGGGTCCAGGCGAAGGTCCTAGTCAGATCTGGATACGGCCTGGATCCGGTAGGCTGCGGGAAAACCTCGGGATAAACAAAGACACTAAAATTAGTGTAGATGCCATTCTTCTTATGATGTAACGTGTACATCAGGATTTAAGCGATTTTAATTAAACATGAATAGGTACATTTTGCTAGAAAAAAAATCATTTTTTATATATATATACTTTTTTTCAGCTGAATTAAGAACTAAAGAAAATGGCTAGTGTTTAATGTTCATCACATGTAACTTACTGTGCTTAGATACGAGAACTCCATGTATCTTGCATTGAGAAGAATCTGTGGGAGACAGAGGAATATGACTCAGCCATGCAACTTCTGAGGTAACCCAATCTACTAACCTGTCAGAAATGACCTTTTGTCTTTTTAGTTAAATTATTTTTTATTTTGGATGGAATTATAGTCTGAATCTAAAAAAGAGTCTGAGTGGTGTTGTTTTTTACCATGCGATCGCGGTTGGTGTCCACCTGAGTTGACGTCAAGCATGCTTGCTTAACACGCAGGAACCAATGAGGTTCATTCTCGCATGTTACACCAGCACGTTTGAGCTTCTGCAAGAACAAATGAAACTTGTTTTTGCGTGAGTAAGGTTGAGCATTGGAGGTCATTGTTTTTTCAATGATGTATTGACTCATTGACGAGAATATCTGATCTGTCTTCTTCCATGACAGACGCAAATGCACGTATCCTATTTATATTATATTTATTTCCACATGTGAATGAGGCCTGAAACCGATCTGAGAATATCGGAATCCATGTGCTTTTTTTTTTGCTCACACATTTGTGGGTCATTTCCGATCTGTGCCACATGGGAGGCACTAAGACCAGATCACAAATAATCCCAAAATGGCTACTGTTGGAAATCCTCCTCAGCAATTCGCCCAAAGAAGCTGTACACCATTGTAGCAATAGCGATAGAGCCCTGGATGCTGAGCCTTTTCTTTATAAATGAAGTTTAATTCGAAAAGGGGCACGTTTCGCATTAACTATTGGTAATGTGAAAGTGCACTGGGTCCGTACAACACTTGGGTTTACTGAACCCAGGATTCTGAATCCGAGACTGTAGGAAGTGTTGTTAATTCAGTTGCACTGAAACTGTGGCACGATTTGCGTGATTGTGAAAGCCACTCTGACTCGGGTGCACAATTGTTCAGGAAGTAAAGTAACCTGTGCATGCATTTTATCCAATGTCATTCAACAAAATACATGCAAGAGATGACAGTGGTGTTGATTTACCTTGGATAAGAGTGAGAATGAGCATGCTGTGTATTCACGCATAGTGAGTGCAATCACAGTGGCAAATGAAGGTCTCTCAATCCGCTGTCTCCTCAAAAGAGTCCGTTTGTAAGCAGCAGAAAGCTGCTTCAATGTGTGTTCATTCGACACACATACAGTAAACCCAAATGCCGTTTACTTTGCTGCGCATAATAGCACCAAATTAATAAAGTTTTTCTTTCCTTCGCCGTGCACGTTTGTAATGACGTAAGATGAATGTACATGCTCCAGGGTTCGAAAGAATCAAATGAGTGTGACCAGCTAGACCAACACTGCGGTTCTGGGAACTATCACGCTCATACTCGGAGTGTATCAAACCCCCTTAAAACACAGGGCCCATTCACACAGAACCTGTTTTTACATTCTACTGCGCTGCTTTTCCATTGTTTTTCTATGTAGACATGCACTAGATGGACGTGTTGGACCGTTGCACTTGTCTTTGCAGTGTCTAACACATAAAATGGTGTTCTAAAAATGCGGCATTCAAGTTAAAAGAAGTTCAACTTGTAGAAACTGCATTTATAGACCTTGCTTTTTTTCATTCCACTGACCTAAACGGTAACAGTAAAAACATGTTCTGTGTCAATGGTCTCTTAATACCGTATTTTCCAGAATTTAAAAGTCATGTTTGCATGCAGTCAACCAAAGTTACACGGCTCAAATTAAATTGTCTGTTGTACAGAATAGATGTTCCGGTCAGCGTGATAACCACTCCACTGTGGTGGTACACCAAACAATGTGTTTTTTTATGGGGTTATTGGGACATAAGTGAATTACAAAGCCTTGTTTACATAATAAATAATAGTTTAGCAACCAATTTTTACATTGCGAATATATAAACGTTTTTGGTTGTGAAAGGGATGAGAGCCTATAAATTCGGATTAAGCTTTGTCTGTTTTGTGAGCACTTGATTTTCCACGATTTTAACAATATTCCATGAATTATAAGACCAGTCTACACGTGAAATTTCTTGTTTCTCTTCCCAAATACTCACTCACTTCTCTCAAGTGAGTTTTTTTTTTGTAAAGGGCAATATTAATCTTTTAAATAGTGTTAAAAAACGACTGAATCTTAAACATCTTTAGTTGTATTTTTGAATAACTAAACCTGGCTCTTGCCATGAACATAGTCATAGAAGCTGGAATGTAAACACCTGATGTGTATGTATGTATGTATGATGTTGTTGTTGTTATTGTATTTAGTGTTATGATTCAGTGGTTCCTGTATTTATTGGAGGAATTTCTCCAGTTTCAGTGTCACTCTTGATTATTTCTCCCCAGGATTCTTGCAAAAGATGAGCTTGTTGCAGCTTTAGAGAAGTGTGCTGAAATTCTCAAATCTGCCAAAACCAAAAGAATGCAGAATGTTCTGCAACAAGTGGAAGATTTTATTGGCAGATTAGAAGCACTGGAGGGTAAGTCAGTGTTTTTGTGTTGTTACCATCCAAGTTTCAAATGTATTTTATAGAAAGAATCAGAATATCACAAACTATTTGCTTTTCCATTCAGTGGGTTCAAGAGAACAAACTAGTCACTTCTGGGTAAATTGGATAAGATTATGAAATGCCTTATTTTTGGGAACAAAACTGTGTCAGTAAATGTGATTGGCATTAAAATGATTCATAAAATCAATCTTCTTCAGATCAACATTTGGAATGCTATGCAAAAATATTGATCTGCTGATATTTTCACAAGTCACATCAGTTTACAAGTCAACATGACTTGAGAAGTCACATCACATCAAGCAATTTATTCTGTAAACATGTTTCCACGGTAGTACATGCTAATTTTCTTGTCTAATAAAACAAGTGAGCGTCCTCAAGTCCCATGTATGCTCACTGTGTTAGCAGTGTATTCTTAACACTAGTATACATGTGGCATCATCAGTAGACAAGTTTATCCACACAGTTTTCTGAATCTCTTAGACAGCATAGGGAAAGCTCAATTTGTATTCACGTGAAGTTTCAGAAATCTGCTTTCTGCAAAAACTCACAATGGAAGGAGAATTAAGGACCATGCACACCACACCAACAGCTTTAATGATAATGTTTTAATAATCACTCTAATTCTTTGAGAATAGATAAGCCCACACCATAACAATAATGACACTGACAAATTATATCATTAGAATAACTTGAATAACTAAAAATGATAAACTTTGAAAGTCAATCCGAATCCAACTGATTTAAAGGTCCCGTTCTTCGCGATTCCATTTTTCAAACTTTAGTTGGTGTGTAATGTTGCTGTTAGAGCATAAATAATACCTGTAAAATTATAAAGCTCGAAGTTCAATGCCTAGCGAGATATTTTATTTAACAGAAGTCCCCTTTCAAAGCCTACAGCGAACGGCCGGTTTTGACTACATCCCTCTACTTCCGTATTTAATGGCGTAACTAGAACAGTTTGACTAATCTCCGCCCACAGGAAAACACAAAAAAGGGGGCGTGGTCTTGTTGCGCTCCCACGGAGATGAGGAAGAGTTTTGTTTGTAGAGTATGTTTGTCGCCATGTCGTCGAGACGCTGTTATTTTCATGCCGGAGACAATTCACCTTTGTTTGGCCTTCCCAGGGACGCTGTGCTTAGAGATCTATGGTTACAATTTATGTTTAATCTGAATCATTCGTCGACAAACCTATACATTGATGTGAGGCAGTAATAATTTAATGTGCAGTCACAGAACATTCAACTTTTAATAAATAAATTATTGTAATGCATGGCAACGATTTCTTTTACACAACATGGCAGCTTTTAAGGCTATATTCATAGTAAAAATAAAGTGTATTTATATAAAGTTGTTTTGATGAAAACAATTTCAAAAGAATTATACACAACAAAAAATTATTTAATTAGGAGGTGTTACAGTACTTTTTGTATTTCTTTGCAGCAGATGTTTTCAACCTCTGTTGGCATTTTGTCACAGTTACCACATATACACCTATAAAACATATTACTAATCAAAACTCGTGCACACGTGTAACTAAGGTAGGAATAAACGATTTATTTTAAAAATTCAACAACACCATCGTTAATTTGACAGACGGACAAAACCATATACCACAGGATTTTATAACGGTTTGTAACATTTAACATTACAATTTAACCAATTAAAAGTATTACAACTACTAAATAAACAGCTTACCACTGTGAAACATCCTGCAAAAGTCGTGTTTGAACAGGTTCAAAACGATTCTCTTCATCTATGTTCTCTGGGTCTGATTCCGGCTCAAATTGATAAGGTAATATGTTTGACATTTTTACCATAACAATCAGCGCATGCATCTTCAATTTATGGTAAGAGGCGTGACCTTTCCGGGCAACGTGCGACAAGCTGCTGTCTAATCACAACACAGGAACCGCTGGCACAATCAGAACTCGTTACGTATTTCTGAAGGAGGGACTTCATAGAACAAGGAAGTCATCGGGACGTTTTTTGGACAGTGAAAACAGTGGTATACAGATAAGTAAATTGTGTGAAAAATTTCTGTTTTTCTTTTACACGCGAAACATGAACACATGTCATATTGCCCACTGTAAACACAATCAAAGCTTAAACAAAAACACGAAAAACGGGACCAACAGTTCATGCTCATAATAAAGAGAATGTTAACGTCCGTTGGTTTGGGCTGATGATTGAGTAGATATAAATATTTCCAAAAATTAATGTTACAATAAATCCTTTTTGTCAGCATGTTACTGGGCAATTTTCTATTTTTTCCCCTCATTTACAAGGTTGGTGGGCATGGTCGGGTCTCTCACCGGTGCAGTGTTAACAACGATTTATAGGGATAGTTGACCCAAAAATGAAAATTTAGTCTCTAAGAACTAGTCCGACCAACTAGCAGATTGCCAAAGAGTAGTCTTATTTTTATGATTCAGATAGTCTACTGTTTTATGTTACTGACTTTTATGTAACTTAAAGTCTTGAAGCAAAAAAATTAAAGGAATAACTTGTAAGACTCGACAACGGGTCAGAACCTTTTTTTTGTGGTTGTTTTCACTGCTATAACAGGGCATGCAAATAATGCACTTTTATATCCTTGTCGAGATCTTTAAGATATATTCAATTTTTTAAAAGGAGTTCTTCTGTTATGCTGTATTTGGTTATTTAGAGTTTGGGTGGCAATAAGCCAGCCCGAGTTGCTTATCTGCAATCATTTGCAAAGAATTGAGTGTATTAAAAGTTGAATCACTAGATGTACAGTAAATACCCTTAGTAATACATTGCTTTGCCTTTCAGGTGTCACTTCAGAAGATTCTACTGGGGATGGTGTCATCTTGGAGAAGAACAGAAGAACAGATCTCTTTCAGCTTCAAAAGGTAAAGTATTTGTTGTCTTATTTAGCTAAACTGGAATTTTTTTTTTTCTAGCACGTTTTACATGGATGTAATGAGTAATGTGTAACATTTAAAAAGGGACTACCTTAATAGATTATAGAGAGCACATTGTTATACACAACTTGAACTTCCAAACAGTGATGTGCCTTTCGTGATAGTTTATTCATTCTCAGGTACTGTGATAAGATACAGATTTTGTAACAGGAGGCATTAATACAGCATGATCTTGCTTTGGTTCATAATTTTAAAGTAAAAAATAAATATAATATTACTGTAAAACAACAACACAACAACAACTTGTATTTGTTAAAGCACATTTAAACACAATATTATAGATTAATCCAAAGCAGACGTCACATGATAGGGGAGACCATTCCCAAGCTTGGGCCGGGCCACAGAAAAGGCCCGATCACTAGGGTTGGCTATCATTTTAATTTTAATGATTCCGATTCTTATCGATTCCTTATTTCGATTTCAATAAGGTAAAAAAAACTTAGATATCTTTCACATTTAGTCTTATTGCAAAACATTTAATTGTAACTGAATATGAACAGGCTAAACAACACTTATGCAAGGAACGTTTCCCTGTGGTTTAAAAATACCATAGAAAACAACTAGCCTAGCTAATATGCATTTCAAGCATTATTAAAGACAATAAACAATAAAAAAGAACAAATAAAAAAATTAGCAATCGCAACAAATAGATACAACTGAACAAAGATATGATTGAAATAAAGTGTTTTAAGATTTTCAGGTACAGAATCTGTAATAAAATGTAAAATAATATGCACTTTATAAAAAAAACATTATAAATATGGTTACAAAAGAAATTCAGTCAAGAACGAGTGAATTATTTCTTTGTCTTTTGTTGTTTGATTAGTGTTATTATAGAGATGCTAGCAGGAATATTAGGTGTGTGTGCAGCACAAAAAAACAGTGCGCGAGTCTTCTCGCGCTTGAATGCTTTAAAGTCATATTGAAATGCTCCCAAAGGAATCGATAAGAGTTATCGAAATTTTTAATTTATAACAAGTATCCGATTCCTGAGCTCAAGTATTCGATTCCCAAACCTACCGACCACCCTTTCATTTGTAGCGACACCGTGACACAGTTAAGAGCAAGTGATTAGAAGATCTAAGTGTCCTAGCAGGACAGTATGGCACAAAAGGATCACTAATATTCCTTGGTGCACAGCCGGACAATAATACAAACATAAGGATTTTAAAATCAACTCTGAATTTAATGGGAATCCAGTGGAGTGATGCTAAAATAGGGGAGATATGGTCCCTCTTTTTAGACCCAGTCAAGAGACTAGACTCTAGACACAGTCACCTCTGTTTTATCTTCATTTAGCTGAAAAAAACCTTGCTACGTTTCCCAAACTTCACTCTATTTGTCTATCTGACAGTGTGATGTACTTAATATTGATGCTGGTTTGTGTTTATAATTACTAGCTACGTTTAAATGGACACCATTTGTTTCAGTCGGAATGAACATGATGTTTACATGAAATCTAAATAAAGTGATAGGGTTGATGTGTACGTTTGTGTCACAGACTTTAAAACATACGCACAATGCATGAATATACAGAGATTCCCACTATTGCCGCATACTCTTATTATAGCTTCTTTTCTTTGTTTTAAAAAGCAGACTTTATCATAATATTTATATTGATAATGATACGTAATTGCACGTCCACTGAACTTTCCAGTTTCAGTTTTCAATACGATCAAGTGTTAATGTCCAATGGAACAGATTAGAAAAGGTTTAAACCACCCCTTACAATCCGAATTTGGCCAATTCATTTAGATTGATGTGGTTACGTGATATATATATATATATATATTTTTTTTTATTTTTATTCCGACTGTGCTGTTATTCCGATTACAATCAGATTATCTTGTGTAGTGTATGATGCGGTCTGTTGCAACATATTTGCGTGGGTTTAAGTGATTGTCGACACGTCAAACACGTCAAATTTCTGACATGATTGTGCTACATTGACTAACAGATCAAATTAATTTTTAACTTTCACTTTGACACATCTTGTGTTGACAACCTCAATCAGCAACGTGCATTTTTATTTTTTTTTAGTTTGTATCAAGAATTGTGACAATTCACTTGGTGTGTACTAGGGCTATGCTCAGAATATCGATACAACGTCATGAACTCTTGAATGCTAAAACGTAAACTTTTTTTATTTATTTTTTAAATGACCGATCGTTTCGCTAGATAAGACCCTTATTCATCGTCTGGTATCGTTTAAAGCCCTTTGAAGCTGCACTGAAACTGTCATTTGGACTTTGAACTGTTTGGGTCCCATTGAAGTCCATTATATGGAGAAAAATCCTGGAATGTTTTCATCAAAAACCTTAATTTCTTTTCGACGGAAGAAAGAAAGACATGGACATCTTGGATGACATAGGGGTGAGTAAATTATCAGCAAAAGTTTTTTTAAAAGTGAACTAATCCTTTAAGCTTAGGACCTCAGACCAGCTCTTGTCTTTTAAGGAAATCAGAGTAAAAGGGAAGGCTTTTTCCAAGCGAGGTTGGCCCACTAAATTGTTGAAGATGGAAAGTTGACTTCATCTTGGTGAAAATTTCGAGATGCACGTGTCCACTTAGGTGGTGAGCTCCTCTGAAGTAAGTGTGTGCTCCCACCTAAGCGTTGACACAGCGTTCTTCGCTGACAGATATTTTAGAGTTTGGGGTTGGGCGACACCTTTAGTCGAACCGCTGCTTCCCGTGGGCTCCCTTCTTATGAAGCCAGTTTCACGTGAGCCCGGTTCGAAGTGCGGCTTGCTGCGCCATTCCCCTCCTATGGACTGGATACGTGCGCAATTCTTGCTCCAGTAGAGTTCCTCTTATTAGCCGAACCTTGTCGAGTTCCTCCATACCCTTCGGCTACAAACGTGGCGAAACGTCTGAAGCCAGGCCTATCACTCGTATGCACTGGTGGAACCTGTGTTAGGCTGGGTCCATATGTTGTGATCCCTATGACGATCCCATATGTGGATTCT
Source organism: Meda fulgida (assembly GCA_030578275.1). Taxonomy (NCBI): domain Eukaryota; kingdom Metazoa; phylum Chordata; class Actinopteri; order Cypriniformes; family Leuciscidae; genus Meda; species Meda fulgida. The sequence continues at coordinate 6,550,245 of CM060632.1, read as the reverse complement.
TCCACGGTACGGCTCCCTTCGGCGAGCCCGTGTCTTCCCTGCCGTCACTGTCTGGTTGAGTCTCCCCCCTGTCATAGGCTGGAGCCACCACAGTGACATTCCATATGTTGTACTGCCTGGTCATCCACCCAGTTCATATGTGTATTTTCCACATGTCGACTACGGCCGTACATTCTCGACTGAAAGGGAACGTCCTGAGTTGCTCGCAACTACTGCTGGACCACCGCTGACTCCGGGGGCCGATCGGCTCCTCAGTGAAAAAAGCAACTGGTGCGTGCGTCCACTTCCGTATTTATACCCGCGCTGCGGGTGTTAACATATACTAATAATGAACAATACTTCTACAGCATTTATTAATCTTAGTTAATATTAATTTCAACATTTACTAATACATTATTAAAATCAAAGGTTGTATTTGTTAACATTAATGTACTGTGTGAACTAACAGCCTACCGCTCTGCGCTTTGAGAGGGATCAGGGATGTGGGACACGAGCAGGAAAGAGACCATCTCTTTTCTAATATCTTCATGTTTTCTACTTGTTGTAAAAGGTCTGAAGAGTGAATTTTATCTCCCGCAGTGTCAAGACATTTAGGCTATGTTTGTTTTTGCGCTGCCAGAGAAATCGAAACTAAAATCACCCGTGTGTGTGAAACGCGCTCTACGAATACATTTGACGCGCCTTACCAAGTCTAATAACAAGCACAAGCTGTGTTTAAAAGATTTTGATGTGCAAGTAAAAAGTTAGGCTACCTGTCCTACAGCGTTTTTTCCTACTTTACCACAGTAAAGAATTTGAATATAATAGGCCTAATTAAAAGCAAACCAATGGAAGGAACATTTATAATCCCCTGCAAAAATGGGACATGAGTGAGGATTTGGGAAAAGAAACGAGATTCCATGTCCAGCGGAATAACTAATGAAATATTGTTAAATTCGCTGATAATCGGGAGACAAGATCGCAAACCAGAATACAAAGCCGACAAAGCTTACATTTTTATGGGCTCACACACAACTCTCTCATTCGTCATGATGAATCCAAATGTTTCCATGGCAGCAATGTAACATTTAATTGTTAACCTATTGTTTATTTTGTAAACAAAGCTTTGTGCTTCACTCGTGTCATAATATTCATGTAAAACAGTTAAACAGCATTCACATGCAAAAAAAAAGGTGGTGGTGCGTTGTCAAGTTTACCGGCACAGCCCTAAATAACGAGTAAAAAGGTTAATACATTTTGTTTCTATTATTCTGTTTTCCACATTCTATTTTCCACAATGTCAAAGCAACGCAGCTTAACCCAAAAAAACAAGCTCATGAAGTTGTTCGCTCTAGACCGAGATAACTCCAGTTGCAGGGAACACTTTAGTAGGCTAACATATAACAAGGTTTGGTTCCTTCAACTTTCCATCCTAATAAAAACGGCTAAGCTAAGATAATTGTAAAAAAGAGTATTATATTCCGGCAAATTTTACGATGTAAACATTTTCAAGTGCGAATGAGAACCGTTTCGAGGGGGATGCCAGGTGTGCGTAAAAAAATAATTCCCCCGAATATTCGAATCCAAAAATTGAACAGCGAATACCAACCCACTGAACAAATATTAGAATATTAGAATATTCGGGTCCAGCCCTACTTCATACGTCAGGATGTATGGCCATACAGCATTGTCGAGACTAACGGCTTCAGACAATTGCTTCACGAGAGTGAGCCACGCTACACAATACCAACACGTCAGTTTTTAACAGAAAGGGCAATTCCCCCCGGTTGTATGATGAAGTTAATCGATACGTTCTGCAGAGTTTCACTCTTAACCCTGAGCATGTCGATCAATTGTTATTTCTGCATAAAAATCTGAAGATGTAATTGTTTAAAATAATTTCAATGTAATGTGAAGAAATGACTTTGTTTGGTGCACATTCCAACACTTAAGACCAAACCGTTAAATACTAGGTGTTTAAAAGAGTTTGAGAAAACTAAGTTAAATTGAAGTTATTACAGTTTTTGCTTTTATGGAATGTTTTTTTTTTGTTTGTTTAGTCATTGAGCATTGAGCAACTATAATTTACACCATAATTGTCATTTCAGTTATTGAGGCAGAGACTTTTAAAGCGGAAGAGCCATTCTAAGCTTTTTTGTGACCATTTTTTTATTTCATTTAACTCATTTATCACAACTGTTATAACACTGGTTATTCAATAAACAGATATTACTGTTACTAAACTCTGCTCAAAAGAAATTCAAATTCTAAATTGATCCATATTGTGAAGCTTATCGTATTGTGGCTTTAGTAGGGGTAGGCGGTATGACCAAAATTCTGTTTCACGGTATGACTAATTGTATTTCACGGTAACGATATATTTCACGATATAGTTATTTATATATATAGTTATATTTTGAAAAATCGTCATAAAGGGCTTTGTATAATAAATAAACCCAAATAATTTAGAAATGAAAAGTTCTTCTCCTTGTTTGATTTTTCTTTTTCTTTTATTTGGCAAATTATTTATTTGGTAAACTATTTTGATAGCTAAATATAGTGAACAAAACACACTCATCAACTTTTAGAAGAACTGCCCCCAACTGACTGATATTAAATACTACTCATAGGTGCAATTAAACTTTAAATAAAGTGTGGCTGAATCATTTTCAATCTCATGTTATTGCTTTACCTCATCAATCAGTTTATAATCTGAATATATAATAAATTAGTTACTTCCTTTTAATTTGGTAGGATATTAGTAATACTATTGTTTAAATGTCATGTCTGCTTATTGTACTGTGTTTTTAAGGGGCTTGTTTTGCTCTTTATGTGATATCTGGCAACCAGTCAGCTGGAGCTTTAATTAAGAGAAGTTCAGTTGTGTCAAGTTCAGAAGTGACTAGAAGGAGAGAAGCAGTATGAAAACCGAAAAGCAGCTACTGTTAATGTTGACTAAGTAGTTTAAATTATACACACCTTGTTACTGCGTCATTATTTTACCACAGCAGGTGAACACTGTTACACCGCGCTCCCTCTCAGTGCGTGTGCACGCGTGCGTCTTTTGCATATTAAGTAAAATGCGATCGGTTCATTTGAGTGTCAAGGTGTAATCACGGATCGAATCAAAGGAAGATTTTATCAGCTGGTTCAGTGGCCAATTGTTTTGAGTTAGAAATATATAATTCACGCTGCATATTTAGTAATTTTGCCTCAGATACAGGATTATAAATTTGCTTTAACAAGCAGGTTGTTCATTACCACGGCAACCGCTCGCGTGTCATGCTGAATGAGATGCTCGTGTTTAAAAAGTAACTATACATAAGAGACGGAAAGATGCAGATAACTCTACATTATTTAAGGTTATTTTTCTATTCGTTACGATATTAATATATTAACTGTTGTTGTCAAGTAAGCTTGATGCTTTCCCGTTGCGAACGTGCACTCCTCTTAACTGTAGCCCTGTGCTGCTGCTCTAGTGACTGCTGCACCTTTTTTCTCGAAAATATCACGTTAACAACAACCCTTTAGAAAGCGTAATTCCGTTGTGGATCCCCTTGATCTACTTTCTCCATGTTTCTTGGATAAATCTCAGTGTCTCAGTCTCACGCACGCTGCACGTGAGTTAACCCCGCCCACTTATTTACATGTCGCGGTATACACGGAATAAAAAAATACGTTGACATTTTCTACTGCGGTAACGATATATACCGTCATACCGCCCAGCCCTAGGCTTTAGTATCGTGATGCGTATCGTTTTGTTGGCATTGTTGGTGATACACATCCCTAATATGTACTGACTACTGAAATGTTCAATATTGTGGCAAAACTAAGTACTAGTCCTCAGACCATAATATATATATATAATATATATGAAGTACTTTGGTTCAACTTTGGAAAAATTCAAACTTTCGTTTAAAATAAACCATTGAGATGATTCTATGTGCAGACGCTGCTCGAAAAAGAGTCCCGAAGGACAAAGAGAATGAATCCATATGAAGTGCTTCGAAGCCAGGTGATCGAGTTTATCGACAGCCTTGTGAGGTAAGGAGACAACAGAACACTATGAGCGTGGAGTGCTTAATTATTAGCTTATCTCACAAAAAGTTTGTGGGCCTCTGTTCAGAGAATACCTGACTCCAGCAGAACTCCAGCCACTCAGTGAAGTGTGCTACTACAGTTCCTCAGGGGTCCTGCGACAGCGACTCAATGCCACCCCTCGCACATCCATTCAGATGGCTCTCAGTCATCCTTTCCACTACCTGCAGGTAACTGACCTCTCGTTCTGACTTACCATGTGGTATTCCATTTAAATTCCAATCTTAATTTCTGGCCCACATTTTCATTAGCCAATAAGCAGAGATACACAGATATGCCTACTAGAAACTAACAGCACAGCTGACTTATTGCGCTTATAACTGTTTTAACGTCAAGCACGTCCACTCTTTATATTCTCATTCATGCATTTCATCACTCTGAAGTGTCAATAGTGCTATATATTTACATACTGCAATATACATGATATAGAAAAATCTCTAATATAGACATTTTATAGCGTGGAAACGATATACAGGTCCTTCTAAAAAAATTAGCATATTGTGATAAAGTTCATTATTTTCCATAATGTAATGATAAAAATTAAACTTTCATATATTTTAGATTCATTGCACACCAACTGAAATATTTCAGGTCTTTTATTGTTTTAATACTGATGATTTTGGCTTACAGCTCATGAAAACCCAAAATTCCTGTCTAAAAAAATTTGCATATTTCATCCGACCAATAAAAGAAGTGTTTTTAATGCAAAAAAAAAGAGTCAACCTTCAAATAATTATGTTCAGTTATGCACTCAATACTTGGTCGAGAATCCTTTTGCAGAAATGACTGCTTCAATGTGGCATGGCATTGAGGCAATCAGCCTGTGGCACTGCTGAGGTGTTATGGAGGCCCAGGATGCTTCGATAGCGGCCTTAAGCTCATCCAGAGTGTTGGGTCTTGCGTCTCTCAACTTTCTCTTCACAATGTCCCACAGATTCTCTATGGGGTTCAGGTCAGGAGAGTTGGCAGACCAATTGAGCACAGTAATACCATGGTCAGTAAGCCATTTACCAGTGGTTTTGGCACTGTGAGCAGGTGCCAGGTCGTGCTGAAAAATGAAATCTTCATCTCCATAAAGCTTTTCAGCAGATGGAAGCATGAACTGCTCCAAAATCTCCTGATAGCTAGCTGCATTGACCCTACCATTGATAAAACACAGTGGACCAACACCAGCAGCTGACATGGCACCCCAGACCATCACTGACTGTGGGTACTTGACACTTGACTTCAGGCATTTTGGCATTTCCTTCTCCCCAGTCTTCCTCCAGACTCTGGCACCTTGATTTCCAAATGACATGCAACCACTGAGCAACAGTCCAGTGCTGCTTCTCTGTAGCCCAGGTCAGGCGCTTCTGCCGCTGTTTCTGGTTCAAAAGTGGCTTGACCTGGGGAATGCGGCACCTGTAGCCCATTTCCTGCACACGCCTGTGCACGGTGGCTCTGGATGTTTCTACTCCAGACTCAGTCCACTGCTTCCGCAGGTCCCCCAAGGTCTGGAATCGGTCCTTCTCCACAATCTTCCTCAGGGTCCGGTCACCTCTTCTCGTTGTGCAGCGTTTTTTGCCACACTTTTTCCTTCCCACATACTTCCCACTGAGGTGCCTTGATACAGCACTCTGGGAACAGCCTATTTGTTCAGAAATTTCTCTGTGTCTTACCCTCTTGCTTGAGGGTGTCAATGATGGCCTTCTGGACAGCAGTCAGGTCGGCAGTCTTACCCATGATTGCGGTTTTGATTAATGAAACAGGCTGGGAGTTTTTAAAAGCCTCAGGAATCTTTTGCAGGTGTTTAGATTTAATTAGTTGATTCAGATGATTAGGTTAATAGCTCGTTTAGAGAACATTTTCATGAAATGCTAATTTTTTGAGACAGGAATTTTCGGTTTTCATGAGCTGTATGCCAAAATCATCAGTATTAAAACAATAAAACACCTGAAATATTTCAGTTGGTGTGCAATGAATCTAAAGCATATGAAAGTTTAATTTTTATCATGACATTATGGAAAAAAATGAACTTTATCACAATATGCTAATTTTTTGAGAAGGACCTGTATTTCATCATACTGCACAGCCCTAATGTCAACGTTTTTGATCCGCAGTGGTGGTGGATAGAAACTGTAAATTTTCAACACATATATCCACTAAATGTGAATTTTGTCATTGTTTGGGAGCACATTAGCTTATATAATATAAACTTTATTGTTTGATTTGTTTGATTGAATACTTGATCTGTATGTCTGTTTTTGCATAGCTTTGTATTTTACTGATTTACTTTTATGCTGTATGGTGTCCTTGAGTGCCTTGAAAGGTGCCTATAAATAAAAGGTGTTATTATCATTATTATAAATGACCTTAAGACCAAGCTGGCCAACATACTCGTACAATATTTTGATTTTCACTTTTAAGTCACAGATTGAGTTATGTCTTGGGCATGCTGCCAGAGTCCATAAATTAAAGGGAAAGTTCATCCAAAAATAAATTCTGTCATTTACTGATCCTCATTTATGTTAAAACTGACTTCTAATATGGAACATAAATAAGATATTTTGAAAGAAAAAAAAGTTCAGTGAAGGTCAATTGGATACAATGTTATAACATTCTTCAAAATAGCTGTCTTATGAGTTTTGCTACTGTGTTTTGTTGTTGCTGCAGAATGAAAGCCTGAAAACGAATGCTGGCACAATCTCCAGTGCTGCTCCAGACCTCTGCATTGTGTACAAGCTTCATCTCGAGTGTGGAAGACTCATAAATCTGTATGACTGGCTTGAGGTATGAACATGCTAAATCAAAATCACAAATCGAGGTGGGTTATCTTTTTGGATAACAGTGTGGATGATACCTGTCATTGTTTTTGATATTTCCAGGCATTTGTAACTGTGATGTCAGCTGCTGAGGACCAAGATGCTGATTCTAAGGAGAATGGCAAATTTGACAGCCTTAAGCAGTATCCTTTTTTGAAAATGTTCTTGGTTTTAGTGATGAAAGTGTTGATCTTAATATAATAATTTAACTATTAAAAAGTACTGTTAATGCATTCTTTAGAGAGAATGTTTAAGGTAAAAGCATGTGACTATCATAAATGAACAGATTGTTAATCAGTCCCTCCAGAAAAACGCGATTATGCGATCGTATAATTCAATGCATAATCACTTTCAAATACGCCGTACTTTTGCCACATAAATTGCTGATTTCCGTGCAAAATATGCGCGGCTTGCATGATTTCATAATCCTGCACTTTCGTTGCAAAAAAGTCACATATATCTTAGCAGAGAGTTGAAAAATGTCGATTTTTCCATGGGAATTTTATGAAGTGACGTAATTACGTGACGTGAACATCATCGAAAAGCTGCAAATGATCTGATCAAACGATGAAGCCCACAAATCAGTCTCATTTGCCAACAAAAATAAGCATAAAAGACTGCACAAAGCAGTTTCCCGGTGTGTTACATGACATGTAAATTTACGTTACAGTAAGAGATTGCACTTTGTGCATTGGAAGCACTTATTTTAACACAAGATGTCTGTTTTGTTTAGCTACCTCTGTAAAACAGGAAGCACACATTTTATTTTTTTGTTTTACATTTTTACAGAAGTTGTAGCATATTCCTTTTGTAAATCTACCAAACTTGTTTGACTCATCAATGTTTTGTAAGTTTGAGCCATGTGTTTATTATGGTCTGAAATAAAACAAGATGAGAACTTAAATATTCCCAGCACTTTCTGTGATGTAGTATGCTTGCTTATCATAGGAAGTAATTAGAAATTACTCTTTACATTAAAGGAACACTCCACAGTTTTTCGAAATAGGGATTATTCACCGTCTCCCCTACATTTAGATAGGTGGCAAAAGCATTTTTGTCTGCATGCATTTTCTTAGTTTGGCAGCGCCGACGCTAGCTTATCTTAGCATAATGAATGGAATCCTATGTTGTCAGGTAGCAAGTCGTGAGTAAAAAGTAAAAAAAATAAAATAAAAAAAAACGAGTACAAATAACTATTCAGATTAAGACTAGGCGATTTCCTAGGCAGATATTGACTTGAGACTATATTAGGGTGAATCACAGGCGAAGCACTGCTACTTGGGTGCAGTCATATCACGCAACACCTGAAATCCCCCAGATTCCCTAGTCTTTATCTGAATTGCTGTTTGTACTCGTTGTGAATCATTGTACTCGGCCACAAGAAGTATTTTTTTTTTTATCACTTTTACTCACAACTTGCTACCTGACAACATAGGATTCCATTCATTATGCTAAGCTAGCTTTGGCGCTGCCAAACTAAGACAATGCATGCACTGAGACAAAAAGGCTTTTGCCCACCTATCTTAATGTAGGGGAGACGGTAAATAAGCCCTATTTCAAAAAACGGGGGAGTGTTCCTTTAAGGCAGTAGCCTAGTGAGAACAGGGTGTTCGGGGCATCACTTTTTTTTCTGTTTTTTATCAAACCGCAGTTTTTGCAAGTTCCTGCAGTTTCATCGCATAAAATTGCATAAATATCAATAATATAATATATATTAATAATAATATTAATTAATAATAAATATTGCAATATTATATTCAAGAAAACGTGCCGCATAATCAAGGATTTTTGCCCGCAACAATCACAAAAAAACTGGAAGGACTGGTTCATGTATACTCTTACTTTCCTTTTAAAAGGTCTATGAAAGATCATTTCTTATATGTATTGTTCTTAACATTAACAGTGCTCGTTTCATTCAGGCTGTTTCTGAGATGGAATTTCTTGGCTTTGTTAAATCAACAAAACAGAAAACTGATCATGTGGCCAGACTGACTTGGGGAGGATGTTAAAGAAACAATTTACAAAGCACTGTTTCCTGAACACGAGATTGGCCTGACATTCAGAAAATAATGTGTATGCTTTTTGCACTACAACTCTATTTTGTACTGTCAGCTGTATTACATGTTACTGTTATTATTGTTTTTTTTTTTTGTTTTTTTTTACATTTGTTACCGTTTGTTAATTTACAATTGGAAAAAAAATACTGTTTTAATGTCTCTCAAATATTTGAATTAATTGGATCTGTAAAGATTTAATTTGATCAAACTATATGAGATAATAAACATGAAAATGAATTTGATAGATGAATGTTTTTTTTATTATAATATTTGAAAGCCACAGAGTTCTGTAAAGAAAATGCTCATTTTCAAACTTTATTTACAGAAAATAGGCAATATTTAAATATTCAAAATTATATTTATAAGTCAACATAAAAATACAACAATATAAATAATAAAATTACACAATTACAGAAGCAGTTTCAATAACTGTAAATTAAGTGCTGGTTTAAGATTATTCTTATTTGTGAATACACTTTGCATTAGGATAGTAAAGACAGTAAAGCGAGCAATGATTTGTTTATTACAAGCTCAAAATCATGAATCATGCCAGATCTTTTTCAACATTTAATGTAATATTGAAAGTAATAAAATGAATGTAACAAACAAATAGCTGTTAAGGGGAGAAAAAAATAAAAAGCTAACCTGTCTGCATAAGTCTCTACACTCTTTCATAATGGGTCGTGTTACTCTGTTTGGAATTAACCAATCACATTCAGACTCCTAATGAAAAGTAATTACAATCCTCCAGTTGTCATTTAAGTGATGCTGATTGAAATGAGCTGTTTCTGTAGGATTTTCTTAGCATCTTGTTGAGCCATGTCCTGCAAAGAGCTTACAAAGGCTGTGTGGGATCTCATTGTGAAGAAGTTCCAATCAGGAGAAGGGTACAGAAGTACAGTATTACCATTTTCCAGAACGGATGTGCCATGAAAGGTCATCATCAACAGGTGGAGACAAAGGGAACAATGACATCGCAAAGAACAGAGAACTTGTCAAAAATCAACAAAGCTGCCAGCAGACTCCAGACTTACAGTAACATTAAAGGGGCTGCAGGAATGTCTGGCGAGTACTGGTCACTGCGTGTTACAACAATATCCTGTATTCTTCATAAGCCTTTACTCACACACACAAAAAAGTATACTCAAGAAAAAAGGAAATATAGCCTATAAGCCTGTCTAAATCTTTTCAAAGCCATGTAGTAAAATAATTTATGGTCTGATGAAACCAAATTGAACTTTTGGGCCATCGTTTTAATAGGTACATTTGGCATAAAAGCAAGACCATAACCACAATGAAGCATGGCATTATGCTGACTGTATAGGGCTGTTTCTTCTGGGGCAGAATAGAAGGAATCATGGATAGTGGCAAATGCCATGCATTTTGGCATAATACCAGCAGGCCTCCATTAAAAATCTAAAGATGAAAATGAATTGTATCTTATAGCATGGTAATAACATCAAACAAAACCAAGTCAACAGAGGAATGCTTTCAGAAGTAGAAGAAAGTTTTGAATGGCCCAGCCAGAGCCCGGACTAAAATCCAATCAAATAAAAGAAGCTTGTGGAATGATTTATACTCTTATTCAAAAGGACTCTGTTAAAAGCAAAAGGTGTTTCAATCAAATATTAGTTGAGGGGTGTGATTTGTTTGTTATACGAATTCTGTTGGTTTCAATATTAGGTAACACTTTATTTTAGTTTCCCTATTAATTTTTCCCCAAAGCCCTGTGATATGCTCTTCTATAACGCATGGCCCAATATTTAAAATTATAAAATATTTCTATTTAGTCTGTAAAACTTTTTTTTTATTTTTTTTTTTTATTAAATGCCAGTCACATTACAAATAATAAACATGAGAATAGTCCAACATATAGTAAGAAAATATTGAATATAGACTACAACAAATAGGAAAAGAAAATATACAGTGTGTCTGTAAAAATTCTCTGGTGGCTACTACGACACATTTTCAAGGGCACCAAAAGCCCCCGCCCCCTCTCGACATGATTGGTTAGTTTGATCATTGTAGACACTTCATTGGATACAATGATTATAGCGTCATGGTTACCGCCTCCGCTATCGGAAGACAGCTGCACTGGTGAGGAAAACGTGTTTCCTGTTTGGATTGTATTTTGGCTTAAAACAGCGGTGTTCTTATTGAAGATAGATGTTGTTTAATAATGTTGCTAAGTAAGAAGTAAAAAAAATATATATATAAAAAAACACGCTTTAAAGCATTTTAATTTGATGAAACTGAAACACCGTCTTGTCATGTTAGCATAGCGGAGTCTTTTACTATTTAGAGGTAACGTTAGATTCTAACATGCAATCTTTTCTATAAATCTCTCAACCAGGGATGTATGCCTTTGGTTTCATACAAATACTTATGTTATAAACTGTTTATCTAAGCAAGAGTGCTCTGAGCCGGGGCAGACTAGTCGTTATTACCCGCAGGGTTCCGTTGGTGAATTATGGTTATTTTAACGTTATATGTATTTTAATTAAACCAAAAAAAATTCATAAATTGAGAAAATTCAGAAACTGCTATGTATATTATTTTACCATTAATAATGTCAGTTGAAGTATTAAATCAACAGTTTGACTCAAAGTCGCTGCAGTTCAGATTATTAACCACAAGGTGTTGCTCGAATATTACGAACTCAATCGAGACTATCCTCTGGATGAGTCTAGTCCCGAGACTTGAGGAAGCCTTGTGACAGACACTACGGGACTGTCCATTCTGTGAATACGTTCTTTGTGCAGTGGGGTACTCAACAAAAGTCTGAGACCACATTGAAAAGTTATATAAAACTTTTCAGACATTTAAGATTCAACGTGGGCAAATTTGTTACAGTTCAATTAAGGAAGGAAATTGCATACAAAGTCATTAGAAGGCTCTTTGGAACATTCTGAAATCATACTCTGATAACACGAAGAAGTTTGTTCAAAAGCTGATCCATGTCACTTTGAGTGCATGTCATTAAAGCAAAAGGGGAACATACCAAATACTAAGAAATTCTGAAAAGCATTCCCCTTCAATTGTCTAATACAACTCAAATTTTCTTCAATAGAGTCTTGCATCCCCACTGTAACTGAGAAGAGACTAATGTTTGTCAGTTGATTGAACTGAAGTCCGATGGCAGCGACACAGAAACTGGCCTGTTATCGGTTACCCCCCCTGCCTACTATAGGGGAGATTATCAAACTGTATAACCTGAGAGCCGAGAAACAGCTTTCTCAGAACTTCCTCCTCGACATGCGACTCACAGGTTCGCCCAACTACTGTTCACTCTACTTATAAATGTGTTAACAAGACTTGATGGATTTCAATGAAGTAGCTCACTCTTTATGTGCAGACTAAATGTAAACTTTAAACAAAATGGATTGTATTTCAGATAAGATTGTCCGGCAGGCGGGAAACCTGAAGGATGCGCATGTGTGTGAGGTTGGACCTGGACCTGGGGGTCTCACCAGGTCTATTCTAAAAGCTGGAGCGGCAGACTTATTAGTGGTGGAGAAGGACACACGCTTCATGCCAGGATTACAGGTTTGCATATTAATGTATTCGGTAGAGCGATAAATTGGTCATGCCCAATATGTGGCCATTTTGAGATTGACACCAGCTGATAACTGCTCAACTGGCTGACAGAAGTGTTCATTCGACTTAGTGTACTTTTCAAAATTTGTCACCTGGCCAATCATTTTTTTTAATTATTAATTTTAAAGAAATGTAGTTTTAAATAAGTAGTGTTCATTTTTTTGTTTTTTAACTCTGTTGTGTACAACAATTTTGCCTAACCCATATACGCTATTCAGGGTAAAAATATATTTTATAATGTCTAAACATAAATCGAAATAAAAAAACTTCAAGAAATGTGTTTTTAGCAATTCAAAAAACTAAAAACGAAGAGTGCATAAAGGGTTAATATTGTGCTATCATTAACTTTTATTACATAAAGTGGCATTACAATATGCATTGGCTGCCCTCATCGTTAGATTTTGGTATCAGCAGTGTTCATTAAAAAACTAAGTCTGAGGGCTGCATCCAGTAAAGCTGGGCATCTCGGCTGCAATGTCATCAACGACGTTGAAGGTCGTCTCAAATGGAAGTGTCCTTGGAATGCAGCTTTCGTTTCAAGGCCTTCATTCTGCATATTTTGAAGGATGTACTGTATTTTGACAAGTGTATCCTTTACATCCACAATCTTTTGCGCTCATTACAATTCATGAAAAATTGGTGAAAAAAAAGAATCAGTTCATAAAGTATAAAATGCAAGACTAAAGAAATATGTTTTCGGATTCTCCAAATGCTTAACTGCCCATGATGTAAATCATTGGGAGACCACAGATGGTTGTCATTCACTGTATTGCATTTATAGAAAGTCAGACGTTCTTTTTTTTTTAATATAAAGTATTTTCCAAAATCTATTTTTAATAGTATTTTTTGCACAGTGAGCGCAGGTGGCGGAAACCTTGATGTGGACTTACTACAGCATTCTAGCATTCGATGTTAAGTAGTCTAGCCTAGAAGCCAGTCAGAAGGTCAGAAGGAGCACTGAGTAATGTTTATATTTATTGTTCACTGACTGATACAGTCTTGTACTTTTTTATAGTAGTTACCAGTGCCATTGTAGACCTACGATTACTTTTTTACCAATGATTATTTTTTTCATCTTACAGTGCATGTTACTAAATTCTACTGGGTCAGTAATTTTATTTTATTGTTTTAATAGGTTTGTAAGCATTAAGATGAAACTATTTGAGTTTTCTTTTGGTTTTTCAGCTTTTGTCTGAGGCTGCCCCTGGAAGAATGAGGATAGCACATGGAGATATTCTCACACACAGACTGGAAAGAGGATTCCCAGCTCAAATAGCCAAGACATGGGAAGATGGTAAACATTACAATGAATTCCAATAAATAATTATGGCATCCATGTTAAATATGAGCCAAACAGGTTGTGGCAAAATGCCTTAGCTTTTTATCTTCTTATTCTCAGAACTCTAATAGTTAGTCTTGCACTTAAACAGTTAGTTTTTAAATAAATGTGTGCCACAATTATTGGCACCTTTTAATTATTTCAATTCAATTTCCCTTTGTTTAGATAACAGTTCTGAGTCCTTTATTGTGTAATAAGGTTGATGAACATATGGCAGATTCTTCAGATTCAGAGATCCACACTTGTGTACTTTCTTGTTTAGCTCATCCCACATGTTTTCCATGGGGTTTAGGTCAGAGGTCAGTGGACAGGGATGGTCATGAGAAAACTGCTGTCAATGAACCTTTTTAATGTTTGCATTGCTTTTGAGGTGTGCCTTTCTGGACCTTTGAATGGGACCTGTTATTCTTGGCAAACTGTAGGCTACTAACAGTCACCTCATATTTATACCTCAGTGAAACTGGAAATCATGTTTTACAACTTCCTTTAAGTTTTCCTAATCATTTCGAGCGGAATTTGGAAAACCCCGATAAACTGCCCGTGTCTTTCTAGTAATGCTGAAGACCTCGATTAGCTTATTCAGAGCGAAAGTCAATTACCCAATTATTGACTTAGATTTTACTCTTAATAATTTCTAAGGGTACCGGTAATTTATATTTATTAATTTTTCACAATAATTTTCTATAATTTTGCTCATATTTGATGAGGGTGCCGATATTTGTGGAGGAGGCTTTTTGTATAAATTAAATATATGAACATAATTGTTTGGACTCCTAAAGTCCTGTCTGAAATGTTATTATTTGAGTTGGTTTCAAATGATTTTCAATAATCAGAGAAAATAGGCTCACATTTGTTATTTTCCTTGCATCCCACTGATCGTGCTCTAATGCTGCAGTTTAACTTCGTTTTAATCTGTCAGTTCTCTTGTTTCACAAGTCTTCGCTTTGGCTGCCAGTTCTTGCTAGAATTTGTTTCAAGCATTACACCCAATCTTTCAAAATTTACAGTCCTTCCATATATTGCCTCTCTGTTATTAGAACAGCAAAATAGAACAACCACTTTCTTACTTGCACAAAACAAGCTTAGGTCAGCTTACCTGAATGTCTGCCACCCTGTGTTCAGTCTTATGAATGTATGCATTTTTGTGTGTGTGTGTGTGTGTGTGTGTGTGTGTGTGTGTGTGTGTACAGTAGCATGTAGTGAAGTTATGTATTAACTGATCAGCAACTGAATTTGGTTTGTATTTTTGTAGTAACAAAAGCAGGATCCTCTTCTGGTTGATTTAAGGGCCAGCTTAACAAAGGTCATGCATTCTCAGCTGCCTATGCTGGTGTTTGGCAGTTACATAATTTGTGTACTGTTGTTGTATAAGCGCCTGTGAAAGGTTCTTCAGCGTATAATTTGAGTTTGTGTTTCAGTTTCCCCCAACCTGCATATCATTGGGAACCTGCCCTTTAGTGTGTCGACTCCTCTCATTATAAAGTGGCTGGAACAGATGTCCAACAGAACTGGGTCCTTTATGTTTGGACGTACAAGGCTTACACTGACCTTCCAGAAAGAGGTAGCTGAAGTAAGTTGATCACTGCCTCCATATGGAACAATACCACAAATAACAAGTTTTAAAAAAGTTTAGTTTACAAATGTAGTTGCTGTCCAACAGGGGTCAACAACCAGTAGTTTTTTTTTTTTTTTTCAGTAGGCGTAGAATGACGTATTGGTCTTGAATTTAATTTGGAGTGGCATTAGAAAGGTCTTTAAAAAAATCTTTGAATAAGAGATGTTTTAATTAAATCTTGCACTCTTTTGTCCCGTTTAATGTTTAGAGGTTAACCGCCAGCACTGGAAGCCGTCAGCGAAGCCGTCTCTCTGTCATGGCTCAATATCTCTGCACTGTCAAAAGCTGTTTCACCATCCCAGGACGAGCCTTTGTTCCAAAACCAACCGTAAGTCTTTTTGTCTCTATCTTCTGCCATTTACATTTCTGTATCTCTGTGTTTGACTACTCATGTGGAAGGATGTGGGTGTTTGCTCATTAGAAGAGCACAGAGTCAATGTTGTCTCAGATATGGAATCAGAGATGGTGACGTGTAGTGTTTAATGATGCCCACCGGTATTTGGTACGCCTCTCTTTCGTACAGGGTGGGAAGGTTTGAGATTTTAGCCTTGCTTCTTTACTCCACTGGGTAGTATAGGACTGATTTGGGGGTTTCGGGGAAAGCCGGGGGTTTGTGGATAAGAGGGATCTTATGAAAGAAAGTACCTTAAGCATAAAGTTCCCTTGTCTGTAAATATTTTATCCAGCCAGAGTGCTTTTGAACCAAGAAGAAAGGAAAGTGGGACGAATTGAGCATTCTCTTGGATTAAATGGCACGGATGATTATTTCATTGCACACCAAGGCTTCTACACCGCTGATGAAAGAAATATGCTGCTTCATGAGGTTTCACACAAGAAGTTACTGAAACATCTCCTCAAGAGAAAAATTGTACAAGACTGTTAATGCAGTAGACAGAAAAAAGGCTTGATTGTACTCTTTGGAGGAAAAAACATAGGCTAACACTTGTAAGATCTAATTCCCTTATTCCCTTCCTGTTGGAAGACAGATTTGTGAGAAAATCACATTTCTGAAATAGTGGGAATTCGCCTTTAGACCTTAATCTTAGTTGTGTGATATCAGATTTCACTGGTGTTTGTCTTCAGGTGTCTGATGTCAGGAAGACATTAATCTTGTGGAAAGGTAGAATGATAATCAGTATTAAATGAAAAATAACTGCTTATTATCTTGTTCACATTTTGAGTATGACCTAATATGCAGTTATAGTATAGTTACTAATTAAGCATCACATTACTGTTGCTCACAGTTTCAGTGTGTTGCTGCTCATCTCACACTGTTTGTGCTGCTGTGGATATAATGACCTCAAATTGTGTGGTTTATTGAGAAGATCAGATTTCTGTGTGGTGGATAATAAAATCATCCAAAAAGGTGAATAGACTTGGGTTGAAGTAGAGACTCAAGCCATATTTTAGGAACCAGAATATTGTTCACACTTAAGAGTTGGGAGTATTGAGGTTCAAAACCAATTAGCATAGTAGCCACCCTGAACACCCTATATTAGCCGCGTACTGATTTAATCCAGAACACCCTATATTAACCGCATATTAATATCATCCAGATCACTCTAGCATCACTGTGGCGAGTTTTGCACTAGCAAACACCATTCACATTTTCTCCAGGAAATGTAAAAATCTATTTAAACATAGTATATTGGCCATAGAGACGGATAGATCCAATGTGTTCTTTTTATGCTTGCATTAAAAGCAGTGTATTCTCTTTGATATTAGTTCAAGAATGTAATACTGCAAATTTGCGTTTGCCAGTTTATTTGCTGTACATAACTGCCATCTGTGTTCAAGAGGCTCACCCTAGAGGACTGAAATCAGATCTAGTTGCTCTGCAAACTTCTTTTAAAGTCAACATGAAATAAAAGTCATTTAGATTCTCAGGGATCAACAATAAAGATCTTATTAGATTACAATAAGGATCAAACAATCTTTTATTTGTTGAACGTGTACATCTTTTTTATGCCTCGCAAATTTTTCTAATTTGTGAGGTTTTGAAGAAATTGCAAAAATAAATGAATATTGGAAGCATAACATTATAGCTCTTTAATTTCCTTTTAAGTTGTTGCAGTTTTTCTTTTTGTAAATGGGGAAAAATGTAAAAATCTTATTTTTTTTTATGAAAAAATATTATTTCTAACAAAATATGAAAATCCATTGCTAAAAATGTTTATAAAATATTGATATGAATATTTCTGAGTGAATTTGAATAATCAATTATCAAACCTGCAGTACTTTTGTCATTACATTAATTTGGTTAACATTGACCATGAGCAAAGAGTTTAGATGGTTATAACAGAGATAAGTATAATAGCTTTCATATAATTGAGTTAAGATGACAAGAAATCAGTGATATATTTGCCTGTAAAAATGACTGTTGAACTTAATTCACGTTACTGGTATCATTGTGCATGATTTAACGCTGAATGGTTTTAAACCTTTTTTTTAACACATATTTTGCAGGGTATAGTAGTCTTGTGTTAATTGTTGGTCAATGCGGAAATCTATCTGCAAGTTAATAGGATTTATTGAAGGTTTAGAGAGAAGATGCGTCTGGGAATAAGTTGCCACACATGTAGTATAATACACAGCCTCCTGTTAGTCAAATGAACTGGATTAGAGAACTGAATATTGTGCAGCTGGTAATTAGCAGAAGCTCATTCACTGTATTTAGAGAACAGTGTAAATGTAGTGCAGAGCAATTCAGGACCATGGATTGAATTATTAGATTCAGCAGTTTCATTTCCCTGCAGAAGCCCTTTGTAAGGTCGGAGGGAATTAGCTGCAGCGTTTCCGAACACAACTGAGTTCTATTTATAATCATGAGCATTAGCTGATATCGGCATGCCACAAGGGGTGGTTTTTTATTTTTTATGTGGCTCTTTTTTGTTTTTTTGTCTGGCAGTTTTGTGTGGACGCTGCAAGGCACCTTGTTCTGTCACATTGAGTGACTGTGGTTGTCCTTGAAGCCTCGTGTCCACTGTGATTGGCTGTGTTTTGTATGTCCTCAGGTCCACAATACACTTGCTGGTCTCCTCTGTCATGGATCGCACTTGACACCCCCGACTGGTGGATCGCAAGGCTTCAACCCCAGCACTTATGCCACATGTTAACATTTACTGTATTAGTCACATTTAAAGAAACGTTCTAGCATGTTTGTCTTATTCAGCTTCAATGAAATCAAATGAACTTGTCATCGCCCACATTGTGTCTGCTGCAAAATTCTGCTTTTAGACAGAATAATTGCATTCTTTAGAATGACTAAATGAATGTAATTATCTTCTCCTCGTCATCAGATGCGAAAGTGTTTCAGTAACCCCCCACGCGTTTCACGAGCGCCGTCCCCTGAGCGAACGCGTGTATGGAGCCAGCTGCTCCTGCAGTGTCCTTCCCACACACACACACAGGAGAGAAGAGCGAGACTGCTCGAGGAAGGGCTCGTGACAGAGATTGATCTGAGAGAGAGTGAAGCGCTCCTCCAGCAGATGTTTGTCTGGATATTGAGAGGAATGTCTGAACTGGCCTCACTGAGGAGATGATCATACACAACTACACTTGTTGGTGGATGACCTTCCCCCACATCATGTGCACCTGACACACGTGTTTAGGACACGTACATATGGCCACCCTGGAAATATAGCTGTTTTTTTATGTATTTAATCCCTGTTTAATATTTCTTTGACTGGAAATGGCTTTAGAATGGGTTGTCTTTTTAAAATTAGATCTGTTAAAAAATTAGGCACAAAGTCATTCAGTTCATTAGGAAACCTTTAGAACACAAACTTACTTAAATTACTTGAAACAACAAAGGATGTAATACAAAAACATTTCTGGACTCTGACATCAGTCAGCTTATCCCAGTTTCCTCAATTTTCATATCACAAATATATTTAACAAATTATTTTTTAATGGCAATTATTTTAAAATCATGCAGTATATTCTAAAAATGATAATCCAAGTATTAGTCTAAAGATGTCTGACGACAACACTATTTTCACGTTTTCACAAAACAATCTCATTATATTTTGTGGACATCTACAGTACATGTATCCTCTACCTGCAGGGGTGGCGTTACTTGTTTTCTGGATTTTGGTTCTTTTGGTTTTATGAGCATTTGATGTCTTTATGGAAGTAGTTTCTGAAATAACCATTGTCAGTGTACTAATAACAAAACATTAGAAGGTTACATACTCTGAATAGTGCCAATATTCTCATAAATGCATAGTTTGAACTGACAAATTTGAAAAGGACATTCTAAAAAAAATCTGAAATGATTCCCTGGACATAAATGGTGTCATTTCAACAACCGTTATGATATTTTAGAGCAAGACCAGATTTCTCCCCCCTTTATTCTTTTGTGTCCATTTTAAGGATCATTAAACTCTTTTTCTCCATTTTCCGTGATGGTCCCATGGTGCAACAGCCAATGAAACCTCACAGAGTGAATAATGGGGTCAGATTTGGTATAAGTAGTGTTCCATTTTAATAAATGGGGTCAAATGAGGTATCAGGAGTAAAGGAAGGTTATTTCAATGTCTCAGAATGCCTGCAGACGTCCTCTCTATCTATTATGATTCAAGCTGAATCTAAAAATATCCTATTTAATATAAAATGCTTTGAATTTTGAACAAATATCAATAGTAGTTTTGAATAAAGATATTTTAGAGATCTTGCAAATTTGCAGTTCCCGTAATTTATTATATATTAATATATATTTAATAATGTTTATTTTCCTTTGTGCGTTTACATTTTAAAAAGATTTAATGTAGTTACATTTTAAAAAGACAATTTACAGACAATTTTAAAATGTTTATATTTTGTAGAGTAAGATCTACACTTAAAAAATTGGTGTAGGATTTTTGAAGCAATTTTTCACTCAGAAATTGCTGGTAAATTTCATAATTAAAAGTAACACACTGAATAAAAACATGATATTTTAAAGTAGAAAGACTGAAGTTGTATTTTCTTGTAAAACCTGCTTCAATGATCTTTTATTTACACTAGCATTTAAAAAAATGTCTCCCAACACTAGAGTGGTTGTTTGGATGGAAATATCTAATTCTATGAATTGGAAAAAAAATGGTTTTCATGCAGGCTCTTTTATCTTGGCATTCTATACTGCCTGTCTCAGCAGTTCACAATGCACCAAGCAAGGGCAGTATTATCATTTGTGTGTGTGTGTGCGTGGGTACGTACAGACCCAGGAGTGTCTCCAGCAGGGCAAGGTCATCCACAGTGTCTATTTTCCACATTGCTCATTATGAAGATGATACACTGAATCTAAAAGAAAATA
Organism: Meda fulgida; assembly: GCA_030578275.1. Classification (NCBI taxonomy): domain Eukaryota; kingdom Metazoa; phylum Chordata; class Actinopteri; order Cypriniformes; family Leuciscidae; genus Meda; species Meda fulgida. Next base: position 6,529,463 of record CM060632.1, on the reverse strand, counting down.
ATAGTGCTAAAAAAGCAAATGCTTGCCAATGACTGAAGGTAGTCACTGAGGGCTGCTGACGGATTGGTTGTCTATGGATTCGGCCGCCATTACTGCTGATGGGGTTTTGATGGCCGATGGTATTTAATCAGTTTAGCTGGTGTTACATGACAGAAAAGATTTAACTAGCACCTCATATTGGCATGAAGACAAGCAATGGAGTATTTCACCCTTGTGTAATATTACAAAGAATCTGGCCACTACAGTAGGGTTGGGAGTGTGCACATTTGCAGTGAAGTTAACCTCCCTGCATGCTTGTATTAGCCTTGAGATTTGAGGATCTTTCAAACATCTGAGCCCCAATCCCTGGCTCTGTCATTACTGCCACGGAGGGCAAAGACCTTTGAAATTAATTTAGGGTAATACACAGATTTAATTTCATTAGATCTCTTATGGGAATAGCGCTGTGTTAGGTAATCAGGACCAAATCCCCCTAATAAAGGTTATATGAAATTTAGTTTTCTTTGAAATTCTCAATATTGTGATGCAGATATTTTTTTCAGCAAAAAGATCAACCTAATTTAAAGGCAGTACAACAAATATGTCGTGATGTATACAAATGTACTTTATAATTGAAATGCATCATCATTTAAAGAAAATAAAGTTTGCATAGTTTATATATTTGCATCTCTTGTTATGAGATTCACAATTTTCAGAACAACTCAAAGAATACATTTCTTCGTTCAATACTCAGTGGTTTTCTAGAAAACAAATGAATTCTGATTTTATTTATTCATTTTTGATGTTATCTAAAGATACAGTAAATGCAATATATGAAAGAATGTGTTCTGTACGCCTGTTCTGTTCAGAAATCAGAAGTATGTCATGTGTTGCTTTACATGAACAAAACATCACAAATAAGACTTAAATGTTTTTTTAAGAACATTTGCTTCCACCATTTTTTTATTAGTAAAAATATAACTACTTGCACAAGCACACTGAGAGAACAGTACAGAATATTTGAACCATATCCTCTACAAAATTAAGAAGTGCAGAAGCATACACCAAAATATAAGCCTTATTTATTCAATCAGGAATCATCAAATTAGCCCCTGAACAAAAACGAGGGCTGGGTTATATGAACCCCCCCCCCCCCCCCCCCCCCCCCCCCCTCTTCTAGCGTGCTAATAAACAAGCTGCACCATAACAGTATATGAATAGTTTGACTTTATAATTACAAAACTTCTATTGGTAATACTATCTACAGATCATCTTTATTTCAGTGTATCTTTTAGCATGTTTGGCTAACAAAAAATAAATTGCTTTCAAATGAGGTTACACAATTAAAGGTGTAAATGTTTGTCTTCTTATAAAGAAGATTTGCTGTGAACATGCTTGGGTGTTGAACAGTGCTCTCAGTAAATTAATAAAAATAAACGCAATCTTTGCAGAGCTGTAATGAATATGAAATCCCAAAGCACAAGCCTTTCAAGCCCGCCCACGGTGAACCTGAACAATTTGTGATCCTGGAATCATTGTGCTTTGGAATTTTAGGGGGGAAAGTGTGCAAGTTGATCAACTTTATATTTATAAATTATTTCGCATTACAGATGACAGTCTTTCAAAAACTTTAAATCATCTTGCATTTGGCAAACAGAACGGTACACCTGCACATACATTTGCAAAGTAGTCGTGGGTTTGGCACATTCACAATTGTAACATTTCAGTGCATTGTCACTTTGGAGGGTAGGAGGAGAGCTTATTGCATTCAGTAATACATGTGCAGTTGTTGTTGTCCATGCGCTGGCGTGATCTGCCCTCGAGTGCCCGCTCAGCCTGCAGGGGGCGATCTGGGCGCAACCATCTGCTCTCCTGTGGGAATCTGCTTGAGAGGAAGAATGCGCTGTGCCATCCATCACTGCCAAAGCTCTTTTTGCCAGTAGAACAACACTGAAATTGCATTCCTCCCTTCAGCAGCATAGAAACGCACGGCTGCATCCAAGCTCACACACACTTACTCAACTCTTGGCACAAGTTATGTTGCATGCTTATGAAGGGAGGGGTGGGGTTTGTGTGTACATGCATTGGCAAACTGGCACATGGCATGCAACTGTTCTGGCTGTCAGAGGCGGCATCCATACTGTAAGCGCTCAGGAAGAACGGGATGGCAAGCACTGAGGGAGGTCGAGTATGACTGTGAAGTTTCTCACTCTTAAAAGAATATTGAGGTCTATGGGCAGCATTTGTGGCATGCTGTCTGATTACCAAAAATGTTTGACTTCAGTTTATATATAAAACCACGTTGGTGGCTAATGGTCATTGGTATTATCAAGTCTGTGAAAACAAATGAGAAATGCTTTTACACTTGTAAGACATTTACAGTATAACAATGGAAGACAGAAATAAAAGATAAAAAACCACTGTAAATGTATAACTGTTTCCCTTTCTGTGGAAATTGACAGCATGTCGCAGATGATGTCCATAGATGTTAAGAATAACCCGAAATATTGCTTTAAGGCGATTTAAAGAGCCCCCTGTAGGGCACAATCTGTCAGCAGGTCCACTGCTGAGGCATTTGGAGACGTGTGGCTATAAGACAAGCAGACGTCATTTGGCAAAGCAGATTTCCATTGAGAGTGGACATAACCATATTGCAGACTCATCAGGTGCCATGAAAGAGCTGCCAATTACTGAAACTCAATCTCGTCTTTGCTTTAGTTGATGTTATTTACGTCTCTAAAACAAAACTGCTGCACATATATTGTGTACAGATTATTCTGGAGTTTGTCGGCAGGACAGGGATCCTCCCGTCTGAGAGAGAGTGTGTTGCAGAGGCTTTGTCTCTTGACACCGACCCAACCCCCCCCCTGGAGAGATTCATGACGGCCTCCAGGATCCTCCGAGTGTGCAGAGAGATATGACCCCTAGACAATACACGTATTTGGGTGTAAAATCCCGTTTCCATGGCAGTGAGTAGCAGCATGAGTAAAAAGCACACATGCAGCAGTGTGTGTGTGTGTGTGTGTGTTTGTGTGATAGAACGGCAAACAGCATGCGCTGAGCTGAAGGCAGCTTGCTTTTGTTTGGGACGTACATTTCAAAGTATTAAAATGTTGAACAGAACAACATTACATTGTCCATTTGATGTAAAAAGGGCCAGTCTCATCTCAGCCTCCATACAGTATGCGTTTCCCAAACATGCCTGACCCAGCAACCCCTGTTCACTCTCTCTTCCTACTGTCTCCAAACAGTTTCAGCGGTGTATGAACTACAGCTCTTTAGGCACAGGCTATATGGCTACAATTCAGTCTACATCAGGCATTCCACTGCATTATGCACAGGCTCCAGAAAGCATGCTTAGGCAGAATATCAATCATCCTATCAGCTACCAAAATAAGACAAGAGATTGCATTAACACAACCATTACTCAAGTAGAAAGAAAAGCAAAGAATCTCCCAAACAAGGGCTCTCCCATACTATTGCCTCTTAGAGACATATTGCCATCTTACTTTTAAACAGAGGTTACCGAACGATTGTTAGCAGCAAAACGATTGCTTCTGAGTTCAGATCTTTGGGAAGGGGGGAGTTGGGGATTTATAAGTAGCATAAACATTTCTTTGTTGCTAATCCTTTCCCAGAGGAACACTTTAATACGATTAACTATAATGCTGGATATGTGCATTTATTTATCATCTTGCTCAGTCTTTCACACTGCTTTCATGTGCAGCTGCAGCGTTTCTGCCACTCGCCCCTCAGTATTCACAATCTGTCTGTTTCAAGACGACGCTTCAGGGAATACTTCCACCATTTGTGCTTGCTGATCTTAAAAAGGAGAGAGGTGGAAAGGAAAAGGGTCCCTCTCGCCCTTTCATTTTGTAATCACAAGAGCCAAGAGGTGGAGTGGCAGTGCATTGCACTTGTCTTGCTCTTGAACGGTTGGTCTCTTACACGTAGTCCTGCAGGCTGTATCCAGTCTTGTTATCAAGCGGTGAGAGAGAACAGTACTGGTGCTGGAGCTGCTCCTGTTGCTGCTGTTGTTGCAGAAGTTGCTGTTGCTGCTGCAAGAGGAGTTTGTCTGGAGGGAGAAGTATCAAATCCTGTGGGCCGTGTCGCTTACCCGAGCAGGACAGACAGAAAATGGATCCCCCCACGAAAAGGAAACCAGACGAGATGAAGGCTACATAGACGGCACCCCCCGGCTCAAACTTGTTGCTTTCGGGCACATTGGCGTCTAGGAAACTGACTATAACCTCATTTGTGTACCAGGAGGCAGGAACGAGGCAGAGGAAGCCCGAGGCCAGAAAGCATGAGCCGGCCGCCATGGCAGCGTGGCGTTTAGCCCGGCGTCCTCCACCCCATCGAGTGCACTTCAAACCCAGAGAGGCCAAACACAACCCCAGTGCTGCCAACACGCATGAAAGCACCATGGTGGTGCGTGCCGTCTGCAGGTACGCGGGCAGCGCCAGCACTGAGTATTTAAGCGTACAGCTGAACATGCCAGTGCTGTACCAGGTGCAGTCCATCCACAGACCCTGCATCTGCGAGATGGCCGTGATGATGTTTGAACCAACATCCGCGCTCACCTTCCAGTTGGGCAGTAACGTGGCCACCGTGGCACCGAGAATGCCTAGCAATGCCAGCACAAAGGCGAAGATCTGCGTGCCTGTGGACGCCATCCTGCCGCGCTCCTGAACCCGGCCAACATTCACACAGTCTTTGCTCAGTCCCTTCTCCTTCGGCAGAGACTCCTCAGCACCACCGCCTGCCTGAGGAAATAAGTGAGAGAATTAAACCAGTGTCCTCCTCCTCCCCCAGCGCACTGGGAACAAAGAGAAGCATGAACACAGGATGATGAGGAAGCAGGTTCCTTACTGTGATTTTAGTGCTTTCCTGTTCATGCCTCACACATATCTAGACTGGAGAGCTGAGTTATTAGCGGGGGGGGGGGGGGGGGGGGGCAGTACATGCACGCATTGATGTGATATTTGATCATTGGAGTCTGATTCAGTTTTCCATACGGTCAGGTAAATTAAATAAAGTATCGTTGCAGACATACGAGCACACAACACATTTTTAATTTCGTGTAACTAAACCAATAACAGAAATATTTTAGGTTATGACTCATAGCGGTTTATAACACGGAGCGGAATGCAGAAATCCTGTACTTACCTCGGCTGGTGCAGAGCGAGCTATGACGCGTCAGGTTTCCGAGCATACACACGCACACACACAAACCTACAAACTGCTAAATATGTAAATCGAGTATAAACGCCCTTAGATGTATCGTTAGCGATCGGTTCATGGTATCTGTGTCTCCAGCAGCAGCGGACATTAGTGATGGAGAGAAGAGGCTGTTTTCAAAGCTGCTCGAATAATGCTCTACGTCACGCAGCAGCGAGCTCTCAACTTCCCGCGCATGAAAGTCTGTTATTTGCTCTCTTTAGCGATTTAAACCCCGTCTATTATCGCATTTAGAAAGCTTTGATTCTGTTTAACGTCAATATTCAACGCTTTAACTCGTCCCATTTAAAAAAAAATAAATAATAATAATTAACTCATTAATTTTGAAGGAGAGCTTGTTTTGTTAATTTTAATAGTGTTTATTTACCGGCATATAGATTAAATAATTTGGATATTGAGTAGATAGATTCTTTTTGAAAAATATGGAAAGATGCCTAAATATATTGAAAACGACTAGATAAGCAAAACGGCTATATTAAGATCCCCCCCAGAGGCTATCATGTAAGTCTGTCATGAATCTTGTTTTTCAATGCATAAACTTCTCCATCATTGTTATTTTTTAACTGCCTTTTATCAGAATATATGCTGTTTACATTTTTTGTAATACATTTATTGTTTTACTGAATGTTAAATGTGTAGAATTCTAACAAGCTGTGGGAAAAATAAAGATGCTTTTGTATTGTATACCAAAACTCATGTCCCTTTTTCTGTCACAGACCATTATTATAAAATTATGTATAGCTACAAAATTATGTATAATGGTAAATGGGCTTGTCCCTTTCACCTGCTTATATAAGGAGGACTAGCACCACTATCACCCTAATCATAATTTGACTTGGCACTGAGCAGCAACATTCACTCTGCAGGAGGATGACCTCACAGCTGCTGCCCCTCCAAACTCCTGCACCCCCACCCTTATAAACCCCTGCACCCCCACCCCTCCGTCCTCCATCCGTCCTCCGCGCTGCAGGGTGGGAGTGGCTGGATATGCCATTCGTAGAAATGACAAAAGGACAAAACCAATGTCATCTATCTATCTATGTATCTATCTAGTTTTTTGTAAACAACTTCTGTAAACTCTTATCAGGTTTAAAAATCAGGATTTCTACACAGGTGAAGCTGAAGTTGTAGCGTACTCGTATATTTGGAAGTGATTCTCAGTTGACATGCATTTGGGCCTTAGTGGGGGTTTAATGTATGTCCTCACATTGGAGGACATACATTAAGTGCTGATGATTGTGCTGGGGGAAAAAAGTGTAAGGGGTGCTGTTAACATGTTCTGTATCCAGGGAATATAGATGTGTTGGGAGCTGACGTGTTAAGGCACAGAAAGCTATTATATGCGTGTTACCTTGAGTTTATCACCTCTAGCTTTCATGTGTGCTTGAGTGCACATCGAAACTGTAATTTATTCAGGGAAGGGGTGTTTTTCCCCCCTATTTGTTTGTGTGCTTTTTTTTTATTGTTTAGGATGAGATCCATTTGTTTATTCACAGTTGCTGTTGGAGTCATTTCATTACCCTGCTGTAGCGGTTTGCCTGTAACGCAGATGTCAAAATGGTCTTATTGCGACTGCTACAGAAATGGCTGTTTAAATTCATGATAAAATTGGAAATTACTCTCTGCTGTGCAAGAGGGGAGTGCATGGGTTTCCACACTACCTTGATTTATTGCCTGTGTGCTTTTTCTTGTGAATTTACTGTTCAATGAAAATGCTTCAATGAATGAATGAATGCTTGAATTCCAATAAAACCAATGCACTTTTGGGTGCCTGAAAATGCAAACTTTTGAAAACAGGTTTCAAAGTGCAATTTTTTGAAAACAGTCTCCGTGTAAACAACAAAAACGCAAATTTCTGAAGACGATGGCATCATGCACATGCGTATTACGTGTCCGGTCTATAGTGTTTCATCACCTTCTAATGGCCTGGCAGCAGAATTTAGCTGTTTTAGTGGATCCGTGTGAAAGGGGATCGTTTTGACAAGGGTGTTGTCTGTATGCGGAAAACTCAAAGGAAAAACTTAGTTTTGAGCATATCGTTGTTGTGTAAACGTACCCTGAGAATGCTTTTCACTGACCTGGCATTCTTAAAGTTTTGAAATATAGGGCCACTGTGTGTTTGGCCCTCCTGACCATGCTTACTCTCACTGTCCATGTTGTTTGTCTTTCAGCCAGACACCTTAAAAGCCTGTAGTCTCATAGGCTAGAGAGAGACTCCATGAGAATTATTTCACATCTGAGAAGCACATCAGTAGTGTCTTTGGTTCCCATCAATGCCTTGGGCGATTCGCAGAGTGTGGGACGAACAACCTTACAGTGAAAACAAGCCTCTCTAGCAAAAGCCCTGTCAGCCTCCACTGTAACATCCTCTCTTTCTGCTTCTTCATCTGAGCCGAAGCAAGAGTGGTTGTCTTTTTGAAAGTGCTGTCATGATTAATGTATCCATACTCATTGCAGGACTATTTTCTCCTTCCCCTCACTGTATTCATTCCCAGCTGCGGACTCCATTGTTCTCTGGCAGTTATGTAAAGGAAATAATGGTTACTCAGATTGCCCCGAGGGACTGCCACCTCGATTTGATCATTCTCCATTCGAAATGACTAATTAAACTTCACACCCTATGCAGTAATGGAGCACTTCTGTTCAGGTGCAAATAGTGGTACGTTTTATTTGCAATGTGTGAAGGTTGTTAATGACAGTGTGTAGTGTTTTTCTTCTTGTAAGGTCACACTCAAAGACAGGAATGTTGTCTGGGAGAGAGTCTGAAAGAGAATTATGGAATCGCAGGCCATGATACTGACTAACTACAAACAATGGTCAGTTGCATGGAATTGATTTAAGGTGACAGTCTATTTTATCAGAAGAGAATCATTGGTTGGTCAAGTCACATTTATTTATATAGCGCTTTTTACAATACAGATAGTTTCAAAGCAGCTTTACAGAGATAACAGGAAAATAATGCAAAAAAGTTTGTTTCCAGAAGAAAATAGTGTCACAGTCCAGCTTAAATAAGTTAAGTGATGTTTCATTTTGATGTTTCGGTTTTTAAAAATGTAGTTTATATATATATATATATAGCGTATATCCATATATAACTTTATCTGGTTGCACCTAAATCCTGTTTCTTTGTGAATTGTTAGGAACTTGAATGTACCTGGTCAAAATTTCAGACCCCTGGGAAAAAAGGGCTTGAGTGTTTCGGTTTAAAACCAGCATCCCGGGTGGGGTAAATGACAGTGGTCCAAATTAATTTCCTGAATGTGTTCTCCTCCTGCACAGCTGAGGCAGATGAGTCAATGGTTTCTGAAAGCTCTTGTCACATATTCACTTCTCTGTCATCTTCAGTCTATTGCTTTTTTTGTAGCCTTAAACCCCAGAAAGGAGATTCAAAGCTTTCTATCTTGCTTGTATTTAAAGTCCAAGAGTGGAATAATCAAACATAAACATCTGGTTGAGTTGCAATCATGCAGGACTCTTGACTTCCTAGACTTTGGTTAATGTTAAACTACGGTGAACCATGCAGCTTTTTGCATCATTTTGCATTTTCTTGTTTATCTCCATCCCACATGTCCATTATAAGGACTTTCCTGCGAATTTTTATGGAAGACTGAATAATGCACAGGTATAATGCACTGCTACAGGTTTGTAACTGGTTCAGGAGCGACTAAAATGATGATAAACATACCATAATTACGCGATAGAAACAGGTTTTAGTCTGGGCACCGCAGACGTCTGTACCGGTTTTGCATAATGAAAAGAATCACCGTCCCTTGTGCTGATCGGTGAACCGGGGGAGAGAAAAGCTGAGCATCCCCCCTATAGAAGCACAAGGCTTTGGTAATAAGAACATTTAGGAAGGAACAGTGTAACAAGAGACTTACTATTCACATTTGAAGAGGCTTGTTTTGATGGTCCTTTAAACAGGTGTTACTGTAGCAACCGTAACTGGCCTGTCATCGTGCAGCATCACCGACTGCTTCCTCTCCCAACCCTCTGCTTTTCTTCATGCGTATATTCCTATTTCTGGCTAGTTTCCATTCCGTTTCTCCCCTTCACTCGAGTGGGAGTAGCTCCTGAATATGGTCTCCATGTCTGACTCTAACACTGTTGTGTGTGTGTGTGTGTGTCATCACCCCGCGGTGTGCGTAGGTGGATGTGGGGGTGGTGCACTTCACTCCGCTGGCTCAGCCCCAGATCCAGCAGCCCTTCAAGCTGGTCGAGAAGATTGTCAAGAACGCCTTCCAGTTCCGGAGGAAGCACTGTCGCAAAGGACTCCAGTAAGCATTTCCCAGGCTTTCTATCAACTACTTTTCAATAACCTCTTTGTTTCTATTCTCAATGTGTTTAATCTGGCTACCTTAATCTGGGTAGACACCATATTTCGAGGTGAATGAAACAAGTTTGTAAGAGATAGAAGTACAGTCCGCACAATGGCTTGTACTGTTGTGTACCTTGGTGCATCCAGCAAAACATAGTATATGTCTATTAAAAAAAAGTCAGGGGTGAGCTGTACCTGAGGCTTATCAAGGTGTTTAAGAGAAACAGGATTACTACAAACATCCAGGCAGGTGTGCAGTGAGTTCAAGCTAAATTCTGCTGGAAGTTGGTTCTCCAGGACTTGTGTGGACAAGGAACTCGTGAAAACAAAGGTTGTGAAAAATAGACTTGAAGTACAACCTTTTAGACAGTTCAAGGGTGTTCACACTTGTAGTTCGGTTCGCTTGGCTCGTCTGATCCGGACCAAAAAAAATGTTAGTCTTGGTCATTTTAGCGTTCACATTAGCATTTTAACACCGAACCTAAAGATACTGAACCTAAAGGCATAGGGATACATTCACAACCTGAATAGTCAGCTTTTATTACGTATATATTGCGATGGAACTTAATCATTTGCAAAGATTGCCTACACCGACTAGGGTCAATATATATATATATATAAAAAAGGGTAACACTTTACTTATGTACAATGGATTATAAAACTATTATGAAATTAATAATGCCTTGTAATGCATTGTATGGTCTCATGAATAATTGTAACCACAGTTATAATGCATTATTCATTGAACACCTTTAGAGTATAACCCTTTAAAAAATGTTAACCAATCAATATCAGATTTAACTAGGAATGTGCAAGTATTATTATGCTTTTTAACTTTGGTAACAATTATTTATGAAAAGATATAATGCATTAGCCTATAATGTGCATTTATAAATACCTTAATAATGCATTATAAATAAAGGCTTTAAAAAGGATTGGAAGTAACTCAGCAAATATGTATCATTGGAGTGAGGAGTGTGAGGGCCATTTGGGCAGATTTCTGGCTGCCCTGCTTATTTTCACATTACCTCATGTGAACCTCGCTCCAGAACAAGACGCTATCAGTCCGCTTTAGCTGTGTGTCTGCACTAGGTCACTTACATACAGTTACTTGTCTTTTCTTCCTATGTGGACTTTGTTTGTTCTAAAATAGACATGACTGTTTTCCTAACTGAATTCCTAACTTGCAACATTCTAAAACAACATTTGGACAAAATAAATAAATTAAGGCAATTCTAAGATGGAACATCTGTAATACAAGCAGATGAACAAACCACATGCGTCACAGCGCTTGTCAAACAAGAAAAGCAAAGCGAATATCTGCACAGACCACATCACGTCACTCCCATGCAACTTTTCAAGTTTTTTACATTAACTCATGGTGTCAGTGTGTGATGAGTGTTTTCTTCTTTCCTGCAGGATGCTGTTCCCCGAGTCTCAGCGTCTAGAACTGACGGAAGAGTTGCTGCGCAGTGCTGATGTGGATCCCACACTGCGGCCCACTGAGATCTCCATTTCTGAATTCAGGGCTTTAGCAGACGCCTACAGCCAGCTTTGTAAGGAGAATCAAGGCCTCATCGACTATGAATTCAGAGAGGAGCTGAAACTGAAGCATCAGGAAAAGAGACAGTTGGGTAGCAACCGTAAAGGGCTTCACCTTCACACCACAATAGAGGAAAATGTTACTGGCAACCGCTAACTCAGGAAACAGCAGACTCTTAATGTGACATTTTCAGCAGCTGGCATGAATTGCACTTGTTTTTTGTCCTTGAATGGAGAATGCAGACAACTAGCCAGCAGTGAGGTCACAGTGGCTAAATCAGCTAAAGTAAAAAAAAAAGAAAAAGTGCATCGCTTTTGACACTTAAGCACTCTATAAGGGCTTGGTGAAAAAAGCATTTAAAAGATGTAAGGAGCTTAATAAAGTTATGGTAGAAATTTAAAAACATTGTGGAATGCTTTATAAATAGGAAGAAAAATTACATGAATCAAATCAGGCTCGATGGGCCTTATTATAAAACGTGTATGCACAGATTTGATCTTAGAGTGTGCATACATTGAAATCCACGCCAACGTTTATATTTATAAAAACGCCTTTGACGTTTCAACACAACATTTAATAAATGAGGCCCCTAGTCTATTGATCAGAGGAAGAGACGGGGTTGCCCAGAAAACCTTTATCATTTTACAGCTATATGAATGCTTTAATCATTTTACAGCTAGAGGCTGACGTCCATCTGTCAGTGAAAAACATTTGCCATAGTTACCTAAAAATAATTTGACTTTGATGAATAAATTTAACATATTCTTTTGGATACATGTGTGCTAGTAAACTTGATGTTATTTTTGTCTCAAAGGCCTTACTCTTGTCTTTAATGTTCAGACTGAAAGCTGAAACCGGGATTCATTTGTGTCATTTTACAACGTATGCACTTTATTACTTTGTGTTTATCAAACAGCAAAACAAAGTTTGTGCTTTTTGCAGGTTACAGGATGTCATTACGACAAAAATAACAATCAGACACCTTTTATTACAGTTTTTGACTGTGAAGTGTCAACGTATATAAACTCTTCAAATTAAGTCACAGTAATCCATAAAAAAACAATATTTACACATTTGACCATTCTAAGAAAAGGACAACTGCAGGCTTTATTTTAGAGGTACATTTCCATCATTGCACATTTGCACATCCTGATTGAATGTTACAGATGACCACTTTGATATAACAAAGGAGAAATTGTTAAACCATCAATCTCCTGACAGATTCTTAAACCAACCTTTTAGATAACTATTAAAATGAAAAGTATATTTATAAAAACTTGCTAATAAATAAAACATTTTATACAAAGCAAATCCATGATAAAATCCATAATAGAAGCAATGCTTGTATTTAAAGCAAGAAATACATGTATTGTCCAAAACACAAGGCAAAATAAAAAACCTGATAGAATTCGGTTCTGTAATTGGATAGCTCTTAATATGTGTGTGTGGGAAAACACACATGCCTTTGCCCTTCTTACACAGCATAACCAAGACCAGTAATTTGGTTCTCTGGTGCAAAACTGTTGCTATGTGGGCAGTTCAGTACATTAGTGCTATGGATCATGGAGCATTACTCAACACTTAATGCCATCTTTAATAAAGGTCGGTCAAACTGTCGCTCCACAAAAGAAAAAAAGACTGAATTGACTGGCCTTCAGGTGCTTCCTGATAACTTTGGAAAGGCTGCATGGGATAATGTGGCTCAACACCAGATCAAGCATACATGTGTTGAACACATGCTAATCTTTGTTCTATGAAGCTGTTGCGTTCTTTGCCTCTGTGGTGTTGTCATAGAAGAAATCCTCGTTGACCACAGAGGTCAGGCTCTGCACGCTGAACTCCTTCTCCAGTAGTGAGTTAAGATCCACGTTATTCGCCATCACCTCGGTCTGGCTGTCCAACGAGTGGCTGTGTCGACGCATGTTCACTAGGTCCACCTGGCTGCGTCTGAGGCTAGCCGTGCCTCTGCCAGACTTGCGTTCAGGAGAGTCCACTTCTGTGCTCTCTGGCTGCACACGGGGTGCAGGAGTCTGGGAGTCCTCTGTCACCCGAAGCCTGCAGAACTGGGCCTCGATGGCACTGGGATCGAGCCACTCCTGCTGGTCGATGTTCTCGTGGTCCTCATCACTGATGATGCTGGATTCCTTGAGGTCGCTCTGCTGATCCAGAGGAGCGCTGGCACTGCTGGTGTTTCCACTGCTCACACTGGCTGAATCTGAATCTGGTAGAGATGGCCCCAATGGATCATTGTTGGGGTTGGTACTGTCATTTATAGGCAGTTTAGAGAGCCAAAATCCTTGAGAAGAACCTGTGGTGCACACACAAACGCAGTCGTGGATCTTAGAGGAAGAATACTATCAAAGGACAAATATCGTCAATACATCACACCATGTCTACACTGTCGAAATGCAATGCATCATCACATGCATCTAGTTGACAAGACTACACAAGTCTCTTTGTTTTGACATTTCAGAGCAGTGGTTTTCAATTCTTGTCCAGGAGACCAACCTCTCTGCACATTTTGTATGCCTCTCTTATCCGACACAGATTCAGATCATCAGCTCATTAGGTGAGAGCTCCATGAACTGAACTTGTGCTGCGTCACAGTTCGCATACTATCCATCCTAAATTAAATAGTATTCGAAATTAGAATTAGTGTCCCAAAGCATAGTGTGTTGAAATTAGTATTCTAAAGATAACCAGATGGTCTATTTTTCCGGTTAGAATCCGAAGTGCAGATCCGTGCACACTCTAACGGCTAATATTGCCCACAACCCATTGCGCGTTGGACGAGTATTCGGTTAGAACTACAAACACAAATGAAGTGTTAAACTACAAACACGGCGGAGTCCGACAAACAAGTAGAGCGGTTTAGATAAAGGGGTTTGAGTGATTCATAATCCGTATCGAACTTGACGAAAATATATTTATTCAATGTGATCCACATTGTATTTAATCTGCAACAGCATTGAGAACTTTTGTAGTGATACATTTGGTCATTAACTTTTAATTGCATCAATATGCAAATTGCAAACACTCAAAGAGAGTTCTACGCATGAAAAACCCATGACTGGCAGATCAATGTGCTACGACACTTCTCTCCGATATGGAAAGAGATTAAATTAAATTGAATATAGAGGATTTTAACTGTGGCACTGTTTAAACTGCAAAGAAGCTGTCCTTTAAAGACGTAATTATGATGAAGTATAGTATGTCCCAAAGCTTGCCTACGTTTCTGCTACACGCTCAAAAATGTGTACTTCTTCACAAAACCAATACATAATTTTAGGGCATAGTAACAAGTAGGCAAATTGAGTGTGTCAGAAAAGAGAGACATACAAAATGTTCAGAGCGGTGGGTTTCCAGGACCAGGATTGAAAACCACTGCTTTAAAGTGAACTGACCCTACGACAGATTAATGAACAGCTGCGCTGTTACTGTCCACCATTTTGTCCATCTAATTTCTTTTTCCTTTCAATACTAGTTATCCGGAATGGCTAGTTAGTGAAGTTTTGTTCATTCTGTTCTCGAAATTAGGCAGTAATCTCAATATTTTCATTTTAAAATATTGTGATATTTTCTCCATCAAATAAAAAGATTATGACTAAAGTGTGTGTGTTTAGGCCATCATATGTGTGGATTATTTGGTTTTATTTAAAAAAACAGAAACATGCTGAATGAACTCTGGTGTGAAGCTTTGGTTTCAACATCTGGTTGTTCTGATAAGTAATAAATTATATGACATTCAGCTGTGACAAAGTTAACTTTATTTTAAGAAAAATTAAATAAACATAATTTACCCTTGTTTGCATCTGCAAAGCATCCGGTACACATTTTTCTGTGTGTTAATGTCACGTGTTAATGATACTTTTGTATTTCTCCTTGTAATTTCGCTATTTTCTCTTCTACCATATTTTTAGTTTTTTTTAAACATAACCTGAAACAAAAGCTTGTCCTTTCTAATTTATGATAAACTATCATGTACAATAACGAACAAGCCAACCTTTCGTTTTGTTTGACAGACAGCATAGCAACCCTTGAACATGAACCGATAGCATGAAAAGGGCAGCTCAGAGATTTCCTCAAAACTCTCTTAACCACTATCATATGGTTGCTATGACCATGGTTATATGTTTTAATAAGTTCTGAAGTTCAAAGCCAGCTTGCGATGTAGTCATTCTTTACCAACGGTCAACAGACTTTGAAGTCGTGCCTCAAGATTATAGCGATTGATCTGCAATGTGCAGCTTTAACACTTCCAATGTGACGCATCACAATGTTGGCCACTTCTTCCAATCTAGACACATTATCAGACGTGAGGTCACACTGACCTAGCTTAGCAGAAGCTGGCAAAGTTTTCCGAAGGGGAGTTAGTCTCTTTTTACAGACTCTCTCAGAATGTTGCTCAACTCTTTGCATGTTTCGACGCAAGTTCTCCCGCAGGATGGAACGCATCACCCTGATGATGTTGACTTTGCACTCTGGAGTGCTGCAAGTGAGACAAAATGTCAAATGTTAAGCTCTGTATGGAATAAAATGGGACACTTTACAAGTTTATAAATGAGCAAGTAGATCATTCTTACCTGCTACACAGCTGGAACACCGTCTCCGGCCGGCCCTCTTTCTGGGATTTGGTGTGGATCAGCTCCCAGATGCAGTCTGTGTCTTCAGACAGCATTAAAAGGTAAGGTTGGTTATTTTTACATTTAAAACTAACTTAATTATTACTGTCTCTATGAGCTCAAACGAGCCAGATGTGTCTCTTACCTGCAGTGTTGCCCAGTCTGACCTGTAGTGCTGACAGGGGAATGAGCCAACGCAGCTTGAATGGATCCTGATCTCCATGGACTGATCTTGAAGTTGGCTGGCAAACAAAGGATGCATATGAAATTAAAGGAATTTATATATTTTTAATAAAACTGTATGTATAAAGTCCACAACTTCAAATCATCAAACACCGTTTATAAAAAATCAATCTGCAAAACCATTTTGTTCCAAAATCTGTATTTATATGTAAAAAGGAAAATGACAACTCATATTTATATTTAGTATTGTTTTCTAAACTTGTCACAGTATAATGCATGAAAAAGAAATGACGGGACCCCATTAAGGAGCTGCGAGAGTAATTAGACTCGGAGTGAAAACAAGACTCACCATCTTCTTTCTCACTTTGTTGTTCTCCCTGTACAGCAGTATCACAGCTCTCTTAAAAACTAAGATAAATCAGAGTCAAGCAGATTTGTTAATTTTAGAAAACGACAGAATTCATTGTCTTTGAGGCTACAGAACTGCTGCCAAAACAAGCCCAACATACTTTCACAAAGCTATAAAAAGCTCTGCATAGTTCAAGCCGAGTGCCGACTTTCCCATATATTGCCTCAGAATATTTAAGAAGTAAATTTATCCATTTGCTTAAAAACTACTAACATATTAAGGTATAAAACATTTATTTTGGCACAACTAAGAATGTAATGGTTTCATGGGAAAAGAGCAAAGCCTCACCAAAAACACTCAGCTCAGGGTCCTTTTTCATACGGCCCAGTGATGGGAACGGGTTGAGCCAAATCACAGAGGAATGCATAAGGAACTGTCCCATGGAAATCTCTGTGACCTGGGAGAAAAAGAGGAAGAGAGAGACAGATGATAACTGAATATGCAGTTAAATCAGGGTATTACCCTGGTGCGTTCACTATATATGCATCTGTACCTCTTTCTCAGTGCCACTTTGCTCTGATACCAGCTGGTCAAATACTGCACCATAGTCTTCGTAGATCTTCTGCATCTCATTTATGTGGCTTGCAACTTTCTCCATTTCCTTAAGTGCCTCTGTAATAATGATAATAAACAGTTTTCTGAAATCAAAGCGCAGTATGAATGTATCTTAAGACAGTTTACACCAAAATGTTCACTGCAATTTGTAGGGGTGTAACAATACCCTCATGTCACATACATATCACAATACTGAACTCATGATACAATATTATTGTAAATAATACAGAATTATTGAAGACGAATATGCTTGCACTCTGACACTGACTAGACATATTTAAAATAATGTAGGCCACGTTTTACTGGTAACATCAGACATTTGGCATTATCAGGACCCACAAATATTCCCCCATTGCATTATTACATTATATTCAACATTATATATAGTAGTACAGGCACACAAAAAAATCTCTCACAGAAATTTTTATTTTAGGAAAATAAAACAATTCATATTGTCACTATCCACGATACATATTGTTGCATTTTTGTATTGCGATTTATTGTTACACCCCTTTGACATCATCTCGTAATGGGAATGCCCCCAAAAAATCCCTCAGTAACATTACTGGGAACAATCCCAGAAATTGTTTTGTGTTAGTTCCCCCAAAACTACAATTGTCATAGTTTACTTAACCTCATGTCATTCATGTTATTTTGAACAATTTGCACACTGGCCCCTGATCACAACGTGCTTTCATAGCATGAAAAGGGCAGCTCAGAGATGTCCTCAAAACTCTCTTTAATTCTCAACAACCCACCCACTAAATGGAAACTAGAGCAGCCCAGGTGGCGTACCTGTGAGGTGGTAGTGTTCCTCACTGTCCGTGTCGGTCAGAGACACCAGCTCGCGGAGCAGCAGGGGGTATTTCAGCACTCTCTGCACGGGTTTGATGAGGTAGGACTCCAGTGTGGTCGAGTGCTGCTTGGTGGGATTCTTTGCATTGAGGAACTCCTTAAAGCATCGATCTGTTTTGGCTGGAGAGAAAAGACAAATCAAAAACTCCAGCGCCACCCACTGAGCTAGATAGTGTTTTCTGGATGGCCACTGCAGGTAAAATGCACACAGGGCACAAAAATCCCTCCACGAGGAGGCAGCACAGGCTCCCTGACACCTCTTTAAAAACACTGCAGTGTAAATGCAACACTGCAGACAATGAACAACACCAAGGTGAGTATGAAGGGACTAGATTTTGCACGTCACGAAGCCTTTTGACCTGTCTTGGCTGGAGTTTGTGAGGGGAGTTAAGCAGCACGACAGCACGCAGAATGACTAAATGTGGTTCAAATCAAGAGGAGCTATTAGAGCAGTAATTGAGGCACTCCTCGCCCCAGATGGATTGACACTTCAGGGAGCAATTGGCAGGCAATTAACAAGACGACACAAAAAAGTCGTTTTCGCTTTGCAAACGAAAACCTTGGCACAACAGAAGCAGTGTGTGAGAATATATAATTACGAGCACTGCTGACAGACAGCGACACACACAATCCTGCTGTCGTGCCTGCGTTTCATGTCCTCACCCTGCAGTGGTTAAACAGTGTGTTGTGTTTTATAGCCATTACAGTGCAATTTCTGGGGTTGCTCAGAGGATCGCTCTCATCTTGTAATGGGATGAATTAATAAGGAGGCCATGGTACAGTTTTCCACTTTAAATGTGGGCAGGGCAGCCTCTCATTCATTTCTTACTAGGCAGATTGCCCGAGATGGAGAACCAGGCTAATGTTGGACGCAAACATTAAGTTCAACATTTATAGCCGCTAATCATTAATACTCTGTAGATTATGATGAGAAGATAAACCAACAACGGCTCAAAACATCCCAGGAAGGACCGACACAGATTGGAAGTCCAACTGCATTGAGTTGGATAAATTCTTCTATATTTAATAGAAATATTATATTCTATTGCTCACAGATGAATCGAGTTAGGAGTAATGCTGTACCTCGTTCCAGAACCTTCTGCACTTTAATGTGGTTGGCGCAAAAGCCGCTGTAAAGTTTGAAGTGCTCTGCGTAATACAGAAACGAACCACCCAGTGAGAAGAGCAGCTTCTAGGTAAGGAAAGAAAGAAAGACAGCACTGAAATCAAGAAGCAAGCATGATCAAGAAGTCTTTCGCTGGAGTCAGAATCACTTTGAGCAACAGTTTTAAGGTTACCCATCCCACAAGTCATTCTTGATTTTCATCCATGAAGCACAAAAGTTTTGCAGTGAATATGCTCGAGCTGCTCCTTATCATAATTATACAGAGATCCAAAACTGACAAAAAATCATTAAGAACAATATACATAGCCTATATGACTCAAGTCATACTCAATTTTAAGCTTTTTAACTGAAAATCTTTCCCTCATTTGCATTTGCACATTCAAACTTGGCATGCGAAGCCATGGGTTTCCACATTTTGTGACTAAATTAATCAACCTTTTTGTGTTCCATGGAAGAAGAAAAAACTTGAGTAAGTGATTTCAGAATTAAAAAAATGTGGTAGATCTATTCCTTTACCTTAAAAAAAATCTTTATTCCCCAAACAGGGAGCTCTCTACTAAAATCTCATATATTACAGACGAGAGTATGAATGAAAGCCATGTTTGAATTGTCCACCTTGAATTGCGCAGGGGTCTCGAGCGTGTGGAAGTTGGGGGAGGAACTGATCTTCTCCTCCAGGGTCTGCAGGAAAACTCTCTGGAAGTCCAGCATCTCTGGAAGGCTGCCAAAAAGACTTTCCATCTGGAGAAAGGAAACCCACAACCATTAAACAGAACTTTCAATATTTCAATATTAATTCATTAAAAACAACATGCAAGCAAGGGATTT
Source organism: Meda fulgida (assembly GCA_030578275.1). Taxonomy (NCBI): domain Eukaryota; kingdom Metazoa; phylum Chordata; class Actinopteri; order Cypriniformes; family Leuciscidae; genus Meda; species Meda fulgida. Next base: position 6,509,804 of record CM060632.1, on the reverse strand, counting down.
CAGTGTGCAAGGCTGTTTAACAAAAACTTTAATATAAAAGTGAAAATTACATAACAGGGTACAAATTTACAGGTAGTACTTCACAGAAAATGGACTCGTTTCAGCTGTGCTAGCATTGACTTTCTAACACAGGCCTCTTTCTAAATTGTTATTGCCACCCACATTGTCACAAGTAACTTAAGAACCAGCGCTAAAGCCACTTTATGGTTAGTCCTTGTCTAATGTGTGCAAGGACATGCTCAAGCCTCCATTAACGGGGCTTTAATATGGCCCACTTCTCAGCACATATTGACTGATCTTTCCTCAGGGACATCCTGAGCCGTGTCAGGGTCATATCCAGTTCACTGGGCGGCAGTCTGAAAACTGGCAAGTTAAATCTGTGAGTCTTTGGCATCAGTCACAGGAGAAGGGAAAGTGGGGACATGCAAGCTTGTGGCAAATGAAGCTAGATTTATCACTGTGCTGTCTGTCATCTCAACTCAATCTAACACTGACCCCTTCAATCTATCTCCAGCATGGGGTTAGCTTTACCTCGTCTTGGGTGAGAAAGGTCTCCTTTTGTAGGGGCTTCAGGTAAATTTCGAACAGGCAGTTCAGGTCCTTTATAGAAGAAACAGAGGAGAATAAGACATCCTGAGCACTCTTTGAATTAGCTTTTCACATCTCCAGAATTGTGTTTACCACATTATATCCACCTGTATATGGCTAATATAGTATCCTCATACTGTCAGTTCATAAATTTAATGTCTGAAAAAAAAAACTGTTAGGAAAAGGGATTGGCTGGATTGGAAGAATTGAAGAAGGAAGATTGCCTTATTAACTGAATAATATAATCTTTTTTGGCAAACCCATTCATTCGTGTTTGCTGGATAACAGGTGTAATATAAAATAGCAATATATTACACATAAACCTCTGTCACTATGCAATAATGAATGTGAGGTGAATGCTCATATTCATAAAGTTTACATTCAGAGTGATATCGCAAATAAAATTGTTGTGTTGGACGGGCTCTGATGTAACTACATCATACACATTTCCTACTATTTGATATCGTACAAGGTTTAAAACATTTAAATGACATATGATACACGAATGAGTGTAAACTTTATGAATGAAACGAGCGGAGCACGATCGCAAATCAAATTGCCTTTTGTCAAATCTCTGATTTCTGAGAGATGCACAGAGTGATCAACTAAAATACTACATACACATTTTTTACTACTTGATATGTTTATTCAAATGTTTTAAATCTTTAATGATATATCTGAATTGAGTGTGTAATGACTCCAACCCCTACCTAAGATGGAGTAACATTTTTAGTGATGCAACGAAATTATTCTTTTTTTTACTGAACCACTGAAACTGAAATCAAAGTTTTCATTTAGCTTAAAAAGTGAAACCAAAAATAAATGTTTATTTAATCATTTATCAATCCCATCCATTAATTTATACCATGGTCTGTCTGAATACTCGATTTAATCAGTTTCTATCAATAACAAATTTAACTTAATTAATTATTAATGAACTTAATTATTAATGCACTGCTTTGCACACACAGACATTAAACAATTACGGCCGTTTTTTACCCTTCCAGTTAAATACTGCACTGCAAACATCTTTAACTTGTCAATGCTGGCAAATGACAATGAAATAAGCGGGATGATCCACAGCTAGCTGTGCTTTAAACAATTTGAATGCACAACCACTATGCTTTGCCTCCACGCGTGCACTAAAATTGTTTAATGCACAGCTTGCCATGTATTATCCCTTACGTACTTAACCCCTGACTGTCACCGTCCCACAGGTGGATGCCATTATATTTTTAAAACAATAATATCTTAGTAATATTGACAATACTATATTTCATTTGAAAGCTTACAATCTAGTTTTCATATTTGGTGGCTGTTTTTTAAAATAAATTACAGAGCAGTAATTTATCAATTTGCAACAAGAATATTTCATATTCATTAGGTGTGTTAAGACCTTTATTTTGAAATAGCAATAAACATGAAAAATCATGAAAGATTGGTAGAAACCTCAGTTTGTTTTCATGCCAAGAGTTCAAAAGATAACACCAATTCAATTGTATTAGAAAAAAAGGTCTGAATATATTTTAAATATAAAGAAAAATATTATGGATTCTCGATTTGTGATGCGGCTGCGAGCTATATTGCACATATGTACTATTTTATGTGTTTATTAGAGGTTGAATTCAAATCAAATACTGTCAAACCACCCATACTACTTCTGAATAGGATGTCTACTTCATAAACTGTATGAAAATTATGGAAATACATGGTTCAGATTACTCAAAACATATATGAAAATGGAGGTGCCCTTATATGGTCAGTAAGGAAGCCTGGCTGTCCATCTAGTGAAAAAGTTTGGTACTGCGGCCAAATAAAATCTTACTGAAAGATCATTTTTGAGATATCAACCTAAAATTTGGAACACAATTTCTTAAGATTTTTGGCATTCATTTTATTGCAGTTTTAGAGTAAAATCTATTTTGTAATATATATATATATATTATATAAAATATAAATAACTAATTTTACATTGTTCATTATTTTACTTCTACAATAATCTGGCAAGTGTCTTCTTTAAAACAAGACCAACCATAGGTCTATATTCCAAAGCATTCTTGAATTACAACCATTTAAGTTTGGATAGTGATTTTCATGTCTATGGGGGTGACAGTTAAAGGGTCAACTCTCAAATAAAGGCTGAATTGTCTATAAACATTTCAATCATGATAACTCTCGAAATAGTTTCAGCATGTTATTGAATATGTTCATGTATTTGGTCTTGACAGACTAGATCTGCTACGCTGCTGCAGAGCAATTATGGCCTTGCTTCTGCTAATAGATACACAGATGCGCTGCTGTGAGCATGTAAGACATGTTGCTGCTGCATAAATACACATACATAAATCCCATAGCAGATCTAGGCAGGGGGAGCTGGGGGAAGTGGAGGGTTTAGAGGAACTCTGATTTTTGATTAACTCTGATGCATTCCTTTTTATTAACACTGAATTTAAGTTAAAAAAGCAACATTTTGAGTAAAAAGCTAAGAAAATCGCGTTTCGAGTCCATCAACACCCCTAATGCTCGCACAGTCCTATAGCTTGTCCAGGGTCGACATTTCATTCAAAAGCATTAGGCAGATTTGATTTATATGCTTTTTAATGTTGATTATTGCATTATTTTACACTAGCATCTACTCACAGATATATGCTGCGTCTCAATTCGCCTACTTATACTACGCCCCAAAAGTATGTACCCTTTTTGTGAAGAAAAAGTAGATACTTTTTAGTGTGTAGCGAAAATTCTACAAGCTTTGGGACATACTATCACGTCATACATACGTCTTTAACGGTTACTCTGTCACATCCTGACACAGTAAACTGACCTGTCAATCATCTTGTCACAGTTAAAATCCTCTAAAATCAGAGAGAAATGCAGGAGCGCGTTGATCTGCAGTCGCTGGTCTGTCATGCGGAGAACTCTCCTCATATTAATGCATTATGACGCATTTAAAAGTTAACGGCCAAATGGATCTTTATAAAAGTCCACATTGTTATTTCAGATGAAATATAACACGGATAACATTAAATAAATATTTTTTTAGCAGGTTAAACATTGATTAGTCACTCAAATCTTTATCTGCACCATCGGTCACACAAACCTGCCATGTTTTGTAGTTTTTTAGCACATTTGACTCGTTTTTGTAGTTCCTCCTACAAAGCGCAATGGGTTTGTGGGTAATATTAGCCTTTATAGGCTACGTCTAGTGCACGGATCCACACTTTTCAGCATACTATGCTTTAGGACACACTTGTTCTAATCTCACATACTATTAATGATGGATAGCATTGAAATTGAGACGCAGGGATAGCTTGTTTCTGCTTCTTCTTCACCTGTGTTTTGATCAGAAGATTCAGTACTCTTTCAGAAGATGCCTAAAAGCGCACCCTTCCGTATATAAAAGTAAAAACACAGAAAGCCGTGAAAAGGAAGAGATAATTGTTCATGTGTGCTCTGTCACACCATCTGACTCCACATTAAAGAGGTTCAAAACGACATTTATTGTTTGAATTTTGTTATAAAATTGACAGAATTTGAAAGCTCTGATTTTGTTTCATATTAAAAGTAATTGGTTGTGATGGTTTAAAGCAAAGCCATTAATCAGGGATATTCCTGTCACCGATACAGTAGGTTTAAACAGCCAAAGTCTTCCCCTGACACCTCCAGACCCTGTGCCATGTGCGGCGGCCATGTTAAAGCATCGGCAGACTGTCGGTGCATCAACCTCAACATTCTCATTAGGCTGATTTATAGCAGTCCACCAGTGCCGATGCAGCATATCACAGACAAATAGCTCCAGCGCAGGACCCCCCACCACACACACACACACACACACACACACACATCACAGGCCGCTGGAATAATCAGACACCTATTAACCATGTAGAGCACATTACAACAGGACACTTTTAATGCCATCTAAAGGTTCACTCTGAACATCTGCAGTGTAAAACTAGCATATGATCATTTATGTGTTGCCAGTCTCAGTATTACTGAGGAAACAGATGAGGAGGGTATCTTTTCAGTTAATTAATAGGCGGTCCTTCGGGACTCTATTCATCAAACGTGTTTTTATTAAAACAGCCATTTTTACCTTATAGGTCAATCATTAATTTGAGGTGTGACTTCCAGATCTACATAGCTCCAGATAAATCTGTGAAACGGTTCCGCTTTAATGAAGTCGAAGTATAGTACAGATGACTACATGGATTTCTACTCGACGTGAGAGATCATTTCTTTCTGCCGAACTATGTTAATAGGGGATTAGAGGGTCAGTTCTCACCTTTACATAGGATTTTTCTGTGTCCACTAATTCCTGGATGACCTTTCGCAGTCTCTCTGTGGCAGACATGTGACGCGGACAGGGCCTGAGCATGGGGACCTCTGGCCCCGTTTGCTCCTCCTGGCCCTCCATCAGACCCCCAGAGCCTTCCTGGAAGGAGTTGTACAGCGAACACACTGTATCCACACTCTGCAGGAGACACAGTTAAGATAAAATTAAATTAGACACCAATGTCAACCAATTAAATATTTAGGAAAACAAATAGATTACACACACACACACACACACACACACACACACACACACACACACACACACACACACACACACACGTATAGGATTTTTGGATTTTATTTAAAGGTGCAGTGTGCGATTTTTAGCGGCATCTAGCGGTTCGGTTGCGAGTTGCACTAATGGCTCAGTACACTGCTCACCCCTCCCTTTCGAAGAAGCTACGGTGGCTCAAACGGTACAAACATATCGTCGTCTGAGACAGCAGAGAATAGCCAGAGTAAGCTGCAAGAGTGTGTAACATTGTCACTGTTTCTGTACCACAATCCATTATAAACCACATCATGGATAAAGTTAACAAAACCATAGTCAGGTGAGGATCAAGGGTCTTAATATATAATATAATAATAGTAATCAGCTGATTGTCTCCCGAACGTAACCAGCACATTTCTCCCCACATAGCAAACCCATAACACAGCGAGGGAGAAGAACCACATGAAACTATGCAACTATATATTTTTTCTAACAGGGTAGTAAAAGTTTACCTGGCTAATATGAGCTGGCTGAGCTGGTTAAAGCGTAAAGCCTTGTTTAAACTCGACGCGTCCGCATGAGCGCAAAGGTGCGCGCGGCAAAAATGACATGATTGTAACAGCGTGCGCGCCTCCGCATCCCCTAGACACCATTTACTACACACAATAGGCTTTTTTTCTCTGATTTTGAAAACTAATCGCGATCAACTTAAAATGCTTCCAAGATCGACTTGTCGACCGCGATTGATCGGGTTGGTGATTCCTGTAACTGTTTTACAGTCAATGAAAAGAGTACTAATCAGCTGTCTCACGAACGTAACCAGCACATTTATCCCCACATAGCAAAGCCATAACACAGCGAGGGAGAAGAACTAAGTTCCAACTACATATTTTACACCACTGACAAGGGAAGTCACTACTCACTATTTCTAGCTTTCTGCGGCTTCTCTTTCAAGGTGGTGACGAAACGCGCTCTGTAGCGCTGTGTGTTCGCTGTCGGCTACGGTAGAAACATGACGTCACAATATGTCGACCTTCATAGAGGGGGGTGCCCGCAGTTATGTAGATATAAATGTCTCATTCTAAGGTAATAAAAACATTACGGTTTATTAAGTAAGTTCTTTATACACCACTGAAAACATAGATAAGGATGTCATATTGCATTTCTGTTAATAGATACTCAAAATTATTACACATTGCACCTTTAAATAAGACAGAAATCATGAGAGAAGAGAGAGAGGAATTGGAACGGGAAAGGACCTCGAGTCAGGACTCAAATTTGGGTGGCATGAAGTGCAACCCCACTGTATGTCGGAGCGCTTGCCCACACGGCTATGGCTCTGATCTTTGAAACAATTTTCACTCACCAATTCCGTCAAAGACAATTGACAATTAGCATACAGTTTGGATTGGCGGTATGGTTCTGTTTTGGGTAACATGCAGCCTAGCATGGATAAGAGCAGGGAGAGCAGCGATAAACAGAACCAAAGCAACATTAATGATATCTGCAATACATTCATGTTTTTGATGACAATTACATTAAGGACTGAGGCTAAATCCTGACTGTGGACAAGAGAAGCAGCACAATGAAATCAGCTGGAGGATAACTGGCAACTTAAATAGGAATGCTGTGATTGCCACCATATTCCTATATAGACGTGAATCAGCTGATGCGAACTTGACTAACGTGACCTGCCAGAACTGACGCTACACTTGATTATAAAGAAATAGTTCACTTGATGTTCACTTGAGTAAAATGAAAATTCTGTCATCATTTACTCCCCCTTAAGTGGTTTCAAACCTGTATGAATTTCCTTCTTCTGCTGAACTCTAATGAAGATATTTTAAAGGAATATCGATAACCAAACAGTTGATATACCCCATTGACTTCCATAGTATTTTTTTTCCTACTATGGAATTCAATGGGGTAAATCAACTGTTTGGTTACCGACAATCCTTTATAAATCCTTTATACATATATCCCTTAAATATCTTCCATTGTGTTTAGCAGAAGAATTCGTTTGAAAGGTTTGAAACAACTTGAGGGGGAGTAAATGATGACCAAATTTTCATTTTGAAGTGAACTATCCCTTTAAGTAATATTAGTACAGCAGAAGCAGTAATGATGGAAGGTTAGAATCATATAAATAAAATAGTAATGAATATAATAAAAATATATACCAAAACACATTTCCATTTTGTCCCAATTAGTTTTCATACCATTATTTTTTCAATATTATTGATTATTATAGTAATCAATAATCAATATTATAGTTAGTTTTTGATAAATAACCAAATAATTGAATTGTCTTCTGAATCCACACCTCTGATCTGTGTTTAAAAGAAAGAGATAAGCCAAAAGACATTTACCTACTGTACCTACTATATAATTAGAGCTGGGAAAAAGTTTTTACCTGCAATTACCTTTTGTTGTTTAACTAATTAAACTAAATTTACGAAGCATATTTTTTGCCAATTCCTGAAGAAGCTAATGCTAATTTAGTGTGAAACTGCTAAACCCCACAGCGTCACTGTGTGATCCAGCTCTCAGATGGTCCACTGGATGGACGCTGCTCACGCCTGCTTCTGATGGACGAGACCCATGTACTGTATGCTGGGCCACCAGTCTTGGATGATGTCAGTAAACTTCCATTTATCATTTATGGGATTAAGACACACTGGTGTTAAGAGTGGAAATATATATGAACAATTGCGTTTTATCAACAACAAAAAAAAATCGATGGTCAAATAAAAATACTGATACCAAAATGTTTCAAATAGTACTTGTATTAAATTGCTTGAATGAAAATGAATGTGCAATATTGTACAGCATAAACATCAACAAACACATTTTTTAAAAGGTACAGCTAAATGAACCCATATTATAATGGGTTTATATGAACATTATTTTAAGTTCATTTAAAAAACTTGTAATAACATGTTCTGTAATTACAGAAATCTGTGATTTATTAGTTATTTTTTAATCGACAAACACACCTTGTTATAATTATGAACACATTTTAAAGTATTGTTTATTTCAGGGGGTTTGTGATGCCCTTTTCCAGGGCACATGATCTTCCTATTCCAGACACATCTAAACATCACAGACATGCTGTTAATAATTGGCCAGTGTTTCGAAAACATATAGTCTGAATCCAGTGCTTTAGTGTGAGTAGACCTAATGACAGTTTAAAGACAGAAAACTACTGGACTAAAAGAAAAGAATAAACATGTCAATGTCATTCTCATGTCCAAATGAGTCATTTAAGTTCAAATGTCATGTGTTTTATTAAATATGAAACAAATGTATGTTACACTACACAAATGACAGTTCGTAAATGGAAAATACAGTTTTTAGTGCAATATAGAGTAAATATTAAAAAGTCCTTTAGTTCTCCACTTCAGTGCATTTTGGGAAAACACAGGCCTATTTGAAAGCTTTCCCTAGCCGTTGTGAAGAAACAGTGTGGAACATGATGAGCAAAGATGACAGAAGTGGTCCATATAAGAAGTGTGCAAGCATTACATAATTTATGCTGGATCTACACCCCAGAGACCGTAGCTTAAACATTGTGATCGGTTTCAAAATAATACGACACTGATGACTTGGAGGGTCACATCTCACAGCACTTACACTGGTAAGGATCGCAGCCAAGTTCTTAAGGTCGTACATCAATACAAACAGCAATATCGCTTTCAGTGAATGCCTCAAATAAAGGCTTCAGCATCTCAGTTTCAGCTCTCAGAGAGCTGTGAACAAGTGAAACAGCTGACAAGGACAGATCTGTGACCACAGGGGACAAAAACAACACCAAAGCCCTTTTCTGGCTTTAAACCAGACAGACAAACTCCATATTGAACAGAGCACATACATCCTGCTTCTGCAAAAAATATATAAACTCAGCACTTTGACCTGTCTTAACATGTACGTTAACTTGAGTCCAGCTGACCAAAGACCTTACAACAAACGATCAATATACAGGAAACAGAGAGCACTGCAAAGTGTGTTTGTGTGAAATGAGTCGTGACTAAACCAGAAGAAAAAAAAAGAGAAAATGGGATCTCACAGATTGTTCTGCAGTTGGGTTTACTAATTACAGACCGGCCACTCCAGAGACCACGTGCAGCAGCGGCTTCAAAGTCAGTTTAGTGTACCGAGAGACAAAGAGCAAGAGGAATAGGTAAAGCTCAGCCCAATCGTCTGACAGAAAGCTTAGCTGTGGTAGAACCACCCAAAGTAAACACCGGGGCTCCCGGGACACCTTCTCAGACATTAGTTAAACAGAGATTAAGAAGCCTCAAAAACACTGCAGTGAAAAATCAACATTATGCCTCAGCATATAGGTTGCATGAAATATGGATTGTGGACACATCTTGCAATGATATGAAGCATAAATAGCATGGACTGTATGCACACAAGTAGAAAAAAACATTAATGAATATGTTGAAACAGCAAGCGAGCAAATTTTAGGCAGAGTGGGGTAAAATTTGTCAGTGAGTAACCTACGGAGGTGTAATCTAGCTGCATAATTTTTGTCACATGACCCAACAGTATACTTAGAAAGGGCCCTCATATGCATACATAGTACCATGGCTTGACAAATGTGAGTGGATTTCAGCAGTGGCGTGTAACACGGTCACTCCTACTAGCCACTTTGGCGGGTTTCATTTTATATATAGCCTAAATAAAAAAATATCATAAATTCTAGTCTTTAAAAAGGCACCTGAAATAATAAACTAACAGCAATGCTGTCAAAAATATTGATTTTCAATACATAGATACTGAAATAACTGAAACGCTTGCAATATTCATTTTCTGCAGAATAGATACAAAACACCAGCTGCGCTTTCTCTCTCTCATCTCTCTGACAGCGAGTGACACACAAACCAACTCTCCTCAGTCACTCCTTTCTTTTGCTTCAGATGAATATTGTTGGTGTTACAAGGGCTTGGATTTCGGCGTGGGATTGAGCATACTACACATCATTTTACTAATTCCCTCAGGGTTTGTGTTCAAACACAAAGTGTGCAAGCATAAAGCAACTCTCAGTATTAAATCGAGTTCTTTTTGCTGCTTATTGCGCATAAATGGTGATAAAAAGTGACACCAGCCTAAAATATACCAGCTGACAAATTATGAGATAATGAAAATATCTATAATACAGTTTTTCCCCATGCTGAGTGGTTAGAAACTTTGGAAAACCACTAGCCACAGTGGCTGGTGAGCAAAAAAGTTAATGTCAAGCATAGTAATACAAGTTATTTTTCTTCATGACAGGTCAAATTTGATCTTTTTAATAAACGTATCCAGGTATAAAAATATCTATCATATATGTTGGTGAATTGTCCATGTACTGTATAAAATCATGCCAATTGTTTGGCTAAAGATTGGCAATGAATTATCAAATGAAGCATCTGGTATCTGCTTTGGGGTAAGTTGTGTCAGTGGCTCAACTAAGCTTTGCTAACAAACACAATACAACATACAATTACAAAATGATTTCACTATATTCAGATATACTGAAAATTATTTCTTTTCCTGTCTGACTGACAATAATGTGGATAAAACTTCGGTATGGGATCAAGAGTTAGTAAATTAGTAAAAAACTAATGTTAGTAAAAAAGTTGTGGCACTGAAGAACTATTTTATAGACACTTTCTTCAAATTTCAGTTGATAACAGTTAACCAGAAATTGAATTAGAATAGTACAAATCAGTATAAAAAAATAAATAAAAAAAATAGTCCTGTCATCATTTACTTTATGAATTTCTTTTAAAAGACATTTAAAAAGTGAATGGGGTCTAATGGGTGCAAATTAACATTGGACCCCATTGACTTTCATAGTATATCTGTGTTTCCCAGAAAAAAGAAATGCAAACCGTTTTGGAATAACATGAAGGTATCTAAATTATAGCAGAATTTTTGGCTGAACTTTATTAGCCGAGTCTTTCCAATGCTCTCACGTGATATACTCTTAACAGCCAAGATTTTGGATATAATAAAAACTCCAAACACATCAATAAGAGGCCGAGGGAGGCAGGAGACATCATGCTGACGCATTAATGGAGCACCTGTAGAATAGGTGGGAAAGCCCAGCCCGGCACAGACAGATAACAGTAATTGTGGCACCAGGAGGTTAAGAGACGTTCTGCAGGTTGTGAAGACCCCATACAAGTTCCTGTTAGCCTCACGAAAGCACCTGAAAATGATCTGTGAGGCTCTCCTCATGACACACACATTTACGCTGAGTGTGAACTGGCAGTATAAATGCAAGTCACTGTGAGAATCTGACCAGCAAACAGGGCAAACCACCAAATATAGATATAGAATTACAGAACGGTACTTCATAGTGCTAACATAAAATGTCTGTTTGCATGCTAGGTGTTTTAAATATCTAATTAAGATATTATAAATGAATTGTGTGAAGGTGAAAAAGACATGCAACACAGTGCAAGACATAACATAGTTGAAAGCATCAGTTCTGGTTTTCCCTAGATGACGGCTCATCCAGTGCTGTGATACCGGCTGTCAAAAAGCATCAGTCTTACAATCTATCCTACTAGACAGAAAATGTTCACAGCTCACGGTTTGAAGAGGAGCAAAGCATGCGATCCGAATGACAAAATTGGCCCCACTCAGACCTTATTAACATCTGTTTCAGGTTATCTGAATGCGATGGACAACACTAAATAAAGACAGGGTTCAATGGATTTTGAAAATGCTTTACCATTTAATCATCAAAGACTCTTTTGGAGGTGGTCAGGGCACATCTGGTCACAACTGCATTTGTAGCAGAGGCATGTGGAAGCAGTGCCTAATCATTGTTGTTTAAATCATTTTTAAAATCACTGGTTTTCTAAAGCACTCTTAGAGAGTAAGCGCATGACGTGACCATCGGCCATCAGTGACTGTGGTTACGCCCACTGAGCGGCAGAAAGACTGAGCAGCATTGGTTTTCAGCATGAATGCCGCGAAAAAAACACAAAACACATCTAAAACGGGAAAGAGCTTTGCGATTGACCGTCCAAATAGGTTTAACAATAAATCTGTGGTATATTTTTACAGACTGCTGAAAGCTACAGAACAGAGAAGCAAATGCAATTCATAAAAAACAACTGGACTGCAGGCAGCGAAAGGTGGATTTGCAGTTATCATTTTATGTCAATATGCTGAATTTAGGGGTAAAATCATACACTATATTTTATATTGTTATATATTGTATTGACAAATCATCAATTAAATATTTACCATCGTATATTCGTTATAATTGGATGTTTTTAAATAAACACTGACAAAAGGGCTGGACAATATAAATATACAGTATATGACATTGATATAAGTGATCACCCGGATATAGACCTACCTATAGTATTTATATAAAGCGATTCGAAACACGATTCATGGCTGCATGTCAATATCCATGGATCACTAAATCTTTGGTAAGTTGTAAGGAACACTATATCGAGTCCAACCTTTAGTTTAAACTGAAAATCGTTTTCACAGTTTCCCCTATTAAATGCAGTCACCGAGGAGCTGTTTTGCCACTCAGTCCGGCTGAGAGTGTGTATTCCGGCGGGAAAGTGACATCGATGCATTCCCTCTATCTAAATGCACTGCTTTTCCCACCTCTGCCTAGTATCCCGTCTTCTCAACACACATACACACTCTACAAAAATCTGCCGCTTGTTTACAGTGCATGTAGCCTACGCTCCAGTGGAAACAGACGTTTTAAAGCACCTTCTCTTAATCTATTCAACAGCGTAAGGAATATGTGTCTACATGAGTTTCAGAGCTCTGCTTTCTGCAGAAACCCTGGAATAAGCCGTTTTCTGAAGTGCGTGTAAACGGGGTCACAGTCCAACAGCGGATAAAGATTCAGAGGGATTTCACTATGCTCTTATAGAGCTACTAAAACACCACGAATGTAAAGAGCATAACTCGAAGTACAGGGGCGAAAAGTCATGTGAGAGGAGGCAGTGCTTCTACTAAACTATGATTTGCTCATTTCCCTGAATAGGTCAAACTGGTCGATAATCTAATTATAAAGTAAACAACTTATTCACTTATATATTTCCATTTTTAGACGTGCACAAGTACAAATAACAGCTACACGAAATGTGCGTTTTTGTTTCAATAAGTACTGTTTATGGTTTTATTTTTGAAACGATGTTTAAAAATGCATAAATTATTCAAAATTAAATAAATTAATTTAAAAAAAATATTTCATATTGATATAGAAATACAAAAGTATAACAGCATTATTTGGTTATTTATGCTGTCAGGTAAATGGTGTTCCATCAACCTATAACCCAGAAATATATTTGTAACAAACTTTAATAAGCCATTGTTAACATTAAATAGGCTCAGTATAATATAATACACAATTTATTAGCCAAATAAGCTATGTAATAATTAATGCAAATAACCCCTTAATTAAATAATTCCATTAATAATAAAAAAATACTCTTACTGCAGGATCAATATTTTATATAAGGATCAATTCTCTCAAACACCAATCAGTATTTCAAAATTGATCTGCCCTAAAAGAAATGCAATCAAGCGGTCAATAAAGACACCTTTGAGATGCCTTGTCTCTGAACCCTCATGTTCTGACCCATAAACACACTCACCATGAAAAGCAGCCTATAAAGTATCCTCCAGGCAGCTATGGCCTGGTATTTTGTCCTTTTGGCCAGAGAACTGCTCTTCCTTCTAATCTTGCCCACCCTGAGAGTTGGCATGTTTGTTGAGTTACTCTTCAGCTCTGGTCGTGTCACACACTCTCACTCAAGACATGTCTCCTTCCTCCAACTGCAAGTCAACCATCAAGCATTTCTATAATTCTAAGTGTTAGGCTAGTTTTCTTTTTTCAGCTTAGGGTGCTTTCTAAAAATCGATCACTAGCAGGTTTTGTGGACGTACGAGCAGCTAGACTAAAACTGCTGCTGTCCACTGAAATCTGCATATCAATTGCTGGCTCGCATGACCCCGCTGCAGTTTCCAGAGAGCATAATGAAGCGCTCAGACAGTTTGCAAACACTACCAGAGGCCTATAGCCTTTCAATAACATCAACACAATGGAAACGTTTCTGGATGGCCTGTGAACACTAAGGCTAACATGACCATGCATGCTGAAAGGAGAATTGTCTGAAAATATTAACCAGAACAACACAGTTGAGAGGAGAAAGAAAAAGACATCCATATGATTTTATTCTTTTAAAATGCAATCTGCTTTTCTAACGGTATCAAAATAGTCTGAAGTTTTCCATAAACATTGAGCATGAACTCTCCTCATTTTGGCCCTGGGCTATAACACAGCTCCCGGGCAAATATCAATATTCTTCGAAGGATTAATGTGAAAACATTTCAAAATTACATGTGTTGCCTGGTTCTGCGCAGTAGACAAAAATCTACCAATATGATGCCTGTGGCGTCTCAGAGAGTGGTTTATTTCACATACAGGTCGTGTAACACGAAACCCTGGCAGGATCTCAACAACACAAACACCTGCCAGTCATCCTTAGATCAAAACTAACCTTTACCCACATCTGTCAATGGTGTGAATTGAGAAAATGTAATAAATATAAATCAACATTTTTTACCAGCCTAGCCATGAAACAGTATTTTATTAATAAATATATTTTGTTGCCCTTGCTGTTACTAAAATATTTGGCAAACAGCTCAGATACAACCCCCGAGCAAGTGCTAGTGACACTGACAATAAATCAGAAACTATCACGGGTTTACAAACAAGTAATAATACAGTTAAGGCTGATTTATACTTCCGCGTCGGACCTACACCGGTGCCCAAATGCTATAGGCTACGCGTTGATTTTCATTTATACTTCTGCGTCGATGTCCGCGTTTACGAGCAATTACACGCAGAGGGAGCATGTGAAACCCGAGGGAGGGGTTCTAGCAGACCAATCACAGCGCTTGCGTCCGCGTAGAATTGATGTGTTGTTACATTTTTGGAGAGGTACACGTCAGGAGACGCCGTAGGGTACGCGCGCTACACACAGCCTACGGCGTAGCTACGCCGTGAGTTCGACGCAGAAGTATAAATTGGGCTTTAGCAACCAAACATTACATCACCAATATGCAAGCCAAGTCAAGTCAAGTCAAGTGTAATATAAATTGTATCAAAGCAGCTTCACAGTATCAATCAAATGACATAACAATGTTTGTTTCTTAGTGGAAAAAACATCCACGTTTGGTAGGGCTGATCAATGGTATTAATGCTTGGTTAATTAATTTGAATATCCCCAAATTAGCTGCAAGCATGTTGGATTAATACCAAATGAGGTGAGCCCATAAATTTGGATAAAGCCATGTCAGTTTGTATTCTATCTTGCAATCTGACACCCAATTTCCAGTGAATTGGAATGAAACAATATTTCATAAAGTATTTGAACGGACCAAACTTGGAATCTCTAACCTTTATGCTCTTCCTTTACTGCAGGTAAAGTTTAAAAAAGCACTGTAAACCAGATACTTTTATACCAGTCATGACAGAAAGTTATTAGAATTAGGTAAATTACAAATTCTTGGGATTCCGACATTAATAGTGTGCATTTGTATAAGCTTTTATTATTTTGTGGGTATCAGTCTTAATCAACGTCAATTGTATAACACATGTTGTGCTTGTTAGGCAAGGCAAAGCTAAGCGCGGTAAGTTGAGCTTGTTTGTGTAGCACAATACACACACGTCGGATATTCAGTTTCGCTTTCCCTGGCAGCACAACAAATATCAACGTCTTGCTTGTGCGGAAGATAAAATGTGCTCTTCTTTAGAACATCAAAAAATAACAAGAGAGAGCTGCCTCTGCCATGATCTTTCCCCTAAGTTCTCTAAAAGTGCAAAGTGGGATATATTTTTGGGGCATATGATTAATACTTCTTAATGTAACCTTCTTAAAAAATTCATAAAGTCAAGTTCTCCACAAGGCCATTTTTAGAGCTGCGCAACACACTATTGACTCGCTAAACCAACACTACACAAACAGACTTGAATTTGTAACAAAACTTGATCCATAAAACAAAAGGAAATTCTACAAGTACAATCACTGAGCACTTCAAACTTCTCACTTTATTAGCTGAATGAAATAACAAATAGTGGTGGCTTCTCTAAGGTTGCAGGAGAGCGACTGTGGGAGGCAGAAGGATTACGGGTCTTGTATGTTTGCCAAAGAGAAGTATTAACCTAATTTGGCATATTCTGTGTGCAAGGTGTTAAACTAATGCTAACTCCCCTCCTCAACAAGTCACCACCAACAAACAGCTAGTAACTCTTGCACCACTTAAAGTCTGGCATTCTCATGGTATTGTGTTAATATCTGCAAACCGAGGCATTTCCAACTAACAACAAGAGCTTGCACAAGAGTGCTGCTCATACAACAAAATAAAATAAAAATGTATGAGAAGCCGAGAGGATGTAGTGTCCCTGGAGAAAGCAATGGCCATTGCTCAGAGGAAAATGTCCTGTCACAGGGCAGTCGAGCTCTGACAGGCTGTGATTCATCCCTGAGGTTACAGCAATTGTGCCATGTAGCCATCTTCTTTTTAAAGCCCGATAAATAAAGACACACACACATAAATCAACATGGATAGCCATGCAACCCAAATGGCACTTGCAGTTATATGCTCTAGTGCACACTTTTGACTGTTATTATTCTTCAGCATCCAGTCAGTTTTTTAATAATGAATCTCACTGTGTCAAAAGCAAATGCTTTGCCCAAAGTGGAGAAGGCCAAGTTGTTTATAAAAACAAATATACCATTGTGATACAGACAAATATTGAATTATCACAGTTGGGTAAAGAGCTACAGCTAAAATAGCTGTTTCTATGACGGCCATGATCCCTCAGATAGGAACACCAATGCAATCAACGCTGTTAAAATATATCCACATAAACTATTCGGTTAAAACTGTCCCCCACCTATAAATACAATAGCATTTGATACCATGAAAACGGGTCCTTCGGAAGCATTCTGGCAGGCCACGCAGGCAGAGATCTCCTCTAGCAGTCGGGCCAGCTTGTTCTGAAGCAGCCGATGTACAGTGAGAAGGGTTGAGTTAAGGAAGATGTCCTTGCCTTCCTTGACACAGTCTGGCCAGAACCAGCACATGGTAAGGAACGAGCAGAGAAACTCGACCGGCGAGTGTTCACAGAGGCAGAGCTCGATGAGAGCAGTGAGGTAGATGCATGGCCTGGCATCCTGTTTGCTCTGCTCTGCCATTGGAGCCCACCCCGTCCCATGGGCAGCGCTGCTAGAGTTTGTTGTTTCACTCCTTCGGATCTCTTCCCGACCTCTGGCTGTGTACAGCACTGTTAAATAAGCCCAGATTATTAGTCAGCTCACAGCCATATGCTGACTGACTGGCTTAGTCATTCCCATCCCCCTAGTTCAATGCTAAATGTTGGGGGTCCAGAAGCTGAAAATTGTCGAGTGGCTCCCGAAATGGCTTTTGAGAACACTTTGTTCGGCTAAAGTTTTTGCAGCCAAAGATATATTTTTTTAATGATTAAGACTTCCCAGCTTATTTTAGTAAAAGCGTTTTGACAAGCCATGTTTGAGATCAACTTAAAAGCTGAGCTAAGTTCATTGCCTGATATTTAAGAACCTTTTTTGCCAAATAATGCAGCCCTTTTCCCCATTTAGAAATGGGGTTCATTTCCTAATCCATCTCTTTGTGGCAGATGGTTGACAGTGCCAGAATCTAGGGAACAGGAGCAATTGAGAGAATATGTATAAAAATGGTCCTGAAGACTCTATATGGTTACACTTTATTTTAAGGTGTCAATGTTACAGTGTAATTATATATTTAAGTACTGAGTAATATTAATTAACAACATGTACTTACTATAGGGTTAGGGAAGGATTCAAACTTGGGTGAGGGTAATTTCCATGTAATTATGTATAATTTACTGTTATTACTATGGTAAGTACATGTAACATATGTAACAAGGACACAGTCAAATCAAGTGTTACCATCCATACATACTCCAAAAATACACTATATAGCAACCACTATGACATTATAGACAGTAGGTACATGAACAGGTGTTAATCACTGTTCACTCATGGAGACTTCAGCAGCGGCCCGTTGCATAAACTGCTAAAACTAGTCTTGCAAGTTAGTCATCACATTTTTCTTTCTTTAAGACTGTTCATATCTTTTTTTAAAGTCAGTTACATAAAAACATAGATTGGTCTAAAATTATTTCATATTCAGTCCATAAAAAAAGAAGGACAAAGAAAAAGAAGTCCAACTGGAAGAAAAAATAAAAAAAAATAGAAATTTTACATGCAAATAACCAATTTAAAAACCATCTATAAAGAATTAAGAAAAAATACATTTTTGCTTAATGAAATAATAAACAAAAGAAACCAGTTTCTGATTCACAGACTTCGTCACAAAACTTTCCACCATAGCAATAAATCCGTAAAATATCTAGCCAGTCAAATTAAAAGAAATAAAGAAAAAACAGCTATAACCTCCATTAGAAACTCAGCAGGGAAGCTAACTAATTCACCAATTGAGATAAACAAAATATTTGAAGAATACTATACAAAATTATACTCATCTGATCTAGACCCAAACCAAGAAGACATAACCCAATTCCTCGATAACACCATTCTACCAAAACTTAACCTGGAACAAATGAACTCTCTCGAATGACCAATCACTGAAAAAGAACTTCACTCCGCGCTGAAACACATGCAAAATAATAAAGCACCAGGACCGGATGGCTTCCCTGCTGAGTTCTACGAACATTTTTGGTCAACTTTATACCCACTATTTAGTAGAACAATAATGGAAATAAAACAATGCAAAATTCCTATCCCACATGAAAACAGCGCTTATATCACTCATTCCTAAACCTAACAAAGACCACACCTTCACATCTAACTACCGTCCTATTTCACTTATAAATGTTGACATAAAAATAATTAGCAAAGCATTATCCCATAGAATTGAAAAAATGATACCTTATATCATCCATCCTGATCAGACCGGCTTTAAAAAAGGCAGACACGCATCCAACAATACCCGCAGGTTAAACAATTTAATGCATTACTCATCAGTACAACAGAAAGATACTCTCATTACCACATTAGATGCTGAAAAAGCTTTTGATAGGGGTCAACTGGAAATTATTCACCACATTACAAAAATTTGGCCTCGGAGAGTCATTTATTAACTGGATCAAGATTTTATACACATCACCATCGGCCACAGTCACAACCAATGAACTAACATCACAAAGCTTCACACTGTACAGGGGGACGAGGCAGGGATGTCCACTCTCTCCATCCCTATTCACTATCTTTATTGAACCCTTAGCAGCAGCTATCCGCCAAAACCCAGCAATCAAAGGTATTGAAACACCACAACAAACACATAAGATCTCACTTTATGCAGATGATATTCTATTATTTATACAAGAACCTCTAGCATCTACTCAAGAAATAATTAAAACAATCCAGTCCTTCTCAAAAATATCAGATTACGCAATAAACTGGAACAAATCTTCCATCCTCCATTTACATAAAACCAAATGGGACGTGGCACCCCACCATCACCTATACCTATATCTCATGATCACATCACTTACTTAGGCATTAAGATTTCCTCTAGACTGTCAGAGTTGGTAACACTCAACTTCACACCACTGCTAAAAAAAAAAAAGAAGAAGACTATTTGCTTCGATGGTTCAACCTTCCAATCTCCATAATTTGCAGGATAGAGTTTGGCATCGGGAGCAATGAATTTTTAAAATACCTACAACTCAAATCTTCTGTTCTGGCAAAAATAGACATCAGAGCCACAAGTTTAGAACTTCCACCGGCAATATCAGACTTGGTTAACATTTCCTCTCCAAAGAAACTTCTCTCGAAAATATACAAAATGATTTCAAACCAACTTCAGACCATATACTTACCAACAATAAAGTGGGAAAACGATCTTTCAATAGCTCCTGACACCAACTTCTGGACCCAAATCTGTAAAAACATCTATCTCATGTCCAAAAATGCGAATCTTCAATTAATAAAATACAAAACACTTCATAAAACACACTACATGGGCAATAGATTAGCTAAAATGGGAACACATCAGAAGTTTGCACACATTGCAATCACAATTCTATAGATACATACATCCTAACCTCGCACTGCACTCAAATCAAACACTTTTGGGAAGAGGTCACACAGTCACTATCCACCATCGTCGGCTACCACATCCCACTATCACCTTCTCTTTGCTTGCTGGGGGACCTCACAATAATCACTGATAAAACTATAAACTCTAAAATACTCCTCATAGCTCTGACCATCGCCAAGAAAACTATCCTCATGAACTGGAAAACTCGTAACAAAATACACATTAACCATTGGAAAAATCTTATTACAGACTTCATTACAATGGAATGCACATCTCCCCTTTCTAATTACGCATCTGAAACCGACCTCTGCCCTCCAACAGTTTCTGACCTCTTACAACTATGAATCACTATCCTTTCAACTCCGACTCCTCCCACCTTTTTTTTAATCAACCTACGGATTTTACTTTATTTTTGTTACTTTTGTCATCATTGTCATTATTATCATTATTGTTACTGTTATGATTACTATTTTTTTAATGTTGTAATTGATGTTATAGTCGTTGCTCTCATCATTGCTATCACCATTGCCATCATTATCATTATTATTATTATTACTATTATTATTATTATTATTATTATTATCACCATTGTTAGAGCTGTTTTGGAATTACTAACCTGGTGTTTATTGTTATCACTACCGCTATAGTTAAATCAACTGATTGTTTCAAAATTCCCCCCTAATCTTTTCATGTGTTTTTTTTAATGCACCACAACGTATAATAGAGAGGGGGAAAAAAAGTGTATATATATATATATATATGTATATGCATATATGTGTGTGTGTTTGTATGTATATATACATTGAAAAACTTCAAATACTTAGGCAGGCAAGACAGACGAGAAGTGGTTTCCATGGGACAGCATCTCTGTCCCAAGTTGAGACACTCTCACACTGTACCCCTTCTTTTAATGCACCTTAGACACTACACATAACATAACATAAAAAAAATTAGGAGAAACTAGGGACTGAAGAGATGTGGGGGGAGGGTTATCTTATATTATCTTATTATAGTATCTTTTATTTTTGGAGAGTGCTGACAATGGTGATTGTTACATAGGAGGAAAGATGGAAATAAGAATAAAAATAAAAATTGACTAATGCAATGTTGGCAGTATGATGGTAGTGAGGAGTGGTGGTGGTGATGGTAATGATGTAATAAATAATAAATGGTTACTCTGCTTATGCACACACACACACATACACACACACACACACACACAGTTATTTTCACTTCTGGAATTATGGAATCACTAGATTGTTCGTTAATGCACTATTTTGGTCTGTATGTCTGTCTGTTAAAAAAAAAAAAAAGATTGGTCTAAAACATTTGTGAAAATTTGGAAAGTGGTACCAAACAATTCAAATATTCAAATGGCTTTACCAGTTTTATCAGTTACACTGATTCTGAAGATTCATATTAGCTTTCTGTTAGTATTATATCAGCAACTCTATGAATTCAAGAGCAAACAGACACAGATATAGGCAGCAGATCTGCACAGAGACTCACAGTTGTTCCTCTGCAAACAATAAAATAAAAAAAATCCCTCCCCTTCTAATCCACCTCCTCAACGGATTATTGAAGGACAATTGAAGTTTCTTATATCCACAAGCAAAAAAGCTTTGCAATAGAGGACACTTCATTAAAATGAACTCAGAAAGACAGCCTACAATGTATGGTGTAATATATAAAATAACATCATATCCTGCAGTGCTGTGTACCACTAGCACATAAACGCACTTAGAGGTCCCAATAGCCTCTTTCCACTGTTGGGCCAAAAGCGAGCATGCCATTGCCAGTAGTGTTTCCACTGTCACCTCCAGGGCCCGCCGAATACCTTGGTCCAACTGGGGCTCTTGAGGAGTGGTCATGAATAAAGGCAGAGTTCGGGAGACAGTCAACACCGCTGCTCATTTCCCATGTTATTATCTCAGGCTATCAGCTAACTTCAACAATTAAGACATTTAAAACAGTTTTCAGCTCAAAACTCACTTTCAGACACCAGCGAGAGTTGACCAGCGGAAATAACTTCTTTGCGATCCGATGGGGATTCTGATCCCTATATGAGGCAGAAATATACTTATATGCAATGCTAAAGGCTACTTATGCTAACCATTGCCATAATAAATACACACGATTATGGAAAAAAAACAGAGACCACTTGAAGAACAAATTAAATGTGATTATAATTGTGTATTTAATTGGTTTCATTTCTCTTTTTTTTGTTGATCAGACTCCAATTAACTAATTTAACTCATATAACTCTTGTTTTGCCCATGAGCGCCCTCTGTTGCTCTGGCTAAAAGTATAAGAGTATAGTGAGACGCGAAAGTCCATTCAAACCTCCTCAGATCGCATCATTTAGTGGAAAATGAATTTAAATTCTCATTTTTTGCTCTTGTGAACGCTCGTTGGAGATTGATATTTTGTAAATAAAGTGGTAAATTATGTTTTTTTGCGCCAACAAAGTGCTCGTGTCATTTCATAAAATTGAGTAACATAAATTACTTTAATGATATCTGTACTACCTTTCTGGGGCTTAATATTGTTAGTAGCTCAGGCTGTCCGTGGAGGGTCAGAAAGCGCTCAGATTTAATTAAAAAGATCTTCATTTGTGTCTCAAAGATGAACAAAAGTCTTACAGGTTTGAAACGACATGAGGGCGAGTAAATAATGACAGAATTTTCAGGTTTTTCAATGTTTTCCAATGTCATTTATTCTGTCCTGGTGTGGGACAGCAATAAACAGTGCAACTTGTCAACATGAGCCTTTAATGGATACATTTGCACATCAAGAGTGGAGCAGGCTTGCAATTCAAAAAGAACTAAATCTCTATAGATGGGGAGACCCCTTGTTTACTGTGCACAGCTTACAGCTTAAGAAACTAAATATCAATCTTCAAGGGACACTTCACTTTCAAATCTATAAAAGCAACCAATCTTTTCCTATGAAAATGTAAACAAACACAGGGGATTTCCACATGAAATTCCACATATGAGTCTACAGTGCATGTCTATAAAGCAAACACAAAAACAGCAAACATGCTAACCACATTTTTCAGTGGTTAAACTGTACAGTATATCTGTACACACTGTACAGTTTAACCACACTGAAAAATCTGGACATTTTCAGAGACATGAGAAGAGATATTCTGATGACGATTACGGTGTAAAGAATTTTCTAAACTCAACAGAACATCATATGGGAACATTTATTCACTATTCAATGTCATTTTTCATTGTCACTGTATGTAATTGATATGTTTATATCCAAAATGCTTAATTAATATTCAAAGTAGTTGACTTTCTCCTCTATGCTCTACTGTTAAATTAAAATGTTAAGTTAAATATATAACATTGTTAAGTTTAAGGCAAGAACCGCACATTCATTTGTTCAATCGAATGGTTTAAAAGACTGGAATAAGAGCACCAGCGCACACAAGTGATCCGGTAACACTTTACAATGAGGTTCATTAGTTAACATTAGTTAACTACATTAATTAGCATGAACTAATAATGAACTGCACTTATACAGCATTTGTTAATCTTTGTTAATGTTAATTTCAACATTTACTAATACATTATTAAAATCTTGCTAACATTAGTTGATGCACTGTGAACTAACATGAACAAACAATGAATGACCGTATTCTTATTAACTAACGTTAACAAAGATTAACAAATACAATAACAAATGTATTGCTCATGGTTAGTTCATGTTAGTTAATACATTAACTAATGTTAACTAATGAACCTTATTGTAAAGTGTTACAAGCGATCCTTTTTATCAGTCAAATTCATTTAAAAATGTAAACTCAACAAGTGTGAAATATGGTCAGTAAGAGAAAAACCCTGTTCATGAGAAGATGAGCACTGGACTGCTGCAGGTTAGTGGCGAAATATATTTAATTATTATTCAGAATGCACAGTTTTAAAGAAAATATATTTACAGCAGCATGTCAGCAGGTTCGAAATAATTCATGTTAACACAGCAAACATGATTCATTGTTTTAATCAATTGACAGTCATAAAACGCAGTAATAATCTGCATTCTCGTGTATGTATGTGTGCTGAACGCTGTTACAGGAAACTCACGAGTTTTAATAAGTAGAACGTTAAATAAGTTGTGCAAGTAGTCCATTGCCTGAGAAATTGCATTGACAACTGGGACACAATGGCAACAGAAGAACGCTTGTTTCTTCTTGTGTTGGCCTTGTTTTCTTTGATCTTACAAGGTCCAGAAATTGTTGGTAGATATTAAAAATGATTTATTGTTACTTATATGAAGAATAGCATTAATTCTTATGACAACTCTCTCAAAGAGGGTTTGAAGTATGATGATTTAGATAAAATACAATATCATTTAATAAATGACACTCGGAATTTACGTACATTGTGTAATTTTGTAAAGCTTTACCTGACAGTAATTCCCATTTCTTGCGTGGGAAAATGTTTGTGCATCCCTATTTTTATCACTACACTGAGTGGCTTAAATTAGAATCAAGTGCTCCAATTAGTAGAATCAAAAGCAAATTAGTTGGAATGGAAATAATTAAAGAGGAATGTCACACCTTATATAAATCACAATAATCTGTTCTGATTTAATCAGAAGCATTGTATTAATAGAAAGTACAAAAATAGGGACTCTGGTCTGCCAAAAAAAATCCTCCTGGGATAGATGGATGGATGGATGAGCAGAATGGATTTAAAGAGGAGTTAAAGAGGAACTCAAACTTCCTATGCAGTCTTAAATCAACGTCCATACACAAAACCTGCATCTCTGAGATGTTTATGACATCCCTTAGAGCGTTTAGCCTTTAGCATTACAAGCTCTTGTGTTGGTGACAGTAATAAGCGAGCAGTGTGAAGGCCAAAGCTCCTGGAAGAGGCTAATTACTAAGTGATAACAAACACCGACAGACACGCTTTGACACTGTAGCTGCTGCTCAAAATACACACACACACACACGAAACACACACAAACTACTTCTTTTGGTAGTTTTGTGGGGATTTTTTTCACTGACAATTATTGTTTTATACTATAATAATAGGTAATGATATTTCCTACCCCTAACCCTCACAAAAAAACATTTTGCACTTTTAGATATGAATTAAAACATTTAGTAAGTATACATAATATTTAGTTTATTAATCTGTTCTAATTGTGCGACATCTGTGAGCACTTCACAGTGCCAGCAAAACCTCTACAAACACACAAAAAGTGCATGCACATGCTGTACACTGCAAATCAATAAAATAACAGATATTAAAGTTTGTGATGTCAGAAACAGCAGCAATTTCTTTGCACTGCAATTTTAAGGAGAAAATACTTAAACACATGGGGACCTTAAATTTCGCCTGTACACCAACATTAGAGGCAAAACCTCACTGCAATGTACAGTATATCAGTATGTAATATCAATACATCAGTGTTTGTGAAATTGACGAATTAGATGAAAAAAAAACATGTATATTCTTTACCTTGCTGTGCTGAACTGTTCGATGGTTGTTGCATGAATCCTGAAGACAATCATCTACAACCAAGCCTAAGACATCTGCCACACAGGAGACATCTGAGGAGAAAGAAACTATTATTCACACTTCTTTTAAAAACACTTCTTTTCCATTAAAAACACTTTTTTTTCAGCTTTTTTGGTCACTGTGTAGACCTTCAAATCCAGGGCTTTTTGTGAAATCACATACACGAGTGAAGATGCCATGTCACTGCATTATAATTGTAGAGATTCTTTTTTAGTAAGTAATTTGCCACATTTAATTCACCAGTTTCAAAAGTTTGAATCGGCAGATAGTGAACTATGAGATGTAAAATACAATGGGGGAAAGATAGTCTTGATGCTTAAACAAAAAGCAGAACCAGGGCCCAAACTCGAAATGCTCTCTCTCTCATAACAATTATATGGGATCTCTATAAAATCACCTTTGCTAATGTCAAGTGTCACAAATTTTGGTCAAATCAAGCAGAGCAGATTCTCTCAGTAGTAACTGCACAGTGCTTGGTTCTCTCACGTCTGTGCAGTGAACTGAAATCTTTCACTAATGGCTTCAACATGTCTACTACGACAGCGCCTCCACAGGCAAACAGAGGCTGTCAGCAGTGATACACTTCAAAATACAGGGGCGATTCCTGTGAGGAGGCAAGGGCACAAAATAGAAAAAAACAAAAAAAAACAGTACAAAAATAAAACAATGCAAATATGACAAATTATGACATTAATGCAGATGTGTAAATCACTCAGTTTTTAAAAGTAACACTGTCCAACAGCAACACCCACGGGGGAAGTTACAGAGGGAGTCCCCGTTTCACTTGGAAAGACTAATTAAAAAGTAAATAAACAACTCACTTTTAAATAATCACAACTCACTGATTATTAGGCTGCATAGATTAGGTCAGCCGGAACCGGGAACACTACCTATAACGCCCGATGTACTCGTTACATCATAAGAAGAATGGCATCTACGCTAATATTAGTCTCTCTGCTTATTCCGAGATTTACTGTAATCAGCCGGATCCAGGCCGTATCCAGACCAGATGGAGGAACTGGATAATATTCTGAATGTTCCAATCTGACTTCTGACCTGTAATGCTGCCTGAATCATAATCATACACTGTTCGTTCATTGGGCAGAGGAGAACTGGCCCCCGACTGAGTCTGGTTTCTCCTTTTTTCTCCATTCTGCCACTGATGGAGTTTTTGTTCCTTGCCACTGTCGCCTTTTTCCACCTTTGTTGCCATTGGCTCTGCTTGCTTAGTTGGGGACATTAAATTTAATATTCAACAATAATATTGATCTGCCTGCATTGACACCATTATATGAGAACTGAACTGAGCTGGACGATGACATCACGGTTTTCTCTAGAACGGCTATATATATAAATTAACTAAATTAATAACTACATATATAAATAATTTTTTACAACAAAGATGAAACATCACAGAACTTTTTTAAGATGGACTGTGGCGCTATTTTCTTCTGACAACAAACTTTTTTGCATTATTTTCCTCTTATCTCTGTAAAGCTGCTTTGAAACTATCTATATTGTAAAAAGCGCTATATAAATAAATGTGGCTTGACTTGACTCTCTTAGATATCACCACTTCGTCACGTCAAAATGGCCTGAAAACATGATATGTGGCGGGTTTTTAAGTCAGCAGTCAGCTTGGTGAAATTAAAGCTACATTTCGGTGTCTGTGAACAGTGTTCAACGAACTTGACGACAGATGATCCAAAAATGTGACTATTTAAAAAACAGCTGAAAATCAGTTCACAAATAAAATATATTGTTTAAATTGTTACTGCCTTAAGTTATTATTTTGGAATAAATGTAAAAATGCTTAAACACACTAACTTGATAATGTTCATACTTGGGTTTATTAAATAAAATATATTCATAATGTCCTTCTCATCTATTGCAATCTCAAAACTCGACAAACATGTTGATAATCTGCAAAATATCAAAATTACAAATGGGAAATGCTTTAAACTGGACAGAATGTATACCGTCTGCACAGCTGTCATTGCTGTAAGTGGATGAACTGCAGTGTATACTTCATCTTTTAAAATATTAAACATTTTATCAACAAACAAAAAAAAACATGATTATCTAAATTCAAAAATAAAAATGTCAAAAAGATTACCGAAGCCTTTTCTAAGATGAAATTAATAGATCAAAATATTTTTATTCCAACACTTGATAATTTTAGCCCGAATTGTGAAGACTAATCTTCCATTACAAATTCAAATTCAATTCACAGTGTCATTTATGCCATTTTTTTTTAAGTTTCCAGATGCTTCAAATTCTTAATGGTTATGCAAGTTGTTGCTTTACCATGATTGCACCCCATGTTGCTAAATGATGTTTGAAGGGTGGTTTCAATGACACTGCACCACTACACAGGAAAACCATAGAGTGTACTCATTCTTCCTTGTCACTACAGAAAATATAGAGGTCATGTCTGCTGCTACAGTATAAATAATGAATCTAATGAAAGCCATAATAGTAAGAAAGTATCAATTATTACCCATACTACAACGAAGATTCACCAAGCATAGGCAGTGTGTCTGTGTGGCCAGAGCTAAAGTGCATCAAATGCAATATTGTAAAATACAATAAACTGCACCATTGTTCTTGACAAGTGTGTTGACATACCTCTTCAATTTCTTTTTTTCCTCATCTTGCTGTATCATGAGCAATCTATGATGCATTATGTTACAGGCTGACGTGACGGCATAACCTTCACTAAAAGATCTGAACCACTTCACAAATTGTCTTGAAGCCCCTTAAGCCAAGCGCAAACTACAAGACTGGAGATTGTTTGACCGTAGAATGTGCCTCCAGCTAGTTTTCGACAACTGACTAGTTTTATGGTATGCACACTGTCCCAACTGCCCCTCTCTTTTTTCATAAAGGGATAGTTCAACCCAAAAATAAAAATTCTGTCATTAATTATTCACCCTCTTGTCTTTCCAAACCCGTAAGAGTTTCATTCATCTTCAGAACACAAATTAACATATTTTGGATGAACTCTGAGAGCTTTCTGTCCCTCCATTGACAGTCTTCGCAAATACCACTTTGACGTGTCAAAAAGTCCATAAAGAGTAAAAATACGAGCAATTAGATATGTATATATATTAATTTGCCTGTATAAGTCAAAGAGCAAATTTCACTTTCATCTCACCGTACGACTGATCTAATAGCTTAAGAGCTGCCATGAAATGCTAAGAGACTTAATGCAAAGGCCATCATTTTAAGCTTTAAAAAGTTTCTTTGTCATTTATCCATCATGTGTTTCCAAGTAAAACAATTTGCATGTTTTTGGTTTTGTTTCATGTTCTTGTTACATGTCTGTTATGTGATCCCCTATTCTAGTCATGTGTTCTGTGTTGTCATGGGTTCATTGTTTCATTGTTCACAGGTGTCCTTTTTCTAGTCATTAGTCTTGTGTATTTAAGCCCTCATGTTTGCCATGTGTCTTGTCAAGTAATTTTTCACTGTAACCACTGTTGGTAAACGTTCTGTTCATGTCCGTGTTTTGACTTCATGCCAGATCACGTTTGGAAAAAAACTGCACTTGGGTTCTTAACAAACTTGCCTTTAGTGGACATCCTTACAGTATACTTACAAATATAGACAAGTACTAGCTCTGCAACTTAATTCATCTGTACTGAATTGGACGTGAATCAATAATAAGAACTGAAATATATTGCTATATATTAATCCATACTGCAATGCAGAAATCTATTTTCTTGGACCCACTTTTAATTAATGTCTTTAACTACTATGTACTTACACAAAATATTTGTAAAATATGTCATGTCGTTACAATGTAGTTACATTTAAAGTACCTGCATGTAATTACAATATGTATGTACACTTTTGACCATATCCCAAACGTAAACCTACCTCTAGCTCTAACCCTACCCATATCCTCATCAGCAGCAAATGTCAATCTAGAAATACTTTTGCACAACAATATGTATGTAAAAAATAAGTAAATGAATGAAATGGTTAATTTATTTTTAAAAGTAATTGCTTAGTAGTTAAAGACATCTAATATAAAGCGGTGCACAAACCTTCAACAGTTATTATGGGGTAAAAAAGCTTGGGTTGTAAAACACTTGTGTAACCAACCAATGCTCTGTACATGAAAACCTTGTTGCTTACAAAAGATGCTGCGGACAGACAAAATAAGCAAAACAACAACAAGGTCACCCTTTTCAATGTCACTGCAGAATGATTACTTTAAACCTTAGTTGTGATTATAGTGGTTGACAGAAAATTTGTATAAGTTATGACTTTAACTTAATAACATCACATTTTACCCAACATAATAAATAAATACAGAAACACACGTGTCGTGATGTTCTTTCAATCAAAACACCTACCAAGCAAAGCCAAAAGCAGCCAGGTTCAAATCCAGCACGCAACACTGTTCCTCCTTACAGCATTTACAGCTTTTTATTTATCCGTTTTTATAAATGACTGAGTTGGTACAGGCAACAGTCTAGTTTGAGGAAGTCAGGGGGAAGGAAGTAAACGGATGAAGTGTGACAAGTGTCAAATGTCTACAAACGTGAGTTTGAACGCATAACAAGTAAAGAGAAAGTTGTCGTATATGTATTTACATTATGTATATTTAGGCCATGTTTGATAAAAATAAAACATTATATTACAAAATAAAACAAATAAAAACAAATATTATCTGATATTCATTACTGCAGCACGGCAGAGATGACAAACCAGGAACAAATAGGCCTACAATTTCTCATGCGTTAAAATTATATTAATTTTGCAGCACGTTAGCTTTACTGCCGGATTGTGGGCCTGAACAGAGAGAATACGATAGTAACAGTGTGTCATCACCATGTTAAAAAGAAGTATAACATCAGCAAGAAAGTGATACTCTTTTCTCACCAGCTGTAGATGAGAAATGAAGGTGCCTACCTTGTTTGCTGAATGTTTCTGTTTGCAAGCGTTGCAACTACAAAAACATTTGAGCAGCACAATACTATATAAGCTGTGAGCTAACGCGTAAGCTTGAAAGTAGGGAACTGGGCTGCTTATGTAAATTAGAAAGCGGTTAACAAACTGCATTTTCTTAGAAACTTAGGTTACACTTTAGTTTAGGAAACACATATTCAATATTAAGTGATGTGACGTGAAGCCCAAGTATAGAAGGCCTCCTTATAATGCAGAATAAGGTCAGAGGGACAGAAAGCTCTCAAATTTCATCAAAAATATCTTCATTTGTTTTTAAGTACACAAAATATTTGACAAAAATGTCACCATTGAAACTGCAATTTTTAATCCTAGGGAAATTTAACTATAAGATGATACAATCTTTTTTAATAGGCTTTTATTCTGTTGGCAAGGCTTCAAAATTTTAATTTTTACAAAATTTTACCAGATGGTGCCATTTCCTCAGGTTTGGCCTATAAAGCAAATACTCACTTTATTCCTGTTTTCTGCTTCTGCATTTTGTAGATCCAATTGGATAAATTATGCAGCTATAATTGTGTTGGCTTGGATGTCAGAGTGTGGTTTGGATGTATGTAATAAAAAAAAATGTTTGTGTGTCCATTTAATATTTGAGAGAGAAAAAAACACTACTGCAAAACTCTAGTCTACTTCTCTATTAGTGTTACTCAATCTTAGTGCTGCATTTGACACTACTAACCATAATTTAAAAAAAAAAATAAACTCAAAAATGATGTTGGCATTAGTGGAATTAAATTAGCATGGTTTAAATCATACTTATCTGACCGATATCAGTTTGTAGCAGTAATAATAATAATAATAATAATTAATTACATTTATATAGCGCTTTTCTCGGCACTCAAATCGCTTTACATAGAAGGGGGAATCTCCTCAACCACCACTAATGTGCAGCATCCACCTGGATGATGCGACGGCAGCCATAGTGCGCCACGACACACCAGCTTACTGGTGGAGATGATGAAATGAAGAGATGTCTTATCGATCACAAGTTCATGTCAGGGTTCTCCTCTGTCAGTCTTGTCTTTGTTTAATGCATCTTTGTTTGTGTTGTGTTTGAACACATGGTCTTTGTTTGTCAAGTCAAGTGTATTTATATAGCGCTTTTCACAATATAAATTGCATCAAAGCAGCTTCACAGTATCAATCAAAAAACATAACAATGTTTGTTTCTTAGTGGAAAAAAAACATCCACGTTAGGTAGGGCTGATCAATGGTATTAATGCTTGGTTAATTAATTTGAATATCCCCAACTGAGCAAGCCAAAGGCAACAGTGGCAAGGAACCGAAAAACTCCATCAAGTGACCTACTGGTGTCCTAAAACTCCATCAGGTGACTTAATGGAGAGAAAAAAAAACCTTGGGAGAACCCAGGCTCAGTCGGGGGCCAGTTCTCCTCTGGCGTTTATGAACTAGAGGCCGGATTTACAGTAACTGTAATGTTTGTGTTTGCTACGTGCTCCTCTGTTCATGCCTCCTTGTTTCCAATTGCCACACCCTCTTGTTTAGGAATGAAAGAGAGAATTAAAACGACAACGCGACAGGCAAATCAACAAGACCAAAGTCAATATTGGAGTGGCTTTTCCAAGATGGAAAGACCTCACGAGGAGCAAGGATTTTAAAAGGGACACCAAAGTTGCCTGCTTTCTTCTCAACCGGTAATTCAGCCTATTTGTGTAAATTCTAAGTTTTATAGTTGCTTGGCTAACTATAGCATGGTTGTGCATAACACCAGAACGACGTCTAGGACACTTTTCCTCGCGTCAGTGATGAAAAAGGATTGTTTACCTTGGAATAATACGGCCACTGTCGGAGTTAAAACGCTCTCGGAATGGGAGCGGCTAGAAAGTAATATTCAGTTGGTAGTCATATACAATTTCACCGCTAGATGGGAGAAAATCTTACACAGTACAATAGCTTTAATAATGAAATTATTTCTGATCCTTTTCTCATTTCTCAAGCTTTTAATCAGCATTTTTCTTCTATCTGTGGTTCTCAGTGTTCTGACTTCTAAAGTACTACTGGTTCTTCAAATTCTATTACTTCAAACGGTTCATTTTTCTTTAAAAAGATTATGCCTGGTGATGTCTACTATGTTATATGTGATCTAAAAAAAAAAAAAATAGTAGTGCTGGTCCTGATGGTTTGAAAGCTAAATTTGTTAAATCTGCTGCTCATGTTTTAATGTATCCTCTTGCAGATCTATTTAATTTGTCATTGTCTACCTGTTCGGTTTTACTTTTATATGGAAATGCGCAAGAGTTACTCCTTTGTTCAAAGGTGGAGACTCATCTGATGTGAAAAATTATCCTCCAATTTCTATTATTTGTCCAATTGCAAAAGAAATTGAGAAACTTATTTTTAATCAATTATCATTGTTTATTAATTCCTTAAATATTCTATCTCTGTTACAGTTTGGTTTCAGGCGTAATTTTTCTACTATGACTGCTCTTTTAAAATTCACAAATTATGAGTTTTCATCCTTTGACAAAGGCCAAGCCACAGGTGCCATTTTCATTGATCTTTCTAAGGCTTTGATATGGTCAACCATTATCTTGATAAATTGTATTCTATTGGTTTAACTAGCAATGCTCTTTCTTTGGTTCGGTGCTTATCTTCATAACAGACGTCAATGTGTTGTTTTCCAGGGTTTTCAGTCAGATTATGTAATTGTTGAAAAAGGTGTTCCACAAGGTTCTACTCTTCGACCATTGCTTTTCTCTATTTTTATTAATGATACCTCAGATATGCTCAAATTGTTCGATACATCGTTATGCCGATGACACTAATTCTAATTTGTAACAAATATAGAATTCTTTACAATCTGATTTTAATTTTGATACCTATAGACTAAACATGTAATATGCATTTGCAAAGCCGTCTGCGTTTTTACATATTCGCGTTTTTGAAGTTTGGGTGGAGATGATTACTTTTATTTTTATGTTTTATTATTCAACGCCTAAACCGTGGAACCTATCTCAAGGTTTGCGTTCTCGAGCAACTAGGCACAGATGAGCGGGCCGGAGCGCATAAGGGTTTTCTGTTAGAACAGTGTTGTGTAAGCGATCTTCTTTAAAATGAGACCAAACTTAAGCCTGTGCTCCCAAGCTTCAAATTTTTATGACAGTTTTTTGGCACGGTATTTTCTGCTGAAAACAAACTTTGTTGCTTTATTATCCGGTTATCTCTGTAAAGGTGCTTTGAAACAATCTGTATTGTAAAAAGCGCTATATAAATAAATGTGACTTGACTTGACTTTCAAAGTTTTGTTATTGAGCATTGAATTCATTGTGTGAGAATACATTTATGTGCTGACGCAAACATTTTGAACATTTTTCTGGAACATATGTAGCACATATATGTCTTCTGTACCTGTTGAGGACTTGGCTCTTTGGTGGTTTTGGAGGTTATCCCTACACAGAGACTGTGCGTTTGCAGTGTCTGAATTGTGTCGAATGGAGGGCGGATGGCGTTTCACGGTCAGTTGCAGACTCTGATCGCTGAATAAAGTCTGTATCAGAGCCAGGTCCAGAGAAGACACCTCATAACAATTCAGAACCACGATCTCATCACCAGGCCTCAGACCTATCAATGATATAAAACAGGAATGAAGGAAACAAAATGTATAATACCCAGTTATAAAACTGGTGTCTTCACTACAGGACATCTTTTGGTCTTAGTTCAAATATCTAAAAGATGTTTATAACATATCCGAACAGCATAACCTACATATAACCTCAGAGAAAAAAGCTGTATCTACAGAAGCAAAAATACCTTCGCTGAAAGCAAGCCCATCAGGGAGAACTTCACTGACAACGATACGGCTGTTTTTGAGGTTGTCTACATAGCCTGTCACAGCAAAGCCTTGAGAAAAAAAAAAAAAAAGCATGCATCATAAAGTGCCATCAGTCCCCGGTGAGCTTAAAAACAGCCACTTAAATTTCCCCTTTGCAATGACTTGCTTACCAAAGTCACCAGTTAGACTGGGTCTAGACATGTGCAGAGTCCAGACACTCAGTTGGCAGACCTCCAGTTCGTCATATGACTAGGGTGACAAAGACGTCTAGGTTAGTGCACAAATTATGCAGTTCACCAACTTTAACTTTATAAACCGAGCCATTATCCATTGAACCTTAAGCTTTGCTGTTATCAATATCTTACCAAGTTCTGCAGAAGCTCAACAGCTGATGGTGTTGATACCTCCATTATGTCTCCTACACACCTTCTCAGCCGTAAACAGTGCATGCTGGGGTCCAGGCCTATGAGCTACGAGAGGGAAATCTATCTTAATATTCAGCCCTTTCCACATACAACAAATAAAATGTATAGCATCAAGACTTAGTGCACTAAGTTGTGTGAGCATGGCACTAGCAACACCAAGGTCATGGGTTTGATTCCCATGGAAAGCAAGAACTGAGAAGATGTGTACCTTGAAAGCAATGTAAGTTTTTTGGCATCTGTCAAATATGTGAAAGTAAAGTAATGGGCAAAATTTAAGTCAATAACATGTAAATCATAAGACTTCAGGATAGTTGGAATATGGTGCTGAAATGAAGGTCACTGTATGTTTTTGTTGTAAGAAAAATATATATAGGTACAATGTAAAAACACATATACACAAAAAGTGCACTGTATAACATTATTGATTTAAATGTTAGTACATAGTAGTTAAAGACATACAGGTAATATAAAATGGGTCCTTTTAAACAAACAGTATTTCACAATATTACTGTTTTTACTGTATATTTGATCAAATAAGTCTTGGGGAGTATAAAATCTTACTGACACTTTTGAACGGTAGTGTATGGTAGTGTAGATAGTTACTGTGTGAAATTCATTTGTGTGGGAAAAGCCAGTTGCTGAAGCAATGTCAGCCTGCTGTCACAGATATCAGACTAAGACAGCTGTCATGCAGAAAGTATAATGTCATCTTTAAATGAATTTCCCCAGATGCTATCTTTTATAATGTCACCCATAGCCTCAGGTAAAGGAGTAATACAATAGTGTGTCTGCATGTATACGCTGACTCAAACAAATCAAAATAGGTGTGTTGGTAAATCAAGGTAATTAATCTGAACACTATGTTAAATGCAGTGATCTTACCCTGCAGGTTTCAGTCAAGACATCCATGACAGTGTGATGACTTTTCAGAAGAACCGTAACCGTCTGGTAATCTGGCATATAGATGCATGTTGTGTTATCCTGGCTGCAATCCCACTGGCTGCCTTCAGGTGGCATGACTGAGTAAACATTAGCTAAACTACCCAACCGCTGTGAAAGAAAGCAAAGAGGAAGAGGATGACAAAGATGAGAAATTTTCATCAGGTCAAATATAAAGACTTTTTGAATATTACTTTATTGCCTGGTTAGTTAGTTACCTATTATTTATTATTTGTGCGTTTAAGACAGATTTGATAGGATTTCCTTATAAATCCTAAAACAAAAATCTCTGATCAAGATACATTTATAGAAACCAAAGGATTTATAGGCAAGTATAAGCACTTGTAAATTAATCTAAAACTAAAGCTTATGACAATGACTTGTTCCATGACTCATAGCATGGCGTTCAGTGACATCGATCTATGCTTGTTTAAGGATGTGTCACTAAATAACTAAATACACCATGGTTCTTTCATTGGGGATTAAGTCTTTGGTGTCGGAAACAAACATTCACACACCAGAGAAAACATGTCTTGTCTCAGTTCCACAGGTACAGACTGTTCACACATCCCACTCAATGAAGTAATGGCCTTTTTTAGCAAGGGAAAGAGAGCTACCTAAGAGCAGCTGTATAACCCTCTGTTTGTCCAGTGAGTGGTGTGAATGAAGCCCTGACCAGCAGCAGAACGAGTGTGCATTCATTTAACAAAGTAACGGTCAACTTTCCAAAAGAGCAGCCAAGGGCAACCACCCAGTATACAGTCCTCAGTGTGTGTGTGTGTGTGTGTGTGTGTGTGTGTGTGTGTGTGTGTGTGTGTGTGTGTGTGTGTGTGTGTGTGTGTGTGTGTGTGTGTGTGTGTGGCTCTCAGCACCAGAGCCTTCAGACTTTCCTCTCCAAAGTGGGAAAAATCATTCATGGAGGCTAACCTCCACCCGGAACATACTAAAGATGGAATGATGAAGAAAAGACACTTGCTGTCGAGAATAACTCTTAGGACTCTCAGCAACATGGGCGTGTTGGTCACCGTGGATTACTGAAGAGGCGTACAGTGAGGAACCATGGACAAGAAATCACAAATTATACACTTTTCTCATTCCAAGAACGTTTTTTGTTTGAAATGAGACCGGAAACTATATAAATCAACTGATGTGAACAAAATCAGAAACTTTTTCTCCTCATGAGACACAAAAGTTCTCAGTTCTGGACAAGTGTCTTCATAATGAAACCAGCAGCACAACAAAATACCAATCAGAATTTGACCATCTATCAGCTACGAATTTTTTTTTTTTTGATATAGACTGTACGGCGAACAAAAAGACATTACTGATGTAAGTATAATATGTAAAGTATAACTGTATTTTTAACATTTAACCTAGTAAAACAGCTTTTTCTAGTTGGCAGGACTTAAAAGTACACAGTAACGTACCTTACAAGGAGGAATGGTGTTTAGATGTCCTCCAACATCACTGTCAAAGACCTAAAACAAGAAGGAAAAAAACGTCTCACTGCATACTCATTAAACTCTTAGTCATATTTTGTCAGACAGAACAGAACCATGGTTACAAACACTGCAGCAGACAAACTATCATTTTGTTGCTAAAAAAGACATCTGCAAGCAAATTTCCTGTAGTAAATCTATTTTGATCTTAAACAAAAGCTTTGAGGCTTCACTGGAAGTAAAGGGCATTATAACGGTTAGTAAGACAGTCATGCAATCTCTCATAGTTCAGGTCATTGTTTTATAGGCTTTTTAAGATATTCACCCTCATTGTTTCTTTGCATTGGAACAGTCCGCCAACCTCCATTAATCTATCATATACTATTGTGGACTCAAATATTGTAAGCGTTTATAATAGATTGCTTTTGATGTTCCTCAATTAAGTCGCTTTGGATAAAGCGTCCCTCCCTGACATGTGGTCAAATAAATTTTTGATATTTTCCCTGAGGCCCATTTATAAATGTTAGTTTTTCCAGATATTTTTCCTCTTTTTGAGCCTTAAAAACAGACGGTGTTGTTTCGCTGATTTGCCTGTAAGACCTATAAACGACCTCTTTGCAAGTGAAATGAGACACTTTTGAGGCTCTTTCACATCTGCATGATGCAAATGTAAAAATGTTGGAGCAAATTAATGTGTGAAGAGAAGAGAGGATAATATGACATCTCACATGGGACCATAATCTTAAAATACCAAGGGAAATTTAATTACTCACGATATACACTATAGTTAAAAATGTAATGATGGGAAGTCAATTCCTTGATTCTGAATAGCCTTAGAATTGGGACTGACTCTAACACAGGAATTGAGCCTCGTTGTTGACTGTTGCTGTTTCCGAAATTGTGCAAGATTTCACTCTTTTTCTAATCCCTATATTGTGCATGGAAGTTGAATGCTGTCAGAATATGTGGCTGTAGAAAGGGCACGACGAAGGAGAATTCAACACAAATGGTTTATTAAAAATAACACCCAGAACTAAACAACGTAGAAACACATCCGCAGCAACATAAATGACACAGAACAAGCAACAGAAGGAACTATTGGCTGAAATATACAGGGATAATATCAAGGTAACATGGAACAGGTGGGTAACTTAATTAGAAACCATGGAAACAAACAAGCAGAGTTCAGGCAAACAGAAAACAGGGAAAACTAAACTAAACAACATGACTGATCTTTACAAACGCACTATATCAGCAAGGAGTGAACATATTACACCATGCATAAAAGAGCTGTGGCAGAAACAACTGTCATATACGCTACTTTTATTTTTGTAGCTTACACCGTGTGTTGCAGAAACAATGGTTATTTTTGTAGCTTACTTTAGAAAAAAAGAGTCATGGTAGCTTTACATTATAATTATAAATACTTCTGTGTCAGCTTTATATTTACACTGATGTTATATTAATGCAATTATTATTGTTTTTCCATGGTTAACCTAATTTGTTCATAATCATTAAACTAATTGTAAAAACTCACATCAATAACTCGACATTATTTGATGTATTTTTGTATTTTGAACTCTCCCATCCAGACAGCTTATTGTGCCTAAGACAAGAGATGGTAATGGGCATTTAACACCATAACCCAACCATTATAATGAGATTAATCAAGGTCAAGTCAAGTCAAATCATCTTCATTTATATAGCGCTTTTAACAATGTAGATTGTTCAAAGCAGCTCTACAGAGATAAACATATAATTTAAGGTAACAGAGATTGTTTTGGCTATATAGCGGTTCTTGAATAATGTTATTTTCCAGCTAAAGTTAGTTTTGATTGATTCACTTCCGTCAAAATGATCATTTGTTATTAAATTAGGGGCCGCTAAGACGTTCTCTCTAAACAGACTTTAAACGTGGACCTGTGATAAAAGAGGTTTATCAGCGAACCGAAGGTAGGTACGCCAACCGAATTCCCCACAACATTTTATCTGTAGAGTGGGAAAGGGATCCTCCATAGGGAGAGGCTAGTTGGCACTTCAGCACTGCGTTGTCATCGGTCCAGGCGAAGGTCCTAGTCAGATCTGGATACGGCCTGGATCCGGTAGGCTGCGGGAAAACCTCAGGATAAACAAAGACACTAAAATTAGCGTAGATGCCATTCTTCTTATGATGTAACGAGTACATCAGGATTTAAAGGAAGTGTTCCCAGTTCCGGCAGACCTAATCTATGCAGCCTAACAATGAGTTATAGAAGTCGATAATGTATTGAATGCTAGGTCAAAGAGATGTGTTTTTAATCTAGCTTTAAACTGACAGAGTGTGTCTGCTTCCCGGACAATGGTAAGAAGATTGTTTCAAAGTTTTGGTGCTAAATAGGAAAAGGATCTACCGCCAGCAGTCAATTTTGATATTCTAGGTATTATTAACTGGGCGGAATTTTGAGATCGCAATAGACGTGAAGGACTATAATGCGTTAAGAGCTCGCTCAAGTACTGCAGAGCTAAACCATTTAGTGCTTTGTAAGTATTCAGCAATATTTAAAAATGGATACAATGTTTAATAGGCAGCCAATGCAGTGTTGACAGAACCGGGCTAATATGGTCATACTTCCTGGTTCTAGTAAGAACTCGAGCTGCTGCGTTTTGAACTAGCTGTAGTTTGTTTATTAAGCGTGCAGGGCAACCACCCAGTAGAGCATTACAATAATCTAGCCTTGAGGTCATGAACGCATTAACTAATTGTTCCGCATTTGTCAATGAGAGCATATGGCGTAATTTAGATATATTTTTAAGATGGAAAAATGCGGTTTTACAGATACTAGACACGTGACTTTCAAATGAAAGATTGCTATCAAAGAGCACACCCAGGTTCCTAACCGACGACGAAGACTTAACAGAGCAGCCATCAAGTGTTAGACAGTATTCTAGGTTATTACGTGGAAGCTCTTTGTCCAATAATTAGAATGTTTTTTCAGAATTTAGTAATAGGAAATTACTAGTCATCCAATGTTTTATATCAGCTATGCATTCTGTTAATTTTGTGGATTGGTAAGTTCTGTTAGTTCAGAAATATAGAGCTGAGTAGCATTGGCATAACAGTGAAGACTAATGCCATGTTTCCTAATGATATGTCCTAAAGGTAATTTAATATTTGACCAATAAAATATTCGACCAATAAAATATTCAACGGTTTTTACCTTTGTAAAATAGGTATTGGCAACAACAGTAGGTTACTCATAATTTCAAGGTAATGTTATGTGTAAATTGGAATAAAGGGAAAGATCATTTTTGTTTAGGTCAGGAATTTTTTTTTAATTTATTGTGTAATAAAGATTGCAAATATTGGGGGAAAATTCCATTGACTAAAAAACCTGGAAAAAAAATCTCTAATGCTCACTAAGGGCTTTTTATTTTATTACAAATATATTAAGGACAGTTATATTGTGCTACAAAACATAAAACAGTTACCGTAATTTAAATTGTATTATTTGAATACGTTTTTAATAATGTAATTTATTCCTATGATCAAAGCTGAATTTTAAGAATAATTCCTGCAGTCTTCAGTGTCACATGATCCTTCAGAAATCATTCTAAGATTCTGATTTGCTGCTCAGGAAACAATGCTTAAATCCATGTTGAAAACAGTTGTGCTGCTAATTTTTTCCAGGTTTCAAAGAAAAGCCTTTATTTGAAATAGATATCTTTAGTAACATTTTGTCTTTATTGTCACTTTTGATCAACTTAATCCATCCTTGCTAAATTAAGGTATTCATTTCTTTCTTTTTAAAATAAATAAATAAAACTAAATAAACTTACTGACCAAACATTTGACATTAGAATATACATATTAATGTATAACTGTCAAACCCAAGGCTAAGCAGGATTAATGTCAAGGACGAGTAACTAATGATTAGCTAATTAGTGAAAACAAACATGGGCTAAAAGATTGATTGATGTTCTCAAAACTAAGTGAAAGACAAAGAGGGAGAAAGAGACAAAAAAAGACACTTTGACTTGATGGCTACCGTAGCATCCTTAGCAAAAGGTTGGCCTGTTTAATATTTAGCAACTATCATAGGGCTCTTATAGCAACCATCTGTGTGTCCCTGCGGGGTAGAGTATAG
This sequence comes from Meda fulgida, assembly GCA_030578275.1. Taxonomy (NCBI): domain Eukaryota; kingdom Metazoa; phylum Chordata; class Actinopteri; order Cypriniformes; family Leuciscidae; genus Meda; species Meda fulgida. The sequence goes on along the minus strand of CM060632.1, from coordinate 6,468,265 downwards.
CAGGCTGCAATTTACCACATATGGCTTTTAATAATTCATACATTTCTCCCTCTGTCTGTCTCCACACCTCTGCCTTCTGTGGTGTGAAATGAAAATGTGGCTTGTTAGCCAAGCTGGCTGGATCTCCCATTACACAACACATGCCAGGGAGGGACAGGGACTTCATCTCAGTGATTGGATACTTTGTTTCGCTACTGGATGCTACCAAGATGTTACTGTATTCATTTAGTGACCGAAATTAAGAATTTTACTTTTCTTTATTAAGGTTAGAAATTTGGAACCTGGAATTGGTTTTCAGTGGCATTTTTTACTGTAAGTTTGTTTTTTAAATGGTCACTGCAGTGTGTCTACCTTTAAGTACATTATATAGGCATATAATAAAGTATTAAATGGCAGAAAACATTTATTTAACAAATCTGGCAGTTTGGAGTGGAAGATCTTTGCTTCTGAAAACGTTTAGTGGTATGCAATACAATCTGTGAATTAGATCATACTGCATATAATAATTTGATGATTTTGATTTCTAGAGGTTGCAGAAATATTATCCAAAACAACCTTCCATTTATTATCTTTATGGACATTCCAGGTTATTTCTATAAAAAGCAATTTAGACATTTAGAAAGGTTTATAGTATTAGGCTGCATAGATTAGGTCAGCCGGAACCGGGAACACTACCTATAACACCCGATGTACTCGTTACATCATAAGAAGAATGGCATCTACGCTAATATTAGTCTCTCTGCTTATTCCGAGGTTTACTGTAATCAGCCGGATCCAGGCCGTACCCAGACCAGATGTTACCCCTTCATTTAAAGATGGGACCCCCAAAAATAAAATTGTCTAGCTGACACTCCCCTGTAAATCAGGGGCGTAACCAGAATTTTATTTTTGGGGGGTCCCATCTTTAAATGAAGGGGCAACATACATATATATATATATAAAGCTTAACACCTATAAATAAAACAGCTTAACACTTGCACACATTTAAAACAGCATATTTACTTCACCGTTTCAGCAGAACAGACATAACAGCCTACAACATAACAGTGTTTATTATCTTTTACACGAGTCTACAAGGGCGATTATAAAGTGTCAATGATGCCAATGCCATCATACTCAGTCCAGAGAATCCACCAATTCACATTCGAAAAACAGCATGGAAAGATTTAAAAGCAAATATACAGCATAAACTTGCAGCATTTTTACTTCACTGTTTTTAGCCACAAAACAATTCACTGTACCATTTTGGGGAAAAGCAACGATTCTTTCCGGCAAACTCAGTGTAAGGAAATCTGGTCATCACTGGTTGTGAAGGCGGTTCATCAATTGCAGACAAGTCATTGGGCATTGTGCTGATCTGTGTGGAAGTCTCACCGCTACTCTCCTGTGATGAAATAGGCCCGTGTGTTTCTGTGTCCTGAGAAGCATCAGGTGCCGCTTCACTCGCTGTCGCCTCATAGTAAGCTGAATGTATATGGCACATTTTCTCCTCCTCGCTCATCTTTCCGTGCTTTAAAAAAAAGCGTAATATTGTACTATGTGCGCCTGCCATTGTCACTGCATATTAATGAACTCTCACGCGAAGATGAAAGCGTACGTTACGCACAACACATGACATAAACAAATCAAGTTCGAAAACAGCCACATTTTACCGCGCAGCATTTTGATTGGTCAATCTATCAATCCTAACAAATCAACAATTTTTTTTTTTTTTAAAGAAATCTGAGGACATGTAAATGAGGGGGCCTAGGCCCACCCAGGCCCCCTCGTGGCTACGCCACTGCTGTGAAGGCCTCATCGACACGACAGCCATCGGCACTGATCCTCATCAAACACGTCTCCATACCGGTGTGACTGATCTTCAACCAGATGGAGGAACTGGATAATATTCTGATTGTTCCAATCTGACTTCTGACCTGTAATGCTGCCTGAATCATAATCATAAACTGTTCGTTCATTGGCCAGAGGAGAACTGGCCCCCGACTGAGTCTGGTTTTTCCCTTTTTTTCTCCATTCTGCCACTGATGGAGTTTTTGTTCCTTGCCACTGTCGCCTTTTTCCACATTTGTTGCCATTGGCTTGGCTTGCTTAGTTGGGGACATTAAATTTAACATTTAATTTTATATTCAACAACAATCACGGTTTTCTCCAGAGCGGCTATATATAAATGAACTAAATGAATAACTTTTTTAAAACAATAATTAAACATCACTGAACTTACTTAAGCTGGACTGTGATGCTATTTTCTTTTGGAAACAAACTTTTTTGCATTATTTTCCTCTTATCTCTGTAAAGCTGCTTTGAAACAATCTGTATTGTAAAAAGCGCTATATAAATAAATGTGACTTGACTATAGTGACAATCTAATATTTTAGCATATTATTTAGAGATCTAGTCGATGCAAGAGCCAGTTTGGTTCACCAAGCTAGTCCTAATGCATTTTTATTCGATTATTTTCAATGGATATTTTTTACAACTGATTTTTGTTTTCGGATAAAAAAAATTATTCCCACTGAGCTCATTGCAATACATTCTGGAATTGCTTTATCTGAGAAGCATATTGGAGGTTTTGATTTAGAAGTTGACCAAAATGATCTAAGAAAAAAAAAATTAAAATGTTTTCTAGCTACTGTAGGTACTAGGTAGCAAGGATGCTCCAATAAGAATTTTTTGGTACAACCACAGATTATGATCACTGGAAGCAGTATTGGCCGATACGATCACTGATACCAATCACAATAATAAATAATACTATTCTTAACAACAATGTATTTTAAGTATATAAAAAAATAAGAGATGCTAATGTAAGGATCCAATATACTATTAAACATGCAACTTACTTCACAACTGTTTATGCTTACTTAAACTAATGACTGTGTTTAAGCGAATAATCATCAAGTCAGGCATTTTGACATATTTCTGTGTGTATTTGACCATTCACTTTGCTTGTCTGTCTCCAACTCAGTCTCGGAGCGGAGTGGAGTCTCAGACACAAAGCCACTCGAGGAACAGTATCTCTTTCACGGCTTAGTGCAGTTTAAATAACTCTTTTTATTATGGAGAACATCGTGCAGTTTAGCAACAGTAGACAATCACTGATCTAGCTGATTTGGACAGTTGCAGCTCGCATCAAATTCAAGTCACTGACACTTGCCTACAGAACAACCACTAGCTCTGCTCCCTTTTACCTAAACTCATTACTTCAGACTTATGTGCCATCCAGAAACTTGCGCTCTGCAAGCGAACGTCGTCTTGTGGTGCCATGTCAAAGAGGCCCAAAATCTCTTTCTCCGTCTACCATGACTATTCCCTGCTGTTGGAATGACCAACCTAACTCAACCAGAGCTGTGGAGTCCATAGCCATCTTCAAGAAACAGTTGAAGACGCATCTCTTTCGGCAGCACTTGTTCCACTAACACTTTCTATTCCTTTCTATCAAAAAAAAAAAAAACGTTACGTGTTCTGCGTTAGATTAAACTGAGAAAGGTTATAGCACTTACACTTTGTTGTCCAACTGTTAGTTTAACTGCTTCTATTGTTTTCATTTGTAAGTCGCTTTGGATAAAAGTGTCTGCTAAATGAATAAATTAAATTTTTTCTTGACACTTCCCTTAAATCCTGATGTACTCGTTACATCACAAGAAGAATGGCATCTACGCTAATTTTAGTGTCTTTGTTTATCCCGAGGTTTTCCCGCAGCCTGCCGGATCCAGACCGTATCCAGATCTGACTAGGACCTTCGCCTGGACCGATGACAACGCAGTGCTGAAGTGCCAACTAGCCTCTCCCTATGGAGGATCCCTTTCTACAGATAAAACGTTGTGGGGAAATCGGTTCGCGCATCTAACCCGAAGTGATAAAATTAAATAAAATTCTGTATCAAATTTATAGGCCAGACAAGTAGTTTGTTTAGGCATGGTTTGTAGGGAATTACAAACCTGCGCACATATATTCAAACGCACATAACTATAGAATCAACTCTTTAAAGTCTGTTTAGAGAGAACGGCGTCGTCTTAACGGCCCCTAATTTAATAACAAATGATAATTTCAACGGAAGTGAATCAATCAAAACTAACTTTAGCTGGAAAATAACATTATTCAAGAACCGCTATAAAGCCAAAACAATCTCTGTTACCTTAAATTATATGTTTATCTCTGTAAAGCTGCTTTGAAACAATCTACATTGTTAAAAGCGCTATATAAATGAAGATGACTTGACTTGACTAAATGTAAATTAAGTTTGGGCTTTTAGGGAGGAATGAAAGCACACCGCAGTGAAGGAAAAAAATGCACTAATATATCACAGCTCTAGTTTATAGCTGTCATTGGTGTAGGGTTGCTGTTGTTGTAATGTCTCCAAAGACGTTGCAAATGTATTGTCCTTTTCAAACACCTGGTAGAACTGCCAGACCGGCGAAAGCAATTTTAGCTGCGCATAGAGAAAACGTCTCGCGATACATGGAAAACAATGTCTCGCGTTTTGGAATATAGCTATATTTTGCAGGTCAACAAGGGGTCAAACTTCAGAAGCACCTATATTTCTACAAGGAGCCATGCTATACTAGCTGTGATCCAGCAAACCAGCATCCCTTACCTGAGGAAGCCCCCTGTAAGAACAGCAGCTCAAATCACTGAAATCCTTTTCACAGGGACACAACCAAAAAGAAAAAAATCAGGAATTTTCCATTTGTTTACAGACTAAGGTAGTTTACTGGGTGGCAACGAAGTGCAACAGAAACAACAAAACAAGCATTAGTTACTTATTTAGCTGCCACTTTTTATTCCAAACAACACAGTGCTCTAATTGTAGAGACAGTCCCCCTGCAACAACCTGCTATTAAATGCCTTGCTCAAGGGCAAGGCCATGACAGGAAATCTATAAACTTCTCCGGCTCATGGGTCACCCCTCTCTGGGTTTAAACAAACGGCCCAGTGCAGTTCCTTAACTGCCGATTTACCACCATTATTAGCACAGTGCAGAAACATCTCAACAGGGAGGAAACATCATCAGCTTCATCAAAGTCGCAAGGCTTTACACTTGATAGCCAGAAATGAAACCCTACATCCTAAAATAGCCCGTTTATTACCTTGCTGCATTTCTGAGAAAGGAGGTGGAGATGAGAGAAAGAACAACATTTTTAATCCTGTCAGCTCTGTAATTACTACCTTTAGAGTCTTTATTTATCAAAGTCCTGTTATTTGCACCTGTGGGAGGAATTTCCCACCAGCATGACGCATGAGTTTCAAAACATAAAAGGTAGGAAAATTGATTTGCAAATGTACTTTCCAAGCATTGGTGTAACGGCACACAGTCACGACTGGTTAAAATCAGACAGAGTGAGTGCAGTACCTGAGAGACAGAAGGCTTCTTTTCATGACCTCGCTTGGTAAGAGTATCCAGGCCCTTCAGGGATGAAAAGACCCCTTTCTTACTGCGACCTCGATGGGAGAGAGACAGAGAACGCTTTCGCATTGTGGCCTCGTCTCTGGAACAGATCTGTAGAGCAACAGAGAGATTGGCTTTAATGGTAACTAGGCAAGTATTTCAGTTTTGGAAATGGCATCCGCTTGCAGAAATTTCAGATGAAAAAAGCATTGGGATTAGAGCACAACTGTTTATTATCTCAACAGTCCCATTCATTTTTCAATTTTTTACAATAATGTATAAACCTGTCACAAAAAGTAGAAGTGTATAATAGCTGAATTCCCCATGAAGAACTAGACTACCCACAGTCCTGATCCATCGATCAGAGAAGTCACTGTCGCCATGGAAATGAGAATCATGCCAACTAGAGACTCCCATGAAGCATTGCAAATGGCAATCAAGTCAGTCTCCCTACACTCAACACAAACTTTTATTTTGGATGTGTTTAATCGCAATTAATCGTTGCACCGTGTGGCGAACAGGACGGCCGAGGGACGTGAGAGAACGGCGCGAGGCCGGTGGTGCGATTGCTAATGAGCAACACCGGCCTTGCGCCGTTCTCTCACGTCCCTCGGCCGTCCTGTTCGCCACACACCGCACTAAAAATTTTATATTGTACTGTTGTTTTGCTTCAATCACGTAATTTACAATGCTTCATGGGATGAGTAGTTAAATGCTTAATAGTTTATATCTTATGTACCTTTGCAAACTATGTTTTAAAGCAATGTCATTGGAGACAAAGTTGTGATTTTTTTTAGATCTTCATGGAGAAAATTAATTAGAAACAATATTTCCAGAACCACTAAAAAAGTGGGCTGTAACTGTAGTGTTCAAGGATACTAACCAGTGCGTGGAAGGAGGAGACAGAGAAGATTCCCAGTCGGGCCAGTGCAGCTTTGGTTGGGCGGCTGGCCGTGGCCAGGAGGCTCTTGGGATTGGGTAACTCGCTGCCCTGCAGACTGGCCAGGTAGCAGCGCATGCGGAAAAGGTCCATGTTGAAGCGCTCAAGATTCTGTTCCCACTGTTGTATCTGTCCGCAAATTAAAAAAAATGGCTGGTGAGGAAGAGCATCGCATCCACCAGTTAACAAAATTCCTTTCACAAGAATCATCTGTGATCTATGGTGGCAGAAACCGCAAGAGTAATGGATCTCTGGGGCTGTAATTGCTCTCAGATGTGAGTGGGGCATAAAGGGAGTTTTTCCTCCAATCTTCAATTGCCATTGTACTTTGTAATAAAATATTATAGGGGAAACAATTGGATTGAATGCTTTGCTCTTTTGACAAATCAGATAAAGGAAAAAGAACATGCCAGGGCCATTAGTCACAGCTCTATGAACATTATCAGTTTGCAGATGAAAAACACTCATCTCACAAAGCTAGACATTCAACTAGTCTGGTCAATATTGCAGACAAGAACCTCCCACTTAAACAGGAAGAGATTGTCTGTCTGCCATGTAACATGACCAGTGTTTATGTTTTAATGTATCAGGCCCTTTCTACACCGTCTGAGGCCACAATTGATAAAAGTCTATCAACACCAATAATGTAATTGTATATTGTTCACTCATTATTTTTATGAAAAATAAATACAAACATTTAAATTAGCAATACATAAAAACAGCTAACAGGGCTTGACATTATTTCAGCAGCGGCGTGTAAAGCAGTCATTCATACTAGCCACTTTGGATTGATTTTTTTTATATAGAATATATACATTTTTTAAATGTAGTCTTTTAAAGAGGCACCTGAAATGATAAAGTGCAATATAGTGCTGTCAAAAAATATAGATTTTTCATTACATTTCAATACTGAAATATCTAAAATGCTTCCAATACTCATTTTCAGCAGAAGAGATACAAAATACCAGCTGTGCTTTCTCTCTCTCATCTCTCTGACAGCGAGTGACAAATAAACCCCCTCTCCTCACTCACTCCTTTCATTTGCTCCTGGTGAATATTGTTGGTGTTACAGGGTTGTTGGTTGAATTATATGTTGGGGGATTGCTCGAACTGCACATAATTTTATGTATCAGATGTTGTGCTCAAACCCAAAGTGGCTGGGGGTAATATTGATGTTACTTTTGTGTGTAACCTTTATGCTTTGATTTGGGCTTTCAGCATCAATTCATACCACTGGCAATGAGTCTAGAGACACTGTGCCATTACAGTTTCTTGGCTTTTGGTTTATTAAATCCAACCAACTCAACCCCACACAGTTAAAACAAGCATAATGAGGCTTGATAGACACTGTGCTATTAATTATGGGTCATGGGAATAAGTAACCATAAGTCATGGGAACTTACCCTAACACAGGAGTGCAGTTTAGGAGTGTGACACTGGATACCGGCATCCTCCCATTACTACAAAAAGAGAGGCCTGTTTGTTGTAGCTCAGAGCCCATTAAGAACACACTAGTTTGCCTAAGTCTTGGAACCTGTTTGAGAAATTTGTTCTAATTGTGTCCCAGGGTATTTGATACAGCATCAACTGATAGCTACCCGTGTTGATTACTGTAGGTGAAGATAATAGTTCTAACAGAGTCTGTTCATTGACTTTCTGATGCAAACAGGCTTAATTTGCGGGTGGGACATGTCCCCACCATTTTTTGCCAGGGTCCAAACTGTCCCCATCACTTTTTTTTAACATCTCACGGCATGAATGTACCTAAAGCAAAGGAAAAATCTCCAGTTGTCTAGTAGAGTACTCATTCAGTTAGTTTGTTTTAAGAGGCAATCTGGCGCTGGAATGTGTTCTCTCGCGGCTCATGCACAGTCTTCACGGTAATTATTAGTTCATGCTAATTAATGTAGTTAACATTAGTTAACTACATTAATTAGCATGAACTAATAATGAACTGTACTTATACAGCATTTGTTAATCTTTGTTAATGTTAATTTCAACATGTACTAATACATCATTAAAATCTTGCTAACATTAGTTGATGCACTGTGAACTAACATGAACAAACAATGAATGACCGTATTCTTATTAACTAACGTTAACAAAGATTAAGAAATACAATAAAAAAATGTATTGCTCATGGTTAGTTCATGTTAGTTAATACATTAACGTTAACTAATGAACCTTATTGTAAAGTGTTATTGTCTTCACATATAGACGAGCGCTTCAATCTAACGCCGTTGCGGGGAGCAGAGTCTCTCTATTTGTTACGGTGAAATCACAAAACAAAATGCACACAAATGTGTCCATGCTCTTGGTATACAATCACTGATGAACATTTTTGGTTAAAGAAAAAAAAAAAACTATAGGAAGACTAGGGTTGGATACCGAACTCGAATCACAGTACTGATTCACATTAAATCGCATCTGAGAACGCATCTGGGCGCGAGAGTTAGACTATTTAAATACGCATCCTGCATGTTCTGCGTGTCTCTGTGTGAATGTGTTTTATTTACCACACACACACACTGAAGCACACGTGACGCTCAGTCTCACTATATGAGAACATGAATGCATTTCCAGAGCCGCTCTGAGAGTCACTGAAGTTCATCAGCATTTTACAGTTTCTTTTAAGAAAAAAACTATTGTTATATCATTAACACACGGAAACTCAAAGGTCTTCACCCCAACCCGTCAAAATAAAATTTCATAGTATATTTTAATATATTTTTCTTTTATGTTGTAATTTAACAGTATAAAGCTCAATTGTGCAGCATGTCTTTTGACAAAGTTTATTTTCAAATAAAAGATCAATTAAATTGATTTTTTTATGTCTTCATTTGATTACTAGAAATTTCACAACAAAACATTTAAAAAAAAAAAGAAAGACCAAGGCAGTTCTGGCATGATGTCAATAACACTTCTATAAATGACTTACAGTTTTTTTTACAGTTATTAACATGGTAAACATGCCCAAAGTACCGAAAAAGGTACCGTTGGGTACCAGCACCGAATAAAATGTGAACGGTACCCAAACCTAACGAAGACATATTATAACCCAGAACCTCTGGCACGCTTACCAAAAATTCTCCCACCAGGCCATTAGGACATACAAACATCAAATGTGTACATATATACCCACTGCCAAAGTCAGTGACAACTTCTGAGACTTGAAACAAAGTTGCAATTAAGAGGTACCAGGGTGATAATGAGCTTATAATGAAGATTGATACTTTTTAAGATTTTTTACATTGTCATTCAATGCTTCATGTCACTGAATTTCTGAAAGTTGCAGAGTTTGACACACTTAATGAGTAAACTAGATTATGCATGAGTCTGGCCAAATTTCTTTTTGCCTTCTGAGGTATATGTATTTGAAACAAATAAGCAATGCTTACTACTTCTGGATGGGCAACATTTCTTATTGTAGTTCTAAATGTTTAGTTCTAGTTTATCTTTCATTTGTTTATCTGACCTTTTCCCTGATTCATTTAAAAGTCATACGTTTAATTAAGTTGCAGTGGATGCAAGACATGAGCAAGACTTGAGTTTGGGAGGAAGGGTGAGGGGAGGTCAGTGGAGACTTTAAACTGCCCAGCTGGCACTGACTTGTGGAGACAGACAGACTTCAAAGTAGTCCAGTTTCTCAGGCCATTCTAACCTCTTCCCCTTCTCCAAATCCCTCATCCAGCCTGGCACCCCTCTGACTGCCCCTTTGACCTTTGCATCAACTTCAGAGGATCCCATGAAGCATTACCTTGATTGTTATCAGGCAGTGGGAGAAATCTAGTAATACCATTGGTCAACTAAAGCTATGTGGGTCATGCAACCTCTAAAGCAGTATGTGGCAGAAAGATTAACATGCCTTCTGTTAACATGACTAAGCTCTCAATGATTAATCCCAATGTTTCAGACAAAACGGGGAACTTAGTAAATTCTTAACCTTGTCAACACACACACCTCACCACAAAGCCTCAAACATAATGACTTGGTAAAAGAACTAAACTTCAAATCTTCACATGTGCACCTTAATTGTCTTTAAGAAATTCATACACTTTTCTGTCTTTCAACATATCTCACTTATTAGTACATATCAAGCATAGCTGAAATAAAAAAGGACTAAATAACGGTGTTACACCAAATGAACTTGATCAGTTGCTTACCTGGTTTTCAATAGCCTTTCTATTTTTGGGGTCACCAACGATGGACAACTGCAGCTCTGCCATTTTCCTCATCTTGCCATCCATGTCGATCTTCTGGAGAAGACCACGGATCTGCCCACGTAACAGACGCAGTGTGTCCTCCTTCCCGTAGCGTTTCGCAAACAAAGACGCACTAGCCGAATGAATGGCAGTTACCCAGTTCTCCAGGTCAGTTTGGTTGGAGGCCTAGAGTGGGAAAAACCATACAAGGAAGGAAATATTACATTTTATACATAGAAATTACTGTGTTAGTATCAAAAATAAGGTTATTTTATTAGTGACCTAGAATTATTTGCAGAATTTTGCATCACATCATTTTATATAATAACAACATTACTTTGTTTAACTTTTTTTTTTCAAATTCCTAACAATTTAACAATTATTATGAGGCCTAGATTGTCAGTGTCTCAGACTTTTGGACCCCACTTTGTATGTGTCTAAAAAACAGACTTCAAGGATTTAAGTTTATGCTTGATATCATAAGGTATTTATTCCACCAGAAACATTACTGACAGGTAATGTTTGTGTAGTTTTTTTTTTTTTTTTATGTACACACTCCACTAATCAGCATTTGGAATAGCAAGAGATTGTCTGGCTAACTAAGCCAGAAAATGTTGCATAATATAAAAATGACAGAGCTTACACTGAGAAAAAAAGTCCTATCTATTCATTTTCATCAAAAATGATAATTTATTCTTACAACAAGAAGTGGCTGGTACTCAGCGACATAATGGCCTGACACTATACTGGAATCTACTCTCATTTCAGTTAGTAATATCAGAAAAAACTAAAACACACTATTCCCAGTTGAGTTGCAAACACAAAGAACATGCTAAAACAAGTATTTTCATCATATAAATTGCAATGCACAGCATGTTATATGGTTTAACATGGTTATGATTATATGGGGTGAGTGTGTGGGAGAAAGGGAAATTGTGATTAGAGGACTACAACTTCAGCTCCACTTCAGTCACGGCACATTGCTTCTGCTCTGCAAACACACTTCCAATCGACTACTACGTCCAGTGTGAAATAAACAAGAGTAAGCTCAGGTTTTTAACTGACCTGAAAAAGGTAGACATCACCATAGGTGTTACTGAGGCAGAACACATTCTCTTTCTTGGGGTGCTCAGGAACAGTCTGGACTACACTGTCCTCTGCTAACAAGGCATAGCATGGAGACTCTGGTTCTGAAGAGGCTTTTCCATAGGTCTCATAGAACAGCAATGTGCAACCTGCAGAAAAAAAAAACCTTGCCATGATCGATCAGTTCAAGCAGTTTCTTTACTGCACAAACGTGAGTGGCACTGTAAATCACAGTGGTAGTTACAGCAATCATGGCATACTTACCCTTTAGAGTGACCCAGAATTGCTTCCATTTTCGACGGCCCACTAGCTCTAGTTTGTGGTCCTTGTGAACAGTGAGCAAGGGCTTGAAGGAGAGCCATCCGGCCCGCCTAACTACACCTTGTTCTTTCTCAAACAGCAAGTCCAATTGTTCTAGAGACCCTAGGATTTCCTGACTACTGCTCTCTGTCTCCTCTGAGGAACTCGTACACCAGTCTTCTGGAGGCCGACCAGTCTTCAACTCCCTCATGAAGTTCTTGTAGATGTTCATCCGCAAAACATCAGTCCCCGAATGAAGGGCACCAGCAGAGCCGCTACAGGTGTTCAGTGACAGAGAGTGAGAGCGGGTTTGAGACATGCCGTTGGGGAGAGTCTTAAAGCTGGAGAACTGCGAGGGAGAGCTGGTATCTGCATTGAGGACATCCACATCACTATCAAAGCAATCGACGGACTCGCTATATCTGGGCTCCTACAACAAACAGTAAAGGGAAAATATTATGAGAATGAGGTTATATTAATGTTAATATTAATGAGATGTGAGCTGAAATCCTGTTTACTTTATCAAATTATCAGCTTTTAAAACAATTAATGAACTTAAACTTGTACATAGCAGAAAATTCATCATTGATTTTGAAATCTGGTCATTTCAGACCAATTTTTGTCTTCTTCAATATTCTAAAGAAAATATGAGAGGTGCAAATGTTTTGCCACAGCATTTTAATAGAGTTGCGATTCATTTTTTAATGTTCAGAGTGGTTTTTAAGCAGAAAACCATAGAAACACAAATTACATCAATTTGAAAAATCATTCAGGTAGGTGGCAACAATTATGAGAAACAATAATATAAGGTCACACTTTATTTTAGGTGGCCTAACTGCTACATAACTACTATGCACTTAACCATTTGATACAGTTTACTTATTATGTGCATAAATGTAGGTGCATTGTAGTTCAATTTAAAGTACTTGCATTTAATTACCAATTTGAAGTTTAGCCCTAACCGTAACCCAAATGTTTACGCCAAAACCTAAAACTCTAATACCTAATCCTACACTTACTCCTAAACTGAAAAGGTTAGTTCACACAAAAATGAAAATTCTGTCAGCAATTATTCACCCTCATGTCGTTCCAACCCGTTTCGTTTATCTTTGGAACACAAATTAAGATATTTTTAATTAAATCTGAGAGCTGGAGCTGAGGCTTCTTAAGGGATTGAAACTTGTCGGCCCATAAAGTCAGTGAAGAAAATGTTTAAATAGTCCATGTGACTACAGTGGCTCAAACATAAGTATATCAAGCGACAAGAATACTTTTTGTGTGAAAAAACAACAAAAATAACGACTTTATTCAAGTATTCGTTTTTTTTCAATGTGGGCCTCTGACGTAAGTTCACGAGTGCGCCACGACGCATGCGCGAGAACTTGGAAGATGACGTTCTTCTTCTACTACTCGCGTCTATGCTCGAATCTTCCTCCGCTTGTAAACAGAAAGTTTTCCACTTCAGGCTATGTCAGGACAACAAGAAGTAGTATTGGTAATAAATATAATAAAGTCGTTATTTTTGTTGTTTTTTTGCACAAAAAGTATTCTCGTTGCTTGATATACTTATGTTTGAGCCACTGTAGTCACATGGACTATTTAAACATTTTCTTCACTGACTTTATGGGCCGACAAGTTTCAATCCCTTAAGAAGGTGAACTTAACCCTTTAACCATTCCTTAAACTCATTATAAGTAAATTTGGGATTTTGTAGTTACACAGTAAATACATAATCTTGTAGTTAATTAATATTAGTACATAGAAGTTAAGGCAACTGAAAGTGTCACCCAAGGTACTTTAAAACAGCAATAGTAAAACTAAGCAATAACCACTAATAAAAAATAAAAAAACAGAATAACAGAGAAGTCAGTTATGGCCCGTGTATGAGAGTAAGCTCAAGCGCAGATTTTCATAATGTTACACAAATTTATGAAAAAATTAAGCCCATTCCTCCATCACAGTATTGTTTAAAGGGGTGTCATTTGAAAATCCCACTAATAAGATCATCAGTTCCCCTCTGCTCTTATGAGGAGTGCACTTCAAAAGAAATCTGGGTAGGATCCTTCTTGAGCATCCTTCAAATTCAACACATCTCCAGCAGCTAACACTAATTACACAAGGGTTCAGACGACAACACTGCGTAAAACTTTACACTACAGCTGAGCTCTGGCATTCACGTGGCATTATGAATGGCATTATGAATTTTAAAGGACAGACGAGTAATTTGGTGAGGTCAATTTGTAAAGAAAGACTACATACCTGCGCACACATATATTCAAACTCGCATACCTATAGATTTTAATTTCCTATTATCTCTGTAAAGCTGCTTTAAAACAATCTATATTGTTAAAAGCGCTATATAAATGAAGGTGACTTGACGTGGAAATTTATGAGAAAATGGAAACTTAATTTTAAAAAATTGTTTAACATGAAGTCCTAAAGTTAAATAAATGAACAAGTTGACATGACATACCACAGATTATGTATCTATTTTGAAGCGGTCGAGTGATCCAGAGGGCGATGATCTTACCAGGCAGTCTGGCAGATTTGAGTTCTGCCAAATTGTCTTTGATGCTGTCAAATTGACAGAGTGTTTCTTGGCTGAATTCATGACTGGTTCATAATGCATACATTTTTAAATATTGCGTATTTTTAAGTATTGCATTTTAAATAGAGCATACAAAGCACTAAATGGTTTATCTCCGCAGTACTTGAGCGAGCTCTTAACGCATTATAGTCCTTCATGTCTATTGAGATCTCAAAATTCCAGCCAGTTAATAATACCTAGAATATCAAAATTGACTGCTGGCGGTAGATCCTTTTCCTATTTAGCACCAAACTTTGGAACAGTCTTCCTACCTGTCACAGTCAACGTCTGCACCAGTCTTGTCTCCGACTCTTCACTACACTTCCCAGCATCCCTCATGTTTTCGCACCTGCCTGTCATCATCGTTGTCACCTGAGCGTAGTTAATCACATTCTTTGTGTCATCTGGTTTCTGTTCATTAGGGTCTGTATTTAGTCTGTCCTTGTCGGTTGTTAGTTGTATTCAACATGTGTGTTATCCTGCCCGTCATCCTGCCTGCCTGTCTGTACCTGTGAGTTATTTGAGTAAAACTGTCTGATTTGGAGCCTTTTGACTGAGTCTTCTTCTGCCCACTACACACCGTGACACTACCATTGTCTGGGAAGCAGACACACTCTGTCAGGTCAAAGCTAGATTAAAGACACATCTCTTTGACCTAGCATTCACATAATACATTATCGACTTCTGTAATTCAATGTTAGGCTGCATAGATTAGGTCAGCCGGAACTGGGAACACTTCCCTTAAATCCTGATGTACTCGTTACATCATAAGAAGAATGGCATCTACGCTAATTTTAGTGTTACAAGCGCAATATAAATGAAAATGACTTGACTTGACAAAGTTGGCATGAAATTTGTCATTGTCAATAGAGCTTATTCACAGCAACACCATCTTTGATTTTTGAACAGGAATGAAAGCGAGGCTGTGAGGGATAGTCTTACATCTCTTCAGTGGTTTGTACTATTATTTAATGTGTTTTACGATTGTTCTGCTGATGTAACACTACTGAAATTCCTTGGAAATATATTTTTGCAGTCAAAATCTCCAGACTACATGAGCTGTGGAAAATTAAAAGTGATTAGGAGCTTTATACAGCTTTTTACAATGGATGTCATTAAAAACCCGGTAAGTCTATCCCTCACAGACTCGCTCTCATACCTGTCATGACGCTGCTCTGAATAAGGTCTTGACTACTCAGCAGCTAATCCATACTAAGTTGCTAAAATGACTTTAAAACCAAATTTCCCAGCTGCATATCGGTTTTAGATGGCCTAGCATACACATAAAACACTATAGTTCTATAATTCAATGTTAGGCTGCATTGTTTAGATCAGCTGGAACCGGGAACACTTCCCATAAATCCTGATGTACTTGGTACATCATAAGAAGGATGGTGTCTACGCAAATATTAGACTCTCTCTTTATCCCTAGGTTTACCACAGTCAGCCGGATCCAGGCCGGATCCAGATCTGATGAAGGACCTGAGCCTGGACCCATCCCAACGCATCCTGAAGTGCCAGCCACATCAGCCCTATGAAGGCCTCATCGACAGCCATCGGCACTGATCCTCAACAACTCGTCTCCATACCGGCGTGATGACTTCGACTTCCAACCAGATGGAAATGGATAAATGTTCCGACCCAATCTGACTTGTAATGCTGCCCGAATCATAATCATACACTGTTCCTTCATTGGCCAGAGGAGAACTGGCCCTCCAACTGAGTCTGGTTTCTCCCAAGGTTTTTTTCTCCATTCTGCCACTGATGTAGTTTTGGTTCCTTGCCACTGTTGCCTTGGCTTTTGGCTTGCTTAGTTGGAGACATTTAATATTCAACAATATTATTGATCTGCCTTACTTAAAGTGGACGATGTTGGACGAATTGTCTTCTAGAAACAAACTCTGTTGTATTATTTTCATGTTATCACTGTGAAGCTGCTTTGATACAATCTGTATTGTAAAAAGCACTATATAAATAAAGGTGACTTGACTTGACAAGATTACTACGCTTAAAATGCCTTTAGTTACAAAAAATAATTCACTGCTTTCTTATGATAAGAGCAGAAGAAAACGCAGCCACTTCAAATTACTCATTAAAGAATAACTAGACTGTATCATATCATATTACAAGTCTGAAGTGTGTAATACCAGAATAATGGCTGTCTGTAAAAAAAAAAAAAAACCCTCTACAGACACAGACTCCACAGAAAATATCAAAGAGCTATTCTACTCTAACTCATCAAACGCAGCATAAAAGCCACAGAACAGGAATATCTCACTACTGACAGTAAACCCCCCAAAACATATAAGATTACAAAATAAATGATGGCTATGAGTATTATAGTAAGGCAGAATGAAAAAGACTTTTATGACTTTCATTCAGCCAATAAAATGCATATAAGATGCATGGCTTTGATCAAGCTATACAACAAGACAATAATAGTCTAAAATACACTTCATAGATGTCTTTATGGTATTGTAATATATTGTGAGTATCATTAAATTTACACATTAAGAATTTACACATAACATAAAAAATGTATTCATTCTGTTTTTGTTGTAAAGAATCAAGAACGACTTGATTGATCGATCTACGTTCATGAACAAGATGTCTGACTCTTATTTAATTTACTAAACGCTGACTATTTCAGTGACTGGTTTATTGAAACTGGACAAATCCGTTCAGTAGGTCCAACCCAATAATGTTCAAGGGAGTGGGCCTTCATAAAACAGGGTGGGCAAAGCATAGTCTAGAGTATGAAAACTGCACCCCAAATTACCAACAAGTTTCAAGTTCAAAGTTTCAAAACAGCAAACAACAACAACCTATAAAAACTACACTATATAAATGTATCATTTATTTCAACTTAAAAAGTTTCTTTTGCTGCTTTAAATTAATTATAATAAAATTGGCTGTACAAGTAATTTCAACTTAAACTATATTAAAACTGACTTAAAAATCAAGTTGAATCTCGTATAACTTATAAAATAATTTAGAGTTAAAGTAATGTAAAACCAAATGTTGCCATGACTTACTAATTAGGCTATCATATTTTACAGTGCAAGACACAATAAAATAGCTCTTCCTAATTAAGTTCTATCCTAAGTTTGTCAATATAGATATTATATGAAATAATGTTTAGAATTGTGTAACTATAAACATTGAGAAAATGTTTGTACTTACCTTTACATGTCCTCCTGCAATATTAGTCTAAGATGACAGAACTTAAAAACGGAGAGTGTCTGTCAGTTCGCGTTAAAGGAATCGCCCGGATTCATTGCTAGACTTGGTTTCTTGCAGCTGTACGATTGAGATTTCCAATTTAGGCTTTCAACTAATAGATATTGGCTTCACCATTTTCAAATTTAACTCCACAAACCCGCAATTCATACTATTACAAGTTTTACAACCTTACATTGTGGGCGGGACTAACAGAAACTGAGTAATCATTTTTAACGTTTCATTTTGACAAGCGTGCACCTATAGGGATATAGGAAACCGCCTAAAATTGACCATGAAAACTTACATTAACTTTATTTATTTTGTTAAAATAATAATTAATAGTGTAATAAGACATGTATTACAATTATTATTGTTTATTAAATTATTTAATATATTTGGAAAATGACCAACTTTTGATTGGGTGGGCCACAATTTTATGTGTCTTCGCCACTGCTTCATGTTCACTTGTGGTCTTGCTGATTTACAATGGCCACTAATGACGTTTGTGCTGATGTGAATGACGTGACATGAATGATTCCTGAAATTGTGTGGCTTGTTGAGGAGTTGTAGTACAAACAAAAAAAATGTAAGGAGAGACGCAACCCCTAACCCTGAGAGTAAGCAATAGTAATGGTTGTTTGTATTAACAAGCAATACAAACAATATAGAACTGACTTTAACTCTAACTAGAACTGCAGACAGAGGCTGACATTGGATTTAAATCTAATTACATCATTCACTTTACTAAATAAAACTAAAACAAATATATATTCAGAAAACAGCCCTACTACCAGAAAATTAGAGGTTCAAAATGAGCAAGTTTAAAATAAAATAAAAGCATTGTCCTTACCTGAAACTTCTTTTTCCTGGTCAAACTTCCAGTCCAGTCACTGATGCGCCTAAATCTGTTCCTGATGGACACTTTCTTTCCATTATTGTCTAGAAAAGGCTTAGGTTTACGAGAAGGTAATGTGAAGGAGGAATATTGTTCTTCCTCTAAGCCTCCTTCCGAACAGTGTTCCTCCATCACAGACACAAAGGAGGATCTGTGCTTTAAATGGCTGTCATTTGAAAACTGCAAATCCTTAACCGTAGAGAAGGTGGCAGCAATTCTGGGATCCCTGTAGAGAATGGTTGAAGTATTGGCAGCCAACTGCTCATCCAAAAACCCCACGTTTGATGAAATGATTTGTCTTTGGCTGTTAGGGGATGCACTGTCTGAATCGTTAAGTTCGACACTGGTCCCCCAGGGCAAGTCGTACAAGGAGCCATCTGAGCTCAGAGAGCTACCTTTACTGCTCTTGCAGCTGGAAACTGCCTGAGCAGCTCCAAGATGGGTGTCTAATGAGGGACTTACACCAGATAAGCTAGAACTGGACTCTAATGTAGGGGAAAACTTGAGGAGCTGAACTGGTCCAGCGCAATCATCCAAAGTAAGGGCACTGTTTGAACTGCTGTTAAATTCTACTCGTACACTACCATCTTTCTTTATAACAACCCTGGGGCTGCTCTGGTCCTCAATATCCTCAAACCTGGGACTTTTCTCAAGCATCTTCACTGTGTTAATTGCATAATTATTACAGGGTTTTCTCTTCTCCTTGTGACTGTCATACAAGCAGCCATTTTTAGAAGGCAATGTCAAGCAGCCATCAGGCAACAAGTCCTCTGAAACCCCATTCCACTGACTATTTGCACCACTCTTTAGTTTATGTGTGATGTAATCATAATGGCGAGACATAAAGGTGTGGCTGCTCTTCGACAGGGAGGAACCACGATCTACATTTCTGGACTTCAATGCAGGAAATCCTGAACCAGCACTCCAAAAGCCAAGAGGTGATAAAGCGTCTTCTTTGGCAGAGTGGACCTTGAATGAGTAGGGTTTCTGTCTGCCAGGGATGATGAAGCTATTGTTTCTAGAGCCCTGGATGCTATACTGGCTCTCAGAGTTTCCCATCCTTGATCTAGAAGAGCAAGAGAAAGATTCTGTCAGTAACACAAAGCTATTCTAAGTCTTTTAAATATTGCTGATATCGATTATGACTACTGTGTGTTTTGAGATTCTGATTTAGTTCTAGGGCCAGATTTACTAACAGCTTACGCCAGCACAAACCCTCTTTTGGCATTAAAAAACTACGGTCAGGATCTACTAAAGACACGCATAGAAAAAATAACGCTTCCCTTTCAGGCGCAAAATTTATGGGAGGAGAGTATTTAAATGAATCACGCAAGGTGATTTACTAAGGTGCGCGCTCGTCAATTTACTGGTGTTTGCACCATTATTTACCGCCCCAAAAAAAAACATGTCTTAAAGCAGACGCTACCTGTTAGATTGCGTTGGTCATTATGGAAATGATCTGACTGTGTCTGTGTTCTTTAGTTTGCGAGTCATCAGTAGATCACGCTCAGAACATTCCACTCCCATCAGCGCTGTTTTGGAATTGCGCTCTCACGCTAATTTGCCCTGTTTAGTAAATATGGCCCATAGTGTTTGTTTGTGAATTTTAAGTGATATGAAAGTCTGCTACAAGTTCCTGAGATTTTCCGGTAAAGTAAGCAATCCATGGGATTGGCAGTGATATGTCATCGTATACAGACTTACCAAGGCAGTTTAGGCCTCTTATGGCCTTGATGTCTGCACAGTCACCATTCTGTCCTTGCTTATCTGTGGGGAAAAAAAAACAAAAAACATACTGTTCTTAGAATGCATTCGTTTTAAAAGGTTAAAAACATTCACAGTACAGCAAAAATATCAATAGAATGGCCCACCATTTCTACCATCTCAGGAAATGTGGTTGACATGTTAAAATTCAATTTGTAACCCTGGAAAACCTGGATTAACAGGATAAGAGTAATTATATCTGAAGACTCACTGACATTTTCATATCCTCTTTAAACTTGTTCTCCCTGAGCTGTCCACATCTTGCCCAGACAGTTGGTAACAGTTTTGGTTTTGAAGAGAAAAAAAAAAAAGTTTACTATTCATTTACTATTTATTTTTTGACACACAAGTTCCAGCAACCTTTTTTTGGCTACACTGCTAAAAAAATCTTTGAGCTAGATACCAAATAAAGCTGTGGTCAGAACATTTTCTCTGTAGGCCAACTATCCGCAGGACCACACTGACACAGGCAACACATCCCTACACTCTAAAAAAAAAAACCCCACTGGGTTATTTTTTCTGTCCAAATGTTGGGTTGAGCCTGTTCGGTAGTTTTTTTGTTACCCAGCCGCTTGGTGAGTGGATAAGTCAATCTTACTAAAAGTTGAAACAATACACCCCTCCCCTGCCCATCCTCCGGCACAGGGTTGCACTGGCTGTAGTGCTATTAGTGTGTTCAGTGGCGAGAGAAAAATAAGTGAAATATGGTCATATTTGTTCTTTAATAATTAACTTGTTATATTTAATATACTTTTTTCCTCATACACATGTACACGTTTTTACTCGACTATATTTTTGTCAATTCCTGAGTGTTCTTGCTTAATAAATGTTCACCTTTTGATTATTACTGCTGTTTGTGTTGATGCTCTAGTAATTCTGAGTGTGATGTTAATGTTCAACCTATTTTGGGCTCATTTTAACCCAGCAATAAAGTAATTTTAAACAATAATTGAATAAAAAAGAACAGTTTGGTCAAACACCCAGTGCTGAGTTGCCAAAAAAAAACTGATCTTTTTTTTTTTTTAGAGTGTACCCCCTCTCTCTTAGTCTGTAACGCCCCATCACACAGTAAAACCGATTGTGGAGTCTAAAAAAATGAAAGGGTACTTATTTTGGTATTTATTTTACCAAAAAAATACAATTTTGTCATTTCCTCATTGTCTTGTTGTTCCAAACTTGTATGACTTTCACTCTTCAGCAGAACACAAAATCAGATATTTTGAAGAATGCTGATAGCCAAACCGTTATGGTGATCATTGACTTCAATAGTTTATACAAAAAAACTATCTAAAAAAGATGTTTTATTTTGCACAGAAAAAGTCATTCTGGTTTAAGACAATATAAGGGTGAGTAAATGATAACAGATTTTTCATTTTTGGGTAAACAATCCCTTTAAGAAAACAGTGTCCTACACATCTCTAAGAACACATGTATACAATCCAAGAGATGCCGTAACCGTTATTAAAAGAGGTTAAATCCTCTTTAGCTTTAGCGGAAGGAGAGATCAGGTATCAAGTGAATTTCAGAGATCACTATAGGAAATTCCAGAGAGAGCCAGGGGTTTGAGTAGTTAATTTTATTCAACCTCTGTTTTTTTTTTCAAGGACACATTATACTGACCAAAGGTCACAGTTGCAAAAAAATCTGTCAATTGAATTTTTTAACTTTATTTATCAAAGAATCCTAAAAAAACATTAGGTTTCCACAAAAATATTAAGCAGCACAGCCGTTTTAAACTGTGATAATAAGAAATGTTTCTTAATCACCAAATCATTTTCCTAATTTCCAAATAATACAGTTTTTACTGTATTTTTGATCAAATAAATGCAGTCTTTCAGGGCATAAGAGACTTCTTTCAAACACATTAAAAATCTTACGGACCCCATACTTTTGATAGTCAGTTTTCTGTTTGTACAATTTATTCCTTGACGAATCAAAGCTAACGATTGAACCTAGAAGTCATGCTATACTATAACATTCACTAATGAATATAACACACATATGAATTCATGTAACTCAAGACAATAATGCAGTGGTTGTAGAAAGTTGTGAAAGCATTTCAGCTTTACCTATACATTGTGAAGAGAATCCAATTAACTACAACAAACTTTGCTTTCATTTGTGAAGTTTTTCTCCACTTTTTACAGTATATGGCAGGATTGCAAGACGAAACCACTGCTCTCTAAAAAGAACTTTGCTACCCATCTAAAGTTTGCCAAGGAACATGTGGATGAGGCCGAGGACTGTAAGAAGAATGTTCTGTGGTCTCATGGGTCCAGAGAACTTCTTGGTTTTAACTAAGAAGTGTTACATTTGGAGAAAACCACATTCTGTGTACAATAATAGGAACCTAATCCCAACTGTAAAGCACAGTGGTGGCAGTAAAAGGATTTGAACCAGAGTTAAACTGAAAGTCTACAGGACAATATAAAGCTGTCAGTCTGGGAACTGACAATTAAAAGACTGACACTGCAGCAAGACTATGGCCCTAAACATATAAGGTCTACCATGTTTAAAGCACAAAAAATGTTTCAGCATGGCTAGACATGAGTGTAACCCAATAGAAGTGTTGTAGAAAGATCTAAAGAAAGCAGTTCACACATACACACACAGAAATGTTGGAAACCCAACACAAGTCACTAAGTGGAAGAAATCGGCCAAAATTTCTCCAATGCTCTTCCTGGACAGGACTGATCCCCCATTACCAGAAAAGGTTGGTGGTGTTGTTGCTCAAGGGGGTAAAGACAATCACGCTGTGGTATCATTTTGCACATAAGCTTAAATATACAATGTTTCTGGCATTCTTTTTTTTTAATTTGGTTCTTTATAACATCGAGCTGAAACAAGGCTCAAACGTCATAGGAACTTTGATTAAGAAACAGACAAAGCAAAGCATGTGTTGTATTATGATTGCTGGGGGTTACTGGAAGAAAGATATAGATCCAGATTGAAGGCCAGAATTATTTGAACATCTTGCTCTGCCTAAAACTGGCCTCTTTTACCTCCCAATTCACTGCTTAACATCAAAGCTAATTAGAGTGTCTAACACCACGCAGGAATATACTCATTGCTTTTTCACACAGAATGAAATAAAAATAGTCTGACAAATAAGCCTGTCGCAGTGCAATGCTAAAGTTAAAATGATGATTTTCCTTAACTACAATTTAAATGGTTGCTTTTACAGTTTGGTGGTTAAAGCTGGCAGAAACTCAAGCAGAAAAGCTAAGCAGACATGTAAATAAAAGTATTAATAGTGACAGAATGTGGCTTACAATCAATAATGAAAAATGTGAAAAAAGTTAAGAAGGCATTTTAAGAATTTTACATGCCAAAAGGTTCATGTGAGAAATCACACGACTTTGAACACACAGTTGATGGAACAATCTCAAATGTCTAGTTGACACAAAAAGCACGGCCAAGCAAAAGGCACATAACTAGCGTGCAGAACATAACAGAAGCAAAAGAGCCTCCAACACTTTCTCAGTCATAGTTCTCTTATGTCCTGCTGTTACATAAGACAACTCTTTATTATTAGACAGGCAGCCCCTAGATCACTTTCTCCCTCATCATGTTACCGTCCCGAGACTTGACAGCAGCAGCTGAGAACAGTGTTTAGATACAGGCATAGCATTTCACTTTTGTCCTTAGAGGGGCAAAACAGGGTAGATTGGAAGTTGGGCTGCATGATTAATCGAAGTTAAACTGCATGTGATTTGGCAAAGGCTGCATTTTTTTTAATGCTTGTCAGTGAAGCACGGCTCTGTGATCAGTAATAAATGCTGCTCCATCTGAAAGCCAGGGGGCGCTCTTGCGCAGAAACCCCAAAAATACCCCAAAAACGCTTTTCGTTCTAGGAAATCCCTATGGGCATATTGCTGTCACTGAATAAACATAAGATTGAAACACTTTGATTGATTAAACATGACTAATAAACACACGACTACAATAATATCTGGTTTATCTGAGTTCTTTATACTTTATTATCATGAAAATACTCAAGAAGGCTTAGTTCAATCCTAATTGACATAGCCTTTATCGCTGTATAGAATACTATAAAATAATAATGTTGTGTGGCTTATTCTGTGTAAGAAGCCACATCCGCTCATAAAAGGATGTTTTCAAACACCCAACTAACATTATGAAGTGAGTTTGGGGGTAAAAACAAGTTATTAAATGTTGTATTTTGTTGGACAAGAGGTTCATAAATGATTCTCATGTTTGGAAAGATGTTTGACACGTGTTGCTTTTTCAAATACATGTTATAAGGGACTCAAACTCACAGTGCTTTCAGATGGAGCAGCAATTACAGAGCTGTACATCACTGACAAGCTGCGCATAAAAAATACAGTTGTGGTCAGAATTATTGGCATCCCTGGTAAATATGATCAAAGGTGGCTGTAAAAAAAAATTCTGCATCCATAATTTTTGGCACCCTTTTATTAAATTAAATGTTTGCAACCTGCTTTTCCCAAGATATTAGCTCTGAGTTTTCTTCTATAATGCCTGATGAGTTTGGAGAACGTCAAGAGATCAGAGACCATTCCTATATACAGAATCTCTCCAGATCCTTCAGATTCCCAGATCCATGTTGGTGCTTCTTTTCTTCAGTTCAGCCCACTTATTTTCTATAGGGTTCAGGTCAGGGAATAAGATGTCCAGGACCTCCCGCAAAAAAATAGGCCCACAAAAAAAAAATCCATCAGTATATTTAATCATAGGCATGGGGTACTTTTTATCCCTGTTTGCACCAAAACCATTTAGTGCATTTGCTGCTAAAATGTTTTGTTGTTGTTGTTGTTGTTGTTGTTTAGTTTCATCTGACCATAGAATCCGGTCCCTTTTGAAGTTCCAGTCGTGTCTGACAACTGAATATGCTGGAGTTTGTTTTTGGATGAGCAAGGAAGATTTTTCTTGAAACCCTCCCAAACAATATATGGTGATGTAGGGGTTGTTTGATTTTTTTTTTCAAAGGCTTTCTGACCCCAAGACTAAACTAATATCTGAAATTCACCAGCTTTTATCATATTTATACTCCTCATATTTATACTCCTGTGAAAAAGAAGTCATAGCTAGACAATTTCATGTTCCTAGTCACCCTGGTGTGCTACAAAATTTAAATATTAATGGGAATATACTTACTATAGATATTTTACTCAAAAAGGTGTGCCAATAATTGTGGCCAACATATTTTGGAGGAAAACATTTATTTCATAATGTGATTTCCCCCCCACTTTCAATTATTTTACTTCAATGAAAGGTTTGAATGAAGGATAAACAATGCAGATTTTTTTTACAGCTATCTTTGATCATATTTACCAGAGGTGCAATTAATTCTGACCACAACTGTAATCACAGCCTTTGTGCTTTCATCATCGCACTAAGCCAAATTTAAGAGCGATTTCGGGTTAATTGCGATTAATCGTGCAGCCCTAGATGGGAGTAATATTCTGAAGCGGTTCTTAATTCAACGTTTTTTAATAATCAAATTCACAATGAGACTGATTCAATTTATTTGATTTTGATAAATGATTCAATTCTATTTAGTTTATTGCATTCATAGTATTATGTAAATGCTTCTTCTAATGTGTCTCATAGTAAGAAAAGGAAAAAGACAATTTTTTATTCTTGACTGAAACAAGAGTCACGATTCAAATAATCCATGTTTCAAGATTGATGCATTTGTATTGGCAGAATTTGGGATCAATCCATGGAGAAAACAAGTGAATATTTACACCCTTGTAGTAATAGATCAAACATATACAGGTTCACCACTCTACAAGCTTTCAGAAAGATCAGAGAAGTTGAACAAACTGTATAGAAACAAACACTTCCATCGTTATCAGACAGTCACTTTGGTACAGCATTTGCATATCTGACTTCATTTGCTCATGTCAATTATCTGCAATAAATGGAAGACTAAATGAAAGATAAAAATTAAAAAGAAAATTAAAGATATTAAATTAAGACTAAATGTAACTTTCACCGAAAACTACATGAAGTGAAACATGAAAAGGAGTCACATGTTTAGATCCAATATTTTTAGCAGGAATAATACTGTTGAGCTTTATTTTACATTATGGCCTAAACAAGTGAGTGATTGATCGATCAGATTCTTCTGAATCGGATTCTCCTACTCTCAGTGTAGATTTAATATCCTGGCAAAGTCTCAATGCACATTTTATGTCTCTGTACTCAAGACATCCCTGTCAAATCTCAACTAATAGGATATTTCAACATCATATCAGAAATATTGGCAGTCTTTAATCATCACCAGTCCACCCATCTCCAAAATCTTTCTAACGTACTGTAGACCAATCAATCTGTGCAACACACTGACTGCCTACGGTTGAGTAAATCACAGACCTGTCCTGAGCAGGAGTCTTTTGTTTAAAAATAACTATAGGCAAATGTAGTTTCAATAAACAGTCAATGGTTCAGACAGCAATAAGCTAAAGTGAACCAACAGCAACAGTCTGTCACTAAGCCTACACCTGCAGCCTGTTTTTTTTTCTGTTTGTTTTATTCTTAATCCAGTTAGAGGCAACAAAGGCAAGGATGAAAAACAGACAAAAACACCTTTCCCTTACCTTTGGGAAAAAGCTTTAATCTACAATGCTTTGAAAAGGAAAATGAATCCAGTCTGTCTGATCTCAACATCAGCTCTCATAGAAAGACACACACTTAAGAGACAAAATGACTCACACAAAAGCACATGCGCACACGTGGAAACTCCCTCCCAGACGGAGAGTGACTCCTGCTCTGGACAGCACTGCTTCGGCGTGAGGGGAAAATCTAATGTCTGTCAAGCCAGTACTTCTTGTTTCTTTGGTAGCATAAACTCCTTAAGAAATCCACCTGAAGTTACATCTCTGTTGTTCTTTACTCAAAGCTGAGGACAGAAGCTGAACCCCCGCAGTTTCCCATGAGAGGGTTAACGCTAAGCAAATGTTCCCGTGTCCACAGTGTTATCTGACCCTGCATAGCACCATCACCCCCACACTGAGAGGCGGGACGGCAGTAAGAGAAATGGGGGAAATGGACGGGTAAAAGAGGAGGGGTTAAAGACGGATTCATTTTCAACTCTATGGGGAACAAAATCCCAAAATTTGATTACAGTGAGGTTGGATGGCACTGACAAATCTACATATATTTTTTCTAGGTATACCCTTATAAACATGTATAAGGAATGTTGTGTTTTCCTGGCAGCCCTCAATTCCACCATGCTGCCTAAAAACAATCATTCTTTCTCAGTTTCAATCAAACAAAAAGTTCATTCAAACTGTCTAATTCATAAAACAGGATCACAGCTTATTAGACAAGTTTGAACACAAATTTCTGCCATAATGTGATTCTTTTTTGTAGAGTATCACTTATATCGCAAGGCAAATAAATAAATAAATTAGTGCTGTCAAAAAGATTAATCATGATTAAAATAAATACATGAATACACAAACAAAACATCTCCCTAGCAAGTATAAATCTAAGGAGTGTTTAAAACTGGTTTCTTATGTCTGAAAATATGAAGCAACGCTATTAGCAAAAGATTTGAATTTATTTGGGTCTATATTCATCTTGGTTTTATGACTTTATATGAATTGAGACATGGAATACTTTACATTTAAAAAATCATGTCACATTTTGCATTAAGGCAAAAGGCTCATTTAAAATTGTGATAAGATGGTGACCAGTTACAGAACAAGGAAAAACTTAAAAATGCTTTTTAAAAGTACATTTATTTCAATTTTTTGGGGTTCAAAATAAACAACATTTTAAAAATGAGTAAATACAACATCAATTCTTCTTCCAAAACGTGATTTTGTCCCTGAATTTACCCTGATTCACTATGGTACTCTTATCATAAGTTTTTATATTTTAGACCTAGCG
The DNA here is from genome assembly GCA_030578275.1 of Meda fulgida. Taxonomy (NCBI): domain Eukaryota; kingdom Metazoa; phylum Chordata; class Actinopteri; order Cypriniformes; family Leuciscidae; genus Meda; species Meda fulgida. The sequence continues at coordinate 6,439,999 of CM060632.1, read as the reverse complement.
GGATGGTTTTCATGGGAAATTGCATGCGTACGTCACTCGTCCGTGCATGACTGTCTCATCATATTCGTAAATAGATAAAAGTCGCTCCAGCTACTTTGACGTGTGTATGGTGTGGGAGTGGCGTAGATTAGTTGTCAAAACAAGCGAGAAAGTTTGACATGGAGCAGCTAAGTCTTGAACCACTGGGAAATCACCCTTTTAAACAAATGACAAACAGATGAGAGTCTGCTGGGAAAAAGAGAACGCGACAGAGCTTGTAATAAAGCAAGGATCAACATTGGCTTAGCTTTTTGAAGATGGCAAGAAATGTTGTAAAAGCGATGTAAAATGGCGTTTTTGTTTTTCTTACTCAGCAGGTGAGACAGGTATTTTATTGAGAAGATAAACTGCCATATGTAGCTCTCTAACAGAGTTCATTATCCATTTTGAAGGGTCATACTCATCCACACAGTCACGCAGAACTGAAGCACAACCAAAACAATGTTCATCCACAAAATACATGCAGTTTTGTTTTTTAACCACTAGAGGACCAAAAGTTACATAGTGTACCTTTAAGGTTTTCCTTGTAGAACTTAAAGTGCCCCTATTATGCGATTTAAAAGTTTTCTAATGTTGTCCAAAAACGGTTTCATTTTTTCATAATATACATTGCACATCACCACATTTTCAATGAGTCTCAAACAACTCGTCAGATGAATCAATCTCTCTAAATCCCTCCTTTCCGTGAGCTACTCTGCTCTGATTGGCCAGACAGCTCAGTCTGTTGTGATTGGTCTACCACGTACAGCGTGCGTGTCGAAAACAGAAAACGGCCATTGCCATAACAACGTCAACTGTCCTGAGGCTTCTTACACCGTAAACTAAACACAGTAACGAACAATGACGTCGATTTTACCATATCAATCCCAGTGTGCGATTCCGATGACGAAACACTGGAAGAACTAGTCATTCAACCCGAACCTCCATCTCAAGGACGACTCGAGCAGGGCGTTTCTCAGTGACACTACTCAGTTTGAGGGACATAATGAGATGTTGCAACTGTAATTCCTCACCATCAGCATTAAAAGTGCATGTCCATCAAGATAGTAACAATGTGAGTTAACCAGTTAGCAGGAGACCTACACAATTTAAAACTCAAAACTAAGTATTTTGAACACCATCTTTCAAGAGCAAGTGGTTTGCGAATCCTGCATTGAACTCGGAGATTTGAGAAGTCGTCAGTAAAATAAATGTAAAGATGGTAAAGATTAATTTTAACCACTGGTTCTTCACATGCTCGTCCTTGGGCAGTGAAAAAAACTGGCTTTACCTTCACATTGCAGACCACAGTGCCGTCTTCTCAACATGATGCTATCCAGTATCCACAGGAATCAGCTGCAGTGTTTGAGGTTCAAGTTTTCCCTGGTGTCTGCGCGTGCAATATGCAAATGTTTTGTCTTGACGTCACAACGAAGCGGCTTGTGACTCATTTGAAAAACGATTCATTTCATTGACTCAGAGTCGACTCTTACTTTTGAAAGACAATAACTTTATATACTGTCCACTTTCAGATTTAAAACTTTGCAGGATGTTTTCATTTACTTAGAGCTTAGAGCACTTAGATGTTACACACTACATGAAAGAACATTAAAAAAAAATCCACAATAGGGGCACTTTAAGCAATCTTAGGTTTGTCTATGCTTGATTTTGAAGTTTGAGGTTTCAATGTGAGCAGAGCTACCCAGCACGAGCCTGCAGAAAACAAATGACTGACAAAATGTACTGTCTCTAATCACTTAACACTATTATGGCTGGTTAAATTAGTAAATTAGTTGTGCAAAAAAGAAATAGCTTTATAATGCCTGGTTACGACACAGTGTATGCTTCATTATGAAAGTCAACCATATTCAGAGTGTGCAAACTCCTTCGACTAGTATTTCGATTCAAATTATAGTGTAATGGCAAGCTCAGAAATTTTTTTTTTATTGAAAAGCATGCACAGAAGGACAGAAATGACTTTTCTCACTTCTATTGCAGATAAGATGTAAACATCTACTTTTTTGTACAGCCTCTACAATTTACTATTTTTATAAAGATAAGCATTCAGTGGATGATCCTAATTAGAAGATCATGCTTTAAAGGATTTCACACAGTGACTGGTGATTAGCTCAACAACAAAAGAGCAGAATGAGTAAAGAGGATCAGGGTGACAATGAGAGTCTTTGAAATGGGAAATGTCTTTGTGGGGATTAGGGACACAAGGTCATACATATTCACTAAAGGCATGATCCTGCTAATTACACTCAGAACAACAGATTTTGGCCTTTACTGGGCTGCGCACAAAGCTCATTAACAGCATCTGTTGGCATAATCAAAAGTGCACTAGCCAACATTAAAGAGAGCAAGAACTCACAAGTAGTTTTCTGTAGTGCTGTATGAGACGGGTTTCACTGCCTATTTCGCATTAGTTTGGCAAACACAAGCTTCATAGACCAATGAATCTTATCAGTATATGTAACCTTAAATGGAACAAATGGTCTAGACACCAACCATTCTGACCGTCTTTAATGGTAATGGGCGAAACATACTGTACATAAGCACACAGTCAGTGGTCTGTCAACAAAACAGAGGACAAAAAAAACTGTGTAAAATGAATACATACGATTTAGGCTACAGTCCGTTTGACCGTTCCAATATGGTGGACAGCTTACGTATAGTGGCCCATAGCAGCAGCGGCCAATGAGGTATCTATGCATGTATATCTATATCTATGAGCGCCATATTCTGGCAAGACGAGAGAAGTCATTCAGCACGACCCTCACAGTGCATTATGGGTATTCTCTAGCCGTTGAACGTACATCAGTTGTACACTTGTTATCACGGTGCATCATGGTATTGAATGAGTGCACTCAACAATGTTCAATATGGTTTCGGACACCACTATAAAATGGTCTTCTCAAACAGTGCCCTATTTAAGGGTATAGGGGGCAATTTCGGACACAGCCAGGGAGTAATGAGGTAACTCAAGGAACAACAGGTGAAGAAAATCAGTCACTATAGAAACAAACAGGGTCTCATTGATTAATAATTGCACGGATTATTTTGTATTTGTACACACAGGAGAACTCACGAAAAATGTCAACCTAATTCACAACGCATGTGTACGCACATTGATTTGTTTTTAACCTTGTTCGAATGTTAGTGAATTTAAAGTATTCTAAATGAGCGCCCGCATGCAGGAAGTCATTTTTATAAAACATGCCCAAACAGCTCCATATAAGGGCTTTCCGCACAACCTTTCCTTTACAGCTGCATTCTTAGAGAATAAGACCCACTGAAACTAAACAGAACCAAAGCATACAACTGATAAATAACTAGAAGAATAACAAAGTGCAGTAAATAGTAAAACTATCTGTGCTACAAACCGGTGTGTTTGACTCAGTAGTAAAACTCAGAAGTAAAAAAAAAAAAAAAGAATGAAAATAAATGAAACTAAAGTGCTACCACTCATCTAGGTGGATGAAGAAAACGGCTCCGCGTTTTAAGCCCATTTCTGATGATTAACATCACAGAGTTTATTGGTATTTTGGTACTGGTGGGTGAATGGTATCTTACCGGTAAAGAGACAGAACGCCGTTGCTTGTGTGACCAGCACATGTGTGGAACATGTATTTACCGGAAAATTGTTCCGGTTTTACAGTAATTTACTGGGATTGCCATGTGAAAAGAACTATTGGGACTCTATTGGGGACATTTAATTTTATATTTAACAATATTATTACATTATTTTCCTGTTATCTCTGTAAAGCTGCTTTGAAACAATCTGCATTGTAAAAAGCGCTATATAAATAAAGGTGACCATTTATTCATCAACTGGGGTCGTATAGATTACCATCATGTTCGTTTTGACCAATCAACTTCTACTTTCCACTTGACCTATCCCCTAAAAGTGTATTCACTACTGTCACTGCATTTCCTTTTCAAAGTTCTTTGTTTCAATCAACTTGTGTTCTCGTCAGTCTGTATAGTTCATGAGCGGTCAAACACACATTGGAAAATCCACAGAGACAAATCACCCTGTTGACCTGGGGTGCGCCGAACCGATACTCAGTATCGGTATTGCTCCGATACTACCAATATTTGCCGGATCGGGTATCGCCAGACGAGACCATCCAAATACGATCCGATATTGTAGCCTACGAATGTTATTGTTATACAACATAAAAGGCACAAAAACATTATAAAGCACAATAATGTTTTCGTGTACTATATTCCAAGTTTTCTGAAGCCATTACATATAGTTTAATGTGAGGTACAGATTTAAATCGTTAAATTAATCTTCACCTAAGTGCTTCCCTCCGCTGCGGCTGTCAGTCATTCTCCATTCAGCGCGTCGCGCTCGGGTAAAACTGTCAACACGATGAAACTCTCTCCAAGATGAGTCAATCTTCCTATTATTATACTGTAGATCTGTAGATAAAGGTCTATGGTTTGCATAAAAGGACTTTAACGTGCTGGAGTTTCACATGTTACTTTCTACCGGGTGTCTGTTAGATCACAACACAACTGATCAGTGATCACAACACTGGAGTAGAGAGCGATATAATTGCTCTTCACGCACACATTAACTGAAATTTAAAACTGTTAAAAGGCTCAAACTAATGAATAAATAAAGAAATATATGTATTTCTTTTGTGCTTTGAACTTTCCAATGTGAAGTGCTGCGCGCCGTGACTCCATGTTGCTTCGAGTGCATCATTCTGCGCACGGGATGCGCATAAGGTTTCGTACCGCTCTGAATTGGAGCCTTTCACAATACTTTTGCGCAATGGCAGTTTATTGATAGCCTTAGTTATTCTGTCCAATCTATCATGTTGCTGCTTCATTAAAAAGTTGCGCTTAAAATTTAAAAATAAATGTCTTTTAATTATATAGTATATATTTTGCCTGTAATGTTTTACAAAGTAAGGAAAATAATGTTTAAGTCAAGCTTTGATGCCTCTAACAAAAGAATAATCATAGTCTCTTCCCCACAGTGAGGCATACAGATACAGTTTATTAGGTAATTTGGCAGTTTTTTTAATTATTATTTTAGTATTGGATCGGATCGGTATCGGCCAATACTGAGTCCCAGGTATCGGAATCGGTATCGGAGGCAAAAAAGGCGGATCGTGCCACCCCTACTCTTGACTAGACTCTGTAGCTGGAAGGAACTTGCTCTTTAAAAATCTTGAATAGAAGACCTAAATGTCAGCAGTGAGCCCAAAAGCTATCACGTAGTTCCAGTAAGTCACTGACAAAGGGAACATTGCCAAATTGACAACAGTTGTAAACAATAGTGCACATCAGGCCATATCATTAAACCTCTGCAAAACCTCTTATGATTGTGGGTGACGGTTCGTAAGAGACAAAGAAATATGAGTAAACTTGAATAAAGGATATAAAAAGCTAACATTATGCATTTCTAATTAATCACAATGCCAGAGATTCTGGTCTCTGGAGCCAAACAGAGTATGAGAAGCAACGAGTGCCACAAAGGCAAATCTGTTACAGATGTGACCACTCAGATCACTTGAACCAAAAGATGAATCTGTGATGGTTCAGTGATAAAACAGAGTCCTGGAAGACCAAATGCTGACAAATGAAGAGGAAGAGACAAGAACGGGCATGGATATGATGGGAACCATATTTTGATATTAAAGGTGTGTAAAAAACCTTGTGCCCAAATCTATTAACCCTGTCCATAGCCCACACCTGCTGCAATCTATCTCCACTGACTTGCATGCTACACATGGAGGGAACCTAAATCTTATTACTTAAACCACTAAATTGAATAAGGTTGACCCGACTCGCTCTGTGTCCTTTGGCGAGCAATCTGTCATGTCAAGGTGCTGGAGTTCATTGAAATCAATGGGGAGTCTGATGTGGTCTGGGAGCTGGGAGATTTTGCCAGTGTCTCAGATGATATTTCATTCACTTTCAAGCCTCATTTACACAGCTGGTGGCGAATCAGAGGGAGTCGCTGAGCAAGGAAATAGGAGCCTTAACATTTGCAGCTTCTTCCTAATGGTTAAATTCAGTGGTATAGCAACCATTACAACTGGAGAGGACATGTCCTCCTTACTAAAAAAATCACTTTAATTAATTTAATTAAATTAATTTACTATTTGAGCTTTACGTGACAGGGAATCAGAGAAAAATAAAAGTCAGAGGCAATCAGATATTCTGCTCTGCCATTCTTAATGTGTGATAGACCACTGACTAAAGAGAATGAGAACCATCAAAACAATTTGGAAGTAGAAGTGCTGATATTTGGTACAATATATCACAGTAATGAACATGCATGGTAATATTATCGTGGATTCTAGATAATCTTATTGCGACTTGTTTTGATTTTTGAGCACTTCTTTATCATAACCAGTTGTGTGTATGCTGTGTAAAGGAGGCATGCACTTACGCATTTACCCGTCAACAATACGGGTTCCACAACTTTCCGTATCTGACACCAGCTTGTCATGGAGAAAAAAGTAAATTTCCATATTCTAAAAAAGTGTTTATATATTTTTTTATTCACTATGGTGAATATCAAATAACACAGATTCAATATTTATTTTACATTTCACATAATCTGGACTAAAACATGCCAGATAAGATATCTCAAAATGTTCTGATTCTTTATTATTGTTCTTTATAGTTTAAAGGAGTAGTTAACTTCAGAATAAAAATGTCCTGATAATTTACTCAACCCCACATCATCCAAGATGTTCATGTCTTTCTTTCTTCAGTCGAAAAGAAATTAAGGGTTTGGAGGAAAACATTGCAGGATTTTTCTCTACATGGTGGACTTCAACAGTTATCAATCAGTTAAAGTTCCAAATTGCAGTTTCAATGCAGCTTCAAAGGGCTCTACACAATCCCAGCCGAAGAATAAGGGTCTTATCGAGCCAAATTATCTGTCATTCGTCACTTGTATTTTTATTCCGCCAATACAAAAACGTTACAGAAAAATTTGAGTGGAATATCATTTAATCCAATAGTACTGAACATGCTAAATGTCTGGGGGAAAGTACGAATTCATCTAAAGGAAAAAAGAGTCTTTATCTGTATTTAGCCTAATATGGGGGAATGATGATTTTATACCTGGTCGAAAGGATTTAGGCTTTCGACTCTGGGCTGAGAACGGTGTGTGGAAAGTTAAAGATCTATACAAAGATGGCGTTCTAATGTCATTTACTGATAATACTGACAAGTTCTAAATCCCTAAAAAACATTATTATAAATATTTGCAAATTAAGAATTTTATACGTACAGCCCTGGGAAGAGGACTTGCTGAGCCAGAGCGAACTAATCTGGAGAAATGTGCATCTAAACCAAGCCAAAGTGGAGGACGCATATCTTGTTTATACAACATCTTATTGTTAGGTTCTCAGGAGTCATCTACATCCAGATTAGCCATGTGGGAACAAGACCTTGGATTGAAGATAGATGGGAGCAAAAATGTGTAAAAGCCCAAACACAGACAGTTAACATCAGGACATTTTAATTCTAATTAATCCTAACTAATCCTTCAACTTTATTCTGTTTAAAACATTAGTTACTTTATACATTTTGTTTCTTGTTTTATTGCATGTAAATGTTCTAAGTTCTTTGTGCTTTATGAAAAAAAGTTATTAAAACTTTAGAGGACAACACGTGATAAAACCTTTGACAATTTTCGTGAAATGAAAATTTGATACTTTCACATGCCTAGTAGGACACCCCCCCCCCCAAACCCCCAAACCCCCAAACCAACCACAAACCATTTGTTGTTGACTTCAGCCACCCCGATCGCTATAAGCGTTAATGGGCGAAACATGCTGTACGTGAACACATAGCTGTGTTGTGTTAATCTGGCATGTCGGATGCTGCCTTTAGTCACCTATCAGAAAAACTGACAAGAGGAGACTGGTTTACAACTGACCCATCAGGAGAGGTCAGACACAAAGCAGGACTCTCTCCTCCTCACAGATCACTTTTCATTCTCAGCTGATACGGTCTAATGTACTACTACAGATGGCTTTCGAGCTTATGGTAGTAGTGTGGCAGTTTATAACTTTTAGAAACCAGCTGTCATTTCTTTATTGAATGTGTAGCCCTTTTCATTCAGAGATTCTTTCTGGAAAACATTCTGAAGTTACGGTAATTGTTCTGGCATTGAGGGACTTTGTTCATTCTCAATGAACAAAACCAGGGTCTGATACTGGTCTGAATTTTCCAGCATTCCAACTGAGTGATTCATTGTTTTTGTTTTTTTTGTTTTGTTGAGAGCACAGGCACCCTAAAGTCTGAAAGATCAGGCTTTTTACCAAGTTCAAAATATTTTCTGTGCTGTCAAATTGTCATTTTTACACATGTGATTCTTTGTGTAATTGTTTGGGGTGTTACAATATTTAATCCAGTTTATGTGCAGAGACAACAGTAAGCTATTTGTTGGTATAAGAGTGTAACCAGTGTGACTCTGAGGCAATTTTAAACCTTTGAAAAATGTTTGTTTGAGCGTTTCGACATGTGAACTTGTAGATAAACCAATGGTTTGGAGGAGAACTATCTGTTTTTCCAAATAATGGTGGAGGGGAGTGTAACATGGAAACACTTACAGTTGTGTTTCACTTAAAACTCGCTTACAGCTGCTTTACATGACATATCAGTGTTTACAATTCTGAATTTGCTGTGGGGACAATGACTATTAATAAACTGGAATCTGAGTATAAATGGAATAAACTGGAAACTGGAAGCATTGAGTTTGGGTTAATTACTGGGTCCACACAAACAAAAACAAACACAAACACACACACACACCGAAAAGCAGTAATGAGGACAGCCAGTAACGTGACCTCATAGCCCAGAGCCAAAAAGGTTAGATGTTATACTAACACTGCAAGACAGACAACTGCATGGCTCAACTCTCAAAACTCCTGGATTTATTTGTTAAGAGCCTTTAGAGCTTTCTTCTTTCAGCTCGGTATTTCATGTATCTTTAAAACATCTCCTCACCGGCTGAATCTGTCATTCAGATCAGTACAACAGCCATAACACTTCACTAGAGGCCAGGCTAATAAAAATAAAATCAACTGTCATGATACATTTTGTATTAGCTTCTTAAAGCCAGATCAGACATCTTGGACTGCAAAAGATTTCCCTCAAAGGATGAACATTCCTATAAACAAATGTAGTTTAGTCAAATCCAGGTCCTAAAGTATGTCTGAAAACTGCCTTCGGATGTTTATAGTGTCTTGTCTTTGTTCTTCCATCTTGTTAATGGAGATGAAATCTGAAGCAGTGGTGAAAAATAATTAAAGGATTTCTTTTTCTTGATTTAGCCTGATCAATTACGGGGTGCAGTGTAAGATAGCAGAAGACAGACGACAATAACACCTCTCCTCTTCTGAGTTTAGCTCCAGCCCCGATAAAAACTCACCTGCCGGTCTCTTTCCAGTAATCCTGAAGACATTGACTAGCCTATTCTGGTGTGTTTGATTAGGGTTGGAGCAAAACTCTGCATCCCTGCACTGGATAAATGTGGTTTATTTGTGTGGATGTTTTTCTAAGAATAAACAACTATCTTGAATAACTGTTTGTATGTGGTCTAAACACATTCATTTAAAGCTTAATATATCAGATTTGACTATGTGAGAAATGAAACCTAAGCCAGCAGTACTCTAGATTTATTATCTTGTTTCAATTGAATTGGATTGGGATTAATACCACCCAATGGTTTCTTTGTGACTGAGATCATTAAGGGCTTTTCACACTTGACGTAGTTAACGCTGTGTCATTCTAAACCCTGGGTAAATGGAATCCTGGGTTATCTTGCTTCATGTTTCACACTGCTGATACTTTTCCTGGACTAACCATAATTAATTCGCTGACCATTTCAAACGGTACATTCCTAAACCCTGGGTTAACCAAATCAGTGTTGTATCTTAAATTAACGCAAACATTTGAGCGAAAAGCGGACGTGTCAGTATTTTCTGTCTGTGCATCAAGTCTAATATACTTGCTGCCATCTGTGACATTAATATTACTCAAAACACAAAAAGAAAATTACTCACTGTTCTTGACTGAATAACTTTTGCATCTTTAATAAGAATCAATTTATATTTAAGTCATACAGAGAAGATGATGTACTGTTGTTTTTACATTTGATTATTTCATTTCTGTAGTATATCTTACATGTTAAATTAACCTACTGCACCTGAAAGTTTATTTAATTTAAATCTCTGGGAACTCTGAAAGTTACAGTATGGTTTCAGAGTGCATCAACATATTTTTTTTGCGTCCACACATGCTGACATGCACAGCAAAGACTGAGAGGGGTAACATCGCCAAAACAGACATTTAATTTACACAAAAGCTAGCTCTAGACTTAGGCAAGCTTTGGGTTAGGGTTAGGTATGCAGCTTTGAAAAGCATGACTACATAAAGGTAACTGTTGCCAGGTTGTACAACTCTGTAATGATTTTAACAGAATGTTTCATGCCTGATGTTCAACTTGATAGTGTTGTATTACAAGGGGAATGTAATGTATTGATCCCCAGGGTATCAGCCTCAAAAACTGAACAGTAAAATGAGACCAATTTCAAATGCAAACACATCCAGACTGCTCTGAGTCAGTGAATTATAAATGACTGCGGATCAGGTCCAAGCTGCAGGAGCCGGGACTGGTTTCACACCAGAGAGACACAGAGGGAGATTGTTGTGAATATGACAAATTGGAAACATACACAGAACAATATAACAGATATCTGTAAAAAAAAAAACAAAAAAAAACAACAACAACAACAACGACATAGTACTACATAGAGCTGCAAAATTCTAGATAAATTGATAATAACTTTTTTTTTATTCACCAATAAGATTGCATGGGTGCAATATTTTTGCATGATTAATCGTGCAGCTACATATTAGACTTTCAACACAAAAGAAAAATACATTTTCGTGATATAAACACATATGCCCTGTTCCAACCTTGCTGCCTTCAAAGGAACCTCATAAGGTGTCATCCGTAGACAGCGTGACACAAACATCTCTCCACAAAGACAGCACATGGCGCTAGCACATGTTGCTACCATAGACTGTTATAAAAAGATAGATGACGCACCTTCACTCTCTTCCATTGTAGAAAAAGTGAAGCCTCCAATGTCTCAATATGGTGCTGCGGACATCTTGCGTTGATTCGGGACCCGCTAACAGCGCAAAACTACATACACTAGCATACAAAATAAATAACACACACAAATACTAGGTTAAACAAATATTTTTTTAATTTAAAACTTTTATAGATACACCTACGATTAGTGATGCACCGATGTGAAAATTGTGGCCGATACCGATAACCGATATTAATATTGCCGTTATGGCCGATACCGATATTTACCAATGTCCATATCTCTGTATAGCATACCTGTCAACACTCCCGTTTTTCCCGGGTTTCTCTACTTTTTTAGCCCTATCTCCCGGACCCCTCCCGGTTTGTTATTTCTCCCCGGAAACTCCCGTAATTTGCATGGCCCAAACTCCTTTATGAATTATCTCCCGGATTTTGAAAACCAAATGTTGACAGGTATGCTGTATAGAAAACACATTTTTATGATAATCACATATGATTCGCTGAGAAACAATAGAAAACAAGGAGAAACGCGCAGTCACATGCTCAAACAATCAACAACGTCGCTCTAGATGTGGAAAAACAAGTGGAAAGCGCGTGCGCACCGCTGTCTCCTTTCCACAAGCGCTTGCTCTCCCGTGACGTCTGTCGTTCCTATGCAACCATGATATATACTACTAGATATATTCATGGAGATGAAAAATAATAAGGCACCCTGTACAGCTATGATCAGCTGTTCGGCCGAGCATTCGATGTTGTTACGCTGTAAACTGATCAGGTGATTCGTTGCTGCCGCGCTAAATCACTCGCACACCATAAAGAGCAAAATGGTTTTTAATGTTTCAATTTCGTGATTAAAATTGCATAATTTGGAAACGGATAATTTCTTCACAAACAGCTCATTATGACTGTTATGAATGTTAGAATGCTGCACCTACACTAGATAGTGTGAATAAGATCAGCGCACCGCAGATCACTGAATTGACATGATCTGTCTCCAGCCAGGGCTCAGCGGAAGACAGAGAATGTGGGTCCAGCGCTGATTGAGGAATTAAATTCGAAAATAAAAGACAGTTTGACATCTTTTTTCTTGCATCTGTGAATTTATTTTTTAATCACTTGCTCTGAGATGAAGCAAATATATTTGAGCGGGAATTTCTCGTACTATAAAAGCTAACCTTGCGGGAATGGTTTAAATTATGCGCATTCCCGCACCGAAATTCAAGCCCTGATACAGCAAAGCAAGGACCCTTATCAGACACTTTGACGAACGACCAGACAGATGACATCGTTGCTCCCTCACCAAAGGCAAAGTCAAACTGACTTTGACTTTTTTTGCCGCCTTGAGCACCTGCTTCAGCACATTATGTGACGTGTAATGTATGCACATGAGCAAAAACAAACATCCCCACCCCCACACTCACATCTAAGCCTACACAAACGTAAAATACACAGAAATGATTATCGTTCACATAGGCCCTATTTTGACATCGGAACGATACCGATGTGTAAAAAACGGACCATATCGGCCGATATTATATGTCGATGTCTACTGTTGGTAAGTTTTGTAAAAGAGCTATGAAAGTGCCTTAATTCTCATGGCCATTTATCTTCCTCCTGCAGGACAGGACATCTGATGCTGTTCTGCACAGAAACTGAGCAGACAAACATATGCCTGAGCGCTGAGAGGTTAGCACAGGTCAAACTGTTCTTTCACAGAGAAGACAAGAAAGTGTTTGCTCCATGCCATTTGTTCACGCTTGTAGCTGCCTTGACCAGAAGTCAACCTTGACTATTGTTACAATGCTGCATTTTCTTCTTGGTTTGGTTTGCCTTTTTTTCAGTTAGAATGAGAATCAAGGGAAGAAGTGCATTTAGATAACATTTTAAGGTAAAGAAGCACTCTTTGGTTTTTAACTGTCATAAATGTGCACACCCACAGAAACAGACACTGCTACTTTTTAAGTAATGCATTTCCCATTTTGAATTATGATTATGAATTAATGATTCATTGCTCCATTGGGTCGGATTGCTTTCTCACCACAACCGAAATGCTCCAGAGCTCCAAAAAAAAAAACACTTCTCATGAATAAAGGGGGATGGAAATGGCTTATGAAGACCACACCTGCTCACGGCCACTATGACATAAATAAACAGTAAAAAATGCAGTCATCCAGCAGATTTTTTAACAGAATCAAAATTTAGCCAAGAATATACAGTGCAGAGTTGAAAACAAGATGGCACAAATCAGTTCATGGCTATAAAAACGGCTTCATTAGGAAACTGTGAATCAGTTTTAAACCAAAATAATAACAACTGAGCCCAAAGTTTTCAGACTGGCACAAGTATCCATACGCCATTAGACCACAGGGTTACAGCACTTTTTAAAAGGACAAATAAATCTTTCGTTCTGAAAATTACAAATTTTCCTGTCAGGAGCCATATGGAGGTTAACCCAAAATGAACAGAGTGTGTGAAGAAGGATAACAGGACGCCTTCTTAAACTGCTTCCAGTCAGATAACAGGCGGATTATTCACTACAATACAGGGTGTGTTTGGCTCAACACTGTTCTACTTTAAGGACATGGTGCTGAACTGGAATGAACCGAGTAACAATCCTTGAGTCCTTTGATAAGGCAGATCTATTAGTTCCAATTCTTTGCTAGAAAGCTCTAATGAAACCAATAGGTAACACTGATAAGCGGTGAAACAAGTGCACAGATATATGTCAGAAACAAATGGTGGCAGTATATGCAGTGAAACACCACAACCCCCTCACATTTTAGTCCAACAGGGCCCATCTGGAGAGTGCAACAAAAGGCTTGTTGAGTCTGAGGCATGGTGAGATAGTGATGACCCTCAGAATCTAATACCTCAGGGCAAATCACACACTCAAACCCAGTCCCGGATGGGAGGAATTACAATCATCGCTACTTAAGGAGCTAGAGGAGGGGCGAATCCTACTGAACACCCTATGGTTTGCCATCTCTCTATATAACCTGTCTAAGGCTTTGTTCTCCTGGCACGTCTTAAGGCAATAGAGGCTGAGCTGACATGGATTAGGAGAAAGCTTCTCAAATGACAAGTGAATGTCGGCATCCCATAGCCACAAACATGCTTTCACGATCACAATCACAATCACAATCAGTGTTGTCACGATACCAAGATTTCAGTAGTTAAGTTTTATAGTTTTTCTCTGTACCAATTTCAGATCCATAGCAAAAACTTTTGGAACTATTATTTTATTTAACTATTTGACGTTATAGTCCTTCTGAAGCTCAGTGGTCACCAACAAGTCCACAAGAGCTTGATCCACTGACTGCCTCTGTTATTTTCAAACATAACAGAAGTTAAGTTGCTGAGACCATTATTAAAGCTACCTGCCGAGAGTCACGCGACTCTCGGCAGGTAGAGTCGCGATGCAGTTTATGAACTGCACTGCATCGCATAAATGTTTCTGTTCTTCACTCTGCTGTGAGTCTCTTGGCACAGCATGGGTAACATTGGTTCATTCATTCAATATACGATGTACTCGGTGCTCCTGCAAAATTGAAATAGAATGTAATGAAATAAGAGGGGGGTGTCACAATGAAATCTGAACACAAATGGTCATAGGGGATGCATTTGAAATGTGTGTTAATACCAGGTGGAAACAGTAATGCACTTTGATTGACCACTGTGATCAGATCACTGAAAATGCATCTAATTACCAGCGGAAAAAGGTTAAATAAGGTCTAAGTCTGCATGCATACAGGTTTCCCTACCAAGACCAGACGTTTGCTCCATTCAAGTGAACTGTTTTGAAGGGTTTCTCAAGCCCACAGTCAGTCAAGGCAATATAATCAGTCAATATAGTTTGATTTAGACAAAAGACAAGAAAAGGGATTTAAAGGGATGAACCTCTGGCTTGTGGCTTTACTCCACATATCCATCAGTGAGAACAATAGAGGCTGTCCTAGAAATGCAGCACTTTATTTCAGAGCTTCCTGTCCCAGCTGTGTTTACTCTTATGATTAGTGTTGAAAGAACGGCTGCAGAACCAAAAGTCAGCTGGATGCACATTGGAAAGATCAATCACTTTCTAATTCTCTACCTCCTTCCCTCACACACACACACACACACACACAAAACTGTTTGGTTACCAACATTCTTCAAAATAAATTTTATTTTCTGTTCTCCTGAAGAAAGATGGCTATGCAGGTTTGGAACAAAACATTTTGGTGAACTATATCTTTAATACAGCTACTTCTGCACACCTCACGATACTAACCGGTGTCCAGTGACATTAGTAATCTCTAATAACTCATTTAAAGGCCGATTCACACTGCACGGACAGAAATTGTTTTACAAATCATGCTGACAAACCCCTAAGAGGTAACATGAAAGAAATGTATTTAGAATAAATGTAGTTTGAATAGCCGTATTAATATTCAGAAAACTTTCATTTAGTCCCCATTTACTATGTTGACCTAATGTTCAGCTAGGTTAGTTTCTCTCTGGTAAATCACAAACCAGAATTTATAAAGGGATTTGTTTTCTTCAAGATGATGTCAGTGGACAGTCTGAAGCAAAAAAGAAAATATGTTTATTGTCAGACAAACATGACTGTGATTTGGCAGTCTGTCCTTGGACAGCCTGGAAAGATGGTTAGGAGAAAACCGTTGACTGGACTCTAGACAGTGGCTCACTGGCTCCAGGACACATTCAACACCCGTCTTACCTCACCTGCTTTTTATAGCCAGCTCTAAACACATTGGCCACGTGCACAGAGGCTGCCCTTGTGCAAATACTTCTGAACCAAAAATAATCTCCAGAAGACAGAAACACATCATCAAAATGACCAAGATTACCCGATAATGACTCCAAACATAAAAGACTAGAGTTTCACAGAATAACAAAAGCCTTCTCATTTTAACAGGCTTGTTAACAGGACTTAGAAATAGTAAACATTAAAAGCATTCGAAAAGAAATTCATAATGACTGTCCCACAGAATCTACACACACACACCCACTGTACAATAGAGATTTTACAGCACACACCACCTTATATGGGGAAAATGTGTAAAGGGTGGACATGATATATGGTTTTCCAAAGAGCGGTTTGCTTCACAGAATTAGGGCCAGGAACTTTGAGGGCGAGTTGTAAAAATAGGTTTGAAATGTTTCTTAGGGCAATGAATTGAACTAGTGTTTTAAAACAGCAGCTCAAGATATGTAACATTGAAGACTTCTATAAACTCCACATTTTAAATAGGTATTGCATAGTCCAAATATCACAAGAGAACTGTAACAACACTAGAAAAAGGAGATCTTTATTCAATTTAGTTCAGTGAGGTCCTAAATCCCATATTAGACCACAGTAACCGCTAACACACTATTGAGGTTGTAAACTATGTTTTTTTACATTCTCAAATTCATCACCACACTCTTCCACTAGACTAGATCTTCCCATTCCACCAAAGGTGAACTTTAATGATTAGCATGCAAGACTGACTGTCCACCTTTCCTGCAATAACAAAAGTCACATTTCTCACGTGGTAAAACAAGAAAGACTACTAAATAACAAATAAGGTATGCGTACTGCAACCTTAATATATGCAACCTAAAGAGAGCATGATCAACACACATCTGCAATCCAGTTACTTCACAGCCAAATACAAATTGCCGTTTGAATATTACAGTTCGCTTATCATTTGCTTCAGAACAGGTCACTACATCATTTAGTCACTTTATTTGCACGTGCAATAGGCATAACACATAATAAAGCCTACTATATACTATAATATACTATACTTACTATTCTCCATGTCATCATTATTTCCTTAAACAAGAATAATCCATTATTTTCTTCCACAGAGCAGCGAAGACACAAATAAGGGTTACTGGCTGGTTTTTTATCATTTTCAACAACCACCCAGAAAACATGGTAACACTTCACAAAACGGTTTATTAGTTAAAATTAGTTAACTACCTTAGTTAACATGAACTAAGAATGAACAATACTTCTGCAGCATTTATTAATCTTAGTTAATATGAATTTCAACATTTACTAATACATTATTAAAATCAAAGGTTGTATTTGTTAAACCATGTAACCATACATGATAGAAAATGAAAAAAAAAGTAGTTTAACGTTAGTTTCTCAAGTTAGACAAATTACCCGCTCGAGATAAAGCCATGAAAACAAATAACCACTAGAAATTAGATTTGATCAAATAGCCTACTGCAAACAAAGACACAGATAACTTTTACTTACCATATAAAACACAGCGACTGGATGGGTTTGGAACAAATGCGCTTCAATGTGCTATTTCTGAGAGCAACGACTCAAAGTTTTAATCCAGTTCTCTCTGTAAAGATTGAGCACGCAAACTCCGGCTCCTCAACTCTCACTAGCCTCGTGAACAGATTGTCACGCCCCTAAACTTAAAAGACAGCACAGTCTACCAATCAAATTAAAGCTGTCGCAAACCTAACCAGTTTCTGTCCTGAAAAGATCCAATCACATTTCAGGAGGCGTGGAGTTCACGATGTTTACCCGAGTAACGCGTGTTTGGTTGCTGTGTTACATTATCAAGGTGATTTAAATGGCTGTTTGGAGAGAGGTAGCTACTGACTCCTTTATTAAACTGACTCATTGTTTCAAAAAAGTAGGTTATAGCTGTGCAGTTTTATTATATTTTTGAGAGAAGGTTTCGAGATTACCAAGTGGTGTAAGGCCTATTTCAAAATCCTCCTTCGGTTATTACACCTGAAACATAAATTAAGTTTGCTCCCATATACCTCACTGTTGATTCACTCAAATGGTAACCGCTTCAGTGTATCACCACAGAGTGGTTTATGAGGAAATTCCTTGTCATTTATGCACTGTACAATGTAAGTTGCAGATAAAAATATTATTGTTCTTTGCCAGTACATGTAAAACTGAATAAAGTTGTTATTTTATCAATTGTTTCTGGAATAAATAGAAGTGAGGACAATCAGGTATAATAAACAACCTCTTATATACCCGTCTGGGAGTTCCAGGTCAATTAATGGTTATGAAATCCTTGTTTTCCATCCACAATTTCTCTAGATAGCACTATTTATTCTGGGTCAGATGCTCATCACATGCATCGCAACAATGCACATTTACATTGTTTATTAGATCAGAACTCAAGCTGAAACAAAAGGTCTATGTCTGAGCTAGTTATCTTAGAGAAAGTGCAGCAAGCTTGCCACTGAAAGATGTTACTGTTTCAAGACCGTTTGACACAAGTCTGCACTTTCTTCACACAAATATATAGTTAGCCTATTTCAATGTCCAATGTTTCAAAGAACCATAGAAACAGTCAGAGGTATCATGACAATGAAAGCAGACGTGTTTCTAAGGTTTTTAGTCATACTGTGTTCAACTTGTGTTGAATGCTGGACTTTGTGCACAAGATAATCTGATTAAATACAAAATAGTACACGCATATGAATTGACATGATAAATAGAGCTCAGGTTTTCTCTGCCTCAGTGTTGCCGCTTAGAAAACCTAAAACCACTTTCTAATCCAAACAACATCTGAACAGCCACAAAAGTAGAGGTAAAAAAATATGTAAAAACTTTTCATAATACTGCTCAAATTGAATTAGCATGTTAAAACTGCATCTTAATTTCAGACCTAATCAAAGCTACATTCTATCAATTTTTTTTTAAAATCCAAATGTGAGTGAGTATTAAAATGATCCTTTATTCTTAGTTGGGAAGTTTAGTGTCTTTAATGAGGATTTTATGAGCAGCACCGGTTCACTTGTTTTAAGTATTGCACTAATTAAATGCACTAATATTGCTAACAGACTACATATAAACACTTGGGTCTGTGGCTATGATTGGAATAGCATCAGTATTGTTGCAATATATATTATATTGTGCACACGTATGCAAACTTTGAGAGACTGACTAGTTTAAGAAGAGGTGGTGATAAAAAAAAACTAAAAAAAAACTGTTACAATATGAAGCTAAGGGAATTTATTATATGGATTGTGTATATCCAAAGGGATTGAATGAAGAACTTCAATCGCCATGTTTTTAATGAATTATATCTTCTTATCTTGTTAATCCTAAATACAGTTATTGTTCTCTAAAACTACTATTTATACTTATATCGATTTATATTGTGAGATATAACTTTTGTACACATATTTTTATGGGTTTATATTTATTGATAAACTTTTTGATTTAGTATGTTGACACTTTTTTTTCCTTCTGTCACTTTTTTTCAGGTAGCATGCTGTACAATATTTTGTTTGGATTATTTGTTATAGTCTGCCTTGATTGATCATGTGATCTGTGTAACCATGTGATTCCTTAAATTAAGATGGCTCACTAAGCATACCGGTGTGATGACTCCGATCTTCAAGCAGATGGAACTGGATAATATTCTGAATGCTCTGATTCAATCAGACTTCTGACCTGTAATGCTGCCTGAATCATAATCATGCACTGTTCGTTCATTGGTTAGAGGAGAATTGGCCCCCGACTGAGCCTGGGTTCTCCCAAGGTTTTTTCTCCATTCGGTCACCCGATGGAGTTTTGGTTCCTTGCCACTGTCGCCTTGGCTTTTGGCTTGCTTAGTTGGGGACAATATTCAACAATATTATTGATATGCCTGCATTGACACAATTATATGAGAACTGAATTCAGCTGGACGATGACATCACGGTTTTCTCCAGAGCGGCTATATATATATATGTATATCTATATCTATATATATATATATATACACACACACATATATATATATAGCCGCTCTGGAGAAAACCGAGAATATATTATATATATATATATATATATATATATATATATATATATATATATATATATATAAATATGAACTAAATTAATTACTTTTTTACAACAAAAATGAACCATCACTGAATTTACTTAAGGACTATGACACTATTTTCTTCTAATTCTGCTGTACAGCAGAAACAAACTTATTGTATTATTGTAATTGTTGCATTATTTTCCTGTTATCTCTGTAAAGCTGCTTTAAAAAAAATCTGTATTGTAAAAAGCGCTATATAAATAAATGTTGACTTGTTCGACTTCATGCAGCACTGCGCAGACTGTTCTGTGGCTGACTTGAAGCAGTGCATGCTGGTTAAAAAACGTGTCTGACTTGAGACAGGGGCGACGCCACGTGACTGTGACGTATGCTATCAAAATACCGCGAGAGCGTTTCGAGAGCAGCCGCAGGACTCAGCCAGCGCAGCTTCTCAAGAGCTCAGCTTCTCAAGTCACAAGCTCTGATGATGACACAGCCTTTTCACGATTGGCCGGATCCACTGCATGACAACGATCACGTGTATTTCGTGTTTATTCTCACACCTTCAGTTCCACTAATGTTCATAAATCTGTTTTTTATTAACAGTAAAATCTTTTTTCATGTAGTCGCGATGTTATATTGTGTCATGTTTATCCAAATAAAATTGATAAAAAAACGTAGACCCCATTTCATTGATAGGTGTAGGATTATGTTGAACTTTATTCTTGAACAAACAGATGCTGTATTAAGCAGTAGATGAAGTATTAAATGGAAATGACTCTGAAACATCTGTGTATTTGGCAAATATTGCATTTATTTCACTTCAGCTCTGGTAAAGTATGCAAACACAGCGCAACGGTCACTACGGGAAGCAGAAAGTGTCCGACTTCTTGTCTCCGGTTTCAGCTCTTCCCGCTCGCAACTTTCGCCAATCGGTTACATCCAGCCGCAGCCGATGTCCAACACACCTATTGTAAGCTTGTCATTGACAAAGGTCACATGTGACCTAAATGTTTGCCCTCTTTTTCAGTAAAATATTGTTTTTATCTTTCATTTGATGACTTCTTTAGTGTGTGGACTCTTGATTATCCTACTATTTGGAATTTTTTGTCTATGCACCTCATTTGGACTAGTTTGATGGCGCGGTGAGTTCCTGACTATTCTCCTATATCAAGGGGGTCACCGATTTTGTGGAGGACTAGTTCTGTGCCATCAGTTCCCCTGGAATAAGGACATGCTAAAGATATGTTTTTGGAGTGGACTCAACAACCACATCCTGCAGTCCATGCCTATCGGGAACTCCAGTTGCTCTCTTCTCCACTACATCGAGTATGCTTTGTGACTGCCTGGTTCCCCCTTAATTATAGAGGAGGTCTATGAGGACGTCTACTCCACCACCATAATCATGCCCATTCCCCTCATTCCATGTCAAATCCTCCAGAAAACCCAAGCCTAGAAGTAACGCCAGCCTCCACAACATACGCTGAGTCTGAGCGAGAGCCCGCCAACAACCCCAAGCCGAAGCCCAACATTGACCCTAAGCTGGAGCGAGAGCCTGCTGCCATGTCCGTCCCAGAACTGGTAGGAGAGGAATTGCTTATAGACTTGTGGACTACAGAACTAGTCCCCAGACTACTACGCACCCTAGAATGCTTTTCTGATCCACTAGCTCCGCCCATTTCCCTGGCTCTGCCTCTTGTCAGCCCTCCAGCTCCACCATTACCCCTTTTCCACCAAAAAAGAACTGGTTCGGAACTGGTGCTGGTTCAAAGTTGGTTCGGAGTTGGTTCAACTTGCGAACCTTCTCAGAACCTGTTTGTTTTTCCACTGACTAGAGCGCCCAGCGAACGACATTGTTACGTCACTGTGTACATTGCCATACGTCTTAGCTAGAAACGCTTGTAAGTACAACATTACTTTGGGATTATCTCTAACTCGTGTACCAAGAAGGCTTTAAAAACAATTGAAATATGTAAGTCTTTTAATCTTTTCCTTTGATATGTAATCTTTTCTGATTAGTTATGTATCCCTGTCTTGTCTTTTTTTGCGTTTATTTGTTCTATATTGTGACTGTTTTCTTCTTTGCTTACCTAATGTTTTCAATAAAAAAAAAACATTTAAAAAAAACAGAAAGGCTTGCACCAACTTCAAGCATAACAATTACAATGGCGGACTACATTGTGTTTCTGCAAATGTTTCTCCTGGCTTTGCGATCCTATATGGGGGGCAGAAAAGATGTTTAGAACACATCTAAATCCGCCCCAGCCCCTGACGTAAGCATGACGTAATAAAAGAACGGTTCTAGTCCAGCAAAGAGTTGGTGCCGCTTTGGAACCAGTTTAACTGGCCGAGAACCGGTTCTTTGGCTGTCGAAACACTGGCTGCCGGCTCCGAACCGGCTCTCAAAATGCTTTGGAGGAAGAGGGGTACATTAGGGGCTTTCGGACTGGAGGAACCTTTCATAGTTTCTAGAACTATTGGCAGAAGTACACAGATTTTGGCATGTTCGGATCGCAGGAACTAGGAACGATTTTAGTTCTAGGAACTCCTTTTGGAGGAACTAATTTAGCTCAAACTGATAGATGGGCCCTTTTAACCTTTACGCTATAAGGAGAAAATCCAACGCAACTTTGAGGGGACATAGCAAAACATGATTATGTATTTCTGCTCAGCTAGCAACACTGAACATCGACCACATGGCATACGCTAATACCTTTTTATGTCTACTTTCTAGTATAACAGTTCTATCTAATAACGTATTAGACAGGGCTGTAAGACAGATTGTAAACTCATGAACATAAAGAATGTAAGCACTGTGATCTCAGGCTCTGGCGTTCTCAGCGCCGTCAAAATAAATGTCACAACAACAAGCACAGCTTACATCACTTCAAAAGTTCCTACTGGTGGTGTGAATGCAACCAGGAAAATGTCTTTGCCCCTATTATGATGGGCCACCCACAACCACCATGGTCAGCAGAATACCGGCCTCAGAGTGTGGATACTTCGGCTCTGCCCTGGATTTTACCTCAGCCCCTCAACTCATCGGCTCCACCATGTCCTGTCATCCCTCCGGCTTCACCGGGATCCCTCATCTTACAATCTCTGCCCTGGTTCCTCCTCCCTCTTGCTCTGCTGTGGACTTTCGGGTCTGCAGATGCACCTATTCCCTCCACTCCTTCGGCTCCACTGTTGTCTTCACTCCCACCGGCTCTGCCTCACTTTTTCTAAGCCTTCAGCTTCCCCTGGGATCCTCCGGCTCCACCTTGGCCCTCCAGCCCAGTGGCGTCACCCTGATTCTTCAGGCCTCTGGTTCCTCTTTACTCCGCTGTGGCTCATCATCCCTCCAGCTGTCAGAACATCCCATTTTGCCGGTTCCACTGAGGTTTCCTCTGCTCAACCCTGGGTCAAAGGTGTCAGTCAAGTCACCTTCAAGTCAAGTCACTTTCATTTATATGGCGCTTTTAACAATACAGATTGTTTCAAAGCAGCTTTACAGTGATAATGGGAAATTAATGGAACAGAGATTGTTTTGGCTTTATAGCAGCTCTAGAAAAAAAATTATAGTCCAGCTAAAGTAAGCTTTGATTGATTCACTTCTGTTGTAAAAATCATTAGTTATTAACTTAGGGGCCGCTTACACGACACAGTTTAACCTGAAAACAAAACTTTTAATGCGTTCTGGCCGTTCATCCTCACGACAACGTTGCTTGGCATCTCGAGAACACAAACTTAGAAATAGTCAGTAACCCAGTTAACCTTGATGTCCTAATTGAACCATTTCAATTTATGTAACCATTTAAATGAAATGTGTCTAAAGGTTAAGTTGTAAGGTTAGGTAGCATACATTAAAAAGTTAGACATCCACTACTAATATTTAATTTCTTCTTGGGTGAACTATTCATAGATAAACAAAATCAAGAGTATGTACAATTCTTTCTTCTTTTAAATCAGTTTTTAAGGTTAAGTTAATGATAAATTGATAAATCTCTCTTTTGAAATAAAAGCATCTGCAGTTATTTTTATTATTATTAATCCAAATATGGCTTTCATGCTTCACACATTTAGCTGTTAATTATATTAAAATGTGACTGAAATCTTACAGAGGACATCAAACAATACGTATGTCTGTTATTTGCAGATTAATTTAGGGATATTTCTTGACTGTTTCTCAACCCTCGAAAA
Organism: Meda fulgida; assembly: GCA_030578275.1. Classification (NCBI taxonomy): domain Eukaryota; kingdom Metazoa; phylum Chordata; class Actinopteri; order Cypriniformes; family Leuciscidae; genus Meda; species Meda fulgida. Next base: position 6,415,897 of record CM060632.1, on the reverse strand, counting down.
TGTGACTCCCACTGGTTTCGCAAGGAAATGCAATTTCTCATGTGCTGAAGAGTAAACAGAGTCTGGAGATACGGTCTTCAGAATGACAGAGAAACACAATCTATTCCTTCCAAACAAGCAGCACGATCAGAGTCAGTATGGCAAATGTTCATGTAACCTAACTGTTATTTGTGATGAAGGAGGGTTTCTCATTTTTTCTGCTGTTCTCCAAGTGTGAGTGTAGGATAGAAAGGTGGAAGACTAGATTATGTATGAATGAGCTGATGGGACATTCTCCCTTTGTCTTCCCCCGATCAATAAAATAGTCAGCATAGAGACCTGGTCACACCCACATATACCTCTGAAGTGTGTGCAGGGTCTTTGTGTGTGTGATGTGTTACACCCCCTGATGTCAGTCATTCTCATTCAATTCTCACGTTCACATTGGTGTGAGCTGGTTCATTGCTCATGCAGTGTGTTTATGCAAGAAGGATTCCCAAAGGAGGGAGGGAGGTAGGGGGGGGGAGGGAGAGAGAGAGAGAGAGAGAGAGAGAGAGAGAGAGAGAGAGAGAGAGAGAGAGAGAGAGAGAGAGAGAGAGAGAGAGAGAGAGAGAGAGAGAGAGAGAGAGAGAGAGAGAGAGAGAGAGAGAGAGAGAGTGAGAGTGAGAGTGAGAGTGAGTTTAGATTTCATGAAACACCAAAATATATTTTATGAGCAGGCAAAAATAGAGGAGGGCTGGATTAGCTGATACCAAAAATCAAATTGTAGATGAATATACTGTAGTACAAGCAAAAAGATTAAACGCTCTTTGCTGAATTAAACCATAACATTTTGATACACAAATTTCTAAGGCCTCTAAATGATCAACATGATCAAAACTAAAGAACCTGTTGTACACAATCTTGTACACAAGCAAGATGCATTCTGTCATTGATAGTTAATACTTTTTTTAGCAAGTGCTTTTTTAACATAATTCTAAAACTGTCCACTGTCTGCTTTGAAATCTTGAATTTTAAAGTAAACACAAGAATACATTTAAAATGGTTTGTAATGATTTAAGATGAACACTTAGGTTTACTTGATTATCCATACATCACTTTTGAAAAAAATCATGTTAAAATGTGTCTCAAATATGATCCATCAGGCTTTTGAGGAACGTTTATTTGTACATTTCTCAATAATTGCATTATTTGCCTCCCACAATAAAAACGACTTTGATTTGATCATAAAACAAAGCATTTCAATTGGGAGATTGAAAGTGACTGATATTTATATGCACTTTATGCAATATGCACTAATATGCACTTATATGCACTAATATACTGTTCTAAAGATCACACTGATGTACATTATAAGCTATCAGAATTCCATCTTACATTCCGGCCATATAAATATCAGCAACTGCAATACATTTCTGCTCAATTTGGGCCTCTGAATAAAATTAAGATTGTTTTCCCTCTCAAGTATGAGCTCTATATTTTCCTATATCATAATACAGTATATGATCCTCAAAAATAAAATAAAAAAAATACACATACATATTTTTTTTTCTAAAGGTTAGCAAAACCATTCCATTAAAAAAAATGGACTTATTTCATGTGTCAGGCTTTACACAGCTAAAATGGCTTGATCTAAAAACGTACGCTTAAATGCTTGAAGTTAGTTTTGTAGACAAATATAAATAGTTAACATATGAATTTCAATACTGCAGTAGGAGCACCCTAGGATACATTTCATGAAGCTTAAACTCTTTTGTGGGGCTTTATTTCTGATTATTGAGGCCCAAAATTACTGAATTTGCTGTATCTTTCTAAAACAATTTTGTTTTTTGTGTTATTTTCGGGCATCATGAGGTGCAAATATTTTCCTCAATACATTATAACGTGTATGATATGCATTGTAATATTATATTTGAATACTATCATTAAACCTCTATAAATTTCCATTTTATCTTGCACATTTAACAAATATTCACATCGTTTGCATAGCTCTGTTGCATGGTTTGGAAGTGAACAGGGTGGGGAACATAATATACAAGTGCAAGTCATGAATAAACAATTTAGAGAAATCACTTGGAAATATTCGATATTACCCTCCCTGTCTGCCTCATTTAGGAACTTTCCTTTAGTTTCCCAAGTTCCAACATGAAATAGGCCTAATTCAGCTGCTTTAAAAAGGAAGAGAACACTTCTCATTAAATGTGATCTTTCTAACTGTAGTAATATTATAGAGAGTGCAGGGTTAATGTGTATTAAGCTTCTACTTCACACTGCAAACTTTTGTTGGAATATTCACACAAAACTGAGCATTTATTCTGAGTTCTGAACAGGCTAAAGGTCATATGCCATGTCACAGATTTCCGTACAAAGATCCGGTCCCGGAGCACAAGGAGATCAAGCAAATTGAAAAGGGTTCATTTTCTTATTTCACGCTTTGATGAATCATATCCAGGCCCTTGCTCAATGAGGATGAAACTCAAAGCTCTTTCTCTAATCTGAGCGCTTGTTTGGCTCGCAGTGTGAGCGAGGGCACAGGGGAGCACAGATGCTGGCCGTCATTAATAAGCATGATCATGAATAATTAATCTCTATAAGTGAGTGAATACTGATGGACCAGATTGGAGTAACCACATGGGAGGCTGCATACTGAGAGATTTAAAGTCACGAGAATCTTGCGGTCCAAATGTTGGGCTTTACTTGATGCTCACTCTCAAATCACATGTTGAGTAAAAGTAAATTGGAGTAAATTAAGTTAATCTACTGGATCTCATTGGACAATTTCTGTTTTCACTTTATTTTTGTAAACTTTAGTTAATTGTGTTTAATGTGAAATAAATATTGTGTAAGATGTTCATCACATTTTGCAATTGTGTGAATATCTTATGCATACTTTAAGGCATTAAATTATATTATGCATGCAAAAGTGCTTCATTTTTACAAATTCCATGGTAAAACTTTACAATAAGGTTCATTAGTTAACATTAGTTATGCAAACTAACAATGAGCAATACATTTGTTAAAGTATTTATTCAACTTTGTCAATGTTAATTAATAAAAATACAGCTGTTCATTGTTTGTTCATGCTAGTTCACAGTGCATCAACTAATGTTAACAAATACAACCTTTGATATTAATAACGTATTAGTAAATGTTGAAATTAATATTAACTAATAAATGCTTATGTTCATGTTAACTTGGGTAGTTAACTAATGTTAACTAATGAACCGTATTGTAAAGTGTGACCAATTCAACCACCACATGGCAAATAAGAGGCATATTAGGCTGTCGATAAAGGAATTTAGGTTAAAACAGGAAATCAACGAAGCCCAAGGGCTGAAATCATGTGCATCTGTTTTAAACAAACAGAGGTTCACTAGAGGAAACAATAAGACTTTAGTCCCGGAGCACAAAACCAGGTGTCAAAGCCTGAGGCGCTGCATTAGTCAGTCTGCCCGCTGATGGACTAGACCAGTTGCTGTCCTATAAAAGCACCCAACTGGTGTGTGTCATGGAAACTTTCCATCATGGTCTTCAAATCATGGAAAGTCACTGAATGGAAGCTAAAGCTAGTTCATTTCTTTCTAGAAGATAGGAACGCTTTTTTTAGTCCACCAAGACGTGTCTGATGGCACGATTAGACAATTTTCTGTGTATATTTTGGAATGAATGGCAAAACAGGTTTAATGGTTGCGTGCATGACGGCCAGTGGACTGTCCTCAGAAACCCTCCAGGATCTCTGAAGAAGCTTGAAGAGGAGTCAGTCTGACCTCTACTGGTTATGCTCCGCATCTGCTACAAAATATTACAAAAAGGCCTTGAAATGGTAAAACGTTTATTCATCTAGATTCTAATTGATTTTGTTTCTCTGAGGAGTGATTGAGCTCAGATAATAACTGAGGTTATTTTTGTTTTAGTGAAAAATACAGACATTAAATCCAAATAATCACCAAACGTATTGATTTTGGACCACCAACAACAGTCTCTAGTTCTGACCAATGGCAAGGTCTGAACTCGCTGTCACAGCTGTCAATGGATGTGGTTTTCACAGCATGGAACTGAACTGGAACACTTTACAAGGCTCCATTTGTTAACATTAGTTAACATGAACTTACAATGAAACATACATCTAAAGCATTTATTAATTTTAGTTCATGCACTGATAAACATGATTCTGTGGTGAAAAAAAAACAGAAAAAAAAACAATGTGATGTGTAATTTCTACCTAATTAATTTATTTCAGGCAAGAATTAGAAAAACAAAGTAAATTCTATAATAGTGTCTATATAAAACTTGCAAAAGAAAGAACTAAGTAAACAAAAATAGTTTTTTTCCCCAGTGTCAATTTCAATGTTTACAAACATTTTTTTTTACTTGTTAATATTATTCAATGCAACTTAGCTAGCATGCAAATTACAATGAACAAATGTATTTCTCGTTGTTAATGTTAGTCAATTATCTAATGTCTACTAATGGAACATTATTGTAAAGCTCGAAGGTTTGAACGCTTGAAACTTAAGACTTTTGGACATCAGTGTTGGTATTGTAACTTGCAGTGCAATATAAATATATTGTTGTAAATTACAACTGTCATGTAAAATTAAAAATGTAATATTTGATATCTTCATTTTTATAATTAGTTAAAAACAATATAAAAATAATAATAACAATGATAATACATGCAGCCCTATATACATTTTTTAAAATAAAAACAAAAATAAAACGTACTAAACAAAGATTCAATATTTCATCCATTTACCTGCATGTCATGTGACCGTTAACCAACATCAGAAAACCACGAACATGCGAATGTTGTTGAATTATTGAAATAGTAAAGTGATACCAGTTTCCCTAACAGTTTATTTATTATTGAAAAAAAAAACTATTCAAAAGTGTTGAATACTTAAACCTTGCCTATAAATGGCTCAGAACTGTCAGATACACATATTACAGATAAACTTTATTTGAAACAACTCAAACAAAACTTACTGAGAACACGATCAAATTTTAAAATCCCAAATGAACTAACTATTGTTCAGTTTTTTTTTTTGGACAATGGAGACACAGTATTTGAGAAAAGGTGTCTTCGCTATTGGACAAAACAAAAAGTTGGCATAAAGAAGAAGTTGCAAACAACCTAACTACTGTTTTGACATCACTGAGTGAAACGTATTGAGCAAGAAACAAAACGATGTAGTGAGAGACTTGAGTCGACAGTGATTTGCATATCTGAATGTGACCGGCTCGACTACATCCATACGTCAGCAGAGAGCAAGTTGACATTTTGACTAAATATTAGAAGGTCAAAATAATTCAAGAAATGCATGGATGAATCATTCATAAGACCATAAACATGCATCAAGAAAATAAATATCAGTTTAATTCAGGCTGATATTTTATAGTTTTTGTTAGGCAATGTCAAAAAATCCTACCATACTACAATATTTAACAAATATTCAACCATGCTGTACTACAAGAAATTATACATAGTTTCTATAAAGAATGTGAAATATTTTTTATAATAAATATAGGCAATGTTACTGGAAGGTCAGGACGGAGGTTCACTGCTGAACTTGTACTTTTTCATTGAGATTTTGTAAGAGCATAATCTATAAGAAAAGTTTGACGCAGTAGCAAATGAAAGCACTGTAAACTAACCAGAACTGAGCATTGGTCCTCAGAGAACAGTCTGAGCGGAGGATCCTGCGGAGAGCTAAACAGGTTTCAGAACTGCCTATGCAGTTTCACACATTCGCTCTATTTCACCAGTCCTCAAAACCAAAAGCTTCAAACTGATCAATGTGTGTAGGGATCGCTAAAGGCTGGCTTATTCCTCTAATGCAGGGACAGACAACCCCAGTCCTGGAGAGTTTATCTCCAACCCTGATCAAACACACATGAACAGGATAATCCGTGTCTAAGTGGACTGTGAAGTGGAGTATTCCTCCATCTTATGTGAGATTCCAATCCGAAGGAAGCGAACATGTTCAGAAGGGCACAGGGAACGTCGATGCATCACTTCACAGGAAGTGGAGAGCGAATATCACATAACTGTCATTGCGCATCGCATCTCAACTAATAAACTAGAATATTTATGAACGGTTATGTCGTTTAATTTTACGTTTGCACATTCTATTGTGTGAATAGTTATGTAAGCAAAGTAAGAGTTGAGAAGCAGCTGAGGCTCTGTCATTTTTTATTTCAAATCTATTAATAGTCAATTAATAGCTGCAATAGTTAATTAAATGTACAAGTAGTATATGTAATAAACAGGTCTTAATTATAATTAGATACATAAAGTTTGTTTTGGATATGTATATTATATGATACTGATATGATGAATTTTAAAGTAAAATAAATTACAATATTTATATCAATCTGCGCATCGTTGCAGTGCCAAATGAGTGATTATTGTCAGCGAAATCCACTTCAATAGATATCCTGTGCTCGGGGAGCAGTGAACACTGCGTAGGGACCCTGTCGAAAGGAACGCAGCTTATGTATAAACCTAAAATGAACTATTTAATAATCAATTAGAAGGAATTAATACATATATAATATTACACTGTAGCCACATTGGACCAGCGATTTGGAACATGGATGGATAGATGATTCAGCTGCGGGCCCCATCTTCTCGCGAGATACTGGAATTCATTCGCCGTGACCGTCAGAGTGCATTATGGGTATTTTATAGATGTTGCGATTACATCGGTTGTACACTCGTTATTGTGGTGCATTGTGGGATTAAATGAGTGCCCTCGATAACATCCACTATGGTTTAGGACACGACTACAAATTGCTGTCAATGGCACTCCAGGACTCCTATCCCTACTCTATCATATTTGATACGCAAATTACTAAGGCCTATAAAATATCAACATGATCAAAACTTGTACAAATGTTTTTTGTTTGTTTTTTTAGCAAGTAAAGGCCTTTTATTATCATTATAAAAACATCCCCCTTCAGTTCATTGCACATGTGCCTTTTTGCTGTGAAAGTTTTAGAACAAACAACTTTTATATTGTTAGCAATATTTCAAGATGAACACTTACTGGACTGAAGCAGCTTATGTTTACTTTGTCATCATTTGAAAAATGATGTTAAAATGATACATCAGGCTTTTGAGGAATTTATTTATAACCTCACAATCACTTTTATCTTGTATTGCATTATGTTTTATGAAGTAAAAAAAGATTTCTGCTGATTAAACGTTTTAGCTTGGCAAGAAAGAGTCCCCCGAATACACCCCCCTTCCCCGTCCCAGCAGCAGACGCTGGTTAAGCGTGACACACGTGGCCATGTGATGTGTGATTGATTAGCGGTGCACTGCTAAAGAACTCAAGAATCATGTGATGTCTTTGAAATTGGCTTATAGCTTTGCCATCAAATCAAAATCATATATAGTAGGTACTACATTTGACGAAAGACTTACTTTATAGAACATACTTTTTTGTCACAATGTATGCGTGTGATATGAATGCAATTCAGCCATAATGTTGGCATTGTTGTGACAATTGGAGCCAGTGTTGTTTCTTCCCCACCAGTTTTTAATCGTCTCCAGGGGCCTCATGTATAGTTAGATGTCCATTGGACACACACTTCAGTCATTAGTAGCAGGTCATTTGGGTACTTTTCACTTACTGATTTATGAATTCTACAAATTCACACATACTAACTTCACACACTGCTTTTTGTCAACTGTATTGTATAGGAATTGTGGGTATACGTAATCACAGCTGTTGGATCTGGCAGACAAAGCACCTTTAAAGTTCTATCAAAAACAATTAAGCTGAGCTGATGTTTTAAAGAGCTGGAAAAAAGAGCTCAGTGACTTTCCTCACATTAAAAAGTTAATATACACACAAAAGCTTCATTAAATGAATCCATATGAATCAAGCAGCTTAAGCAGCAGGTTTTTGAATTTAGGTTTTTATTCACATTTAAACTCCAGAGATCAACATATTATTTGAAGCACAAACATGCTCACTACAGTATATCTTAAGAACCAATGTGGTTTGTCTTCACTTCAGCTTAGATTAAATCGATTCAAATGGGTTAGTTTTACAATGCTTTTTATTTTTTAAAGCATGAAAATATTGGTTGCAAAGACTTTTGACAAAAATGATGGGAATATTAAAAAAGATCTTGATTTGTGCTCCGAAGATTCTTCCAGAACCCAAAGTCTTAAGAGTTTGGAATGATATTAGGATGAGTAAAGGACAATTTTCATTTTTTGGTGAACTATACCTTCCAAATAATGAACATGTTATTTGCATTTGGGCCACCAATTTACCACAGTTTTGATAAAGCATGCATGTCTGCTTGACACATAATGGTCATGCTGTACTAAAATACCATATTACTGACACACTATCCTACATTCAGTAATTAGATGAATGTGTCAGAAACTTGAATATTCATTTCAAGTTGCACAATGAAAATTACTTCTGTTTCAATGAGCAGGTTGGTCAGGTTGGTTGGACTGTGAATCTGACTGATTGTTAAACTTCAGGAAATGAATTGTGAATTGGACACATATTTATATCAAATTAGGCCTAAGTGCAGTAAACTTGTTGTGAAAGTAGTTTCCTTTTGAACTAATTTAAAGTATGCCTGCTTTCTCCTAAACCATTATACAAACAACAACAAAAAAACTCTATTTTTAAATTATTCCTAAAAAATGACTTTGTTAACCAGCACTATTTTCTCTAATATTGTGAAGTAGATGTGTACATTGTATTAAGTTCAGGGACAGCATTTATTTCTGAGTGTTGTGTGATTAAACACTAGCAGTGAATTCTGCAGCAAAACCTGGTGCAATTACACACTGAGCTGTTACATTTGGAGTGTGTGCCAAAGCAGAGCTGCATCAAAACTGATGTGTGCATGACATATTTCCAATGCTTTCAAGACATAAAGCGATAGATCACTCAAAATGAAAATGGTCATTTACTCACCCTCATGTCTTTCTAAACCCGCAAGACTTTCGTTCATCTTCGGAACACAAATGAAGATCTTTTGGATGAAATTGAGAGCTTTCTGTCATTCCATTGACAACTACACAACTACCAATTTGACGCTTCAGAAAGTTAATAAAGAGATTGTAAAACTAATCCATATGAATTGAGCAGTTTAGTCCTAATTTTCTGAAGAGACTCGATCGCTTTATATGATGAACAGATTTAATTTAGGCTTTTATTTACATATAAACATTGATCTGCGAACATAAAAGTTCATCCAAACCTGCTTGGCACACGAGAACAAACCTTATTGGTTCTTGCGGAAGCTCAAAAGTGTTGCGTAACACGAGAATGAATCTCATTGGTTCTTGCAGAAGCTCAAATGTGATGCGTAACACGAGAACGAACCCCATTGGTTCTTGCTGAAGCTCAAAACGTGATGCATAACACGAGAACGAACCTCATTGGTTCTTGCAGAAGCTCAAAACGTGCTGCGTTACACAAAAATGAACCCCATTGGTTCTTGCAATCTGTTCATCATATAAAGCGATTGTCGCTCTTCAGAAAACTTGGACCAAACCGCATGAATCAGTTTTACAATCTCTTTATGAAGTTTTTGATGCGTCAAAGTGGTAGTTGCATAGTTGTCAATAGAGGGACAGAAAGCTCTCAGGTTTCGTCTTCATTCTCTTTCCTTTTTCGTCTTCAAAATATCTTCATTTGTGTTCTGAAGATGAAAGAAAGAAAGAAAGTCTTACAGGTTCGGAACGACACAAGTGTGAGTAATTAATGACAGAATTTAATTTTTGGGTGAACTATTCCTTTAATGCGGCATGCAAAGCTGCTCTTCAGGGAAAAAAATGGAGGAGAGATCTAAATGCAAACCTCACAGCACACAGTCAAACATCTGGTGGCCGCCCAAACTTTAGATCAGTTCACAACCAATAACATTTCATCTCATCCACGACACTGGGGCCATTATCACTTGGCTCATGGCTTTAATGGTTTTGTGTGCAGATGGTTTCTCTCCACGATACAAAACACAGTCCTAAAGAATGTTAACAATCAGAGCATGTTTATTTAAAACCAAAACAGATTGCACCCAACATCCATTTTTCCTTTAAACGCCTTTTCTGAGCACATGTATTTCCATATAAGTTTGATGAAGGAAAAAATCACAGACATTTAATATTGGGATAATACATCGTAGTTAATTTTTTTTTTTTTGTAAGGGTTCCTTTTAAAGCAACTAAAACTTAGTACTGTTCTCACTGTATTTGATGTACGTATATTCTGCTTTAGAGACGAGAAGCACTGAACACCACAAAAGCATTCATTTCAAACTTCGCTGCTGCAGTGTTGAAAAGAAAAGACGAAACAAGCCAGTGCTGTTTTCAAGAATTCTGCAATCAATCCAAAGGAGACAGCCAGAATCCGTACACTCTTCCATAGGAAGGTCAAACCTCTTTTCCCCCTGCATTTACAATTAAGCTACATCATATTTTGGCAAGCAGGTGTCATGAGAGAAAAAACACACCTAGTTTAAAACAATGGGGTTGCATTAAAAACTAAAAACAGGGAATAAAATAAAATATTAAAATCCCACCTACCATTTAGATCCTCTAGTGTGAGCCGCCTAGAATGCACATACATTTGAAGCTTGAGAGGCAACAATCATTCATTAAGGTGTCTGCTATATTCTAGCGAACTGAGTGGGTCCTGCGAGAGCTTTCAAAACGATTACAGAGATGACTATACAAAATGATCTTTACCTACTGAGTGATGATTATGTTTCCTCAGTGTCAGTTTTCTCTAGCTCAGGTTCAGTCTCAGCGTTCACCTTTGGCCCAGTCTGTTTAGTGTCTGCATCCACAGATGAGGAAAAACACATTTCTGGGGTCTTCTCTTCTTTCGAGGGCTCATTCTGGAAGCAGGTGGGTGTGGAGGTACGGGATGGAGAGGGGCTACGAGAGCTCTGTGTAGCAGCCTGGGACGCAGGCTCCAAAATGTTTAATTGAGGTTTTGAATCCGTTTCCATTCCATTGATAAATGAAGCTTCCTCCTGCTCTTGACTACTTGCTGTCTCTTTAGGGGGGCTGAGGGTCTTGGGCTCTGGTTTCTCCTCTGGTTGCAGTTCAGCGTCTGGTTTTGTTGGCTGCAGTTCTGGTTGAGGCTGGTGTTGGGACACTGGCGGAGACGGCGAGTTGATTTGCGCTTGTTCTTGTGCTTGAGGCTGAGCGAGCAGAGGGGTCGGCAGAGGGAGAAGCGGCTGAGACTTGGGTTGAGGAAGCAGCGGTTGAGGCTGAGATTGTGAAGAAAGAGGAGTCCAGCGTTCCCGCTCTTTGTCCTTCTCATTCTCCCTCTCCTTTTCGCACTCCCGCTCTCTCTCGCGATTCCTCACTCTGGCTCGTTCACGGTCCCGATTCCTGTCCCTCTCCCTTTCACGATCTCGGTCTCGCTCCCGGTTATGGCGACTGCCGTTCATTTCAGCCCTGAAGTCCATGTCCCTGTCGTCTCTATCTTTCTGCCTTTCCCAAGGTCTGCGTCGATCGTCATAGTCCTGGTGCATGTTGGGGTTAAAAGAAGGCCCGGTTCCACGATTCCAAGCTGGCCCTGATGAACTTCCACCACGGCCGTCGAAACGACTCTGAAAGTTAGGGTTAGAACGCTCCTCCTGGAAACCCTTTGGGGGTCCAGCAGACATCGCCCTCATGTCTCGCTCATCAAAGTCCCCCCTGGGGGGCCCCCAGCGACTTTCTGTTCTGAAACCTCCTGACATGTTTTCTCTTCTACCCTCTCGACCCTCGATTGCTCTCGGAGGTCGTTCTAGTAAAGGTGGTCTGGCAGGCACAGGCTCGGTACGCATCTCCAAAGGAGGAGTCTTCAACAAACCTGTGCTCTGCTTTTCTGGTGGAGGAAAGCGATAGTCCTGATCTCCCTCTTGTTGGCCCCCTACATCTGATCTGGGTGGGGTCTCGTTATTAGCCTTGGCCAGACTGTCAGGCCCAGCAGATGAGGGATTAGGCGCTCTTGCAAAAGTGCCCTCGGCGCCTCGGTTGAATTGCTCCATATGAGGAAATGGGACACGGACACGGGCTTGAAGAGAAGCATCCAGTATGTCGTTGGCCTGATGTGCGAGACCAGGCTGCATGAGCAGGGGGAAGCGGCCCCCGGGGCCCTGGAGCAGGTTGGGTCGCAGTTCCAGGGGAAGTAGCCCTGCCATCCTCTGACCGGAGAGAGGGTGTGTTAGAGATGCAGAAGGGTGCATTCCCAGCAGACCCATTCCACTGCGCACGGCATTCTGCATTCCTGACAAAGAAACAAGAAATATTTTACACAGAGTACAAGGATAAAAACTAAATGATTCTTAAAGTCTATCGTCTAGGTTTCCTTATATTGTTTATTGTTGGGGGCAATTATATGCACGTGTGAAATAAAATAGATAAATAATATTTGCTGAGTGAAGTGGTTCTATTTTTCAGTACCAGTCGAAATTCTGTTGAATCCCCTCAGGGTAACACCTAAAAAAAATAGGGGTGCTACATAACTAGCTTAAGCATAAAGGGATTGACACCTACATTTGTCCAAACTACCCTGTTTTACCTGGTATGTAAAAACCTTATCCTGTGTTCTGAAGTGCACGTGTGCTATGTGATAAGCTTTCCTAAGTACTGCAGATTTAAGCACATCCAGCAACATTGTGGAATTACTTAGGTTTTTAAAGCTTTATTCAACATAACTCACATAACAAATATCACACTTGAGTCGGATACACGGTTGATAAGAGGTGACAACAGTACAGAGGATAAATGTGTAGTAAATGTGTAGTAATCTAGTAAATGTTTTTTTTGTTTTTTTTTTTGAGAAGCTGGTTGTTTCAGTAAGCTGATTTTTGGTAGTTACATAATCTCCAAAATCAAAAAAAATATCATTTAGATTCAAAAACTGCATACAGAAGCATCTCGGCAGGTTTGTAATACAGCACACAAGTCCTATGAACTGTCATTGTATTGCTGCAAGATTCAACAAAATACTCTTTTTTTTTGTTCTATAGAATAAAATAACAGCATACCGTGTGCTAGCTACATTTGACTTGTATTCATATCATGTAAAATGTGCTTATAAATCCATTTACCTTGTAGTGTTAGCTCGGCCTCCAGAGTTTCTGCAGACTGAGGAGTTTTGTCTGTGTTGCTCTGCTGATGCTGTACTCCCACAGGGTTAAAGACTCCTGCTCCAGGCATTGCTGATGGAATAAAACTCCCAGGAATAGTACCGGTGGGAGGAATCATGGCTCCAAACAGAGAATCCTTGCTGTTCTCTTGAGTGGTTTGCAACGAAGGCTGCACTAGAGCTATAAAGGTGAGAGTGGGGTAAAAGGCCTGTTTAGGAGCTGGAAAATTCAACCTTAAGGACAGTGCTTTCACAAGAAACATTTTATGAAATAAGGATTGCTTATTTCAGAGGCTATTTAACATACATGTCTGAGCCGAAGCAAGACTGGTTCCAACTGCTGACGGTCCTACTCCAGGCGTGGCCATAAAACCTGTGAAAGAGAAATGTACAGATATATAAATATTTGGTAACACTTTACAATAAGGTTCCATTAGGTTATGTTAATGCATGAACTAACATTAACAATAAGCAATATTTTTGTTAGTTTTAATTATTCTTTGTAAACATTTTTCACTTAATATTCAACAATATTACTGATCTGACTGTACTGTCTCTGTTGTATGAGAACTGAACTGAGCTGGACGATTAAATGAATATTATTTTACAGATCTGCTTTATAGATGAAAAAACTAATTTAACAATTGATAATCTTTACATTGGAACTGAATCAACACTGGTTTCCCGTTTTTCACTGTAAAGCTGCTTTGAAACTATCTGTATTGTATAAAGAGCTATATAAATAAATCCGTATTGTATAAAGTGCTAAATAAATAAAGGTCTCTTGACTCATAAAAATATAACTATTTATTGATAGTTCATGTTATCTCAAGTCCATTAAATCATATTTAAACTTTTTACTTTAATAATGTATTAGTAAATGTTGAAATTAATATTAGCATCCATCCATCATAAACGAAATCCAGACGGCTCCTGGGGGTTAAAAAGGATTTCTGAAGCAAAGCGATGAGTTTGTGTAAAAAAAAAAAAAAAAAAAAAATATTTAACACGTTACACTGTTAAAGGAGTAGTTCACTAGTTTGCAAGAATTTTACTAAGGTTCAAAAATGCTTTGGAAGCATTTTTCATTTTTAGTTCATGATAACTAATGCAGTTAACTAATGTTAACAAATCGAAATATATATATATATTATATATATATATATATATTAGGGGTGTAACGATACACGTATTCGTATTGAACCGTTCGGTATGAGGCTGCCGACCAAAATTTCGTTAATTCAAATGTTGGCGCGTGGCAAGCGCGCTGGTGCGACCACAAGATTACCCAATATCAAATGGCAAACGTAATGAAAGCAGAACGAAACTGCGCTGCTTATTTTGTTTTTCACGGGCAGTTTATCAGTACGGACCAATGCAGCACGTCTGAACGCGAGCTGATCTTGATCAAGCGACACGGTTACTACACAACGCTAAGACATCCAGGAAAGAAAGCATTTTAATTCGCCACTGAAGTGATTACATCGCTGCGAGATCTAGTGAGAAACATTCACATTTCTCCGTTATTAACGGATCAAACAGCGCTTAAGTGGAAACCAGGAAGAAACATTGTGCCATGAATGAACTATCCAGTGTCCACAGATCAGCAACATTCACCATGGGTTTACTGTAGTAACACTCACTGTAACCATGGAAGTTTGGCAGAAATAGTAGGCTACAATGCTTTCAAGTAACGTCTGTTTTATTTCAACATTATGAATAAAATTGCTGCCCTCAAATGTTAATCTGAAATAAAAATAAACCTGTTTATAACTACAATATTACATTTAATTTTTTTATTTAAAGGAGCTGTTGTTTTATATGCTCCTAAGAAGAGTCAAGTATAGCTCATCATTGTTTAAAGTAAAAAATGACCATACTTTATAATGTTAGTTTTAATAAATTAAAAAGAAATTAAAATTTCTCTGGCATTTTTCTTTTTGCTGTATCGAAAATGTACCGAACCGTGACACCAGTGTATCGTATCGAACCGAACCGTGAATTTTGTGAACCGTTACACCCTTAATATATATATATATACATACATATAAAAAAATCTAGCATACCGTTAAAAGCCTAACTACTGAATGTTCAGGTTTGAACCATGTACCTGGGGGAGGCTGTGAGGTGTTGAACCCAGCCCTCAGAAAGGGTGGAGGAGGACCAAAGCCTGGCGGGGGCACTGACATGGTGACAGGGAAGGATGGAGGCACAAGGCCAACAGCAGAGACGGTCTGTGCCACTGGAATCTAAACCGAACAAAGCCATCCATGGAGAAGTTAACGGTAAAGCATTATTAATTCAGCTGTCTGCACACCCCAAGGTGCAAAATGAAAACAAGAATGCAATGGTATTATCTCTTATGTTACTTTAAGTGGGGTTTGAACCAACAAACTTCAGTAACCAGCTTAAATCTTTAATTGCCGCACCAAACCATCCCTAAAATCTTGCAATTTAATCAGATGTAAAGAGTAAGAAACCGAAATGCGTGTTGTTCCATTTGTCAGGGCATTTTTAGGCCTGAATGAGTGCTAAAATCATACCTGCATGGGCATCATAGTGACAGGCTGTGTAAAGGCCTCACTAGGTGTGCTGCTGGTTGTACTGGTTTCAGCTGTAACAGCCTGACTCTGAGTCTCTTTGACTGTCTCAGTATTCCTCTGTGATTCCCATTCTGCAACAGAAAAATAAGTTTAAGTTCTGAGTAGAAGTTACACATATACAAGTTATATCTACAATTTTCAGCTCCTAAACAAGGAAATTCTTCTTACCATTGTTGACAGTCTCCTGGTCAATCATGCCTCCCTCTGCAAAGTCATCCAGGTCATCCAGTTTGACTTTCTCCCAAGGAATATAAGTGACCCCAAGGTCCACATCCCAGAACTGCTTATACTCCTGTTTCACCCCTTTGTTGAGGGCCCAAGCGATCTGGAAGCAATGCAACATGTTTAAGATATATTCCCATAAGAAATTATAGAACATTACAAAAATTATAAGTCAGTGAACATTCTTCACACATACTTTAATGACCTTTGAACCAATTTTGTAGGAGCCTGTGCTCAGTTTCTGAAGGGCACGGTATGCATCCTGACGATGGACCATACAGATATAAGCACAGCCTCTGGGAGGAATCATCTGGGAGAAAAAAAAGAAAAAAAAGTATTATTAATAATAATAATAAAAATAATAATAATATTTTAAAAAAAATCATAAAACAAAACCTGAGGACCTACAAGCTTCCCTAAAATACACTCTTAAAAATAAACGTTCCAAAAGTGTTTTTTTTTTTTGTTTTGTTTTTTTGCAGCGATGCCACAAAAACAATTTCTGGTTCCCCAAAGAACCTTTCAATGAACAGTTCATAAAAGTTCTTTTTTTTTCTTGTGTAACAGAAATGTTGGTTAAAATGGATGTTAAAAGCTGTTCATGGAGCCACAGATACCAATAAATAACCTTTATTTTCAAAAGCATACTTCAAGTTTAGAGTATTTCTAATCACACTTCAGCAAAAAATATTTATAGACCCCAAAAATGCCTCTTGGCTAGATGGCACAACTGCGCTAACTTAAATTAGAACTAATCTAAGATGCTCTCAAGTGCTCAAAGTTACAGAAACTCAACTCACATTGATAGATTCAATCTGGCCAAACTCTTCGAAAAGGTTAGTAAGATCTTGTTGGGTGGCCTTCTTGTCCACTTGGCCAACCCATAGAGTAGTGCTGCAAACTGAAAGAGGAATCGGGAAATTAACATGAGTTACAGATGTGATTTTATGGTAGAAGATATTTGCAAGAAATCTGTAACTCTGTTTAGTGAATGAATTGAGTGTTCTAGCAGGTGTATGGCTATCTAACATTTGTGGATTAATAAATTAAAATTTTTCAGTGTCAATACATCACTGGCCTGAAAGTGCAAGTAACAATTCTGTCAACTGGCCTGACAGAACAATTAATATCATGTCCATCTTCATCATTTTTGGGTGAACCATCTCTTTAAAGGAACACACCGACTTTAGCTAATTCACCGTATCCCCCAGAGTTCGATAAGTCCATACATACCCTTTTCACCTCCGTGTGTGCCGTAACTCTGTCTGACGCACCCACCGCTAGCCTAGCTTAGCACAAAGACAGGAAGTAAATGGCTCCAGCTAGCACACTGCTCCAAATAAGTGACAAAATAACACCAACATTTTCCTATTTATACGTTGTGATTTGTATAGTCACAGTGTGTACAAATAACAAGGTCATATAAGACACAGGCATATTTTAACTGTATACATAATGGGAACTATATTCTCAGAAGGCGAAGCACTGCCACTTGGGCGGAGTGATTTGCTCGCAGCACCTGAGAGGCCTTTGGTGAGGAGCAGAAAGTTCGCTCAGAGTGTTGTGCTAATCACTCCGCCATTTACTTCCAGTCTTTGTGCTACGCTAGCGGTGGGTGCGTCAGACAGAGTTACGGCACACACGGAGATGAAAAGGGTATGCATGGACTTATCGAACTCTGGGGGATACGGTGAATAATCTTAAGTCCCAAAAAGTCGGCGTGTTCCTTTAAGCTTTCTCTCACAGACCAAAGCAGTAGTCAGTAAACACGGAGGTTTGTGGGTTTCCTATGATATGAACATGATTTTATACAGAGCATCATAATTAAGCAACTTAATTATGTGTAATGGACGAGACAGTTATAAGAATAGTTACTCACAAATTTTTATTCTGTCGTCATTTACTCACCCTCAAGTTGTTCCAAACCTGTATGAATTTCTTTATTTTGCAAAACACAAAAGAAGATATTTTGAAGAGTATGGGTAAACAAACAGTTGATTTCCAAAAGTATCGAAAAGAATTACCAGGGCTTCAGACTAATTTTTTGCCTTTTTTGCTAACCTTTTTATTTAGGTGCACCCAAATTTTTCTCAACCCTCGCCATTAACGCCACAATTTCAAGGTCACCTTTTTATCACGCCTATATCTGATTTTTTTTGACCGTCCGTTTACACGTTCTTTAAATTGTGACCCATATCCGATTCGTGCGTTTACACTTGACATAGATCTGAAACATTGCGCATGTTTAAAGGGGGTTCTTGCACAGATGGACGAACTCGCAGCGAGAGATCTCAGGACTGGTGGGAGCATATACAACATGATCTCATGAAAGTCAAGTCATCTTCATTTATACAGCGCTTTTAACAATGTAGATTGTTTCAAAGCAGCTTTACAGAGATAAACATATAATTTAAGGTAACAGAGATTGTTTTGGCTTTATAGCAGTTCTTGAATGTTATTTTCCAGCTAAAAAAAGCGTAAGTGCGTACCTGTAGCACGAATTTTATTTCTCGTGACATATATACGGCAAAAATAGTTTTTGCGTAAATGCGTATATGATACGCACTGTAAACGTGCGTATTACACACCATAAAGTGCGTATCATGGACGCAATATTTTTGCCGTAAATGGCACGGTAAATAAAATTTGTGCTATAGACGAACTTTCATGAGATCGTGGCGGGCTTCAAAGAGCAGCAGTGGGTCCGAAATTTGCGGATGAGCAAGCCAACCTTTGATATGTTGTGTTAACGTTTGTCCACATTCCTCTCCTACGATGACACAACGTTTCGTCGGGCCATCCGTCCCTTTGCAGATCGGGGTTGCTCTCGTTATTAAACCACGGAGACGTAGCCTAATGCCTCAGAAAATCCAATCTGCCCGTTTACATGACAGTCGCATTGGCACATATCTGATTTATATCTGATTTTTCCACATATGAACGAGGCCTGAAACCGATCTCGAAATATTCGAATGCATGCGTTTTTTCCTGCTTACAGTCATAGAACACATCCGATCTGTCACATATGAGCAAAAAATCTGAATTGGGTCACATTTCACTGACAGTGTAAACGGGTGCTCAGGTCGCAATTTCAAATCACAAAGCACGGAGCAGTGTAGGCCTACAGGAATATCTGGACCACAGACAATCAGAGCTAGAGGCCCCATCGGTTTAGACCACGGCATGATCCAACCATGAGTGTGAATTGCGACAAAGAAGAACAAGCGCATAGTTTGTGGAGCGGCAGCGGATGCGACGAGGTTAGCTGCACCGGTGCGACCTAGGAAAAATTTAAGTCGCACTCTAGAGCCCTGATTACGATCAAGTCAATGGGGCCAATCAACTGTTTGGTTATCGACATTATTCAAAATATCTTCTTTTGTGTTCAGCAAAAGAATGAAATTCAAACAGGTTTGGATCAACTTGGGGTTGAGTATATGACAGAATTTTCATACAAGTTCATGTTTACCATTAACAAGTTAGTTTGTACAGAAAGTTTCAACTTATTTGCATGAAACTTGACAGACTAAACCTCTAAAAAAACGACCATTATAAATTCAGAAGGCATAAGGTGGACCTCTGTAAACTTACCACTGAGAACCCTTGAGCGGATAGGAGGAAGCCCTTTTTTCTGCCTTTCCTTTTCTCTTTCCCGCGCTCGTCGCTCACTAGAATAAGAACGGGAGGACTTCCTCTTTCTGTCCCTCGACCGAGACCGTGATCGTTTCCTGTGTTTGCGCTTCCGAGACCCTGAACGAGATCTTGACCTCCTTCTCTTAGGTGACCTGGGAATAAAGAGGTTTTCAAGAGAGAACTCTTTACCTGTGACTGTTGTTGTTAAATAGCTCTTGCCTCATTTCCATTTTTCAATGTTGCACCAACCTGGACCGAGATCTTGAGCGTGTCCTTGAGCGCGTGCTGCTGGTTTTCTTCTCCTCAGCCTCAAAGAGCTCCTCATCTATAGTATCCTGTCCCTCATCAAGATCCATGTCCTACAAAATACACACATGAAAATGGCGCTCCAACTATCTGTCTGTCACCTATCTTCCATCATTAATTAATCAGTAAGCGTGACAAACATCCAACAGAAGAGGCTATTTCTAAGTCATCTAGTGAGACATCGCCTTTAAACTACTGTCAATACATGACTAACATTGACTTTTCCTTCCAACTACGGTTTGATATCTGAGCTTGCCTGTTGTTGGTTATCAATGGATTCATCCATTTTTGCTTCTTGTTCTGGGAGCTGTGGTGGGGCACTGCTTTGGCCAGGAGGGGCAGAACTTTCAGGACCAAAGATAGCATCCTGGGCCTCCATGGACATTGACTGTCAGAAGTAAAGTGCATTAAGTATCAAGGTAAGAGAGAGTTACAATAGCTGCGTTTCCATTACCATTCAAATTGCACAAATTGAAATTGCGAATTGAAAATACACCCAATGGAAACATCAATTCCGCAAAAACTTCCATTTATCACAAAAAAGTTTTTACGCTCGTATGAGGTGATTTTTCAGGCAATTCGAAAAAAATAATATTTCGCAAAACTTCAATGAAAACAGTTTTTGGACATTTACAGGTCACCTGACGTAGACGGCGTGGTATGTTTGGACAGAAGACGAGACTTGAGTTCTTTATTAAATTCATAAAAGACAAGAATTACAGGAATACTGGATTCTAAACCTCAAAGAAATGCCACAATCAAGAGCTTAAAGCAGATAGGAGGGAGAAACACCTCGTATGTGCCACTCACAAGTATAAGGGGTTTTCCTTACCATTAATGCTTGGTTAACACACCTACGTCTCCTTCGATTAACAATAATGGCTAGTGCGGTGGGTGGGATATATATAAACCATATAAACCTACCAACATCCGTAGCCATGATTTTTGCAATGACTTATCGCGAGAGGGAAAAAAGTATGTTTTAGTCGCATAACATCGGATAAGGGAAAAGCTGTCATTTCCCTATAGTTTATCGACATTCAGAAAAAATAAATAAATAAATTCGCAAAAGTTTTACACAAATCTGTAATGGAAATACGCCTAGTAATAACACATTATGTAAAGAAAGAATCATGATTTCAAGTACCTTCTGTTGGTGCTGCTGGTGCTCCATTAGCTGTTTCTGAAACTGTTCAAGGTTTTGCTGCTGAAGATGCTCGGCCAGCTGATGAAATATCGAGTTATTGATGGAATCTGACACCACAGGTCTGAGAGAGACAGTAAGAACACGACTTAAAAATGAACAAAACAGGGAACAGCTTTTTCTTGAAAATGGCATAAAAAAAAAAAACATACAACTGAGATGACGTAGCATCTTTCTTAGTATCCTCGCTGTGTTCCGACTCATTCCCGAAATCGAACTGACCCAACAGCTTCTACAACACCACAGAATGGCCAATAATAAAAGAGTTCAACTTCACAATGGATAGTGTAATGCAATGATTAAACCTTTTCAGCCAGTAGTGCTCCTAAAAGTCCCACACCTTGTTAAAGGAGGAAACTCTCTGCTCCAGCGGGTTGAGTGTGTTGGCTGCTGCGGCTGCGGTGAGCTGTGCAGTGAGGGCCTGGAGCTGAACTACCAAACCTGCATCCAGCGCCTGTAGCAGAGAAGGCTGAGGCTTCTGCTGCTGCATCTGCAAGCTCTGGACCAGCTGCTGCAACTACAAACACACATACACACCTGTCAGAAATACAGCTGTGCAGAGAAGACAGTGCTGTCAGTGGATGAGAAATCTAACCTGCTGGCCCTGAGGACTCTGTAAGATCTGGGCAACCGCTGCCACTGTGTCTGTGTTGGAAATCTGAGACGCCCAGTCAGGGAGACTATGTTGCACTATGTTGGCTGGAGTGGCTGGAGTTGCAGGAGTTCCTTTATGAAGTAGGAGAACATATACAGATTTAAGAATGCTTTCAAACTTTTGGGAATACTTACATTTTTAGGAGAGTTAGACATGGTGAACATGGAATGACATGACAGAAACGAGAGAAAATGGATGGAACAGACTTTTTAAACCAGTTGTCATGATCAATTTTCGCCTCAAAGTGTCAGCATAAACTAGATGCTAACAATTCAATCAGAATTTTGAGTGGTAGGGCAACCTTGTGTGATTGACATACTGAAAAAGGAGTTCTGAGCTCCTGAACGGATACGCTTAGCCTCGAAAACCACTCTGAAGCGTTATTTGAGATAGTGTAGGTTTAGTGTGCATCAAGCGCACTGAGATTGGCGTTTTTAAGAACTGGGGCAGTCTTCCTGTTGCGTGCATGCGCTCTCAAGTGTCCAAGACCGCAAGTCTTGGTATTTGGACAGGCCCATTCTACTGTAGTTTTGTATTGCTTGTAATTAGTTTTTTTGTTCTTATTTTATCACATACTGTTTACTTCAGTCAGCTTGAGTTTTTGATTATATTAAAACCTTATTTAAAGCAAAAACAACTATAATGTGATATTATAAGTGAAATAAAAATACTTATCTCATAATAATTGATATTAATAAATATTAAATTTAAAATTAATATTCATAAAAAAAATATTCCAGATTGACAGAATTTTGGTGTGTGTATTTTTTGCAACCATTCTCAGACTAATTATTTAGGGTAGAAGGGTAGGTAAATGAGTAGGGCATTATAAGTACACCAAAGAGTCCCTGCATATTTGGACTAGTCTGTGCAAATGATTTCTCTGAATGTAAAACCTGTTGCCACAACAGTGCATTGTTCCACAGAGGAGAGGGTGCGTTACTGTGAAATATGCAAGTTGTGTATAACTTACCGGGAGTAGTGCTGTTGACGGGTACAGCACTGCTGGCAGAGACGGGAGTAACACTGGGGGGTGGAAGTCCTGCTGCCATGTCCAGGAGAGGCTGGATGATGTCACTCTTAAAGACACTGTTTTTCTGCCATAGATTGAGCACACGGACAATCTTGCTCTGCAATGCAAACATTGAAACTGGGAAATAAGCAAAAGGGAAAATAGTCTAGACTAGAGCTTTACCGTTTGATTACAGAGATGCGACAAAAAAACACACCTTGTCATCTGTAGGGCAGCGGTAGAGGCTTTGAAACGTGCTAATGATGTTCTTACTAAAGCGTGGAGCGAAAACATCTTTCTCTTGACCAAACTGGTGACGAGACTGCCGTACAATGGAGTCGATGACATACAGACCAGGAACTTTGTACTCTGGCTTGCACTACACACACAAAAGTGAAAGAAGTAATAAATAATGAAAAAGGGTGCAAAGCGTCCAGGCTCAAAATACTCACACATTATATATTTTTTACAGCCAGTGATTTCCCATGCAATATGAATTACAACCATTAGCTGTATACACAGCAAGAGTAAACCACACCAAGCTCTGGGTTTGGAAGCTCTTTTTGTGAATGAACTGTTTGCTCAAGGAATCTGCATCTGAAACAACACAGTGCCTGTGCTGGGAGTGTTGCAAGTAAGAAACTGGATGAGCAAATGGCATTTTCACATTAGGCTGATAAATCCATGTATATGTAAGTATCTTGTTTAATGCAAGAAATCTTTGGTGCTCTTTGACTTTTGTTGGCAAGTTAATCTCTTTGTAAGATACTTTCAGTAAGATCTAGAGATATTCTGGATTCAAAACAGTACATTTCACCAAATGGTGACAAGCTTTTGCACAAATACTTGAAAGCTGCACAAAGAAAATTTTCATGTATGATTAAATAAATGTATGCATTAGAGGGTTAAAGTATTAATGCCATTTATTATCTTTATTTTCCATGTAGGACATTTCATTTAGTATTTTCATAAATATTTTAGGCACATTGAGCTCCCTCTAAGCATTTTACAAACTCTGTAGAAACTCTGAATATCTATTCATTTATTTTACATTTGCAAGACAAAAAGAACTGACCTTTTGAACGAATTTCTCCACACTTTGGACCACATGTTTGTAGAACTGAAAGAGATCACAAAAAAGAGAAGCTTAACCTTTAATGTGAAAATTAAGAGACATTTAAATTAACTGCATGAATTGGACATGGACATTCAATTTTTATATATATATATATATATATATATATATATATATATATATATATATATATATATATATATATATATATATATATATATATATATATATATCTTCACATCACATAAACAATTAAATCAAGACCAAGAGCTGGACATGTGAGAAAGGACATTAACAAACTTGTTCTTCAGTATATCTGTAACCGTCAACTGTATTCAACGGAAACAAAGGTTCAAACTTATGTCTCCATAACGCGCCATTGCATATGGGTTAGCTGACAAACACAAGTGGAGCATGAAGATTGTTTTTTTTTATGTATAGCTATATGCTACAGGGAAAACATGTTTTAGATGTTTTTACTACTTTTATGCAAAATTTTGTCATCATTAGTTTATGATAAATATATATATATTTTTTTTTTTAAAGAGCAAATGTTCCATTTATTTTCTCAATTAATTACTCTACCAGTCTATCACACAGGAGAAATAAACCCGACCAGCCAGGCAGTCTGCAGAGAGCCTGCTAGGGAAAAGAAAGATAAAAGCGAAACCGAACTTGCGTTACCCTCCAAAGTTGAAAAAAGGTAAAAAATTATATGGAAGCGGTTTGGGGTTCTTCCCCTGTTAACCCGTGTAACATAATGACTGGTTTAAATTTTGCTGTTTTTACTCAAATGTATACCTCTAAATCACTTCATAGATCTAAAACCAGTGCATAGACAATTTTTTTTAAAAACTTTTTTGTATATCATTTGTGTGGAAATATTACAAAAGTCTGTAAAAAGGACATTAAAAGGCCAGAGATGGGACATGCTAAAGACGAAACAAAGAGAAGAGGAGAACACAGAAGATACTGTACCAGGCACAGCAAGCTCACTGTTTGCGTTGCTAGAAATATTGGAAGAAAAATATAAATATTCAATTGGGGGTGGGGGTTTACATTAATGTACCTCAGAAGGGAACTGACTAAGCGCCATAGTGAATTTGCATTTTCATTCAGTCCGTCTGCGGTTTTTGTTTTGTGCAGGTGTTATGTAGCATATTTTCACAAAGCTAAAAGCTAAACCCAGACCACTCTGTTCTTGCTTTAAATCTTGAAATTATACAATTAAATTCAAATAAAAAGCAACTGCTAATGCTATATGCGCATAGCATCTTTGTTAGGAGTGAATGTGCTTTCCATTAAATGAATCACACACAGTAAACAAATCCTTAACAAAAACAAAAAAAACAGACCTATAATGTTTCTCTCGAGTAGCCTGTGTGTGTGTGTGTGTGTGTGTGTGTGTGTGTGTGTGTGTGTGTGTGTGTGGCTGTGTGCTCGTTTTTGTGATTTGTGAGGACAAATGTGTATAATGACATGGGTATTACACTGGTATTACAACTTGAACGTGATTTATGAAGACATTTCCTGAGTCCTCATTTTAAATGGCTTTAAAAACATACTAAGCAGTGTTTTATTAAAAATGTAAAAATACAGAATGTCTCCTGTGATGGGTAGGTTTAGGTATGGGGGAAGTGTAAGGGGATAGAATATACAGTTTGTCCAGTATAAAAACCATTACGCCTATGGAATGTCCTCACAAATCACAAAAACACAGCTGTGTGTGTGTGTGTGTGTAGGGTGCGGTGATGCAGTGGTGACGCGTTCATGTAAGGGTGGCGCTGCCAATAAAGCACCAAAAATCTGTCACAAAGAACCGGCAAAAAGTAATGATTATGAATATGTAAAAAGTAGCAAGGAGATATTTTAATTGTTTATTAATAAACAAGTGTTTTCTTTCAGTGTTGGCTGCAAAGATGAAGTTGACGATGCTGACTCGCGATCTTCGTTTCCTCCATTTCGTGATTATCTATCGTCTGCTATATTTACTCCTTATTTATTAAATCCAGGCAATTGGTTGATTGAAACATTAAAATTAAGATACAATTAATACAAAACAAAATTTACTTTAAAGAAAGGTTTTGTGCTTTGTTTAATGTCTCTGTGAAAGTTTTAAACCATCTTTTAGTGCCGCTTTCAGAGCGGTCACATCCGTAAAACATTGTTTTTTGAATATTTTATGTTCTGTGGAGACAGTTATTCATAATTTGTATTCTGAATACGTGACGACGGTAAATGTGTTCCGTTACTCTCCAACACTGATATTAGTAGCCTATATAATCTTATCTGCAAGATATTTTAATAACACGGTTTTGGCGGTTATAGAGTTCTAATGACGGTTATCAACTATCACACGGTTATATAATAACCATCACACCCCTAAATACTACTACTCCTACTACTACTACTTATAATAATAATGTTATAATATTATTCCCATAACAGTAATAGTCATATATTAATAATATAATAGCCAAATGAAAGTTTCATAATTCGTTTTGTTCTAATTTCTATACATGTTAGAGATAAACCCTTGAGCTTTTATTATGACGGAAACTGCAGTCAAGCTTTTATTTTGTCGGAAAACAAGTTTACAAACGAGTCTCATTACAAATCTAGTGAAATGCTGTAATCGTCAATTATGTCAATGTGAAAATAATGCGTAACTGGTAGGGGTGTGACGAGACGCTTATCTCAAGAGGCGAGACTAGACACGAGATTGGGTTCACGAGAAAGAGACAAGACGAGATTTTTGCACAATTTTTCAGAAATCCTCATTGACAAAATTCATGACTGGAAAAATAGTATGCAGTTAATAGTAGACATTACAGTACACTCTCAATATTCAAAGTGCAAACCGAGACCATAGCCGCAAATAAACAGTCCAGAGATGGGTATTGGGAGACGGACTATTGTATTGCATGTAACGTTATGCGGCCTAATTTGTGCGCAATGCACATCAGGGAGCTTGTGTTTTGCTTTCACTTTCTTGATCTCGCGTACTCTGTGTATAGGGAGCAGCGGTGCTGAGCGTGCATTCTACAAGAGAAGACATTTATCAGAGGTTTAGTCTATGTTGCGCAACGAATCCTCCGCCATCCTCACACGATCAGTGAACTGTGATTCGTGTAGAGATGTTCCGATACCCTTGTTCCCTTCCCGATACCGATTCCGATACCAGGACTCAGGGTATCGGCCGATACCGAGTACTGATCCGATACTTGGATGTGTACAGTATCTATACAGCTGCAATTCATACTAGCACTGTATGAATTGATATAATTATTTTATGGTGTGTTTCAGACTTATCCCTTAATTAAACATTAAACACTATTAAACATAGTGAACTAGAGTATTTTTATTATCTGACATACATTTCACAGCAATATATTATTTATCTTTCTTAAGTGAAAAAGAACTTAAAATGCAACCACACATCTAATACTGTAAACTGAAAAAGGTATTTTAGTTTTACAATATAACTGCATTAAAAAAGTGCAACAAATAAATCTAGGAATCTAAAAAATGATATATGAATAATATAAGAAAATAATCTCTTTATAATTGAAAGTCTATAAACAATTTTGTTAAATAAACGGCATTTCAGTTTTGACCGCGGCTGGTCATCCAGAACAATAAACTCAATACATGTTGTCGGTTGTATTTATCACTCGTTGGCTGTCTTTTGAAAACATTTCTCTTTGTTTGAATGAAGCTTTTAGAGATTGTTGATTCTGGCGTGGCTCATTCTTCTCTGCCCTTGCCTTTGTGTAATCGTGTTCTGCGGGGTAACGCGTCTTCAAATGCTTTAAGTTACTCGTGTTGAAGTTGCCAATCTTGTTCCACCCCTCGAAATTGCAGTATGGCATACGGGACATGTCGCCGTTTTACTGTCTGGTTGGTCCAGTCTGAAATACTGCTAAACAGCGGACATACTGATAGCGCGCACGCGTTTTCTTCGCTGCTCTAAACAGTGGTTGCTTGTGGCAACAGCACAACTTCCTGTGTCGCCACAAGCAACCACTGTTAAGAGCAGCGAAGAAGAATTGATCTCTGATTTGCAGCGTTATGCAAAGCTAGCGTGCATAACTAGATATTGTTTAAGAAAATGGTATCGGATCGGTGCATGGGTAGAAGTACTCGGCGATACCGATGCCAGCATTTTTATTGGTATCGGCGGCATTTCCGATACTAGTATCGGAACAACTCTAGATTCGTGCTGCACTGATTGCAACGGCAGCTCCTGATGGATGAGCAGAACAGACTTTTACATTATTTTATAATGGTTTTTATTTTATTTTTATAAAAACAGCAAAACGATTTAGGCGAATGTGAATGTGGCGGTGGAATATTCTATGGTAATCTCACCCTCACGCTCAGTCATGGCGATATCGTGAGGCAGCTTTTCACTCTACGGGAAATCTCGTCATGTTTTAGTCTCGCGAGATCTCGTGGCACGAGATCTCGTCACACCCCTGGTAAATGGTGCCCACTACGGTCCCAAATGCACGCTAAACTCTGCACATGCACAGATGGAGTTCACTGCATTCATTCACTGGGGTCTAAGGGGCTGTTTACACCTGGCCACTTCAGGCGTTGTCTGTGATTGGATAGCTATCCGTTTATGAAAAGACCAGGTGTAAATGCCCTCCGAAACTCATTCTAGACGGATTTGAATCCGATCGCTCAAACCACTTCAGGAGGTGGTCTTTCTGGAGGTGGAATTATATTTGAATTCTAAAGACAATATTTAATGTTAAGGGAAAAAAGTACCATGCCTACAAGAGGGCACAAGCAAGCACAATACACACACACACACACACACACACAAAAGTAATTTCATTTCAATAAAAGATGTAATGCCTGAATTGGTTTAGATTTAAGTGCATTAACTTTTGAAACAATTTTAAAATTGTGAGGCTATGAGTGCTGGTGAGCAGAATCGTATACACCTCTGATTGGCCATTGTGTTCACATGCTCATCGGATGTGACTGTGACTGGCTACATTGATCAACGCACTGCAGCGTTTAAGAGAACATCGAAGTGTTTGGAAGTGTTTTGAAAGCGGGAGCTGGAGCGTTTGAAAGCACAAGCAGGCATCTATCAGCGGACCGGTCTGCTGATATACGCCTGCTTTCAAACTCTGTGGGAAATAATTACAGTTAGATCCAAAAGATAGTTTTAGCAATATAGCGCAGATGCTACAGAACATAGTTAGCTTACAAGCTGTATAAGATTGCTACACTACTATATTACTTCTCATGCATTTCTGGCTTGTGGTTTTAAATCCATAATATTATAAATCTACAGTCTGTGGTTTTACACTGCTGTAATTTTTAAAGACTTCATTTTATAGTAAGGTGCATTTAAAGGGTTCAATACTGTGAAAATCACACAGCTTCAGAGTGACATCAATTAGAAAAAGTATAATTTCATAGACTGTCAATAATAGTTGTTCATATTAAAATATGTATAAACTTTATACATTACTTCAATTATTTATTTGGAAAAATATTGTCCTTTAAATTTCATGTAATATGTATTCATTAAAATTGTCGCTGCTCCAATTAAGCTCATTCACATTGAACGTCTATGTAACTACTTTATAAACAGACTTTAAATATTAAAGAATCGACGATGCATCGCATCTGTCGGCGAGTCAAAATCCTGCTGTGTGAATGTGTTCTGACTGAAAATTACATTGGCAGTGACCTACAGCAAATGAGAGAGCAAGATACAGGATGGCAGGAAATTCAGGGAGGAGTTATAGACCACAATATCAGCTTTACAATTATATCAAACAGAAACAAACCCAAAACATTTGCTTGGCCAGCCGCAACAGCAGCACATTGCAAAAATATTTATTAACCTCCAACTGGTCAAGCTTTGCTCCCCAACCATTTCCTCCATAATTTTTTTTCTTTTTACTGCAAATCAGCACCTAGACAATTTGGATCGCAAGCTGCTTGCGGGCTACCAATTTGAATAATGCTGATCTTGTGTTATTTCCCTATCACTTCTCACGTGTGTTTGGTTGTGAAACGTAGTTTGTGGACCAGACAGACTTGTCAGCGATTCTTCCTATTGTAACGTGCAGTGAGACAAAAATTTGTAAGGGTGCGACTAAAATTTTTCCTAACGTCGTCACATCCGCTGCCTCTCCACAAATGAAGAGCTTGTTCTTCCTTGTCGCAACTCACACTCATGGTTGGATCATATCGTGGTCTAAACCAATCAGAGACAGAGATGGGGCAGGTCTTTGCCTCTGATTGGCTGTGGTCCAGATATTCCTGTAGGCCTACACTGCTCCTTGCTGTGTGATTGAAATTGCGACCTGAGCACACGTTTACACTGTCAGTGAAATGTGACCCAATTCAGATTTTTTGCTCATGTGACAGATCGGATGTGTTCTATTACCTATAAACATGAAAAAACGCATGTATGTATGTGGAAATAAATCAGATATGTGCCAATGCGACTGTCATGTAAACAGGCAGATCAGATTTTCTGAGGCATTAGGCTACGTCTCCGTGGTTTAATGATGAGAGCAACCCCGATCTGCAAAGGGACGGATGGCCCGACGAAACGTGTTGTTGTAGAAGAGGAATGTTGACAAACGTTAACACAACATATCAAAGGTTGGCTTGCTCATCCTAAAATTTCGGACCCACTGCTCCTCGTTAAAGCCCGCCACGAGTGAGTATATATAGCATGAATTTTATTTCTCGTGCCATTTATGGGGCAAAATAGTTTTTGCGTGTATATAATACGCACTTTATGGCGTGCAATACGCACGTTTACAGTGCGTATCATATGCATGCAAAAACTATTTTGCCGTATAAATGGCAAGAGAAATAAAATTTGTGCAACAGATACGCACTTTCATGAGATCGTGTTGTATGTGTTCACACCAGTCCTGAGATCTCTCGCTGCGAGTTCGTCCATCTGTGCAAGAACCCCCTTTAAACATGCGCAATGTTTCAGATCTATGTCAAGTGTAAACGCACGAATCGGATATGGGTCACAATTTAAAGAACGTGTAAACGGACGGTAAAAATTTTTTGAATATAGGCAACAAATCAGAACTGGACATCAAGACCTGCAGTGTAAACGAGGTCACGGCAATCAGCATCAGCAAAATAAACGCTAGAAAACAGGCGACGAACAATGAAAAAGAAATAGAGACATAAGAGTTTTTTCTTTAAGAAAAGTAGGCCTCACTTCCCAACTTTAAATACTATCATTGGTCATTTACCATGCGTCCAATGAAGCAGTGGTTGGATCCAAATTCTATATCACCTTGGAAGACAATAGAACAAGACCTAATTGCCCCCATTAGGCTTAAGGATTTTCTATTTTCTGGTCTCTCCATTAACCATTGTACATTGAGGTAAGGCCCAGTACTGACATACATGCTTCAGACTATTAGACAAGTTGAGAGACTAGTGGGTTTGCATCAAAATGGCATAAATTATCTCCTGTTTGGCATAATAACAAATTACTGTCTGGAAATAAGCCAATTCATTCAAGGTGTATGGGCAGAAAAGGGTATATGGGTCATTGGAGACTTGAATGGGGAAGACTCTTTACTAAACTTTAATAACTTGGTTTCATTGTATGGTATCCCTAGACACTCCTTATTCTTTTACTTCAGA
This sequence comes from Meda fulgida, assembly GCA_030578275.1. Lineage (NCBI taxonomy): Eukaryota > Metazoa > Chordata > Actinopteri > Cypriniformes > Leuciscidae > Meda > Meda fulgida. The sequence continues at coordinate 6,384,419 of CM060632.1, read as the reverse complement.
CTTAGGTCAGCTTTCAAAGCACAAAATGTTGTATGGGGCTCAGGGATGAAGGAGCATCCAGTGATCAGTTGGATACATGTGGCATCAAAAAGTGTTGTCTCTTTTCTGTATGCCAGGCTTCTATCATATTTGTCTCCTAAGCCTAGTACACTGGCACGGGATCGTTCAATGGCACTCAGGGGTAGAGAAATAAATTGGGACGCAAGCTGGGATAACGTGTGTAGCTCCTCTTATAATCCTAACCATCAGTTTATTCATATGAAGATTTCTCATAGGGCATATCTTACTCCTAGAGTCAGACACTTAATTGGTCAAGCTCCACACCCATTTTGTTCTTTATGCTCACAAAATACTTTGGGAACTTTTATGCATATAATGTGGGACTGCCCTAAGATTTATGATTTTTGGAATAAGGTGTTACAATCATTGTCTGATCTGATTGATATTCAGCTCCCCATGGACCCTGTTTTATACCTTCTCTATGATGACTCTAAACTTTAAGGCATGAATGAAAGGTCTAGAAAAATTTGGTTAGCTGGGCTAACGGCAGCCAAGAAGATCATTGTTAAAGTCTGGGCTCCACCCCACAACTTAGCCCATAACCATTGGCTGAATACATTCTTAGAGATTCTTTTTCTTGAACTTTCTTCTACCAAGATCAATGGTGCTACATCTCGGTCTATTCAAACGTGGAGCAATGGAATTACCAGAGTTCAGGATATTTTACTGGAAGGACACTAAGTTGACTGTTCTATAACACTGACTGTGCTACACTGATAGTTATGTTGAATCTCATGCGGTAGGGCTGGGAGGGTGTGATGGGGGGAGGGACGGTGGGGTAAGGGTTACTGCTGTATCTGAATTGTTACAATACCTCTTCTAAACTGTTACCCTTTAATACAATAAAAATTGAGTACAAAAAAAAGAAAAAAAGAAAAGAAAAGTAGGCCTGTTCCCCGCAACACTCTCCCGGTCAATGTAACAACAGCCCAGACATGGAGCTACTTCAGCCATCAGTTCAGGGAAGCACTTTTAAACAGTAGAACTTTCAATTTCTATTTTGAAATTTTTTATTTTGCTTAAAATGTTTTAGTTTAGCACCTCAGTGAAGCACTTTAAGCTTTTTTTATTTTAAGTCAAATCATCTTCATTTATATAGCGCTTTTAACAATGTAGATTGTTTCAAAGCAGCTCTACAGAGATAAACATATAATTTAAGGTAACAGAGATTGTTTTGGCTGTATAGCGGTTCTTGAATAATGTTATTTTCCAGCTAAAGTTAGTTTTGATTGATTCACTTCCATTGAAATTATCATTTGTTATTAAATTAAGGGCCGCTAAGATGACGCCGTTCTCTCTAAACAGACTTTAAACGCGAACCTGTGATAAACGCTGATGGCGTTCACATGCGCATTAAGAATTTACTCTATAGTTATGTGCGTTTGAATATATGTGCACAGGTTTATAATTCCCTACAAAACAATGCATAAACAAACTACTTGTCTTGCTTATAAATTTGATACAGAATTTTAATTAATTTTATCACTTTAGGTTATGTACGCGAACCGAAAGATTTTTATAAACAGTATAATTGTGCTTCAAAAAAAAAAAAAAGTATTTTCCTACACCTTATTCTTGTTTAAAATCATTTACATAATATATATGAATGTAAATGGAGCATGATAAAAAGGTGACCTTGAAATTATGGCGTTAATGGCAATGCGGGCCAAGGAAAAATGTGGGTGCACCTAAATAAAAAAGTTAGGCGCACCAGTGCAACCAAGGTAAAAAGTTAGTCTGGAGCCCTGTTATTTAGTGTTAAATTATTGTAGTTGGGTTAAGTTGCTTAGATTTTATTGTGAATGTGTTATGTAAATTTGTTATGTTTTGTATTTTACGTATATATATATATATATATTCAAGTATACCTTTTTTTTATTCAATAAAAAAAAAGCGGTTCTTTAAATTTCTTCATATATTACAATGTCAAGATGAACAATATGCCTTTCTTCACTGACGTTCTAAATGGTTCAAAGCTTTTCTAAGGACACTGAATTTTAGAGAGGCAGACTGAGATGGGGAACAAGAACATGATTTGTGTTACATTAGCAACACATCATTAGCTGTTTGAAAACAGTCAAGCAAAATGCTAATCATATTAATTAACGTTATGTGTCCTATACCTTTGTGCAGCGTTTACTTCAGTAACTTGAGTAAAAGTTGAGAGAGTGGATCTCTAAACTGGTGTGAGTGAGTGGAGGCATATTCATGAATCCACTTACATTAAATGAAGCAAGGATATAGTTACATTCAAACTATTTTAAGGCATTAATAAATAAATAAATAAAAATCACAGGAAAAAAACATTTAAATATGTAATATGTAATTTTGGTGATCAAAGATGAGTTTTAAGAAATTGAATTATTGAATTATTTAGCTTTAAGAAAAACGACTTTTTATGAAGTTACTCGCAAAGACAGACATTTTCACATATAAGTGTGTGTATGTGACCGTTCCAAGTCTAGTAAGATACTCAACGCGCTGTACGTTCCAGAGGTGTGTGTGCTGCGCTCAGAACCCACCTTTTAGACAGCACATGCACATATCGAATGAGCACGGTTTCGCCGCTTACTGTGCGTGAGCGCTTTCATATCACTTGTTCATAAATCGCAAGGCTTAAAAACACAGTTTTTTGAGACCGTGTAATAACTGCACACTGGTGATGACATGACCGTGACGTTAAAGTCCTGACGTCATCAATTTGCGATCATTTGGGGAGATTGCACTATTTTAGTGACTCCCAATTGAGTCATGGAATGCGATTATCGGCCGATACCGATCAGAGCATCCCTACTAAAGACATTGTGATACAGTTCTCATAAATAATTGACATTTCCTAGGGAGCATTTTATCGCAATGATAGTGAAAGATTGTGTATATAGTCAGATGAATTTATATTGTGACTGATTCAGATGCAATTTCCGTGGGAGGTATTAACAAATTCTTAATCACTTGGTAGAATTAAAATCTATTATTGAAATGATTACATTATGTAATGCCTAATCTGTGATCAGTGATTTCTGTGATGTAATGATTCAAATACAGAAACTGTAGGGATGCCAAAAGTACCGTTACTTCGGTACCAAGTCGGTAATGATTTTATTTTCAAAAAGTGACGATACCAGCATTTCTGCAGTATTCTGTATATTTGGTGGTACCCGCTGATAGGCGGCTGCTTTGCTCCCATGTTTAGCTGTGTAAGTGCTCTGCGAAGAGCGTCAAAGGTTTCTATTCACAATGTGTTTTTGAAGCATTGATCATTGTAGTCAATCACAGACATACTACATCTGTTGAGCATGTGAACTCAATGGCCAATCAGAGGTGTTTTGAGTTAGTCAGAATCTGCTGGACACCACTTAAAATATTAGAGTTGTCGTTCACCGCGTTAGAGTTCTGCACGCTCACGAATCCTTTTATTTCACTTGAATAAAATTATTGTTTTCAGCAGTATTTAAATGCGCGATTTGACTATGTCAAAGTAGATCTGCGCATTAAGTCTTAGAGTGTAAATGCAAACTAATAGACCTGCAGCTTATTTTTTGTAATGTGCTATGCTATGGAACAGAATCTGGTACCAAAAAACGGGAAATTTTAGTAGTATTGGTACTGACTACTAGAATTTTGGTAAGCTACTAAGTTTAAATAAAACGTCACTCACAAATACATAAAACACTTGCACGCACACGTGCTAATTACTCATACTTGTGCGTGTCTACTACTGAATACTTAAACAGATGAAATGCAAACAAAGTAATGTGAAATGCAGACCAATACATCAAATGTTACTTGCACATTCAAACAAGCCAGAGTGCATATTCAAACATCACAGTGGTGTTTTGTTACTGATTGAATTGTGATTTTGAGCGAATCAGTTGAATAAGTGATTCAATGACACACTTAAGATTTAGGCTACCTCAACCATAAATCTCATAAAATTAAGCAATTGTAATCGTAGTATCAAATAATTCATGCCACCTGAGTTGAATTAAACTGTGTAAATACATCTAGACCTATAAACGGTCTACCCTTTTTATCAATTTCATAGGTGTTTGCATGTGGAGGCCATACAAAGGCTTAATAGATGTAGATGTATACATTACAAACCTGCGCACATATATTCAAACGCACATAACTAAAGAATAAAATCTTAATGCGCATGTGAACGCCATCAGCATTTATCACAGGTTTGCATTTAAAGTCTGTTTAGAGAGAACGTCTTAGCGGCCCCTAATTTAATAACAACTGATCATTTCGACAGAAGTGAATCAATCAAAACTAACTGTAGCTGGAAAATAACATTATTCAAGAACCGCTATACAGCCAAAACAATCTCTTTTACCTTAAATTATATGTTTATCTCTGTAAAGCTGCTTTGAAACAATCTACATTGTTAAAAGCGCTATATAAATGAAGATGACTTGACATATGCAAAGAGTTTGTATGTACGCTCGAGTGACGTTAGATGCATCAGTCAGCATTTCACATTGTTTTTAAGTATTTCATAGTATACACATATGTGTGACTACTTGTACATATGCATTCGTTTTATGTACATATACATGCTTGAGTGAAGTTTGTTTTAAGCCCTACTTGGTGCCACTGCCACATAATAAACAGTGTGACATGTCGCACTATGGAAAAATTGTCCTATGCAATTAATGAATTAAGATGGCAGCAGACGTGAAACAGTTTTATGTGTGTGAGACAAGATCTCGACCAAAAACGTCTGCACCTCTTGACGGAAATAAATGTGTGATGTTATTTCCATTAAAAGATGCATACAAGATCTAGTACTGACAATGCCAGAGGCCAGCACTCTAAAGTCTACTTCAGCACATCCCAAAGACTTTCAATGAATTTAAGGCCTGGACTCAGGGATGCCAATTTATGTGTGAAAATTATACTTCATGCTCCCTCCCAACCATTTGTTCACAATTTGAATAGTGGTCGACCGATATTGTTTTTTTGATGGCCGATGCCGATATCTTAGAGAGGAGGGTGGCCGACGGCCGAGAGATATTCTAATCAATATTTAATACATTAGAAATAAATTAGAAAACAAATCTTTAAAATAAACATACTTATACTTTAGATGGCAACTTCTTGAATTTGCAATCATATTACAGTTTATTTCACAAATTAAGTAATTGTTAAAAAAAAATGTAATAAAAAAGTAAACAAACACTGTAACAGGGCACTTAGTAATCCGGTAATTTCGTGCACACTGGTAATCATATTTTTCAAATACAGACAAGGTGATGCTAATTTTACATACAGCACACAGTGAAAACGATATGAATATGACAGTGGGCAACTGGATATAGCACAGCATATTAGGTATGCACCGAAATGAAAATTCTTGACCGAAACCGAAAAAAGAGGAAACCAAGGCCGAAAAACGAAAAAACGAAAGAAATTATGCCAATTATTAGTACCGTTACACCCCTAATCTTTAAGCAGTTGCACTTGTTCTGAATGCACTTTCTTGTAGTAGTCCTATAGAGAAAAAATTAAAATGCACTTAACTTAAATGCACTTTGTTTTTATGAGAGAACATATAATTTTAAAACCTTTCTGCAGGCCAGTAGGCCTGTACATTATTATTTAATGTACACATGAGTGGTGTCAAGTTAAACATTTTAGTTTGAATTTGATTTTATACTGTGCATTGTAGCAATGAGCTAAATAAATATTTGCATAATTTGTAATTGATTTATTCTTTGAAACTTTAATATTAATTTATGCAATTGCAATGCCTTGATTTTAGTAAAGTTAGTACACAGTCATGGCCATAAATGCAATGGTTCACAAAATTCACGGTTCGGTACGTTTTCGATACAGCAAAAAGAAAGAAATTCCAGAGAAATTTCCTTTATTTGATTTTTTTTTTTAATTAAAACTAACATCATTAAAAACAAGCAATGATGGACCTATACTTGACTCTTCTTAGGAGCATATAAAACAAAAAACAGCTCCTTGAAAAAAAAAAAAGTAGTTATAAACAAAGGTTTATTTTTATTTCAGATTGACATTTGAGGGCAGCAATCTTATTCATAATGTCGAAATAAAACCGACGTAACGTTACTTGAAAGCATAGTAGCCAAACTTACTATTCTGCCAAACTTCCATGGTTACAATGAGCTACTACGGTAAACCCATGGTGAATGTTGCTGATCTGTGGACACTGGATAGTTCATTCATGGCACAATGTTTCTTCCTGGTTTCCACATCACAGCTGTTAGATCCGTTAATAACGGAGAAATGCGAATGCTTCTCACTAGATCTCGCAGCAATGTTAATACTTTAATAGCAAATTCAAATGCTTTCTTTACTGGATATCTTAGCGCTGTGTAAGTGTGTAACAGTGTCGCTTGATTGAGATCGGCTCGTGCTGCATTGGTCCTGACTGATAAGCGGTCCGTGAAACACACAATAACGAGTAGCGCAGTTTCGTTCCGCTTTCATTACGTTTACCATTTGATGTTGGGCAATGTTGTCCTGGTCGCGCCATCGCGCGCTTGCCACGCGCCTTGGAAATAACAAAATTTTGGTCGGCAGGAAAAAGGGTGCAACGAACCGGTTTCTGTTTGCATCATGACAACATTTCGGCCGTATTTTTCCGGTGATAAAAGTCTTTGGGCCGAAAACCAAAAATGCACTTTGGGCCGATTTCGGCCGAAAATTTTCGGTGGCAGAATATTCGGTGCATCCCTACAGCATATTTTAAAATGAAGGATTTAAAGTTTTTCGATTGCGTCTCCTGTGAAGCTGATCTGCTGTTCACATTCACCTTTGCACGGACTGACTGTCATTCACAGTAACGCGTTTAGACAGGCTACAAATGCACACTTCACAAGATATCACAGCTGGATTCGATTAAATCTGCAAGGTTTATGAAATTAAATGTTTATTAGATATTCAGAGATTTGTTTAAATGATGTAGATGCGCATTTGCTGAATGTTGACGGTAAATGAGAAAGTATTTTAGCCTGATTGTTTGCCTTTTCTTATACAAGTAATATAAAAGCAAACGCTGTACTTTTTCACATTCCATTCATTTTCTTTGTTTACCAGTTCTGTCTAACAAAGTATTAGATATGACTGACAAAGATCATAAACTAATGAAGACTGAGAATGTGAGGTAGCACTGTGATCAGGCACTGGTGTTCTCAGCGCCGCCCGTCAAAAAATAAAAGTCCGGAGCGACGTCAAAAATAAAAGTCCCGGTTCAAACACATCGGCCAATCAGAAAAACTCATATCGGTAGACCACTAAAATTGAGCCTGATGAATCCTGGCTTTGTCATCCTGGAATACAGCATTGATGTATCTTCCTACATGGTTGTTTAAGAAATGAAAAGCTAAACACTCGATGAATTAGGGTTAGAAGAACTGTTGCCACACATATAACACACTAGAAACATAATAATCACTGCAATAATGATCCAATCATAGACTAAAGCATTTGCCCATTTAAATCCAAACAACTTTTTGTAATTTGTAAGTTATCTACCGAGCATTGCACATTCGTTCCTCAACTCAAAGAATGAATAAACAGAACACTCGAGTGTACTTTTCTGACTCGAGTGTCGGCTATATGTATATTCTATTATTGCAATTAGCGCAGTCTGCTTTATTAGTGTTTTTTTCTGTTTGCGCTGCTTGAACTTAAATGCTTTATATTTTGTTTATACATATTGTTTAAGGTTTTTAACTAAAAGAAAACCTTAAGATATAAGATTGTTGTGCTCGTAAGCTTGTGTATATTGGCTAATGGTAAGCTTGTTCTGAAATGGTGACAAGATTTAATAAATAAAACGTAAATAACGTCTTTCTCTAATTTATACGCACACGAGAACTTACGAAAAATTTAACGTGAATATGCACATGGACTTATTCTTCACCTCAGTCGAATGAATTTGGAGTATTCTAAAAGAGCGACCACTTGCCCAAGGCATGTCATTTTCATTTAGCACAGCCAAATAATGTCCATATAAGGGCTTTCCACACAACCTTTCTTTTCCTGCTTGGAGACAGCGTCAAACTAACGGGTCAACATGTAATTCAAGTATTTTATCAGAGTAGAAACTGTAAAGTGATAACAGCGTGTAATTGTAATTACAGGATAAAGAAATGACAGTAACAGGTTACAGCGTCCAGAGTGAATGTGTGTATTCCTGCAGAATATTCATCTTATCTTTATTTATATTATCTTTATTATTTTCTTAATTTTGAATGTAGGGATTTAAACAGTCCTTTTGCTTTATAGCTCTTTTACATATAGCATAGATACTATATAGGTTTTCATAGCCTTCAGTTGGCACGTCTGTATGAAGGACAGCATTGGGCAGGATGTGAAATAGTATGTTTTTTATTTTATTAATAGAAGAAATAATTGGCCACCTCATTGATTATCAAAATAATCGTTTGTTGCAGCCATAAAGTATTTGACTATTACAGTGAAGTTTTACACAGCACTAGAATACGGTCGTCAGTCTCATATTTTGTGGTTAATATGGCTGCATTCAAACAGCATTCTGTTTTTACAAGATGCTGTGCATCTGAAACGTATACTCTACAACCGGTTAAAGAATTTAACGCTGTTGTTGGTTATTTAAAACATCTGATGGATGATCTCACGCCTCGATTGGACTCATTTATTTAATAAGATTGACGCGCTGTCAATCGTAAAACTTCACGTTTGACACTGTTGCAATGGTTACCACTCTGGTTAGTAAGAATGTGGTTGTGACTTTATGTATGAACATATTCAAGCAGCTACTTTAACCTGAAGGAACAAATCATTTCACACTTCAAATTCACACTTGTAAGCAATAGCTGCTGTAAATCCGTAAATCTGTAAATATTCATAGAGCAGGGTGACAATGACAATCTTCACCTGAGATTTGAAGACAAATTACAGGGGGTAAAAATTACATTTAATATTTTCTTTCATCATTTATTCTGGTCTTTCTTCAGAAAAAATATGGACAGTCTCAATTTTCAACAAACAAGCTAGCATCCCTTAAAGCATGTTTTTGAACTTTGCTAATTTAAAACATGATCTAAACAATAGGCAAATCAAATGACAAAAGTTCAAACAAGTGACAAATATCGGTTTCAGAATCGGCAATAGTTGTTTGTAGGGCTGTGACGACATCTCGTACAATGTGACGAGGTGAAAAGGTGTCTCATGATATCAGCATGACAGAGTTGAGTTTATGGCAAAACCTTTTACTGAGCTTGCACTATATTGTTCTGTCTTTCACTGCATTTTTTTTCTTTTTTTCATTTATTTATTTTTGGACGGGACAATGTAAAATATACATTAACCTTATAAAGGAGAGATGCATTTTACCAGGTTGTAGCACTTGAGCTTACAGTTACAGTCATAGAGAAGCTATATTCACAGTATATGCTCCTCCATGCGAACTTTTGGGTTTCAATAATGTTCATTTGGGAATGCATATAAAGTCCGATGCACTGTTTTTCATAGCGAAGTGTTGCACTGTTATTTACATGTGTGAAGCACGTCTCAGCAGCTCGGTTAAAACCCATATCTGCATATGCTGTGAGTTTGGGTGACGTTTTTCTGGGAACGCAACGTGCACCATTCCACCAGATTTGTAACAAATCATTTATAAACCTACACCAACACAGGACAATACATCAATGTGTTTCTAAATATGCTGATTGAGTTTAATCAAGTTTAAACAATTTCAAAATAAAAGTTTAAACCCTCATTCTGAGTTTACATGCTTTGATGTCCACATATTCTTGTTCAAGAAATTAGTGGCTTCAGCATTTCTATTGTAAAGAAGTAGCCAAGTATTAAAGATTAAGTGGACATTTGAATTAAATGTGGTTTGACCAATATTAAACAAGAATCATGCTGTAAAGGAAGGATCTTCAACCGGGTGTGCGTCAATTAATGTTTGACAATTAATAAACATGGGTAAAAAAAAAAATAATAAAAAAAGTCAGTCAAATTTCAATATAAGCACCCTCAAACGAAAGCAAGAGCACCCTCAGTTAATACTGTATTATCATATTGGTGAAACAGATATGGCAATCGCTCCAGTGCGAATTTGTGTTTGCGCTCTGGAGAACGTGAAATGTTCCAATTTACAACGCGTTTATCCAGCTGTGAGAAATGTAACCAGTCACACACATGTTGATTGCTTGAACACAATGGCCAATCAGAGATTAATTTAGAGTTTAATTTAGTCACAATCCCCTAACTAGAGATGTTCCGATACCCCTTTTTCCCTTCCCGATACCGATTCCGATACCTGGACTCAGGGTATCGGCCGATACCGAGTACTGATCCGATAATGTGTACAGTATCTATACAGCTGCAATTCATACTAGCACTGTATGAATTGATATAATTATTTTATGGTGTGTTTCAGACTTATCCCTTAATTAAAAATGAACAAATACATAGTTAACTAGAGTATTTTTATTATCTGACATACATTTCACAGCAAATATTATTTATCTTAAGTGAAAAAGAACTTAAAATGCAACCACACATCTAATACTGTAAACTGAAAAAGGTATTTTAGCTTTACAATATAACTGCATAAAAAAGTGCAACAAATAAATCTAGGAATCTAAAAAATGATATATGAATAATATAAGAAAATAATCTCTTTATAATTTAAAGTCCATAAACAATTTTGTTAAATAAACGGCATTTCAGTTGACCGCGGCTGGTCATCCAGAACAATAAACTCAATACATGTTGTCGGTTGTATTTATCACTCGTTGACTGTCTTTTGAAAACATTTCTCTTTGTTTGAATGAAGCTTTTAGAGATTGTTAATTCTGGTGCGGCTCATTCTTCTCTGCCCTTGCCTTTGTGTAATCGTGTTCTGCGGGGTAACGCGTCTTCAAATGCTTTAAGTTACTCGTGTTGAAGTTGCTAATCTTGTTCCACCCCTCGAAATTGCAGTATGGCATACGGGACATGTCGCCGTTTTACTGTCTGGTTGGTCCAGTCTGAAATACTGCTAAACAGCGGACATACTGATAGCGCGCACGCGTTTTCTTCGCTGCTCTAAACAGTGGTTGCTTGTGGCAACAGCACAACTTCCTGTGTCGCCACAAGCAACCACTGTTAAGAGCAGCGAAGAAGAATTGATCTCTGATTTGCAGCGTTATGCAAAGCTAGCGTGCATAACTAGATATTGTTTAAGAAAATGGTATCGGATCGGTGCATGGGTAGAAGTACTCGGCGATACCGATGCCAGCATTTTTATTGGTATCGGCGGCATTTCCGATACTACTATCGGAATCGGAACAACTCTACCCCTAACCGGTCATAACGCTGGAGGTTTTGTTCAGTGGAGAGTTCTGAACACTCACGAATCCTCTCTTTAACAAACAAATAAACGACGTAAGTAAGAGATTAATTATGCAGTGTAGACAACTTTAATGATTTTAATGGAATTTTGTGAGATCGCGAACTGAGATGAGTGACAGCTTTTTAGTGATTGTAAAGGGAGCAGACCTTGCACGGGACAAAATATGGCATGGCAAAATAGATGCATGAGAAATGTAAAGGCAGAGATGAATAGAAAAATATTCGCATCAATATATTTTTGAAATTCCATTCCATTTATAAGTATAATTAAAAGTAACGACTGGTAAATAATCTTAAATGTCTGGCAGTACATTGCTATTCTTGTGATGGTGGAGCCATTGCTAACATATTACATCTGCACTTTACTAGAGAACCCTCACTAATTTCATGCATATTTCTTGATGCATAAATCAAAATTTTAACGATAAAAATTAATATACAGACAATGATGCAGAAGCAAAAACAATGCAGAGTTCTAATCTATTGTCTTAATATAACTATCAAAATATGGTTGGTTTCTATTAAAATCGAAGGCTATATGCTTTATGTATAGTTCTGCTTGACATTTTTTATCGAGGTCCTGCTCCATGTTTCTAGCCTAAGGGGTCCTTGCCCTGAAAAACGTTAAAGACCCCTGCTGTAAAGTGTAACAACAATCACCAGGCCGTTGGCGCACACTGCCGGAATTTGTTATAATGCGCAATGTACATAAGTTATGTAGATTGCGTTATGTATTTTAACAGTGTTCTCCAATAAAACCATATGATTAATTAGTTATGATACTTTATTTGAACCCATTATTATTGCCTTATTGTTATTGAAAAATTTGGCAGATACCAATAATGTTTTATATTTGAAAGCCAATAACTGATATATTGGCCAATAGATCTAAATCTAAAATTATATAATTTTTAGAGCCTGATTACAAAAACAAAAGTCTCATTAAAAGCCATGTCCCAAACACTTCAACATAAATCAAACATATACAGTAGACCTAAAGTAGCCTAGTTTGAACCAGTGTACCGTAAAAATTCAAATAATAGCCCGGGCTTTTATTTTCCCAAATCGCTGAACTGCACCGGCTTGTATTTGAGACAGGTGTCTATATGAGACAGGCCTTTAATTTAGTGTTGAGATGTTGTTCATTGAGTGTAAGGCTGGAGAAATGATCCAAATAGCATAGGCTGATAGACGGAAATAATGACAGTAGGAGGTTACCACATTATATTACGTTTTATTTATAATTCGAATGCGTTTAACAAATCCGTTAATGTAAGAATTAAGGGGGTCGCACACCTAGTCTAGGACAACTAGAGGTATCGCACACCGGACGCGCACTTTCTCAGTTTATGGCCAGCAATATTTTTTATGTATAAGGACATTATGAAATTAAGATAATGTCTGTTCTATGTTATGATTGTACTGTACAATTAAATACAATTGTTGCTAAGTCTGCAGTCTGAACACTTTACCTCAGACCATCCGTTAACTGAATGAATTGAGAATATCATAATACCTCGATTTGTCATAGACGCGACGCAGCGCGTTACCGGTACATATTCATCGAGCCTATGAACTTGTTGCCCGAAACAAGTCAATAAGAAAGAATGAAGGCTACCCTGTAAAACAACTGCAATCATGTGATACAAAATGACCCTATTCATCATCACCGCGATCCTCAACTACAAGTTCATTTGCGAATTCCTCCTCCTCGTCGCTCTCCTCCACTTCTCCCTCTCCGGCCTCCGCTAACTCTGCCTCGCATGCGCTAACAGCTCCCGCCCAGATGTGCATGGCTCTCTTGCATGCGCAATCTGCACTAGGGATGCACCGATACCAGTTTTTTCAGAATCGATCCGATACCAAAAATTCTGAGTATCGACCGATATCAGCACAGTTTTTCTCTTTAAATCAATGAGAATTTCTATAACTCTGTGTTTAACTTATAATCACTCTTTTGTGTGTTAAACACAATATAGCTACTTAAAACAGACAACTTCATTATAAAGAAAAACAACGAATCAAAAAATATATGATCATAATCTATGACAAAAAGGCTTTTATAAACTAGATTAGTGGTTAATTAAGCAGTAAAATTTAGTCTAGAGTACTCACGAGTGCACAGTAATTGTACAAAATCTGAACATTTAGTGAAAAAAACATTTAGTGGGGAACAAATAAGAGACAATAAGTGTAACACTAAATCTGGTAAAATGTTACACTCTTTGTATTGTTGTAAAATACATTCATGAAAAACAAGATAACAAAAATCAAAAATTTAATTTTATATATATAGCCTACTATAAAATTAAGACATGTTTTAGATGTATAGCACAGCTGTTTAATGAGGCAACAACATATGATAGATAGGACATAACAAGAAAGGCTATTAATAATCTTTCATTGTGTCACTGTATAATGATATGAAAAGCTCCAATACAGTGCGGCACAAAGTGCTTATGCGCATCCTGAGCGCAGAATGATGCGCTTGAAGCAACATGGAGTCAGCGCGCAGCGCGTCGAATCCGCATAGAAAAGTTCAAAGCACAAAGGAAAGACATTGATGCGTACTGTATTATACAGTATCTATGCAATAGTTTGAGCCTTTTCTTTTAACAGTGTTTAATTTCATTTACTTTGCGCCTGAAGAACAATTATAGTGCTCTGACTCTACTCTAGTGTTGTGATCTAACAGACACTCGGTAGAAAGTATGACTAAGTTACAGCAATAAAGTCCAGCAATATAAAGTTTTATGCAAAACCATAGACCTTTATCTACAGATCAAGTATAGTAATAGTAACATTGAATCATCTTGGAGCGAGTTTCATCGTACTGACTGTCGTAACCGAACGCGACACGCTGTTTGAATGCTGAATGAAGAATGATTGACAGCCGCAGCGGAGGGTAAAGGTTAGTGACCTTGAATTTAGTGACTTAAATATTAATTTATATCTCACATTATACTATATTATGGCTTTCAGAACACTTATAATATAGTGCACGAAAACTTTATGGTGCTTCATAATGTTTTTGTGCCTTTTGTTGGGCTTAACAATAACAGAATAATATACGCACAATATCGGATTTGGATCGGCCTCGTCTAACCGATACCCGATCCGGCAAAAATGGCAGTATCGGAGCCGATACTGAGTATCGGATCGGTGCATCCCTAATCTGCACCATATAACTGGCTTAAACAGACGATCTGACGGGTTTAAGATGATTAAATAACCCCCGAAAATAAAAAACAGACCAGGTCTCTATTTGAGACCGGCCTTTATTTATCCAAACCTGTCGCTACACCAGGTGTGTAAAAGAGACAGGCGACTATATGGGCTCGGCTATTATTTGAAGTTTTACGGTAAGTTTTCAAATTAATTTTACACTCCTATGGCCAACTTTCTTTATTAAAAATAACTATTGCATTACAAATAAATAAAATAATGCCAATAATGCAAAAAAATCTTTGGACATCACTTAAAGAATCAAAATGCATGTGCCATGGATAAATAAAATGGCCTCTGCACAGACAATAGCCCTAACAAATGATTTTAACTAAGCCATATTGGTGATGAAAATAAAAGTGCATCAATGTTTTTAAAAAAGAAACATCTAAAATGAATATTATTGTTTCAAATAACAGCATTGCTGTTTGAGCTGCACTGACGCTATAGAGCTTAAAGGACTAGTTTACTTTTAAATGAAAATTACCCCATGATTTACTAACCCTCAAACCATCCTAGGTGTATATGACTTCTTACAGACGAAAACAATCGGAGTTATAAAAAAAATACATATCCTGGCTCTTCCAAGCTTGATAATGGCAGTGGATTGCAACCAACAGTTTAAAGCTCAAAAAAGTGAATCCATCCATCATAAACTAACTCCACACGGCTCCGGGGGTTAATAAAGGCCTTCTGAATCGAAGCATTGAGTTTGTGTAAGAATATTCTAGCTTCCGGCCATACGCAGTCTACTTAGTGCAACTTATGACGTAGGAAGTAGCGTAGTGCGCTATGGCGTAGCGTAAATATCGGCACTACTCACATAAGTTGCTCTTAGACTTGAATCCGTATGTTCGTTTGGCCGGAAGCTAGTTATTTTACTTTCTAAAGTTTCAAATATTAATATTTTTCTAACACAAACTCATCGCTTTGATTCAGAAGGCCTTCCCCACCCCCACCAGACATTTATGCAACAAAAACATAATATTACATCTTATATCTGCACAAAATTATGCAAATGCACAAGTAAAACTAAGTTAAGTGCTATTCTGAATGTGTTACTCCTGTTGTGGATGCGCTCTTCCCGTAACAACGATACTGAGCTGAAATACAGCAACTAAACCCAAACAATAGAGTTCTCTTTATAATGTTATGTAATATAATAGTCCCAATCATAGTTATTAATGTCGTGCATTGCTGTTTGAGCTGCATGCACTTAAGCTGATCACCGGTGCGTTTTACTACCGTGTTAACTCTTAAACAAATGCATCCAATATGATATATACATACATACACACACATACACACAAAATAAACAATAATACAACTTACATTAGCACAAAACAAAAGGCTGTAAATGCACACGCAAACTGAAAGTCGTGAAGGTGTAACTGCTGTGGATGCGATTATCCTGTAACAATGTGCACCGAAACATGGGCGTACAGAGAATTCACAACGTTCTTTTACAGTAGTATTTTCATTCTAATTTTTATGTAGCCTATATGACAGACTTGCGGCCAAATTTTCTTGTCGGGTCGGTATTGATAACATTAAAATGTATCATATATCGGCTGATACCGATATGGTGGCCGATATATTGTGCTTCCCTAATTGTTATTATATACGCATTTTAAGCTATTTTAAAAAGGCACTCAGGTCTATTTTTATTACCACAAAAAAATTCCTGTATACTTGAATATTCATCAAAATAATCGACCGGTTACTCGATTACCAAAATAATTGTTAGTAACAGCCATACATTTCAAAATGCATCTTCATCGTTTTGCATTTTGTGACTTTCAGTATTTTTGTCATTAAAGATTTCTTAAAAACAGCATTAAAATCTTGTTCTCGCGAACCCAATATCGTGCATCATCTCGTCTAGTGAGCTTGATGTTCATTATGACAACCAACACATCTTCCTCGGATATCCAACACTCAAGAACTACATCTCACTAGGTCAAACAAAATAGTAGCCTAAACTATCTTAAATGAAAGCGTCAAATCTCTGAATAAACTCAAGTTAAGATCTTTCCAGACAAACTTGTTACACAGAAGTTGTCATAACACCAAGAAGAGACTAAGACTAACACCTGCAGGCATAAAACTTAGCACTTCCATTAAAAACACTCTTCAAACGGCATTGGTCTACACGCGCAATACATAAATACATGTGTGATGACATCACTGAAGCAGTGAACCCTGGGAACCATAAGGGCCCCCTAAAACTCCTGCCTATATTAAAGAGCATTTTGAGTTATTTCTCAGGTGGCTTCTTCCATCCTCCTTTTGAAACAGCCCATCTCCTACCTAAGCTGGTTAGGGGTTCCCTTATCTCTTTGAAACTCTCTCTCGCCCCATCCTCCTGCTTGACTTTCAGTGCTTTGGGGGAGCTGGGAGAGCTGCTGAGGGAAGGGGAAAGATGTGTTATTCACAGAAAAACAAACAATACATTAGGAGTTCAATATACCAAGTATGCAACAACTGTCCCAGAAACACCAACAAAAAATACTCAAGTTAGAAAACTGATACAGATAACCTGTAAATGGCCTGAGCTTGTGCCATGATTTATACAAAGAATGAGTGGAAAATGTAAAGAGAGCATTTAAATAAAGTACTTGAGTGGTCAATTCAATTTTGTACATGGTGTGCTCCAAATCGGTAACTCTAGAGCAGTGTTTCTCCACTCTGTTCCAGAAGGACCCTCAACACTCCACATTTTCTTTGTCTCCCCAATCAAACACACCTGATTCAACTCATTAGAAGAAGCTGTAGGACCTGAAATGAGTCAGAAAGAGGGGACTTTCAGGGCATTTTTAAATTAAGACATTTTAATCGTGCCCCGTTCTGAACTAACCAGCCAGTGTAAAAACGTCCTCAAAACGTGCAGTGTTGGGGGTCCTCCAGGACCAGAATACCTGATTTATTCCAAGCTGATGGTTTTTATCACTCGTGGTTGCCTCCGCTTGTGTCATATACCTAATTTTTTATATCATGATATACATCTTTAGGGTGAAATAAAATTACTAAACATTATCGTGATATAAGATTTTTCATATTGCTCACTCCTAGGGCCAAGTGTCACACGAATGGACACAAACAGACTAGGCTTTTCATCTCTATTTCTTATTTGCCACAGACATCAATTTCAATGCATGTTTTGGTATGGTACACTTCCTGTATAACACATCCCATAATGATTACATTAGTTGAGTGGGGTGAGTTGGTGGTGCTTCACTGCTGTTTGCATTCCTGACAGATTAGTATTTACAATACAAAGGTGATGCAGTCAGTTTTTTAAAGGCACAATATGTAATTTTGCTAGAGGTCGCTTATTCAAAACAAAGGCGTAGCTTGATGATGCCGCAAATGAGTGTGGAGTCATGGAAAGTGTAGTCTTCACCTCCACAGCCGATGGAAAGCAATCCGACGGGACTCGGACAGAAATCATGTTCATAGATGAGCTAATGTATTAAAGTTTTATTAATGTTACTGTGGTATGAAGCAGGGAAGGGTCGAGAGCCTGGGATATTTTACGTTTATTGTGCTTATGCCACAGTCAGCAGATGCCCTTTCATTTTGTTTGTCCAAGTTACGTTTAATGTCTGCCTCCTCCTTTCCTGAACTTGAACATGTTTACAGTTACGTTTGATCACTTAAATTAACAATTTCATTCTAATGAAATAGATACACATGCTGAATTACTACTCATACAGCCCACTTTACTTGAATTAATAATGTGGGGTGACTCAACGCTGTTTTACTTGGTCTAACAATCATACTAAAAAGTAAAATATATTATATGATGGAGAAAATGCTGTTACTGTGGCTATGTTAGCCACTTGAAAAAATAGCATGGTCTCTGAGGCATGGTACAAACATGTTATATACTCGCTGTAAATCAAGAAAACAAAAGATTATAACAATAAGACTAATCGTGTTGAATAACAATGATTCGTTTTCTGTTGATAAATGTCTCCAAATAGTTGCTCATCGGTCTAATAAAACAATATATTACAGCATCTTTCGGGTTTCATGGTTTCTACGGAAGAAAAACCTGAAATCATGGGCAGTGCGGATATTATTTCATTTGACAGGCGACGCAATCCATGTAAAATTGTGGATTTCTCTGGATTAAAACATTGTTGGAAACATTTGGGATAATGCAAGTCAACAAAACAGAAATAATATGTACTAATATAAAATGTATAACGAGTGGTTTCAATCCAAAAATCCTACATATTGTGCCTTTAATTAATTATTATGGGTTTCAGTGGTGTGATCACAAAAGGGTTCCACTTTTATGTAGCGCTGACCACTTGTGATTGAATATCTAAAAACATCTTTATCAGGTAGAAACAAGGCCTTTGACTATTTTTTTGCACTAACCCCAAAACCCATCCTTTCATTATTTCATGTCATGTCACAATACACTACACTGTAGAGTTTCATACATTGTGGCAACACAAACATAAAACCTGAAAAACTACTTCACATGATCTGTCTTCAAATCTCCACTTTATAAATCAGGTTAGTATCTAAAACACGCGCCGCCATGTTACAACTATTATACAAATCATATAACAATCAGTATATATAATTCTGTCCAATACTTGATTCAATATTTGACAACCTAAATAAGCAAAAAAATAATGTTTTTTTTATTATTATTTATATCCCAAAAGACAAAACAACTTCAAAAGTTAACCTTGGTTCTTAATATGGTTCTTTTAAGCAATTAACCAGCATCATTAAACATTTAAGATCGCCTAATCAACAAGCCATAAATAAAATGTGCACTGACAGCCAAGACTGAGACAACAGCACTAAATACTGATCTAAACAGCTACTTTCTATACAAAGTAAATCTTAGCATAATTAGCTAGTTTAGTTATCAGTAAACATGTTTCTCAACTAAGAGAATTAGTGAAGAGGATAGATTACTGATTTCAGTAGGGTTTTTAATTAAAAAAAAGTATGTTCATTTGCAGTCTGTGTTCTCCAGTCCTCATCGTTGTAATGCTAAACAGACTCTGACTAGAAAAAGATATAGGCCTTAATGAACACTGAATGAATAAAGCATAACATACCATACTGCCCTCATCTAGTGAAAGGACATTTTTTTAAATTATTAGTTTAGATTTAATTTAGTTTAAATTATTATTTTAGAATCACAATTCTTTACTTAATCGCCTGTTCTTGGGAAAAAGAAGTCCTGTAGTTTCACAAAGGATACATAATAATATATATAAAATATATAACTGAACTAAAAATAAAATAACAAAAGAAAACATCTATTTGGTAAACAAATTAAACCAATAAATATGATTATATGATTGGGTTCTATACAATTTTTTTTTACTACTAATGCAATGAAAATACAGGTATCGGTAGTACAATAATGAAAGCATCGTCTCGTATAGGGCTGTGCAAAAATATCGATACAGCTAACTAATCGCAATTTTTTTTTCCACGATAGTGTATCAATATGCCAACCTCTATTATCGATACTTTTTTTTTAAATCATGCTTTAAACTGGTTTAAAATGACGTCAACATTTCATCAAATCCCTTCTGTGTGTCAAACGATCTCCTCAGATCCTATAGATCGCTGACTCGCTGTCTACAAAGCTAACAGTTGCCCGTCATTTACATTCACGCCGCCAATGTCTCAGAAGTAAGCGGGAGCGAGAATGTGGGTGCACTTTGGTTTAAAAATAAATCAGGGAGTAGTAAATTATAATTAGATAAAATAATCGCTGTTTCTAAGCTTTGCCAGGCTACACTAAAATATTCAACAAACAACCAACTTGCCAAGACACCACGCAGATGAAACAGCAGCACTGCAACTTCAGTCAAAATCTGGATACACAGGATAAAAACACCCAACAAGCTTCCGTCTACCTCAACTCGTGCAAAGATGATAACTGAGTCAGTGGTGCATTTCATTTGTAAGGATTTGCGGCCGTGTAGTGTGGTTGAAAACTCTGGCTTAAAGGGTTAGTTCACCCCGATAATTATCAAAAATATCTTAATTTGTGTTCCCAAGATGAACGAAAGTCTTACGGGGTTGGAACAACATGAGGATGAGTAATTACTGACAGAATTTTCATTTTAGGGTGAACTAACCCTTTAAGGCATTTGGTGAACACTATGGATGCGCGCTGTGATCCTGACACGCAAATGAGTTATCAAAATATTTAAAAAAAATGTTACAGCATAGTCAAGCCACCTTTATTTATATAGCGCTTTTCACAAAACAGATTTTTTAAAGCAGCTTTACATTGATACCAGGAAAATAATGCAACAAAGTTAGTTTAGGCTTTACATTAGCTCTAGAAAAAATAGCATCATAGTCCATATTAAGTAAGTTCAGTACTTGATTCATTTAGTTTGTAAAAAGTTAATTTAAAGTTAATTTATCTAGATAAGAGCTCTGGAGAAAACAGTGATATCATCGTCCAGTTCAGTTCTAATACAATGGTGTCAACGCAAATAGATCAATAATATTGTTGAATATTAAGCATACTATTTCAGTTGTATGAATGTTTAATTTAATGCACTTAATTTATTTACATACTATTTCAGTTTTATACATTTTGTGACATCTACATTTTTATTTAAAAGTGTTCAGTGACACAATATGCACTTCATACATTTCAGTGTGTTCACTGTTCAGTGACAATAGCTTTGCTAATAAATCGTAATGGACGTTTTTATTTTTCTGCTGAGTTATCAATATAATGTGATACACATACCAGAATACCTCAGATGGTACAAAGCAGGTTTTATTTTCAGCTCTATAATTTTTTATATTTTTGATTGAAAAAATTGCAATATGTGCCGTAATATATCGTATCGAGACTAGGGATGGGACGCTTACCGGTTTCACTATAAACCACGATAAAATATACTGTCGGTCAGTATTATCGTTTAAAATTTAATTATCATTAAAACCATGTTTGATTATCGCGATTTTATTAACTCACTGTAAATCCTGTCCAGCCAGTAACAGTCTGACGCAGTCGCGCAATGTTTTTTTTTTCGAGAAGGAATGGCGGAAGGCATTGACCGTGCTCCGGAGATTTTTCAGCCTTTTAAGAGGACCAAATCTGAGGTGTGGTCATATTTTGGCTTTTACAAAAGTCCTGAGGGAAACTTAATCGAGGATGGTCAGTGTGTCTGCAGAACAAAAAGTCGCTGAAACGCTTAAAATCTGCCGAATCGTCTTGTGTGACCATCACGCAGTGTTGTATAGCGAACGCAAGGCAAGTTAACTTTGACCTCAATACCAAAACTACGTCTGGGAAATAATTGGGCACAAAATATTTTATCTCACTCTCTTGAAATAGACGCGAAGCTTCGGCGAAGAAAAGTTTGCAGCAAGTGGCTTTGAGCCAAAGACGAACAAACAACTTCAAACAAGACTATTATTAAGAGTGACATTTCAAGGGATAGTAATGTTTTTTTTACCACATAATTACGGGGACATATTGAATTGAGATTAATGTTTTAAATCTTACCTGTTTAAAAAGCCATTTTGCACAACATACAAAACAATCGTCTAGACAAGATTATCAAACTCTGTAAACAATAAATCAATTCTGATTTCATTTTCAATACAATCAAAAACGGGAGACGCAAGACGGCAAGTTGTATTTGAATGAAACGAGAGCGCGTCCGTTGTGATGCATAGATACATGTAATAATGCGTTGCTATTGACGACAGTCATTATAAAGAAGGAAATGCCACAGAATAGAATCTTGCTTAAACTGCATCAAGCTGCTTGTATTATTTGTTGTTTGTTGATTTTCAAATATAAAACTTGTTGAAATGTTTTCAGTGTGAGCATCAGTTCTTTTTGAATACTCATCTCATTTTAACAAAACCGTGTTAATATTGATAAATCACGATAATTTTGGACACTATAATCGTGATATGAAATTTTCGTACCGTCCCATCCCTGATCGTGACATGCATCGCAATATGTATCGAATAGTGCCCTAGTCTCGAACTCATTCTGGAAAAAGTGGTATTGGTGCATCCCAATTTTTAAGACAATATGGGGAACTGGGAACACTTCCCTTAAATCCTGATGTACTCGTTACATCATAAGAATGGCATTTACGCTAATTTTAGTGTCTTTGTTTATCCCAAGGTTTTCCCGCAGCCGACCGGATCCAGGTCATATCCAGATCTGACTAGGAGCTTTGCCTGGACCGATGACAACGCAGTGCTGAAGTGCCAACTAGCCTCTCCCTATGGAGGATCCCTTTCCCACTCTACAGATAAAACGTTGTGATTCCGGTTCGCGTACCCACCCCGAAGTGATAAAATAAAACAAAATTCTGTATCAAATTACAGTAACTGTAAATCCGGCCTCTAGTCCATAAACGCCAGAGGAGAACTGGCCCCCGACTGAGCCTGGGTTCTCCCAAGGTTTTTTTTCTCTCCATTAAGTCACCTGATGGAGTTTTAGGACACCAGTAGGTCACTTGATGGAGTTTTTCGGTTCCTTGCCACTGTTGCCTTTGGCTTGCTCAGTTGGGGATATTCAAATTAATTAACCAAGCATTAATACCGTTGATCAGCCCTACCTAACGTGAATGTTTTCTCCACTAAGAAACAAACATTGTTATGTTATTTGATTGATACTGTGAACCTGCTTTGATGCAATTTATATTGTGAAAAGCGCTATATAAATATACTTGACAATATATTTATTAAAGTGTTTATTTAGTTGTATTTTCTGCTCTACAAAACATTTACACAATAGTTCATACAAACGCACACTTTAAAAAGGTATAAAAAACACCTCACATATAATAATACAATTAATAAAACTAAAAAGGGCCTAAGGACAACTACTTATGGACTTACAAAATGTTGATTTAAAAGTTTAACATGATTACACATACACCAGATATGTTATAATCTCATATCTTATGACAGTAAAAAAATTCTTACCTTCTTTCACTTTAACAGTAAGTGGTAGTGTTTTCCTTTGGAAGTAAGTTGTCCCTTTTGACACCAGTGTGTATTACTGTAACCCGTTTAAAACCCTAATAAGAAGTAAATATTGTAAACGGATATTGTAAATGCTGTAGGGATGGGACAGTATGAAAATTTCTTATCACGATTAAAGTGACCAAAATTATCGTGATTATCAATATTATCACGGTTTTGTTAAAACGAGATGAAAGTGTTCAAAACGAACTGATGCTCACACTGAAAACATTTCAACAAGTTATATGTTTGAAAATCAACAAACAAATAAAACAAGCAGCTCTGATTCTGCTCTGTGGCATTTCCTTCCCTATAATGAGCGTCGTCAATAGCAACGCATTATTACACAGCGCACATCCACCATGCATCACACCGAACGCGCTCTTATTTCATTCAAATACAACTTGCCGTCTTGCGTTTCCCGTTTTTGACTGTATTGAAAATGAAATTGATGTTTTCTTTACAGAGTTTGATAATATTATTGTGATCATCTTGTCTGGACGATTGTTTTGTACGCTGTACAAAAAGTGAGTGAGATAAAATATTTAAACTCAAAACAACATTTTGTGCCCACTTATTTCCCAGACGTAGTTTTGGTATTAAGGTCAAAGTTAACTTGCCGTGGGTTCGTGGGTGATGGTCACACAAGACGACTCGGCAGATTTAAGTGTTTCCCCCTATTGCAGCGACTTTTTTTGTGCATGTTCTGCAGACACAGTGACCATCCTCGATTAAGTTTCCCTCAGGACTTTTGTAAGAGCCAAAATATGACCACACCTCAGATTTGGTCCTCTTAAATGGCTGAAAAATCTCCAGAGCATGGTCAATGCACCATTCCTTCTCAAAAAACAAACAAAAAAACAACATTGCGTGCTGCGCACCTGCGTCAGACTGTTACTGTCTGGACAGGATTTACAGTGAGTTATTAAAATCACGATAATCAAACACGGTTTTAATGATAATTACATCTTTAATGACAATACTAACCATCAGTACATTTTATCGTGGTTTATAGTGAAACCGGTAATCGTCCCATACCTAAAATGCTGTTTGGTTACGGTTACATTGGTTACTGAATATGTCCTCATTTTTGTGCCTGACCACAGCGTAATGCTTATTTATATAGCAACAAATAAATATAAAAAAATCTCAAATAAATGGCATATTTAAGCCACTATTGAGCCACTCAAATAGCCACTCAAATTCCTTCACCACGACAGCCAAAGTACCAACAAAACCTGATTGGATTGAGTTTTAGAGATCTTCATTGGGAAGGGTTTAAAGGTGCAATATGTAATATTGACCGCTACTGGTTGAAATGAGTACTGCAGTCCAAATTCAAAATATTGGAAAGCGTTGTTTCGCACACCCCAAATAATGTGCACAATACATAGTAGTATTTACTTAAATATCACATATTCTCTTAAATGTCTGCAAACATACTATGGTATTTTTATGCATTAGTACAGTTGACCTTTAACTGACATACAGCACCTTTAAACAATATGGTTAATTGAACGAGGATGAAAAACAAACTATTATTGCACATGCAACTGTGTGGAGCAGTCCTTTAAGCGTTAGTTCACCCAAAAATTAAAATTCTGTCATTTACTCAACCTTATGTTGTTCCAGACCTGTATGAGTTTTTCTTCTGTTGAACATAAACATATATTTTGAAGAATGTTGGTTCCCAGACAGTTGACCGTAGCCATTGACACCCACAGTAGGAAAAAAAAAAAACTATGGAAGTCAATGGCTACCGTAAACTGTTCAGTTACCCAGATCTTCTTTTATGTTCAACAGAAGAAAAAACTCATGCAGGTTTGGAACAACATAAGGGTGAGTAAATGACAGAATTTTCATTTTTGTGTAAACTATTCCTTTAAGACACCAGTTTACAGGTGGTAGAAAATTAAGATCACAGTTAAAATAACTATCTACTGACTCCAGAAGAAAAATAACATAAGAAAGATGTCCAGGATCCCTGTTCATCTGCGAGGACATGCCATAAGCATATTATTGTGATTTCCATTGCCAAATTTAAGACCTCTTGAATTAATAATTATGACTTTTCTTAAACCATTTCAGATTTTTAAGACTTTATTACCTTAAATTTAATACAACTTATTTTAGAATATAAGTCACATAACATAAGTCTTGTTTTAGACTTTTAAAGGACCGAGCAGACAAACACTGAAAGGAGTCATGGTGTTCATTTGTTTTTTTTAATGGCAGCAGTGAACATATTAACTGAACAATTATTTGAACTGTACATTAAACTAAACATTGGAACATTTATTTTTATGTAATTTGCCCAAAAATCAAGCCCGACCCTACCCCCCCAGCCCGTTGTATCCGAGCCCGGCCCGGCCCGACACATCAACTGTAATAATGAGCCCGAGCCCGATTTAAACCCGACCATTTTTTAATACGTGGGTCGTTATAACTGACGTTCTCAACTACTTTCTGTTACTTTCTCCTGCCCGCCCGCAACATTTATGTTTTGTCCCGCTCCCGCCCGCAAATAGACTTTTTTTCTGTACCTCCAAATACTTTCAAGTTAGCCTACGTGTCGCCACCATACACATCAGCATAAATGCTCCTGATAAATTATTTGTTATTAAAGCACTGTTTGTGTTATAACATAAAAGCAAGCAGCTACTGCGTGCATGGTTTATGAAATCCTAAAAAAGCTGACATCAGTTCATCGCGATCTCACACATCTGTTATTTTCAGTGAAGCTGACTGCACAATGAATCTTTCATAATATATACACTTTGTTATAATTAGAGGATTTGCCAGCATACAGAATTCAGCTCTGAACAAAAAGTCGTTTTGAGAGGTGAGGGGATTCTATCTTAAATGCTTCTGATTGGCCATTGCGTTCAAGAAATCAACACATATGTCTGTGATCGGCTACATCGCTCAACGCTGCAAACATGTTATAAAAAGCTACTCTGGCCTGTAAATCGTTTCTATTTTGTCTAGTTGTTCTTGTTGCTTTTCTGCAACATATTAATACAAATGTATTCGTTTGTATATGTTTTATTAATAAATATCTGTGGTTTGCGGGAGTCCCGCGGCGAATCGTTTTATTCTCCCGCAACGCGCACACACTGCATTACCGCCCGCGCCCACATTCGGCCATCAAATCTGGTCCTGCGCCGCACTCTATTGCGTTGGCAGTGCACGTCTCTAGATCAAGGGCCCGGGCCCGACGATAGTGACGGGAAATATCGGGTGATATATATGATATATCCGGTGATGACTGGACTTTTGATGCTTGTCAGGGGCAAGATGCGCAGCACTTAGACTTGGAGCAGGAGAGCTACTCCGGCTGCTACGGTTCCCGCCGCACGCTCTCTGTCCGCAAATGCTCATCTGTATGTGACGCAAGTGTTTGTTTGTGTGTGAGTGTGCGCACTCATTGGGATAATTGTAAACGCGCAAACACAGACATAAAAGACATGCCATGGTGGAAATAAGATGAATAACATTTAACTTAAGGACTATTTAGTTTGTTTAATAAAATAACAAATTGTAATCTGGCGCTATAAAGAAAATCAATTCAAATTTACTTGACCTTCAAGGGGGGCGGGTAGAGCCGTTAGGAGGGCGGGGCGCCCCCCTTATATAATGGCAGGGGAAACTCTGGTGTCCTAACCAGATGCAATGCGATGCGATAAGATTCCAGCTACATGCAACTTATCCATTCACAACACAACTAGAGATGCAACAAAATCAATCATAAATCACTCCCAATCAGAAGGGCGTGTGAGCAGCCTCTCTTTCTCTCTGCAAACACTGTTGACCCTCACTTACCAAATGGAAAAGTAAGGGTTTGTAAATTTCTACCAATAAATTTCCATTACTTTTTAGGCAAATTTTCATGACTTTACGTTCCATGAAATGTCTGTGTTTCCATGTAAAATAAGACTAAAAATCCATGTTCAAATTTCAAATCACAGCATATCTGAACTAATTAATGACAAGCTATGAGTTTTAATACAAAATAAACTCTGACATACCAGTAAGGCGGTTAGACAAAATATTGTCCGCATGCACGAGTATTTGAAATTGAAAGCAGCCTTCTGTCAGTGGGTTTCATATTTTTTTGTATTTAAGCCCACTGCATTCCAAACAACATAAATAATGCCTTCGTAGAGCACTTAAGGAAAATACCGGCAGGCGAGACTGCGGACTGTACGCGTAACTAGGGATACTCCGATACTGCCATTCTTTGCGACGAGACCGATCCAAATCCGATATTGTGCGTATACTATTCTGTGTTATTGTTAAGCCTCACAAAAGCCACAAAAACATTATAAAGAACCATCAACTTTTCGTGCACTATATAATAAGTGTTCTAAAGCCATTCCATAGTTTAATGTGACGTAGAGATGAATATTGAAGTCCAGTGTTTCCCACACATAGACTAATTGGTGACGGTGCGCCACAGAATCAACACCGGCTGCA
Organism: Meda fulgida; assembly: GCA_030578275.1. Taxonomy (NCBI): domain Eukaryota; kingdom Metazoa; phylum Chordata; class Actinopteri; order Cypriniformes; family Leuciscidae; genus Meda; species Meda fulgida. The sequence goes on along the minus strand of CM060632.1, from coordinate 6,356,285 downwards.
AGTTCACGAAGCACAAGTTCTGTGCTATCTCTTCAATAGTTTATTGAGCCTTTTCTTTTTACCATTGATTTAATACACCGGAACTCCGCATCAATATCTCTTCCCTTTGTGCTTTGAACTTTTCAATACAAAGCACTGCGACTCCAAGTTGCTTCAAGCACATCATTCTGCGCTCGGGATGCGCATAAGCGTTTTGTGCCACTCTGTACTGGAGCCTTTCATATTATAATACTTTTGGGCAATGAAAGATTATTAATAGCCTTTCTTGTTCTGTCCTACCTATAATATGTTTGTGCCTCATTAAAACAGCTGTGCTATACATTTGAAAGAAATGTCTTCTAGTTTATGAATGTATTTTACAACAATACAAAGAGCAGTGAGTAACATTTAGTGCAGATTTAGCAGAATTAACAGATTTAGTGCTACACTTATTCACTTCTATTTGTTCTCCATCTCCACTAAATAATGTTTTTTTTCACTGACTTATTGTGCTCATGATTTTTTAGAGTAACTTTTGCTGCTGAATTTTCAACCAAATCTAGTTTATAGTAGTATTTTGTAGATAGATTATTATAGATTATTTTGTATTTTTTAGTATTAGTAGATAGATTATGATGTAATTTTTTCATTTGTTGTTTTTCTTTCTAATGGTGTTTAACACAAAAGAGTAATTATCAGTTCAACAAACTGAGGTATAGAAAATCTACATGGATTAAAAAAAACTGCTGATTTTGGATCGGTATCTGCCGATACTCAGATTTTTTGGTATTGGATCAGTTCTGAAAAAAATGGTATCGGTGCATCCCTATGCGTAATATCAAGCAAAGAGCACGTTTCTATGCGCATATCCTGTGCAATGAGAATGTCATTGTAATTTGGAAATTTATGAAATATTATTTTACTAAAAATTTGAGTGGTGTGTGTGTGTGGAATTGGAAGCAAGCAGAATACGAGTGTTTATAAAGCACACACATCGTCATTGCATCGGTGGTTAAAAACTAAGCTCAGAATCGATCCAGAAATGTTTGAGAGTGAATCTTTTCTCTCACCCCTATTGTATAGTATGACCAACACAACATTAGATAGATTAAACAAACTGATCTTTCCTGTATGCCAGGCCTATATGCGTAGTGTGTCAAGTTGATGCTTCCTCTGTTTTTATGGAATTGAGAGTAAAGTAGTCTGCAGTCAAGTTTATTTTTTCTGCAATTTAGACCAAAGTACAAACTGCAACTGCCAGACGTTACCGCAGGTCAGGGTCAGAAATTAACTTTTATATGATCACGTGTGGTCTTATCGAATACTTACATTTACATTTAATTACTTAAATAAATCAGAATACTATAGACTGCTACCAATAAAATGTTATTTTACACTGCTAAGATGAAACAGATGCACCTGAAATAGCATAGATGTTTATTTACAGACTGTTTAATGTTACTCAAATTATAAAATTAACAGGAACTCTTTACATGGTCATAATTGTCAAATACTGCTCTTGATTTTGTAATGATTATTAATATTGATACATAGAATGAATAAAAATGTTTTCACGTTTGGGGAAACTGTGCCTCATATTCTGGCTACACAGATAAAATCTAAGAACCATTTATTATTTACTTTAATGATTCTTATGCATTAGAAAGTGAAGACAATCTTATCAGCATGAATAAATGATATTAACTGGAATAAACTGTACACAGAAAGGGAGCAGAGAACGTGGCCGATCGTGAAGCGGTCCATAACTTGGGTCTTAGCACGACTTTAAGCTCTCACAAACACTCCCGTTAAAATCACGGGAACGCACTACACTGCGACATGACGCTCTTTACATTGAATCTGAACTTTATTGTTTATGATGGGAGAATTCACAAGTTTCAGTCAGAGAGCGCATGCAATGCCACTGAACAAAACAAAACAGTAGCTACGTTTACATTGTGTTCGGATTCATCAATCGGATTGATTTCATTCCGATTGAACCGTGTTTACATAAACGATAAAGTAATCGAGTTGATGTGCGCGTTTATATGTCACAAGATTCAAATCGGAATTGATTTTTTGACATGCGCACACTGCACGAATATGCCGCAGTTCGCGCATAACTATTCTCATCTATTGGTTCTTTATTTGTTTTAAACAACAGACTTAATACTTATCCGTCTCTGGTCATGATTTGGAGACGATGAGCATGAACCGTTTTGCCGTGCTGCTTATATTTATCACGCAGTAAAACCCTGCGCCCAAAACCAGTCGTCCGTGGATGAGAATCTGAAACAAGCACTGGTGGGACGTTGTCCTGCTCCACTTCACACACGCAGAGTGAACTGAGAATTTTTTTAAAACGGAACACTCATTTATGACACTTTATTCAACAGGAAGAACAGCTCGTTCCGTGCGTCATACGTCATTACTCTATTTCAACGTCATTGCACATGCACAGTCTTTTGAGTTTCGGTTTTCAATCCGATCAAGTGTTTACATGTTCTCACAATCGGATTACAAAAGGAATAAACCACCTCTTTCAATCCGATCGAAATTCCAATACGATCGAGCTCAATCGGATCGATTAAGGTGTTTACATGAAGGCTTTTTAGTCCGATGGAACTGTCAATCCGATTATAAGGGTCCATGTAAACCAGTGGCGGCTGCTGGTCTTTCAAAAAGGGAAGCTCATTTTCTTTTTAAACTCGACTGTCAGGTGTGGGGATGGTGAAAAGAGCGAGGACTCAGGTGCAGAGTTGATGGGCTTTATTTTAATAAAAAAAATTAAAAATACAAACAAAAACTACGAACCACAAGGAGAATAAATAGGCAGCAAAAAAGGCAGGTAACGAGGGAGGACAGGTGGGCAAAATAACTAATAATCAGGAAACAAGATGAGAGTCGACACAATCGACAGGAGAGCACATGGCACAAGGAAAACACATGACAAGCCATGTTTTTTTTAATATGACAAGCCATGTGCTCACACCAAACATGACAAAAACACAAACACATGGCCAGTAAAACAAGTTACAAGCAATTGTGCTCACACAAAATGAGACATGAAGAACAATGAGAACACTCATAAGCCACGTGTTCCCACAGAACATGACAACATGAAAGCACACAGCTAGTGTAAAACACAAGCTGTGTGCTACACAGCACAAGACAAAACATGACATGAAAGCACGCGGCCGATGTAAACACGAACCGCGTGCTACACAAAAAACAACACACTGAACAGAGCGAACACGATACCGCAAGCGAACACGACACAAACACGAACGTTATGCACGAGAACGACCATAAGCTCATCCTGTGCACTGACAACAGAAAACAAACACGCAGAGCATGCAAACCGAAACCAAACTAGACAGATGTGCCGTGATTCAAACACCACGCCCGCACATGTAACAAGGCACCGGACATTGACGGAGGAAATGTGGGAATTTGGTTTAACTGTGAAATGTATGATGAAAATTGCAAATACCAAGAAATATGTAACAGCAGTTCGTCTTTCGAGTGCACTTGCAAAATCCGCGATGAGACTGAGCTCGAAATCTCGAATAGCTTCCGCGTCAGCGACTTTTTATTGTGCGAAATCGCTGTCAATCAAAAGGAGATGCAGTCCTCCAATCATCACGCAGAGGCCCGGACTCCAGGCCTGCCCACTTCCCTATTCACCCCAGAGACGCCGAGCGTCCGTGGGCGGGACATAATCGCAGCATTTATCCAATGACCGTCTAGTTTCGAAGCACTGAAAAAAACTGTTCAATGCAGCCCCATTGAAGTCAATGGAAGCTGAGCTTCAACGGGGAAATGCACTGTGGCGCCGCGGGAATGTATGAGAAGGAGATCGAGTCAGCCGACCTGTTATATGTAGCTGATTCTGAACGAACTCGTCTTCCAGATGACCGTGTTCTAACGCATTTTTAGACGACAAAATGTTAACAATAGTACACATTTGACCATTAATTTTTTTGACATTATAGGGGAAGCTGAGCTTCCCTTGCAGTCTTAAAGAAATCGCCACTGATGTAAACGCAGCTAATGTTTCAGCGATGACTAATCTGAACACCTCTGTTTGACCATCACATTCATAAGCTCAATAGAAACGTGTGCGATTGGTTATAATGCTCAAAGATGCAAAACGAAATCTGATGCAATGCTGGAGTCGGATGGATCGAATGAACGTTAAGTATGGTAGTTTATTTAACCAATATTATCATAAAGGCTAAACATTCTCTTACATAAATATTTTGAAGATAAATTCCATGACTTTTCCAAAATTTTCTGGGTTTATTTATTTTTCCAAAACTTTTCCAGGCCTGGAAATTGCTGTTGTCAAATTCCATGACTTTCCCAGGTTTTTCATGACCGTACGAACCCTGGGAAAGGAAACCAAACCAGCTAAAAGCACATCCTGTGTGCCAAGCTCATTTTTGCGCGTGTGAATTATGTTTTACATGGACATTGGAACACAAGCTAAGTACAAAGCTTAGTATACATAAATAATAGTTAGCGTCCAAATGCATCATGAATATGGAAACATTTGGATTCGTGCTGAATGAGCGAGGTTGTGTCCATGAGCCCAACACCGGTTTGTTTCAGTTTCAATTCAAATTATTTTTTTTTGTCTTGATGTCTTTGTCTTGATGTCATTCTGGGGGGTATTAACACATGATGCTTTTAATGGTCATGAATAAACGTGTTCTTTGGGATAAATCCAAAATGGGAATAGAGTAATCATTTGGGGGACTACATTAAGACTTGGCCTTAATGTTAAGTTACCTTGTTATTAAACTTACCTTTATAGCTTTAATTGCCGATTTTGTAATCTGGGTCATCTTTGCTTTGGAGATAGGTGGTTTGTATTCATTCAGTGAGTACAGCTGAAAAAAAAATGGTGAATTTGTGCTTTAACATTCATTCTTTATAATGCAAGTTATACATTTAGTCTAATGTGATCTGCTGGATGCATGTATATGCATTACATGTATGTTAGGGATGCACCAATATGAACATTTTGGCCGATACCGATAACCAATAATTCTTTATATTTGAAAACCAATAACCGATTGGTTGATAAATCTAAATCCAAATTTTTATCTAATTTTTGAGAGCTGGATTACAAGAACAAAAGTCTCACAATTAAGAGCCATGTCCCAAGCACACATTTATATTGATGTTCTCATTATAATTTTATGTAGCCTAACAGACTTGCATGTTGCACTTAACTAAGTATTTTCCTTTTTGAAGTTATATCAATCATATTTCAAGCAATTCAAAACCATCACGGTGAACAGTGTGCATCTGAAGTAATAAGTGAAGGAAATAATCCATTATTTATCGGCTTAAATATATCGGCCAAATTTTCTTATCGGGCTGATAAGGACAACATTAAAAATATATTTGTACTATATTTGCATTCAGTAATTCAATATTTTTTTTATAAAACAAAATCTAACTAGAACAATATATATATATATATATATATATATATATATCATGTCGGTTGGTTGCTATTATGTTGAAACTACAAGTATTGTATGTATTAGAGGGATACTGCAAACTTATATTTACAATAAAATCACATTGTCCTTTTACACAAGTCTACTTTTTTTGGGACTCTTTATGCTTTTTCTCTAAACGTACATGATGTACACTGCTAAACCATAAAAACATACTCATTGGTTGATTATAATTATCAAATGCTGATAAACTAGCCCACGAGAATGAAAATTCACCCTGAAACACGAACTAATTGATAAAGATGTGATCTCACTGAACTAGTTCAGAGAAAAGTGAAGTCTATTACATTGAAACAGGTTTAGATGGTATGTTCAATAGCACAGCTGCTAACTGTTAGCAATTTAGTTTTAAAAACAAAGGCATATCTCAAAACCCACTGAGACAACCTACAATATCTTTGGACATCACATGACTTTTCAGGGGTTGCAGCATTTTCGTACTGATTTGAAACATGCTTGTTATGCCGTAAAAAGCAGATAAATTGGAGCGGCCTATGATGCCCTGTTGTCTAGATAAGCTCAGCTACTCGCCAGCAATTAACGTACACGAAGCGGAAACATCAGCGCTCATATTACCAGCACTTCCTAAATAGGATTAAACATACTTAAGCAAAAAAGCCTGTAGTTAAGAAAATGCATAAAGATTACTTTTAGCTGCCGGTCTATTTTTTTGTTTAATATTTTTGGTCAACATGTTTCTCACTAACGTTACAAAGATGACGGGGAAAAACGCCAAACACTGTACTAATCTGAATTTATTGCATTTACTCTTTCAGTTTTCAAAACGAACAGACTTATCAGATTTTTAAAGATTAAATGTTGAAATTATGTAAGATATATATGGCCTGCACCATGAAACCGGCTTGATGACAACAGAGGCCTACACTCGAGTTTATCGTGTCTACATTCATACAAATAAATATCCGACAAACCTCGCCGTTAAACGCCTTGACGGCCTCCATTGTACAGATTTGAACGTGTTCTTTCAAACAGATAAAAACCGTTAAGCCTCTTCGTCCTTATAACCGGCCTGACGCGTGCATGTCCTGAAGTTAGCGGTGGTCGAGATGGAGGAGGGCGCTAATATGGCTGACAACGCGAAGACAAACACAGACCGAATCATACCGGAGTCGACTCCCCCACAGAGAGACTCACGATTCAGTGGGTTGGGGAAATGAACAATGCCTTGTAAATTATCTCAGAGGTGCCCCGGGCTCTCTATGCAATGTTACTGTGAAAAATCAAGTTACATACTTAGGAATTTTCATTAATAAAGATAAAAAACAAGATGTAAACTAAATTTTGATCCTCTAATATTGACAACCCAAAGGAAAGTCAATTCTTGGCTGCAAAGAGATTTAAGAGGAAGAATTTTAGTCACTAAAGCTGAAGTATTGTCAAGACGTATAAAGTATGCAGCTCTCTCCCTGGAGGTTGATAAAGGAACATTAAAAGCGGTTGAAAGCATGTTAAGTAATTTTTTTTGTAAAAAATAAAACCCACTTTATCAGGTTATAGAAAGTAGAAATCCAATAAAACAAGGAGGATTTGATTTTTAGATTTTACTACCTTAAACAACACTTTTCAAATGAATTGGCTTAAAAATGTCCTTAATAATCCCTCTTCACTTTGATATAGGCTATCCCTAATTATATTTTCTCTAATAAAGTTGGTGGCCTGAATTTTCTCCAACTTTGTAACTATAATGTTACAAAAATCACTATCAAACTTTCTATAAGCATGGTCTTGGCCCGCCTGGCCCCTAATATACAAACAACTTTTCAAAAACTTTTATTTTTTTAGTTGGAAAGCTTTTTATCTAGCATGGCAGACTTTATAACTATTCAGATTTTGTACAGAAATTCCTGCTGATGAATATGCTCTTGTTTTTAATACCATTCCCTCTGTGTGTATTACTGTCGCAAGGGACTACATATTTCCATGGCCAAGTACTTATGAATCTAACTGACACAATGATCGGAAATGTATGCTTTTCTGATAGAGCAACAACAAAAAAATATATAATTCAGAGCTCTCTTCCAGAGATAATAACCATTCTTTATGTAATACCATAGCGTATTTGAATAATATTGTAGTGAAAATACCTTGGGAGAAATGGTCTTTGCCTCAAAAGTATCTGCTTGCCAATAAAGTGAAAGAAACAACATTTAAATTAACTCACAAATTTTACCCAACCAAAACCTTCAAATGTATAAGTCATTGTAGTGAATTGCTGTTTTTGTCACTCTTCTGAGGAAGATGTGATTCACACAGATAAATTTTGGTCAAATCTGTTAATATTATCCAATTTTATGTAATCCAGTTTTATTTTGTAAGTGACTTTTCTTTATGTTTTATAGATGTTTTCTTCAGATTGTTTGACTACTCAAAAGAGAATATAGGGAAATATTACATTAATAATTTCCTATAGCTAAATTTCACATAGTATAGCCTATAACAAAAATGTACTGGCTCTATAAAACTGTCTTTTCTCTATTCAAAGATGGGATGGCTAGACGAGGATTTGTCAAGTCAAGTCACATTTATTTACAGAGCTTTTTTACAATACAGATTGTTTCAAAGCAGTTTCACAGAGATAAAAGAAAATAATGCAACAAAGTTTGTTTTCAAAAGAAAATAGCGTCACAGTCCAGCTTTAGTAAGTTCAGTGATGTTTCATTTTTGTTGTGAAAAAGTTATTAATTTAGTTCATTTATATATAGCCACTCAGTTCAGTTCTCATATAATGGTATCTATACACGCAGATCAATAATATTGTTGTATATTAAATTAAATGTTAAATTTAATGTCCCCAACTAAAGCCAAAAGCCAATGGCAACAATGGACAAAAAAAAAAAACGCAGCAGCTCGAGTTCTTACCAGAACCAGGAAGTATGACCATATTAGTCCGGTTCTGTCAACACTGCATTGGCTGCCTATTAAACATTGTATGCATTTTTAAATTTTGCTGATTACTTACAACGCACTAAATGGTTTATCTCCGCAGTACTTGAGCGAGCTCTTAACGCATTATAGTCCTTCACGTCTATTGCGATCTCAAAATTCCGGGCAGTTAATAATAGCTATAGCTATAGAATATCAAAATTGACTGCTGGCGGTAGATCCTTTTCCTATTTAGCACCAAAACTTTGGAACAATCTTCCTACCATTGTCCGGGAAGCAGACACACTCTGTCAGTTCAAAGCTAGATTAAAGACACATCTCTTTGACCTAGCATTCAATACATTATCGACTTCTATAACTCAATGTTTAGGCTGCATAGATTAGGTCTGCCGGAACTGGGAACTCTTCCAACTCTTGTCCTCCTTCGTTCTGCAAAACACAACACTCTTACTAGCATTATATAAAATATCATGCTCAAGACCATAAACAGAACAAATGGTTAACAGCTGTTGGAGAACAGCACTACTAGGGCTAAAGACCACTAGATCATCTGCATACATATGTGGTTTACCAACATCCAGTTTTACAGGCATTCAAGCATTTAGATAAGTCATCCATGTAAAGATTAAAAAGAACAGGGGACAAGATTCCTCCTTTTCACACATCATTACTAACTCCAAAAGGTGCAGAAACTTGAGTGCCCCATTTTACTCGCATCATCTGGTGGGTATAACAATAAGCCAAAATTCTCGCAATATATTCGGGCTCCCCTCTTTGTACCATTTTTACAAATAACTTTACATGGTTAACCCGATCAAAAGCTTTAGATGCATCAATAAAGCACATTAAAACTGATGAGTTGTTATAGGCTACTTATTTACAATTTCCTTCAAGGCATAGATGCATAGATCGGTACCGTGTTTAGCTTTAAAACCAAACTGGTTATCGGTTATCTTGATGAACACATTTATATCCAGCAAAATTTTCTCTAACACTTTAGACAAGATACTGGGTACAGCTATGGGCCTATAATGATCTAAGCCACCCACCATTCCAGCTTAACAACTGTACTAACAAAACAGACAAAATTGAATCTGGTAACACACCATGATTCATAAAACCAGAGAGACAGAGAGCTAAAAGGGGAGCTAACCTCTTACTACCATATTTAAGATGTTCAGCGGAGATATGATCTAGGCCACTTGCTTTGTTGTCAGACAATTTGCTTATAGCTTGGTACACCTCATGTGACAATCATTGTATCATTTGTGTTGTATCATTATTTTCAATGTGGTCAGCATTATATAACTTATTTTACACACAAGTAAAAAGATCTATCTATCTATCTTTATTCATACATCACAATTCACATTTTGCTGGCACTTTTATCCAAAGTGACTTACAATAATATACATTATTCACTGTGTAATATGCCACTAATAGCTTTCTAATAAACGTATAGTCACGTGACAGCAGTCAAATAAAATGTAGCTTCATTGTTGCTGTTTGCTTTAACATAAGCTGTAAAGACCTAACTGGAGCGTTAAAATGTATTTATTAACATTGTGCACAATGTGCAGGACATTTAATGATGTCATCATGGGTCATATTAGCTCATTTCACACGTTTTCCACATTGGGGTTCGTGAGGGAACAGGTGGTTTGTGAGTTTAAAATAATTATATTAAGTCAAGTCAAGTCACCTTTATTTATGTAGCACTTTTTACCATACAGATTGTATCAAAGCAGCTTCACAGTGATAAGAAAATAATACATCAAAGTTTGTTTCAAGAAGAAAATTGCATTATCATCCACCTTAAGTAAGGCAAATCAATAATATTGTTGAATATTTATATGTCTCCAACTAAGCAAGCCTAAAGCCAAGGCAACAGTGGCAAGGGACCAAAACTCCATCAGTTGCAGAATGGAGAAAAAAAACCTTGGGAGAAACCAGACTCAGTGAATCTATCTATCTATCTATCTAGCCTGGGGGGCCAGTTCTCCTCTGGCCAACGAACGAACAGTGTATGATTATGATTCAGGAAGCATTACAAGTCAGAAGTCAGATTGGATCAGAGCATTCAGAATATTATCCAGTTCCATCTGCTTGGAGTTCTAAAAAAGAATCTATATTTCATCTCTTTATTACTATTTATCAGGTTCCAGAAGAAAGTGTAGCGCTTGGTGTTGCAGAGAGAGAGAGAAAGAAAGCAACTCGATCGCCTCCTGGAGGAGAAAGGAAGAATGACGAGGCTGAGCTGTGCTTTTCCTTTGCCACACTAATAGCAGACAAAAGCCAGAGAGAAAGCAAAATGTAATAAAATAAATGTAATTTGAAAGGATAAAGGCCAAATCGTTGTTGAAGTGAATCCTGTGAGTAGTGAGGATGAAGCAAAAGCTTACAGCACCTGGTATTCCCAGGCGGTCTCCCATCCAAGTACTAACCAGGCCCGACCCTGCTTAGCTTCCGAGATCGGACGAGATCGGGCGTGTTCAGGGTGGTATGGCCGTAAGCGAGAGTCTCAGCCGATAGAGAGATATTTAAAGAAGGACACCAGCAGCAGCACCCCTACACATGACGGACCTGAAAGAAAGAAAGAAAGAAAGAAAGAAAGAAAGAAAGAAAGAAAGAAAGAAAGAAAGAAAGAAAGAAAGAAAGAAAGAAAGAAAGAAAGAAAGAAAGAAAGAAAGAAAGAAAGAAAGAAAGAAAGAAAGAAAGACATACAACATACAAGAAAGAAATACAGTGAGGCACTGTGAGTGGGAATTATTTCCTTAATTGTCATAGTGATATTGTAAACAAATGTGTTAGTTGCCAGACATGACTGAAAATATTACAGTCCAATTAAATATGAGTCAACAATATGAACAAATATGAGTTTGTTTGTTTGTTTATTTATTATTTTTAGTAATGTATTTATTTATATGCACGCGTGACGCGTTTGATTGAACTCGCCTAATGTTATTAAGAGGATTACCGGCATAAATATATTATACGAGTTTTTTTAGTCTTCCACTGTGTTCAACAATGAGTGCAGTAAGTGATGCTTTTCTCTTGCGTTTGGATTCAACCTTTATAAATTAAATAACTAAAGTGAAAACTGTGTTCATCATCGACGGTTTTCTGTCTTCTGTCAGCGTGCTTTGTAATTTAATTAAGAGGGTTTTTTTCGTAACAGAAGACACTTCAGGAATATTATGAATGCCCGAACAACAATTCTGCCAAGGTGTACAAATATAAAATATAAATAGGCACATATATATATATATATATATATATATATATATATATAGAACTACCACAACAACAAAAAAATCTAAGTAATAATAGCATACAAATAAACAAAATAATAAAAGGTTCTATATCACAAAATCTTAAATGTAATAAAGAAAGTTTTAACAGCTTTTTTGTTTGTGCTCTCCATAATAGTAATTATATAGTTTTCTAATATACAGTACCACAGAAAAAAGAGGGTTATAAAGATAAATAATGTGCCTCATTTTCCAGACTCTTTACATAATAATATACAGTACGAGCTCAAGATCAAATGCGTGCATATAAATAAATGGTTACAACATGATTAAATAAAAAAACAAACAAATAATTTTGACTAATATTTTATTGGACTGTAATAGCCTATATTCAGCAGTGTATGGCAACTAACAAATTTGTATTCAACATCAACAGGATGCATGCAAATTAAGATAATAATTTCCACTCACTGTAACCTTTGCATTTTGCCTTTTTCTTTCTTTCTTTTTTGTAAGAAAAAGGGGAGAGTCAACGACTTTTTTTGTTTCATTTGATTTTTTCTTAGTTAGGCTACTCAACGTCATGTGTAGGGGTGCTGCTGCTGGTGTCCTTCTTTAAATATCTCTCTATCGGCTGAGACTCTCGCTTACGGCCATACCACCCTGAACACGCCCGATCTCGTCCGATCTCGGAAGCTAAGCAGGGTCGGGCCTGGTTAGTACTTGGATGGGAGACCGCCTGGGAATACCAGGTGCTGTAAGCTTTTGCTTCATCCTCACTACTCACAGGATTCACTTCAACAACGATTTGGCCTTTATCCTTTCAAATTACATTTATTTTATTACATTTTGCTTTCTCTCTGGCTTTTGTCTACTATTAGTGCGGCAAAGGAAAAGCACAGCTCAGCCTCGTCATTCTTCCTTTCTCCTCCAGGAGGCGATCGAGTTGCTTTCTTTCTCTCTCTCTGCAACACTAAGCGCTACACTTTCTTCTGGAACCGCTTCTCTCCTCAACCTCCACTAGACCAGAGCTTCCTAAACTCTTTTTTGTCAGCCGAACCCCTTACACGTATATTATTTACATGAAGTAGGCCTACCACTTGCACTTTAAGTTAATATTTCAATACAGTTTTTCTCAATCGATTTGGTACATTTCTCCAAACTCGGGTAACTGCTCTCAAAACATTTAACACAGTGATCTGTACACTTCGTAATTGTCCTAAACAGATAGTAAATTCTCCTTCATTTCATACAAATTACAAATCAAAAGCATAATTTTCTCAAAACACTGTGCACAAAATTCCCTAATGTTTTCACAGCAGTTCATACAGCCAACCAAATCTTTAATATACCAGGAAAAACTTTTGCAGCTTTTTCATTGGTCTTCACAAAGATCACAAGAATTGTTGTACCATTTTCAAAACACAACAAACAAAACTCTATGAATTGTAAAATAGTCAGTTGCACGCCTTATGTCCTCAATTAACCCCAAATTGATATCTGATGAGTTACAGTTTTTCTCCGTCGCTTTGGTGCATTTCTCACATCACTATTTATATTTGCACAACAGTTAATGCAGTTCTCAAAACAATTAGTACAAACTGCAAAACCTAGTTGATAACCTGCAAAAGCATGTCACTTGCTCAAAATGGATAGCTCATTCCTCAAAAGCAAGTATTCATGTCAATGAAAGTGTCCGTGTCATCAAGATGAAAAGTCCTGACACCATTGTTTATGAACAAGATATCAAATGGCTTTGTCATGTTTTCATTATGACAGTTTACTCTGTAAATATTTTCCAATGCAAAAAAGTCAGATCTTGGTGACACTTCCCGAAAATGCTCAAGACAGCACTATATACTATTTGCACAGCCATTTGAAACATAAAGTAAAGTTACTGTATTTAGTGAGTACAAGACACTGAATGTGTATGTTTCACATTTTTACTGCATTTGTTCTTTGCAATTCTAATTTGTTCACAGCATTGTGCAAAAGAAAAAAATACACCCTTATTTACAACAAACATGAACTCCCTTTGGGTAGAGCTGTGCACAACTGTAAACAATATTGCAGTACATATTGGAACCGAACATACAACATGCATAGTACTGTAATCATTCATGCACATCCAGACAATCCTCTCTGTCTGGCCACATAATTTCATCTACATCACAGTGAATATCATCTCTTGCAATGCAGCGAAGAAAGTATCTTCTCGAGTGGCGAATCCACCCTCTGCAGGACTCTGCTGTGATGTCATCACATGCTGCATCCATGGCCACTAGCAGGGCCATTTGGGTATGTGGATGATGGTCATATACCTTCCACCTCCAGGAAGAGAAAAACTCCTCTATTGGATTTAGGGATGGTGAGTAGGGAGGGGAGATATTCCACCAGCATCCTATCATGTGCTGCAAACCACTGTCTGACGAGATCTGAGTGGTGAAAACGCACATTATCCCAAACAACAACATGCTTGCTTAGATGGTCTCCAGTTAGACCCCTCTCATTCTCAGGGATTATGTCCCTGTAAAGAGCGTCTAAAAAAGTCAGCAGATGTTGTGTGTTGTATGGACCAAGACGGGGGATATGGGTGAGGATGCCGTTTTCTGAGATGGCTGCACACATAGTAATATTCCCTCCTCGTTGGCCTGGGACATCAATGGTTGCTCTCTGTCCAATGCGATTCCTTCCACGTCTTCTACCTTTTGCCAGATTGAAATCTGCCTCATCAAGGTAAATGAATGTGTGCAGCGGTTCCCTGGCCTCCAGCTCCAGTACATGCTTTATTACAGAAGAGGGAGTGAGAAAAACTATAACAACTTTTCCTGTGTAACAATGCATTTTGGACAACATATTGTACAGTATGCACTGTGAATACACATACACAGAACTGTCATGTAAGTGTAGTGCATGACACTACACAAAGTAAACAGTTTACAGCACTGAACATTTCAGTATGCATAGAACACATACATGTTTCACCTGTACATACTGGTGACGGATCTCCTTCACTCTGTCGCTGTTCCGTTCAAATGGCACATTGTACAATTGTTTCATGCGCATTTCATTCCTCCTGAGCACTCTGTCAATTGTAGCGACTGAAACAGATTCAATATTCCCAAAGACGTTGTCATCCTCTATAACAGCACTTTGTATCTCTCTCAACCTTATGGCATTGTTTGCAATCACCATTGCACAAATGGCTTCCTCTTGTTGCGGAGTAAAAAGGGGCCCTCTTCCACCTCTGCGAGGTTGTCTTGCAATCCTGTGTGGTGCAGAGTAAAATTACAGTAAATATGGCAAATCTTTACTGTAACACTACTGTACACTACAATACACTAAATGTGTGATGCAGTAAAGCTGTACATCTAAATGTAAAATGTACAGTGACAAGTTGTTGTCCCACTGCAAGCTTCATGTATGACACAATAACAGTAGTGCAGTGCAGATTGTGTAGTACTGAATTACTTTCCATTTATACACACCTGTTCTCCCGACGAAATGTTTGAATAATTGAATTTACAGTGGTTCTCCCAACATTTGGCTGCAGCCTTCGACCAGCCTCAGCCATTGTGAGGCCGTGATTGACAACATGATCCACAATTGTCGCCCTGATTTCATCAGGGATCCGCCTATGTACTTGGCCTCTTCTTCCTCTTCCCCTGTTTTGTCCCCTTCCTCTTCCTCCCCGCACCCTCACCCCTCTTCCACGAGGCTGACCTTCCATTTATGTGTCACAGTATTGTAGAAATGGTACACACTATGTCCTGCTTGGTTCATATATGCTTGTAAAGTGGGGGTTTATGGGATTCAGCTCTGACAGTGATTGTAGATAAGTGGCTTATCATTGGTTGCAACTAATACTTCACACACCCTTTCTCATCAGTGAAAGATTCACCTAAGAGAAATTGTTAAATTTAGGAGATATTTTCAGAAAAAAAAAGATTTAATTTTTTTATTTTTTTATTTGCTTGACAGATTTTGACAACTAGTTCAACATTTTTGTATGTAATGACTCAAGCAATGAAATGAGGACTATTAGTTTTATATGGAATGACTATTCAGCATTCACAAGTATAGTTCATTTTGACTGACATGACATAAGCAAGTGATAATGTTATAGAACAGCAGAGAGTTGAATGAAAGCAGTTGATGCATGTCCAAAAGCATTCCCAATTTGTTGAAAGGAATGAGAAACTGCTACTATGATGTGCACAAATGACTTAATGTTGTGGAGGTTGAACTAACTGTTGTGCAAATGTATATAGTGATGTGAGAAATGCACCAAAGCAACAGAGAAAAACTGTAATAATCCACTCAACACAGAAAAAGCCAATTTCCTAATTGTTCACATTCTAATTGTCTTGATTACAACAACTACAAAAGGTGAAGAGAAGAAGAACAAAGATGAATGAGGAGAAAAGACAATAAAAAGAATAAGCAGTGGAAAAGGAAGAGGTGTAAGAGTGAGAGGTGGTGGACAGGGTAGAGGGAAAAGAAGAGGAAGAGGAGATGGAGAAGGAGCAAGAAGAGCTGAATATGTAGGAGAAAGAAGAGCTGAGGATGAAAGAGAAAGAAGAACTGAGGATGAAAGAGAAAGAAGAGCTGAGGATGTAGGAGAAAGAGAAAGAAGAGCTGAGGATGTAGGAAGAGGAGAAGAAAGAGGAGTAGAGGGAGAAGAGATGGATAGATTGGAGGGCAATAGTATAGTGGAAAGAGAAAGAGTAGAACATATGAGAAGAGATGGACAGAGAGGAAGAGGAGGGCGAGGTGTAAGAGGAGGGAGGAGAGGTAGAAGGATAGGGTACACGCGTGTTTCAAATTAAATCAGAGCCACACTGATTGACCATGTCATAAATCATGGTCTCTCACTGAGAGAAGCTGGGCAGAGAGTTCAGCCCAATATAAACAGATCCACAGTGGCTTCAATTATCCGCACATTTCAGAGGGAAAACCGGAAAGTAACTATATCATTCTACTTCTACAATGATAGTCCATGTGGTCTTTTTTGACATAGGTCTAGATTTCTACAGTAAATGTTCCTGCTTGTCCAAACATTTTTCAGAATTGAAGTTCGAGGACATTCAGGTGGACGAACAAGACTTCTTTCAATTGAACAAGAGCATGCCATTGTTGACATGGTGGTCCAGAACAACACCCTCCGCCTCAAAGAAATTCAGCAAAGGATAACACAGGACAATCAACTGTTCCACAATATCCACCAATGCAGTCTCTCCACAATTGATCGTGTTCTAAGGAGAAATTCAATCCGAATGAAGCGAGTATACAAAGTGCCCTTTGAGAGGAACTCCGTTAGAGTGAAGGAGTTGCGATTCCAGTTTGTTCAAGTATGTGCAACCCAATTACTGCACTTTTATTGTCAAAACAAAGATATATTTTTTCTGAATTTTAAGTATGGGTCAAACTATTCCATGCTACTGTAAGTGAAAAGATTTAGGCATATCTATGTATACTGCTGCGTCAAAGTGTGAACTCAAACTTCAGCAACAGTGTCACAGTAGTATTGACTGCAATCAATGCCATTACTGTAAAACACTAACTTACTGTATTGTACCTTGTGATCTTTTTGCTCTAGAGAATCTTGGTGTTGGATAGCAGTGCAACTCATTATGAGTACCTGTATATTGATGAAGCAGGCTTCAATCTTCAATCTTCAATCTTCAAGGAGAAGAGGGAGAAATGTGATCGGCCGTCGTGCTACAGTCAATGTCCCTGGACAACGAGAAGGCAACATCACTCTCTGTGCCACAATTTCTACAACTGGTGTTGTGGCACACAATGCTGTCTTGGGACCATACAACACAGCAAGGCTCCTACATTTTTTAGATCTCCTCAATGAAATCCTCTTTCCGCAAGGTGATCAGGAGCAAATGGTGCGGAATTTTGCAGTTGTTTGGGACAATGTCCAATTCCACCATTCAGCACTAGTGCGAGAGTGGTTTGAGAATCACCCACGTTTCAGGATGGTGTTCCTTCCACCATATCCTCCTTTCCTGAATCCAATTAAGGAATTCTTCTCCTCTTGGAGATGGAAAGTACATGACCGCAACCCTTACAACCAAGTAAGTCTTCTTCAAACGATGGAAAAGGCCTGTGGAGATATTGGGGCACAAGCATGACAAGGATGGATACAGCATTCAAGGCGTTTTTTCCCTCGTGAAAACATTTGCTGTGATGTTGATGAAATTCTCTGGCCAGATGTAATTGAGAGGCATGATCAATAAATTAATTGATTTTTGAATTTTTTTGTGGGGTGGCAACTCATTGTAATACACCTGGACTCATCTTTAAAGAACTTAATGAAAAACATGTATTTGCATTTATTTCTTTGTGTATCTTCAGCTGAATTTATCAACTCAACAGAAAACACACTTTTAGTGTTAATATTGAATTTTAATAAATGCATTACTAGAATAAAATGCTGTGTTTCGTTGTGCAGTGAATACTTAACTGTTTCGCCAACATAAGAGTGTGTTTAGTTTGCTGTGTTAACTGTTTTGAGAGCAGTTACCTGAGTTTGGAGAAATGTACCAAATCGATTGAGAAAAACTGTAATTCAACGACACATTCGCATGTGTTTCAAACAATGCTTCCAGATCAGGCACACGAGTCAATATTATAAACACTACAGATCATTCATTAGACACTACATCAAAAAAAATGGAGAACACAGATTCCAAAGCATGCAGTAACAGAAAAAAGTATATTGTAACAAAGTAAACAAATGTTGCAATGTAAAAAAAAGTATAGTAAAAACTTACAGTAGAAGGTGAATAAATTGTATACTGTATCCACTGCATGTGTAGTGTACTGAATATGGTATAATAATGAATGTCTATATATTCAGCATACTGTGAAAATGCAGACCAACTGCAGAAGCCAAAAAGGTTACAGTAAAAAAACTCTAAATGAAAAGCATGTTACAGTAAAGTACACTCGAGAGTTGTGCAACTGCAGAATCAAGGTCAGTGAGAGATTGATTCTGCTTCTGCATCATCTCTTCATGTTGGTCCGGCCGGAGGAGTTTCTCCACATCACAGACAACGTCATCTCTGCAGGAGAAGAGGAAAACCCTAAAGCAGATCCAGCCTTGACAACATTCTCCACACCTCTTCCTCATCCTCTTCCTCCTCATTCACCTCTTCCTCTTCCTCCTCTTCCTCCTCTTCCACCTCGTCCACCTCTTCCACCTCTTCCACCTCTTCCACCTCTTCCACCTCATTCACCTCTTCCACCTCATTCACCTCTTCCTCCTCGTCCTCCTCGTCCTCCTCGTCCTCCTCGTCCTCCTCGTCCTCCTCGTCCTCCTCGTCCTCCTCTTCCTCCTCTTCCTCCTCTTCCTCCTCTTCCTCCTCTTCCTCCTCGTCCTCCTCGTCCTCCTCGTCCTCCTCGTCCTCCTCGTCCTCCTCTTCGTCCTCCTCTCCTCCTCTTCCTCCTCTTCCTCCTCTTCCTCCTCTTCCTCCTCTTCCTCCTCTTCCTCCTCTTCCTCCTCTTCCACCTCGTTCACCTCTTCCACCTCTTCCACCTCTTCCACCTCTTCCACCTCTTCCTCCTCGTTCACCTCTTGCTCCTCGTTCACCTTTACCTCTTGCGTGATTTTTTTTCCCAAACCACTTCAGCGGAAATCCGCCCTGCAGCCGATTCTAAAGTTTTCATCGGTCATGTCAATCACTGTACTGATTGCCTACACCAAACACTGATCCCTAAACCTACCCGTCAAAGTAACCTAATGCAACCTAAACCAATGAAATAAAAGGGCGGGATTTCCGCTGAAGTGGTTTGGGAGAAAAAAAAAAAAATCACGCCCACCTCATCCTCTTCCTCTTCCTCCTCGTTCACCTCTTCCTCGTCCTCTTCCTCCTCGTTCACCTCTTCCTCGTCCTCTTCCTCCTCTCTCACCTCTTCCTCGTCCTCTTCCTCCTCTCTCACCTCTTCCTCGTCCTCTTCCTCCTCTCTCACCTCTTCCTCGTCCTCTTCCTCCTCGCCCTCTTATATTAGTTCCATCCATTATTGGTATCAACATTCAGTGCAACATTTTGAGTCCATTTTGGCACTCTGAGCTGTATTATGTATAGTTTAGATAATATGTATGACAGTTAGTTTGGTCACATCATTAGAAATAAATGTAAACTATTTTGAGTCGTTGTGTGTAAACGATGACAACTGTGTTGTAGTTGTGTTTAACTTTTGCCTGCCTGTGTTTAGCGTTTTGAAACATAAGTGTGAAATGTGTTTTAGTGAGTGAGAATGTGTTTAGAGTTTTGCAAAAAGAGTGCATGGGATTTGCAAACAGTGTTTTAACAACATGAACTTGTTTAATGATTTACAGAAAGAGTGATTTATTCGACAAATTGGTTTAGGCTATTGAGAATTTGATTCAGAGAATGGGATTTATTGTTTTATCAATTCAGAAAAACTGCAATTTGAGTTATATGAATAATGTACTAGGCTACTACTAATAGGCCATATTCGCGCAGCCCTATATATAAATACATACATATTAACTTAAAGTGCAAGTGGTAGGCCTACTTCATGTAAATCATTTTCGTGTAAAGGGTTCGGCTGACAAAAAAGAGTTTAGGAAGCTCTGGTCTAGTGGAGGTTGAGGAGAGAAGCGGTTCCAGAAGAAAGTGTAGCGCTTGGTGTTGCAGAGAGAGAGAGAAAGAAAGCAACTCGATCGCCTCCTGGAGGAGAAAGGAAGAATGACGAGGCTGAGCTGTGCTTTTCCTTTGCCGCACTAATAGCAGACAAAAGCCAGAGAGAAAGCAAAATGTAATAAAATAAATGTAATTTGAAAGGATAAAGGCCAAATCGTTGTTGAAGTGAATCCTGTGAGTAGTGAGGATGAAGCAAAAGCTTACAGCACCTGGTATTCCCAGGCGGTCTCCCATCCAAGTACTAACCAGGCCCGACCCTGCTTAGCTTCCGAGATCGGACGAGATCGGGCGTGTTCAGGGTGGTATGGCCGTAAGCGAGAGTCTCAGCCGATAGAGAGATATTTAAAGAAGGACACCAGCAGCAGCACCCCTACACATGACGGACCGCATCGACACTCGTCCCGAGCTGCAGAAACAGCCCCCTTTCCCCCTCAAATGTTTTCAAGACTTTTTTTTTCTCCAAAAAATATTCTCGCTTCATGAAATTTGAACTCAGTTCACAGCATTTGTGCCATAACGTTGAGTAACTAAAAAAATAAAAAAAAATAACATTGACTCGTCCATTTTTCTTAGCACACCAGCAGCAGCACCCTCGTCCCGAGCGCATTGACACTCGTCCCGAGCTGCAGAAACAGCCCCCTTTCCCATTGTAAAAGCATACAAATGATATTGACTCATATTTAATTGGACTGTAAGCCTATATTCAGCAATGTTAGGAAACTAACAAATTTGGATTCAATATCATAGGATGCATACAAATTAAGGTAATAATTTGCACTCACAGTCCCTCGCTGTAAAATTGACTTTTACCTTCTTGCTTTCTTTCTTTCTTTCTTTCTTTCTTTCTTTCTTAGAAAAAGGGAGTCAACGGTTTCATTTTTATTTATTTATTTTTTATGGAAGCCCTGAACCATATGGTGAAGGGGAAAAAAAGAAAACGTATCTTGTTATTTCGAGATATTTAGTCGTTATTTCAACAAAATATCTTGTTACTTCGACATAAGTCGTTATTTCGGCTTAATATCTCGTTATTTCGACATAATAAGGGGACAGTCTAATTTAGCCACATTAAGCGTTCTTATAATGGTTTTCTATCGGAGGAAAATGTAATTAAACACGTTGCGTTCTTATTCTGAGCTCATCTGATTTTTTTGTACATAATATAGCCTACTTTATTATGATTTTAGTATCATAATGATTAATGCACAATTATCCGTTAACTTGATAAATGTTGCAGATTGACTATGCACAAACAAATGCCTTTCAACTTATGTGTGCAAAATTCAGAATTAAATGAATGTGCAGCAATTTGTACAAAATAGAGAGTCTGTAGGCCTGTACGTGTTGTAGCCATTAAATAAGCGCATTTAGTTTCATATTTTTTAAAATAATGTTTTTTTTTTTTCATATATGTTGACTATGAAAAGTGAACAGCACGAGTAAGATATATCGGGAGACATTGAGTGGGTCAGACATGATTTTGACAACTTCATTAAGTTTTGTTTTGTAGAAAGCATTTCTTTAAAGTGAATTTCGTTTTGAATTGTATCTTAATTTTAATACAATTTTCATCAACCAATTGCCTGGATTTAATAAATAAGAAGCAAATATAGCAGGCTAATCATGACATGGAGGCGCCGGCGCGGTCACACGCATTTCACCTGAACTGGAGCGCATGCACATCTCATCATAAATTAACCGAAACTCAGCGTATGCCTCACAGACATGAGGAAATATCTCTAGACAGCTTGAAATGTCTGTAAATGAACCAATTCAAAACGAAAAGAAATAGGCGACTCTCTGATTATGTAATCCATTTGCATTTCTCTCTATAGGCGCGTTCACTACGGAGATGGCGATCGTCAACTTCATCTTTGCAGCGACAAAGTTTATTAATAAAAATCAATGCACGTGTCACCGGATTTACAAATGCACATCTTGCTTGTTGCAGGCACACATATTATGTCGAAATAACGATTATGTTGAAATAACATTATTATTAATAATAAATCTTTAAGAATATTTGATTCAATGCTGAATGTTGTTGCTTGTTCACTTTAATAAAATTAAAACTTTAATTGTGATCATTAAAATAATTGAATATTGAGTGGCCAAGTTTTGCTCATTTATTAATAGTATATAATTCCTGTCAATGATCTAGCACCCCCTCAGCAGCTGCGTTAAAAATTCTCTGGCGCCGCCCTGTGGACACGAATAATTCCACGGACTTAATAATAACTGTTCAGAAAGAATTCATCTCATTAAAGAAAACGTCACACCGTAATTAAGTTTGTATCTATTCAATAAATGTGTTATGAATTCATGTATTTTTCAATATGTGTTATCAATAGGCTAAATGTGTTCAGATTCGACGTGTGCTCACGCGCTCTGCTCATATACAGGTGCTTGTGTGCGAGTAATTCGAATGTTAGTTGCTATAGCAACGCATGTTATGCAATTACACTCGAACCGATCGCTTTCTGTTGGCTGAGAGACGAGGCGAAATCACAGACTTTAGCAGACTATATTTTCTGTGCGGATTTTGTGCTTTTCAAAGCTGTTCAGAGTATTTCTGAGAGAAGACTTTTAAACGACATCGGCGACAACGAGAGGATATATCCTTTTTTGAAAGAGAAATCAATTCTGAGGATACTTTTATTTTATTGTTATTTTCTTATTTTAGAAATTACGTTAGCCTAGTTTTATATATATAAAAAAATTGTCATTTTTTTATAGGAGTATTTCTGAGGAGTGTTGTATTGTTTTGTATTTTGTATTGTTTTTATTGCAGTTTCCAAGGAAGATGTCCATGGTTCACATAATAGGTGAAAGAGGAGGTGAGGGCTTTATTTTCTTTTCTTTTTTTTATTTGCTTATGGTATGTTATGGTGATGTTGTACAATGATTGACTATGTTAATGTGAAAAAAAATGTGCAGGTAAACCCATTTGATTCCCCAATTTTCCCAGCAAAGTGATCACATGTATTGGATTCCTTGTATGTGAAATAAACCTTTCAATGAATACAATTTGTAACTGACCACCGACATTGATTATGGATTATTATTAAAGATTACTAACTATGTGATGTCTGAAACATTCCATCCTCAGGCCGCTCCAGATCCAGGAGAGCTGCTTTCTCTCAGACGGATGGTCAGGAGGTTTGGAGACCCGGTTCTGATGACCGTGATCAGGATCCGCTGCCAGACTCGACACAGACACAGATCCAGGAGCTTCCTGGAGATTTAACACCTCTGTCTTCTGAGTTTTCTGTTTCTGTGTCCACAGGTCGAGATCACAGGAAGAAAGCGTGGCAGAGCGGCAGCCAGCAGAGGCCAGATGATGGACGTCCGTCCACTTCATCTAAACGCTCTCGCAGAGGTCAGAATAGGCTTTAATAAAGACGTTATGGCTCAGTCTCCATCTCTGACTGATTTGCCATTGAAAGCTACTGGCATTGACTATTAATATTATTATTTTTAAAAAATTATATAGACATTCGTCTAACATTTTCAGAACATTCAGAGAACATTCAAAAGTAACATTCCCATACTGAAAAATGATTTTCTATTTCTGTTTCTAATAGTTGTGTTTTCATTTGTTTTTCTTCATTTCAGAAAAACCCACAGACTCTAGGAAGAGGAAAGGAATTGGTTCTTTCCTCAACAGGGTATGGAAGGCCACGAAGAGTAATTTCCTCTGCTGTTGCCACAGTTGTGCTGTGGAAGTTGTGGAGCCTTTTGTCCCTCCACCAGATCTGGAGCCAAAGCCTGATCCTGAGCCATCATCCCCTGCATCAGATCACGCCGGCGTCAAGCCGAATAATGGTAAATAGCGTTATTGTTTCTCCAACATTATAATAATGTAGCCTAAATAATGTTTAGAAAATTTGATTTCTGAAATTTTCCAAACTCAGGCCGCTCCATATCCTTGAGAACTGCTTCCACACATTCTTCATCATCATCTTTGTCCCTCTCTGAGGACAATGTAGAGAGGAGGTTCTGTGGAGAGTGGTTAAGCCTTAGCAGCAGAGGCTCGTACATCGTTGAATGGAGGTGGAGTGGTGATATTTCGGAGAGCCGAAACGAACAGAGCAGCAACTGCTGTTTGTCCAGGTCCGACAGCCTCGAAGGGTTTCTGTGCCCTCCACTGCCAGGTCAAGTTCCCGTCGAGCCAACAGAGACAAATGGCCGAACTGCTCAGGGTGCCATGGAGGATTCTCCAGTGAACAAGAGCTCAACAGGTGAGACTGAAATAAGGCTGGTCAGTGTAAAGTGTACAGAAAGGAGATTTTGCTATTTCATGCATAATTGCTTCAAGTTTTTAACATGTTAACGTCCGCTTACATTAACTGTTGCTCAGCAAAATTTTGCTGAAATTTTCTTTCACATTTTATTTATTTTTTAGAAATATTTTAATTGGACGTTCGCCTAAAATTTTCAGAACATGCGGAGAACATTCAAAGTAACATTCTCATATGCAAAATTATAAAATAGAATGTTCCCTTAAAGAAAAAAATATTTGTGAAATGTTTTGAACATTTAGGGAACATTTAGAAATAATGTTTTCTTAATTTGATGGGAACATTAGCGAAACTTTCTCAATAAGGCATGAACTCGATGGTACTTGCGCTGTCTGACACACACCCGAAACACGCGCACAGAAAGCCGCTTCTCAGACAGCGTACGATCCAAATAGAATTCAGTTTTGCGACTTATTGCTTTTGAATTGTCAAATACACACAAAATTGTCAAAATGGCTGTCGTGCCGAGTATTACAGAGTCGGTTATGTCATAAATAAGGCATTGCTATGCATTTAATATACTATTTATATTTATAAATTATATTTAATATAATATAAATATATTTTGATGATTATATGAAAATGATTTTTGCCATTACCAGAACTGAGTCACATGTGCCAAATGAGTTGGCCAAATGAAGCCTGGAAATGTATGTTTTTTAAAACAGTATTGTCGTTTTGTTTTCCACTAAAAATAAGGCTTAAGGCTTTGTTTTCAGAGAATATTCATATTTTTCTCCCCATATTAATATAATTTTCTACACAGAACAAGCACTGATATTTTTTAAATAAAACAATGGATCTAGCAAGCTAATATTCTTCTCATATTTGTCTGTTTGTTTTTCAGAGTCCTTTGAGTCTCTCTATAACATGGGAAAGATGATTGGATCCGGAGGATTTGGCAGGGTGTTCAATGCAACACGCAAATTTGATGGCAAAAAGGTCAATCTTACCGAATTGTACAAACATTTTGCTCTTGCATGCATCAAAACATATTCAAACTATTTACAGATGGTTTAATACTTAACGCAAGATCAGGTGCTTGAAAACTGTTACTGTTATTGAAACAGTATTTTTTTTTGTTTTTTCCAGGTTGCCATCAAGCAGATGCGCAAGATTAACAATGATCGTTTTCTTAATATTGTGAGTTGGCCAAAACCTGAATATGTATTAAGTTGTTCAAGTGCAGATTATTGTAGTTAATACACCCGTAGGAAGCATGGTGTAAATGTTATTGACAAATAAGCCTAGAGGCACCAAATGACTTTGAGCTAAAAAGGCTCCTTTGAACGTATCTAAAAAGATCAAAGAAAAGTACTTTTAAAAATGATATGTTTTCTTCAGATTTTTACCCAGCTTACCTTCTGTCTACTACTTTTCTCTAGCCCGGGCATCCCGAACCTCTGGTTACAGAAGTGGCGCTGCTGATGATGATGAGGCGAGAACCCATAAGCCCCTTCGTCATACAACTGTACGAGTGGTTTGAACATCCTAAAACATTCATTCTCGTTATGGAGTATCCTGAACCCTGCGAGAGCTTGCTGGACTTCATCACTCGTCATCCTCAACTGTATGAACCGACAGCACGAGTCATCATGCAACAGGCTGTGCTGGCAGTGCAACACTGCATCGAGCATGGTGTTTTCCATAATGACATTCATGCAGAGAATTTCCTGTTGAAGAAACACACGTTAGAGCTCAAGCTGATAGACTTTGGCTGCGGTCAGCTATTTAGTAGTGATGGCTACGAGAGCAACATATACATTGGTGAGCATTTTGGGAGTGTGGAAACCTGAATGTAGTGACTAATTATTTGATGCTTTAAAAAAAAGCTCAACAATGTGCAAATGTCTTGCTTACAGGATTACAGGAGCACTGCCCACCTGAAGTCTTGACAGAAACTCGATTCCACGCCGTCCCAGCAAATGTCTGGGCTTTAGGAGTGTTGCTGTACAAGATGGTGAACGGATGTCGTCCTTTTCGTAATATAATGGAAATCACACAAGCCAATGTTACATTTCTGAGCTCCAACATATCCAAAGGTGCCTGAATAATATTGATAACATTGATAAACATACACATAAAGCAAAGGCTTTGTACAGAAACAGTTAAAGGTGAAGTATGTTAGATTTTTTTTAAGTATAGCTCAACGTATAGCGAGAGTTCAAAATTCAAAAAGCCAAAAATTCACTGCATTTATACCTTCAAAGATTAAATGATGTTTTATTAACAAAGTTCAGGAGGAGTGCGTTCAGATAATTAAACCTAATTGAACACATGTGGAGCACGTTCAGATAATCAAACCTAATTAGACACAAGTGGAGCACACTCTGTTAATCAACCCAATCAACGAGTTAAGAGGTTTATATATACAGCAAACTTACCTCCGTTTGTGGACAGTTTAACAGTGTCCCTCCACCACCCCATCGCCTCACTTCTAGTCCTAAATTCTCTTACAACAACGGGGGGAGTACTCTGGGTTTGGGCAAAAATTCTGAGCTCGGAGCGCTCCCCCCGGACAGCACGCATAATCTTTACTCTGTTTAATTGATGTAAGTGTGAACTCGTGAAACAGGTCAAGAACACGAACAGAGCATTGTGATGCTACGCGCTATAAAGCATGCTTCAATACCATACAGCATCATCATGCGCCCGTTCAGAATGGCACATTTTCATGAAGACAAATGCAACAGCTGAAAGGATACGTTGGACCAGAAACATCCCTTTACAAGAACCCGTAAGAGCTGTGTTTGTGATGTTTAAGTTGGGGAAGATGCGATGCTCGGATGGGGTCTTTGCAAGGTTTTTTGAAAATATGGTTTATTTTGTAATTGATCTGCTCCACTTGTGTCGCAGAAACTACATACTTCACTTTTAAAGTAAAGATAAGGAACATTTTACAGGACATTAATCATGTTTTAGAAGCTGTTTTCATAGATGCCAACTAAACAGCTCTCTCCTTATTAAAATGTGTACAGAGTGCAGGGATCTGATTAGCCAGTGCCTAGCCCGGGATCCAACTAAACGCCCGACGTTAGAGCAGATGTTACAACATAAATGGATTAGTAATGATCTACTGTAGATTGAAGAAGTTCAGGAGATTCACTCGATCAGTTTCAGGTGTGAGGAAGTGTAACAGAGAGTAGAATTATTATCTTTTGTCTTCAATTCTGGATTATTTGTAGTGAGATTTTCAAATGTGTGTTCATTGTAATGTTCTTGTTATAGTCAATTCACAATTCACAATTCACAGAATTAGTGATGCAAACAGAATTCAGTTCTGTTGTAAATCAGCTCTAAAAAAATCATTCATGAGTTGACTTGTTCATATCTCTGTATCGGATAGGAAATAACACACTTGCTGTCCTTGGTGGAAGGCTTGAGTTCGAGACTTGACCGAAGCCTGAAGTCCAACCCCAACCTGACAGGGAACTCAGAGCCTGTCCACGTCTGAGCAAGAACATGAGAAACTGCAAGACTGGACAGAAGTCATCAAGTCATCACAGCCACATTTGCTTAGTTTGAAGTCAGTTTTGTTTTGCTTTTAAAAGTCAAGGCTAGACAAGTCATCTTTATTTATTAGGGGTGTAACGATATTCAAACCGAACCAAAAAAACGCGACACACAGCCCACGGTACGTATCGCGATACTCTCATGGCGTCAAAAACGCATGAGTTTGACCTCACTTTACCTTATGTCACAAAACAAAATTTTCTTCCTTGACATTTGATTAAATTGTAATCAGGGGTGTAACGGTACACGTATTCATCCCGCTAATTTTCGTGTCTTATGTGTACAAGACGAATATAGTGTTGCAGCCGTGCTAATTTCTCATCATAATAAACATGAATGAACATCTGAAGGTATGTTGAAAGATACAGTACAGTACAACTTACTAAAATGTATTATATCTTGTGTTATTGCTTGTAATGAAGTTAGATGTAATGGGAAGAAGGAGGCAGGAACTGGCGAACATTTAAAGACTTTAATAATGGTAAGACAAACAAACAACAAAAGGAAAGTAAAAGACTGCAGCCGCTCACGGACCACTGCTGTCACATATAACAAAATACAACATAAATCCAGGCCTGTCCTCTCTCGATCTCCACTGTCGTCGCTCCTCCTTTTATGCTTCCGCTCCTCCGTGAGAGATACGAGACCGGTGCGTCACGCAGGAGTCGCTCATCATTAATCACGCCACCGGCCTCACGCTGTTCTCTCACGGCCCTCGGCCTCGTCCTGCTCGCCACATCGCTCAGTCAGTGTTTCAGCGGCGGAAAGACAGTAAAACAGCTTGTAGACAATATCCCATGTGGCATTACATTTACATCAGGCAAATCATTCAGTGTCCACAGCTGTTTGTCAGCTACAGAAATTAACTCGTTTTCTAAATATATGCACTATATTTATTGGGGATTAGTCGCGAGTGCCGGCGGATTTTAAAACCTGGTGAAGATGGAGGATCGCGCCTATGCTAAGCTGTAAACATTGCTTTACACTATTAATCTCGTACAGTATACAGAATAACGATAGCACTCATAGCTGATTAGCTTGCATTTGTCTGGGAACCTGATAGCGGATGAATGAAATGGTACCAAAATATGAAAATGTAAAACTATTATGCATTTTACATAGAGGTCATAACCTACATGTTAACTGACTAAATAACTAAATGCAATTTGTAATTGTTTTCTAAAGTAAAAACATAATGTTTGTTTCTTAGTGGAAAAAAAAACATCCACGTTTGGTAGGGCTGATCAATGGTATTAATGCTTGGTTAATTAATATGAATATCCCCAACTGAGCAAGCCAAAGGCAACAGTGGCAAGGAACCGAAAAACTCCATCAAGTGACCTACTGGTGTCCTAAAACTCCATCAGGTGACTTAATGGAGAGGAAAAAAAAAAAAAAAAAAAACACAACTACACAAAATGTCATGATATCATTTTTAGTGACAGCGGTTCGTCGTTCTTGTAGAATCTGTTTGGTGACTGGGTGAAGAGGGGTACCATCATCAGGCTGGACATCCACCACTGGCTGCACCGCTGGGACTCCATCGTGATCAAGCAGAGCCACGCCAAGTACGGGGCTTTCATGAGTGCCATGGCGGGTGCCGTGCTCGCCTACAACAAGGCGGACATGATGCTCCTGGTCCAGGCGGTCAGGAACGGTAACTCAGAGCTCTACGGCATGTACCCTGATGAGGAGATGATGGCCTTCCTCAGGCCTCATCAGATCAGGTCATATGTAAGGCGTATTACCCGTGGGGTTGTGGTAAGTGTGGCTTTCATGTTCACTGACTCTCATGATTCAACTGTACTGGACTAACTGTGCGTTCACACCGCCGCTGGCGAGAGCGTCAAAGTGGCCGGAAGTCATTCATTTTCAATGAGAGCTCTGGCGAGGGCGGCGTGTCTTGGACGGTGAGAGCGGCGAGGAGAAGTTGAAATCTGTCAACTTTATGGACGCAATTCGGCGGCAACCAATCGGAATGTAGAAGTGCTCCGTTTGAGAGGATTCCAGAGAATGCAGTCAAGTAACTTTGGTTCCGACCACATTAGTTCCCAAGCAAAATAGAGGAGAGGTTGATCATTTGAATTTCACAAGAAGGCGCGCAACACTATTTAAAGGCAAGATTTTCGCGCTAGAAGGCTTTTTTTCAGTGGGAATGCAAATTAGAATAGCACTTAACCATGAACACAAAAGCCACACCACACAAATGGCTTTTAATTTGTTTATTTCGTTAGCAAACATGTCACTATAATTAAGTTCTTTCCATCAATCAATTTTCTGCAAAAATAACTATTGACATGCTTGTTTACTTTGCGGCCCCTTTAAATAAAGTTTTAAAAAAGACCAAGCATTCGATCTATGTCAGATGGTCCACGAATCTTTCCACGGTTTTGCTGGCGAATTTTGCCGCTCTCGCCGGCGGCGGTGTAAACGTACGGTAAGATATCAGTCAGATCCAGTTTTGAAAATAAATGTATGTGTTAAATGTGTAAATTTGTTTAATGTGATTAAACACTCAACGCTGAGAATATATCCTATGTGTTACAGGAGACTGCTTTGGTGATAGAGTCCATCCTTGCTGAGTTCCTGGGACTAGCCGGCCTTGACATCGATGGCATTAACCTGTTCAAGTCGCCAGAGGCAGTCGACGCTCACTGGGCAGTTGCGAGCAAGCACCTTAGTTGCAGGTGGGTTAATGTCTTTGCGGTCATCGTGTGTCAAAACCATTCAAACTTGTATATGGCAACATTTTAAAAGGACACCAGAATAAATAAGGACCTTGCAATATGTTGTGTGTTACAGGATCCCCAGGCGTCCGACTGAACAAGCACAAGTGCCGGCGAGGCAGCAACTCTCTGGAGGGGTTGCACCCCACCTGTTCAACGCCGTCCCTTCACAGCGATGTGGGATTATGCCATTCCAAGTGAGTGATTTAAACATAATATATATATAAAGCTTTATTGCAGACACATGTTCATATAGCACATCAAACAGTATAATTATAAAAATAAGTGTCAATGATGGTTTCAATGATACATTTTATTTCACAGCTCCTGTCATCACTTGTAAACATTGTACACAATAACAGTCAAAATGGAAATGTGTTTCAGGTATACTTGGTGTCCTTTGCCGTGCAGTGGAACCACGGCATGGCATCGCTCCGTGTCGCTGGTGGTCATGGCCGGCAGACGTCGTGCTTGGACGCGCGGCAGATCCAGCGCGTCAACCAGCAGGCCGAGGTTCTCTTCGGCAAGGAGCACATCCTGGAGCCCAACTTTGCTGCACCGATGCCGGTCCCCAAAGTGTACGAGCACCCCGACGAGGAGGAGCTCCTTGGTGTCGAGTACGCCATGTGCCAGTCCACCAGCTTCACTGCCAGGGACTACTACGTGCAGAAAGGTACAGTACTTGATCACACACTTAAACAATGATGACAAATCTGGTGCAAATAAAAACCTATTGTTGTGTAGACACATTTGTGATAAGTACAATTACATATTTGCAGTTGAGGAAGAGCAGTCGCGTGAGGAGGAGGAGGAGTCGGCTGAGCAGGGAGACGACGAGACGGCGGACGAGGGTCTCGGCATGTCTTCTGATACAGAGGACGACCCGATAGACAGAGTCTGTGGGAAGCACGTCGTCCTCACCCAGGCAGAACAGGCGGAAGAGGAGGACAGTCCTGCCCTGCAAGACATGCTGATGAGCCATCGACATCTGCATCTGCCAGGTATAGAGGAAGTGGAGGCACTGGCCTTGCTCCTCCTAGAACTGGCCGACAACAGCGACCACCATCTAGTGCCGGCTGACCTCAGGCAGAAGATTGCCGCCGCAGCCAGCTCTCTCCACGACCACGACAAGACCGCCGCCCACTTTGTCATGCGGTACGAGTCCAGGTGGGGCTACACCTCGTTCGGTCGGTGCCTTGGGGGCGGACTCTCCCGAGACCAGAGCAGCCCAGAAGACCAAGTTTGGCTGCATGAGGTACGCTCTAGCGGCACAGGTTACCGAGGACAGTTGCCTGCTCTACCTCCTCCTCAAGATGCTGAAGAACCGAGCGCCGGCCAATCAGCTCACCTCCCCCAGCAAGGTCATAGGTTCTTTGAAGGGACAGTATAAGAGGATTGCAGACCGAGTCCGAGACGACCCAATCCTCGGTGGTCTCGCCATTCCACTGCCCAAATTGAACGCCAAGTCCATCTCGACCTTCGCTGCCAGGGAGGAGAAAAAGGCCAA
The DNA here is from genome assembly GCA_030578275.1 of Meda fulgida. Taxonomy (NCBI): domain Eukaryota; kingdom Metazoa; phylum Chordata; class Actinopteri; order Cypriniformes; family Leuciscidae; genus Meda; species Meda fulgida. Next base: position 6,323,889 of record CM060632.1, on the reverse strand, counting down.
CTACAGGGCGACGGTACTGCCGAAGGTGACGCCTCACCTGAAAGTGCTGTCGGACGCACCGTTCCCGGAAGCTCCTGCGCTGCCAACATCCCTCCCACCGCCAGACCGGCCTCAGGTCCAGTACCAGGACGTTCATCACGAGGCTGGAAAAAGGCGTGGTGAGAAGCGGAGGTAAGTTGTCATAAGCACTTTGTTTCACCTGTTGGCTGTGGAAAGCAAATAGCACACACGTCATATCAATACTCATTACATGTGTATTTTATATTTCCAGATTATTTGTTGAAGAGCCAGAGCCTGTGCCTCCTGTGAACCCGCCCGTTCAGCCCACGGCGTCGTCCTCCTCCACTCGGCCAAAGCCTGCTGCGTCCACCCACCTCCAGCCAAAGCCTGCTGCGCCTACCTATGGACCACCCCCTGTGTCGGCAGCACCCATACTGCTGGTTCTCCCCGCACAGCCACAGGCTCCCTCCGTCCTGTTTCGTTGGCCATCGTGCAGCCAGAGCTTTGTACCTCCTGCACCAACAGTCAAGGCATTCACGCCAAACAAGTCCTCGCGGCCATGTGGGGCTTGCCACGTGCCTAATTGTGGTGAACAGCGGAAGAGGTACACACCTTCCAAGGACAAAGTGGCTGGAAGCACCCAGAAGATATTTTCCTACTGTCCATCCACTAGGAAATCCACCACCTCTGGGTTTGACAATGTGGTGTACGACAGCTTTGAACACTTTAAAAGTGTTTTGGATGCGGAGTTGGAAAATAGGAGAACTGTGTAAATAACTTATCTGTGTGATGCCACTTCTCCTGTGCCATCTGTAGGAGAGAGAAAGAGGCTTGTTTGTTTGTTTGTGTGTTTGTGTTTCAAAGTGCTTCAGCAAGTACAATCTATTTATTTATATAGTTCAAAAGTTTAAAAAAATGCACTTTACAGTTTTAATTAAGAATGTTCTTGTGTTTGTTTTTATTATTATGTTTGTTGCTGTTAAAATGCACTTTGTAGTATCTTTTTTTTTTATTTATACAAACATGTTCTGGTCTATGTCCAATATCAAGGCCAATCTAACCTCAATCATTTCCGATCTAACACAATCAGTTTACATACCCTTTAGTGGTTGTTCATGTTTTCAGATAATCTGTGTTTTTGTCATGCGTGTTGTTTATTTGTCTTTGTCAGCTTCATGTCTTTCTGATGTTTGTATGTCTTTGTCTGCTTCATGTTTAACAAAAGTTTGCCAAAGAAAACACAAACTCGTCTTGTCTCGTGTTCTCGCTCGTAGATCTGTACCTTGTTGTGGTAAGCGAGCTTTAAACCAAACAGATCTTGTTTACTTGTGTTTTCATGCATTGCCTTTTAAATGAAACACATTCTGGGTGAAAAATAAAAGTTGTAAAAGTATTTTGGAGTCTCTGTATGCTTGGGTTTCAGGAGGGTTGGGATAGTGTCAACAAAAAAAAACCCCACATCAAAGCAATTAGAAGTCCTTGTTTCTTCTCCGCCACTACCAGAGGTGTGAATACACCCCACTCTGCGCTGGCTGTACCCCCTGGGTGGTCACAACAATGAGTTCTGTGAACGGCTCTGATGTCCTCCAGACAAAGTGACAGAGCCCTGATACATTACACCCTTTCTTAATTCAGCCCAAAAATGTAACAATTGCACACTTTTCCACTTGACTATATGAATCTCATCCGCTACATCAACTCAAACTATGAACATAATAAACAAAACATTCAGCAGACTAGTGGATTTCAATAAACTAGGCATTGTACATGAAAATTTCTATAAATAACACTTCAGGATGTTGACCACCAGATGGCACCATCTGTTTTGATCCCAGGGGCGAGAATTATGCGAGCAATATGTACTTGGGGGGGTCATCCAAGTACTAACCAGGCCCGACCCTGCTTAGCTTCCGAGATCGGTCAAGATCGGGCGTGTTCAGGGTGGCCGTAAGCGAGAGTCTCAGCCGATAGAGAGATATTTAAAGAAGGACACCAGCAGCAGCACCCCTACACATGACGGACCGTATGGGAGGCCGTATGAGACGAAACCCATTGAAACACTTGCACATTCAAATTACACATGCACAGACATGTGAAACACCTGCGATACACACTGAAACTCTTGCGATACACACTGAAACACTTGCGATACACATTGAAACTTACATTCAATGCAAAACAAAAATGAAAAATATAGGCTTAGTAGCCTATAAAATAAACATACATTATTCTGGCATTAATAAGTCCACAAACAATATTTATTTTAAAGCCTAAACTAATTTATTTATTTAAAGCAAAACTAAAACCAGCATTGGGCATTTATAGGCTAAGTGTTGTATTTGTTTATATTATTATGTGCTTTTTAATATTTTTATTTATTAACTTATTTAGCCTAAATCACCGCTATAGGTTTAATATGCGTTTAATAAACAAAATAATATTTTTTTAATGAAGATGGCGTTTGGAGTGGTAAAATATTTCCCTGTTCCCTGAATCAAGGGCTTAATTTTAGGAAAACACATAACGTGTAATTCATGTGGTGCGTTCATATTCTGGGCTCATCTGCTTTTGTGTACTTTATTAATAAGGTGTGTGCAGAATTTGATCTTTTAATTTTTAATAATGTCTCATTAAGTCACGTTAATGGTTTTTCACATTAAGCATTAGAATGTCCTGCTATACTATTTGCTTCAGCGTTTTGAACGTAGAAGTATGATAAAAGCAAGAGGAGGAATGTTAGGAAAACTTGTTCGAGAACAGTCAGTATTTCATTTAGTGCCATTAGTGTGTGTGTGTGTGTGTGTGTGTGTGTGTGTGTGTGTGTGTGTGTGTGTTAGTTGCATCTGTAGCCATTCAAATAGTTGAGAGTTCTAAATATTTTGACATCATAGAGGAGCTTCATCTCTAAACTGCAGCTCTGACTCTGTTCTGCTGTTGGTGTGTTATATTGGAGTGAACAGATCGAAAGACTTTCGAGACTTTCTGCAGATATCGACGACAAATATTGAATTGACTTGCAACATTCGGTGTCCATTATGGCGCTGTTCAGCCGGGTGTGTAGACAACTGTTTGAGTGTTTCACACACTTCTTGCCTCAGAGAGCGGCGCAAGAACCAGAGAAACTTCCGGAGGAGTGTGAGGCCTTCACTGCCAACGACAGACGCCGCAAGGTAACGCTACCTGAGGAGAGCCAGCATGGAGAGAGAGAGGAGGAAAGAGGAGGAGGAAGACATTAAGATGAGGCCGAAACAGACAGAGAGACACTTGAAAAGATAAAGATGAAGAAGAATGGACGTGTGCATCAGAAAAAAAGAGAGAAGCTCAGTCTGGAAAAGCTGATGGATGGAGGAGCTGAGCTTAGAGAAGCTGGAGAAAAGAAAAGGAAGGAGAGAAAACGTAAGACAACGGTTCTTCTCGTGGAGGTCAAACCTCTGGATCCAGTGAGATCTTCTGTCTTGAAGCCAATAGAGGGAGAAATCCGGATGTTTCCCAGTGTCTCCGAACACGTCCCTCTTCCAGCCGCTCGCTTCAAACTCCTGCCGCCAGTGACAAAACCACACACTCATCCTCAGAAACCAGTTATCCCATCCGAGGACGAGTTTTCCCTGATTCAAGCGGATCACGATGAAGTTGTTTCCCTCAAACGCTCTTCATCCCGAGTGTGTCCTTTCAAACGTGTTCCTCCGCGTCCAACTCCTGCACCGGATGAGCTATTTTCCCTGCGACACTCTTCATCCCGAGTGTGTTCTCTCAAACGTCCTCCAAGCCGGAAGCCTCATCCGTTCCCTTCTTCCCCGTCTCCACAACTCGTGCTGGTGAACATCGAGGATGAGGAGAACGAGTACGTGGAGTTTACCGGGAAAACCATCCGGGACTCACTCAAACGCTCCCGAACGCCGGAGGCCGAAGTGAAACGGGGAAAGATGTTTGCTTGGATGGAGAAAGAGGAGGATGAGGAGAGAGAGGTGCAGGAGGAAGAGTGGGCAAGCGAAGTGGAGGAGATACAGGGATTTGAGGAAGACAAGGATGATCCCAGTGAAATGGGAGACTTCAAGGTCACACAAGGTTATATTTCTCCTCACATTCCCAAGAATGAGATCCAGCGCGATGTGAACGTCCAGGAAAAGTGCGCAAGAAAACTCCCACCTTTTCTGTTCACCTGGAGGAGAAAGGAGGAGAAGAAAACAATCAAGGAGAAGGAGCGAAGAGAGAAAGAGCTGCTGCTCGAACGCAACAGGAATGATCCGAAACTGAAGCACTTGTGGATCAACAAGCACAACCGCAACTACAGCTCCTCCTGATGAAGATCCTCATCATCATCCCTTCAACCCGTGTAAATAAAACATCCTCCTCATTTATTACCCGTGTAAGTAAAAAAAAAATCGCTAACTAAAAATTCAAAGATCCATGAGTCTTCTTGACTATTGAAACATAAAACACGTGTAATACGAAGTGAATCAATTTGAACTAATTTGAATTGAACGGTTTAACTAGGAAGTGATTCATTCAATTCAGTTCATAACAGTGAAGTTCACAGGTCAGAAACCGATCAATATATCGTCTCTCCATCCATCAACTGCTCTCTTTTCATGTTTCTTCCCTTGTTTCTGCCTTAAATTTACTATCAAATTTACTATAAAGTACTATCAACTTGGATGTTTAAGTCATTTCAACTTAAATTACATTAAACTGACTTAAATTAGTTGAATCTTGTATTACTTATTGAACTTATTGATCATATAAATTTTTAAGTGCATTTTTAGAGCTTTTCCTCCTTTAGAATACGCATGCTATTGTTTTTGACAACTGTATGTGTATATCATCCATCTATCTATCTATCTATAACTTACAGGAAAGTCTGTCTGTCTGTCTGTGTGTGTCTGTTATTCGCATATCTCTCGAACCGTTAATCCGATGGATTTCAACCTTGATAGGTGTCTTGCTACGGGCACGAGTAAGTGCAGTGCCAAGTTTGACGTTGTTTGGATTACAAATGCAAAAGATATTGGTACATATATCGGTAAAAGAAGCACACATTGAAGATGTTTAGAAGGTTGTGGTTTAAAAATAAACATTCTGACATAACCACTCTGTCAGCTAAACATTAAGTCAGCTACACTGTTTACTTATGAATATTGTATTTTATTCACGGCCATCATTTGTAGCCTTTTCACAAACTGTTTGCTCAAGCGTAGCGTTTTCTCGGAGTTCACTGTGTAGCCTGCTCCCTGAATCGTGTAGTTCAATTTTCCATATTTATTGTATGTCACTATGTCAAAACACACAAAAAAACTGATTTTGCACCGGCACTTTGCACTAGTAGTTTTAAATACACAAGATGAATTTTAACAACAGCGGTAGTTTTTTTTATTTTATATAATTTTTTAATTCACTTTGAATGAAACTCTTTCTCTGAGTGATTCACTCAAGCAATTTCTTCAAAGATACTGACTCATAATTGATCTCATAACCATTTTTTAAATAGTTCAGGTCATGTGACATGCTTAATCTGAGAGCACAAGAAGATTTCAGCCATGTTTTCCTCCAGCCGACCAATCAGAGCACAGTGTGCTTTTTAAACATTAATATTAAAATATATTTAATATCATTTTATATATTAAAATAGGTATTTAATATATCAAAAAATATCTATAATTTTATAAATAAAAATAGTAATTTTAAGCTGTAATAATATTCATATTACTGTTTTACTATAACTGTTGTTTCTTAAAAGTGAACTGTGAACTAAAGGAAACTGTTTATTTATACTATCTCAATTTAATATTTGGGGGCAGGAGGAATGTTAGGAAAACTTGTTTGGGAACAGTCTGTATTTCATTTAGTGCCATTAGTGTGTGTGTGTGTGTGTGTGTGTGTGTGTGTGTGTGTGTGTGTGTGTGTGTGTGTGTGTGTTTGTTGCCTCTGAAGCCATTCAAATAGTTGAGAGTTCAAAATGTTCTGACATCATAGAGGAGCTTCATCTCTAAACTGCAGCTCTGACTCTGTTCTGCTGTTGGTGTGTTATATTGGAGTGAACAGATCGAAAGACTTTCGAGACTTTCTGCAGATATCGACGACAAATATTGAATCGACTTGCAACATTCAGTGTCCATTATGGTGCTGTTCAGCCGGGTGTGTAGACAACTGTTTGAGTGTTTCACATACTTCTTGCCTCAGAGAGCGGCGTAAGAATCAGAAAAACTTCCAGAGGAGTGTGAGGCCTTCACTGCCAACGACAGACGCCACAAGGTAACGCTACCTGAGAAGAGCCAGCATGGAGAGAGAGAGGAGGAAAGAGGAGGAAGACATTAAGATGAGGCCGAAACAGACAGAGAGTCACTTGAAAAGATAAAGATGAAGAAGAATGGACGTGTGCATCAGAAAAAAAGAGAGAAGCTCAGTCTGGAAAGGCTGATGGATGGAGGAGCTGAGCTTAGAGAAGCTGGAGTAAAGAAAAGATCAAAGCGCATGCGCGTGCGGTCTGTGTTTGTGTTTGGAGCTCCGTCGAATTGATTCATTAATCCCTGATTTTCTTCTTTACCACTCATTTATAAACAAGCACTTTCTATTTTTATATCATGTGAACTTATCCTCGACACTATTCCTTATAAAAAAACAATCGGATTGCTCTGATATCGCTACTTATATCCAACTTTCCGAATCTCGGCTTCTAGCCTTTAGCCCGCTAGCATTTCACGCGTGGCCTCGCGCCTATCGATCGTCTCATTCACACCCGTTTCACTGAAAGGATACGGGTTATATCCATCATCTCAGTCCTAAATTAGTAGTGATATTGGTAGTATCACTACTAATTTACTGTTCATCTGTTATAATGGCGAACATATCGGATGTGTGTCTACCTCTGAGTGCAGGTGAGGACACATTCGAGCTGTTTTCGGTACGATTGGAGCTGGAGTCGGTGGAGAAGCAGATCCGTGTTCTGCTGGAGAAGCAAGCCGAGCTGCGAGATCGGCGATCAGCGCTTGAAACATCACGCGCCGATGCTCACAAGTCAGTGGTTAGTAACTTTTTGACTTCGACCTCGTCTACTCCGTGCGTTTCTCTGCCCAGGAGATCATCTCTGTCTTCATTCACTCCGGCACCGACACAACACTGGGTGATCCCACAACGGAAGACACGAGCCAGGACCAGAGCAAGAACCTCTCCGCCCCTCCCGGTCTTCGAGATCTCCACCCGGAACCGCTTCTCCCCTCTCCGCGAGTCGGAACGCGACGATGCCGTGATCATCGGCACTTCCATGGTCCGTCATGTCCGTGCTACCTCAGGTAAGGGTAAGGTGCGCACTCACTGCTTTCCTGGTGCTCGTGTTCTTGATGTCGCTGCACAGGTTCCCGAGATCCTGAACGGTGACGAGCGCGTCGGAGCTGTCGTGCTGCACGCGGGAACAAACGACATCAGGCTGCAGCAGACGGAGGTTCTGAAGAAGGACTACAGGAGCCTGATCGAGACGGTTCGCAGCACATCGCCTGAAGCAACGATCATCGTGTCTGGACCGCTTCCCACGTACCGACTAGGACAAGAAAGGTTCAGTAGATTATTTGCTCTAAATGAATGGTTAATGTCATGGTGTAATGAACAGAAACTGCTCTTTGTAAATAATTGGACTCTGTTCTGGGAGCGACCTTGGCTCTACCGTGCTGATGGCCTGCACCCCAGCAGAAGCGGAGCGGCTGTTCTGTCGGACAACATCTCCAAGACGTTACACACCATATGACTAGTAAGTCAAAGTCCAAATCACAGTCTTTGCTGTCCCAACTTAAGTGATATAAGCAGAGTAGAACATTATATAGAAACTGTGTCTATTCCTCGTTTAGTGAGGCCAAACAAAAAATCTAGTGTAGGATCTAGCAAAAATCTTATTTTTATTAAATCAGAAAATCTAAATATCAGTGAACAAAAACAATTTCTAAAGCTAGGTCTTCTAAACATTAGATCGTTCACACCTAAGGCGGTTATTGTAAATGAAAAAGTCACAGATAATAGTTTCGATGTACTTTGCCTTACTGAAACCTGGCTTAAACCAAATGATTATTTTGGTCTAAATGAGTCTACTCCGCCAGGATACTGTTATAAGCATGAGCCCCGTCTGATCGGTCGTGGCGGCGGTGTTGCAACAATCTATAGGGATATCCTTAATGTTACTCAGAAAACAGGTCACAGGTTTAATTCGTTTGAAGTACTTGTGCTAAATGTTACGCTCTCAGATGTAAGAAACAAATCCCTATTATCTCTAGCCTTGGCTACTGTATATAGACCTCTAGGGCCATATGTTGATTTCCTTAAAGAGTTTGCAGACTTTCTCTCAGATCTATTGGTCAATGTCGATAAAGTAATAATTGTTGGAGACTTTAACACACACGTAGATAACATAAATGATGCGTTAGGGGCTGCGTTTACAGATTTATTAAACTCCTTTGGGGTCACGCAAAACGTCAGTGGTCCCACTCATCGTCTAAATCATACACTAGATTTAATTATATCATATGGAACCAATCCAACTGATATAAATATTATACCGCAGAGTGACGATCTCACTGTTCATTACATGGTAACTTGCATAATACGTACTGATGAAATTTGTCATGTTGCGCCACGTTATCAACCAGGCAGAACAATCCTTCCATCCACTATAGATAGATTCTCAAATAGCTTACCTGATCTATCTCAGCTGCTCAGTGAACCCAAACAAACAGAGGAACTAGAGGAAATGACAAGCAGTTTGAGCACCATTTTCTCTAGTACACTAGATAATGTTGCACCAATTAGATTAAAAAAGGTTAGAGAGAAAACTAAAGCACCATGGTACAACAGTGCTACGCATGCTATCAAGAGAGAAACTCGTAACTTAGAGCGTAAATGGAAACAAATTAAATAAGAGGTCTTTAGAATCGCGTGGAAAGACAGTATGTCACGTTACAAAAAAGGCTCTAAAAGCAGCCAGGGCTGATCATCTCCGCAAACTAATAGAAAATAACCAAAATAATCCAAGGTTTTTATTTAACACCGTGGCTAGACTAACAAATAAACAGACATCACCAGAGCAAAATATTCCGTTACAATATAGTAGTAATGATTTTATGAATTACTTCGATGAGAAAATAGAAAGCATCCGAAAGACAATTGTAAATGTACAATCCTCTATGGTGTCTTATGATTCAGCCTCAATTATCGCCTCTCAAGAACAACTACACCGCTTTACAACTATAGGACAGGAAGAGCTAAATAAACTTATCATTGCATCTAAACCAACAACATGTTTATTAGATCCAATACCCACTAAACTACTGAAAGAAGTGTTACCTGTCGTGGAAGAGCCTCTTCTTAATATTATTAACTCGTCTTTATTTTTAGGTCATGTTGCGGAAATATTCAAGCTGGCAGTTATAAAACCTCTCATTAAGAAAGCACAATTAGATCCAAATAACCTAGCAAATTATAGACCCATCTCAAATCTTCCATTTATGTCTAAAATACTAGAAAAAGTTGTGTCCGCTCAACTGTGCTCTTTCTTGCAAGAAAATGATATCTATGAAAAATTTCAGTCGGGATTCAGATCGCATCATAGCACAGAAACTGCGCTAGTTAAAATTACAAATGATTTACTTTTAGCTTCAGACCAAGGCTGTATCTCAATACTAGTTCTACTCGATCTTAGCGCTGCGTCCGACACTATAGATCATAAAATACTCCTGGATCGACTACAAAACTACACTGGTGTTCAGGGACAGGCATTAAGCTGGTTTAGATCGTACTTATCAGACCATTTTGTCTGTTTAAATGGGGAAAAATCGAAGATAACGTCAGTAGACTATGGAGTGCCGCAAGGATCTGTGCTAGGCCCTCTGCTATTCTCAATATACATGCTGCCACTGGGTAATATTATAAGAAAACATGGAATTAATTTCCACTGAAAAAAACAACGATTTGTCCTTTATCCTTTCAAAATTAAATTTTGCTTTCTCTCTGGCTTTTGTCTGCTATTAGTGTGGCAAAGGAAAAGCACAGCTCAGCCTCGTCATTCTTCCTTTCTCCTCCAGGAGGCGATCGAGTTGCTTTCTTTCTCTCTCTCTGCAACACTAAGCGCTACACTTTCTTCTGGAACCGCTTCTCTCCTCAACCTCCACTAGACCAGAGCTTCCTAAACTCTTTTTTGTCAGCCGAACCCCTTACACGTACATTATTTACATGACGTAGGCCTACCACTTGCACTTTAAGTTAATATTTCAATACAGTTTTTCTCAATCGATTTGGTACATTTCTCCAAACTCGGGTAACTGCTCTCAAAACATTTAACACAGTGATCTGTACACTTCGTAATTGTCCTAAACAGATAGTAAATTCTACTTCATTTCATACAAATTACAAATCAAAAGCATCATTTTCTCAAAACACTGTGCACAAAATTCCCTAATGTTTTCACAGCAGTTCATACAGCCAACCAAATCTTTTATATACCAGGAAAAACTTTTGCAGCTTTTTCATTGGTCTTCACAAAGATCACAAGATCACAAGAATTGTTGTACCATTTTCAAAACACAACAAACAAAACTCTATGAATTGTAAGATAGTCAGTTGCACGCCTTATGTCCTCAATTAACCCCAAATTGATATCTGATGAGTTAATAATCCACTCAACGCAGAAAAAGCCAATTTCCTAATTGTTCACATTCTATTTGTCTTAATTACAACAACTACAAAAGGTGAAGAGAAGAAGAACAAATATGAATGAGGAGAAAAGACAATAAAAAGAATGAGCAGTGGAAAAGGAAGAGGTGTAAGAGTGATAGGTGGTGGACAGGGTAGAGGGAAAAGAAGAGGAAGAGGAGATGGAGAAGGAGCAAGAAGAGCTGAATATGTAGGAGAAAGAGAAAGAAGGGCTGAGGATGAAAGAGAAAGAAGAACTGAGGATGAAAGAGAAAGAAGAGCTGAGGATGTAGGAGAAAGAGAAAGAAGAGCTGAGGATGTAGGAAGAGGAGAAGAGAGAGGAGTAGAGGGAGAAGAGATGGATAAATTGGAGGGCAATGGTATAGTGGAAAGAGAAAGAGTAGAACATATAAGAAGAGATGGACAGAGAGGAAGAGGAGGGCGAGGTGTAAGAGGAGGGAGGAGAGGTAGAAGGATAGGGTACACGAGTGTTTCAAATTAAATCAGAGCCACACTGATTGACCATGTCATAAATCATGGTCTCTCACTGAGAGAAGCTGGGCAGAGAGTTCAGCCCAATATAAACAGATCCACAGTGGCTTCAATTATCCGCACATTTCAGAGGGAAAGCCGGTAAGTAACTATATCATTCTACTTCTACAATGATAGTCCATAGTCTTGTTTGACATAGGTCTAGATTTCTACAGTAAATGTTCCTGCTTGTCCAAACATTTTTCAGAATTGAAGTTCGAGGACATTCAGGTGGACGAACAAGACTTCTTTCAATTGAACAAGAGCATGCCATTGTTGACATGGTGGTCCAGAACATCACCCTCCGCCTCAAAGAAATTCAGCAAAGGATAACACAGGACAATCAACTGTTCCACAATATCCGCCAATGCAGTCTCTCCACAATTGATCGTGTTCTTAGGAAAAATTCAATCCGAATGAAGCGAGTATACAAAGTGCCCTTTGAGAGGTACTCCGTTAGAGTGAAGGAGTTGCGATCCCAGTTTGTTCACGTATGTGCAATTACTGCACTTTTATTGTCAAAACAAAGATATATTTTTCTGAATTATGTTTCAAACTATTCCATGCTACTGTAAGTGAAAAGATTTAGCCATATCTATGTATACTGCTGCGTCAAAGTGTGAACTCAAACTTCAGCAACAGTTTCACAGTAGTATTGACTGCAATCAATGCCATTACTGTAAAACACTAACTTACTGTATTGTACCTTGTGTTCTTTTTACTCTAGAGAATCTTGGAGTTGGATAGCAGTGCAACTCATTATGAGTACCTGTATATTGATGAAGCAGGCTTCAATCTTCAATCTTCAATCTTCAAGAAGAAGAGGGAGAAATGTGATCGGCCGTCGTGCTACAGTCAATGTCCCTGGACAACGAGAAGGCAACATCACTCTCTGTGCCACAATTTCTACAACTGGTGTTGTGGCACACAATGCTGTCTTGGGACCATACAACACAGCAAGGCTCCTACATTTTTTAGATCTCCTCAATGAAATCCTCTTTCCGCAGGGTGATCAGGAGCAAATGGTGCGGAATTTTGCAGTTGTTTGGGACAATGTCCAATTCCACCATTCAGCACTAGTGCGAGAGTGGTTTGAGAATCACCCACGTTTCAGGATGGTGTTCCTTCCACCATATCCTCCTTTCCTGAATCCAATTAAGGAATTCTTCTCCTCTTGGAGATGGAAAGTACATGACCGGAACCCTTACAACCAAGTAAGTCTTCTTCAAGCGATGGAAAAGGCCTGTGGAGATATTGGGGCACAAGCATGTCAAGGATGGATACAGCCTTCAAGGCGTTTTTTCCCTCGTGAAAACATTTGCTGTGATGTTGATGAAATTCTCTGCCCAGATGTAATTGAGAGGCATGATGATCAATAAATTAATTGATTCAATGAATACAGTTTTTATTTTAACCTATGTACTTATTTGCTTTTTTTGTGGGGTGACAACTCATTGTAATACACCTGGACTCATCATTAAAGAACTTAATGAAAAACATGTATTTGCATTTATTTCTTTGTGTATCTTCAGCTTAATTTGTTATCAAATCAACAGAGAACACACTTTTAGTTTTGGTGTTAATATTGAATTTTAATAAATGCATTACTAGAATAAAATGCTATGTTTCATTGTGCAGTGAATACTTAACTGTTTCGCCAACATAAGAGTGTGTTTAGTTTGCTGTGTTAACTGTTTTGAGAGCAGTTACCTGAGTTTGGAGAAATGTACCAAATCGATTGAGAAAAACTGTAATTCAACGACATATTCGCATGTGTTTCAAACAATGCTTCCAGATCAGGCACACGAGTCAATATTATAAACATTACAGATCATTCATTAGACACTACATCAAAAAAAATGGAGAACACAGATTCCAAAGCATCCAGTAACAGAAAAAAGTATATTGTAACAAAGTAAACAAATTTTGAAATTTAAAAAAAAAGTATAGTAAAAACTTACAGTAGAAGGTGAATAAATTGTATACTGTATCCACTGCATGTGTAGTATACTGAATATGGTATAATAATGAATGTCTATATATTCAGCATACTGTGAAAATGCAGACCAACTGCAGAAGCCAAAAAGGTTACAGTAAAGTACACTCGAGAGTTGTGCAACTGCAGAATCAAGGTCAGTGAGAGATTGATTCTGCTTCTGCATCATCTCTTCATGTTGGTCCGGCCGGAGGAGTTTCTCCACATCACAGACAATGTCATCTCTGCAGGAGAAGAGGAAAACCCTAAAGCAGATCCAGCCTTGACAACATTCTCCACACCTCTTCCTCATCCTCTTCCTCCTCGTTCACCTCTTCCTCCTCGTTCACCTCTTCCTCCTCGTTCACCTCTTCCTCCTCGTTCACCTTTACCTCTTGCGTGATTTTTTTTCCCAAACCACTTCAGCGGAAATCCGCCCTGCAGCCGATTCTAAAGTTTTCATTGGTCATGTCAATCACTGTACTGATTGCCTACACCAAACACTGATCCCTAAACCTACCCGTCAATGCAACCTAAACCAATGAAATAAAAGGGCGGGATTTCCGCTGAAGTGGTTTGGGAGAAAAAAAAAAATCACGCCCACCTCTTCCTCGTCCTCTTCCTCCTCGTTCACCTCTTCCTCGTCTTCTTCCTCCTCTCTCACCTCTTCCTCGACCTCTTCCTCCACTCTCACCTCTTCTTCGTCCTCTTCCTCCTCGCCCTCTTATATTGGTTCCATCCATTATTGGTATCAACATTCAGTGCAACATTTTGAGTCCATTTTGGCACTCTGAGCTGTATTATGTATAATTTAGATAATATGTATGACAGTTAGTTTGGTCACATCATTAGAAATAAGTGTAAACTATTTTGAGTCGTTGTGTGTAAACGATGACAACTGTGTTGTAGTTGTGTTTAACTTTTGCCTGCCTGTGTTTAGCGTTTTGAAACATAAGTGTGAAATGTGTTTTAGTGAGTGAGAATGTGTTTAGAGTTTTGCAAAAAGAGTGCATGGGATTTGCAAACAGTGTTTTAACAACATGAACTTGTTTAATGATTTACAGAAAGAGTGATTTATTCGACAAATTGGTTTAGGCTATTGAGAATTTGATTCAGAGAATGGGATTCATTGTTTTATCAATTCAGAAAAACTGCAATTTGAGTTATATGAATAATGTACTAGGCTACTACTAATAGGCCATATTCGCGCAGCCCTATATATAAATACATATTAACTTAAAGTGCAAGTGGTAGGCCTACTTCATGTAAATCATTTTCGTATAAAGGGTTCGGCTGACAAAAAAAAAAAGAGTTTAGGAAGCTCTGGTCTAGTTGAGGTTGAGGAGAGAAGCGGTTCCAGAAGAAAGTGTAGCGCTTGGTGTTGCAGAGAGAGAGAAAGAAAGCAACTCGATCGCCTCCTGGAGGAGAAAGGAAGAATGACGAGGCTGAGCTGTGCTTTTCCTTTGCCGCACTAATAGCAGACAAAAGCCAGAGAGAAAGCAAAATGTAATAAAATAAATGTAATTTGAAAGGATAAAGGCCAAATCGTTGTTGAAGTGAATTCTGTGAGTAGTGAGGATGAAGCAAAAGCTTACAGCACCTGGTATTCCCAGGCGGTCTCCCATCCAAGTACTAACCAGGTCCGACCCTGCTTAGCTTCCGAGATCGGACGAGATCGGGCGTGTTCAGGGTGGTATGGCCGTAAGCGAGAGTCTCAGCCGATAGAGAGATATTTAAAGAAGGACACCAGCAGCAGCACCCCTACACATGACGTTGAGTAGCCTAACTAAAGAAAAAAAAAGAAAGAAAAAAGTCGTTGACTCTCCCCTTTTTCTTACAAAAAAGAAAGAAAGAAAAAGGCAAAAGGCAAAAGGCAAAGGTTACAGTGAGTGGAAATTATTATCTTAATTTGCATGCATCCTGTTGATGTTGAATACAAATTTGTTAGTTGCATACACTTCTGAATATAGGCTATTACAGTCCAATTAAATATTAGTCAATATTATTTGTTTGTTTGTTTATTTAATCATTTTGTAACCATTTATTTATATGCACGCATTTGATCTTGAGCTCGTACTGTTGTTAAGAGTAAAAAAAATAATCTTTTTGAGTCTTCCACTTTTTTAACAATGAGTGCAGTAAGTGATGCTATGCATTTTATCTATCTACATTTATGCATCACAACTCACATTTTGCATTTAGCACTTTAATCCAAAGCAGCTCGCAATAATATACATTATTCACATTGGTATATAGAATTATATTCAGTACTCGTCAACAGCAGAACTAATATGAATAAGAATGAAGTGACTTCTCAATTATATTGATTTGTGAGCGGTGTGATTTTCTGCATCTGTTTAGATGTAGGCTACGTGTATAAATGATTTTCCCTAACATGACATTGACATTAAAGAGGTTATACTTCCAGTTTATCTATATTACTGACGAATGTTTTCTGAATGTGCTGCTCTTTACATTGTGTGAACAAAATGTGAGTGGTGCTTGTTTTGTGAAAATGTAGCAGTTAAGTTTTTAATAATTTTTTTTTTAAATGCTTTTTGTTTTGTGTTCATTTTAACTGGTCAAAAATAGCACATCTATGACACAAATTGTGTGATTTACGACACATTAGTGTGTTAAATATTTTAACACACTCCCTGTGTTAAGAACAATAACACACTGGTTGTGTTAAAAGTAACACAAAATGTGTTGTCCTTAACTAGACACACAAGTGTGTTAAGATATAACAGAGGTTGTGTTGTTTTTAACACATCCGTTTTAAGAGTGCAGTATAATATGCCACTAATATAGCTTTCTAGTAAACGTGTCTACAGTGAATATTGTATACTGTTGTATGGCGCTTAAGTGCCAGCTAAATGCAAAATGTGATTTTGTAATGCATAATTGTAAGTAGATAAAAATGATAGATGAATATAGCCTACAGACAGACAGAGATGGATGGATAGATAGATAGATAGATAGATAGATAGATAGATAGATAGATAGATAGATAGATAGATAGATAGATAGATAGATAGATAGATAGATAGATAGATAGATAGATTCAATACCTCTCAATTTTCCAATTTTTATTCCGATTATTGAATTTGGATTATTGAGTTTACCGTGTTAATGTATTGGTGTTCAGTGACCTTTCTTTCCTGTTATCACCGCGGTCTGGAACAGTAACCTACTGTAGATGCAAAACAAGGAACAGAGACTAATAGGCTATTCATAGAGATTTTTCTGAAATATGTTATTAAATAATTGAATTTCATAATAAATTAATGATCATCTTCTGTATTTGTATATTCACCTTCACAGGAAGACAGATACTGTACCTTGTTCGAGACTAAAGACAGCGCTCTTGTTTTGTGACGTCATGTTTAGAATGATCAGTTACAGATCAACATTCCTAACCCGCTGGCCTTGTTCGTCCGAAAATGACCGAACACTTTTACGTTTTGAATTGTTTAATTTTTTTTGCTTCATCGGATGGGGGTGAAACTTGGTGACTTTTGTTGTATTACCTATATGAACACACAAAAAAAATCAAGGAGATGATTCTGATATGTTAAAGGTTCGTAAAAACAATAGTCACACTTAGCTTCCTCCCGGTCAAAAATGACCGACAAATTAATGGGAAATACGAACAAAATAGGAAAACTCAGAAACTTTTGGTGGTACAATCTACAGATCAGCCACTGTGCAGAAAAAAAGTGTACAGCAATGAAGGGGTGACACACTAAAATAGCAAGAGTGCAAACAAGATGCAAAATCTGATACTCATCTAAAAAAATTTGTTAAAAAAATAAAGTAGTAGTCTTTTAGAATATCTAAATGTATATCTAAATTAATTAAAAAAAAAACGAATAAGATAGAGAAATCATGTCTAAAACAACAAAAGGAATCAAAAAGCCTTTCTATGTATTCATTTACGAAGAACCCCAGAGCTAATAGATCAAACAATTTTTTTTTTGTGGAGAAACCATGTACATTATATTTGAAAATCTGTAATAATTAATTCATATGGTGGCCTTAAATATTTAGATTTGTCTAAAATAACACCTTCAAAATTAACTGGTTAAAACATTTTTTTGAAAAACACTACTTCTGTGTGAAAAATGATGTGTAAAATAGTTTTAAGGGGCTTATTGCTTTTATTGATTTAGCTTTATGGTCTTTCATGTTTGTTAATGTGCGGTAACAAACTGTAAAAACTTCCAGTTAAACTGTCAGCTTTTCACAGTCAAGTATGTTCGGTGTGGACGTTAATTTACAACCACAATTATATCTGGAATAATTGTAATATTTTGTATAAGCATAAGAGTATATTTTTTCCAGTATACTGGTTTGAAGCGGATCCTCTTGGTGGGGCAGTTGTGGGTCAGGGGTATTTAATGACTTCAGATTAATTTCTTTCACATTTTAATTTCCCTGAATCCCCCGAAGAATTTGCCTCTGTAATTGGTGCTCTCTCCTGGTCTGGTTTCTTTAGTTCATACTCTCCACATGTTTCTTTATTACAGCTGACACTTTCTGTGGTAAAATTTGGTTTTTGACAAGCAAAAATAATAATAAGGCTATACGTTCTCTATTACAAAAAGAATAAAGTTAGCAAACATCATTTATATTGGTCTAGGTTTACTGCAAGTATTAATTGGAGAAATGTTTATTTGTTTGTTGCCTAATAAATATCTCATAATAAAATAAGATCAAGGATATTTCATTTAAGATATTGCACAAATTTGACCCTGCAAAGCATTTTCCCTCCAAGTGTAACCAAGACATAGATGTAAACTGCTCTTTTTGTTCATTGCAACCAGAAACTGTCATATATTTTCTGCCATTGTCAATATACAAAGAGGTTATGGTTTCCAAACTTTTAAATGACAAATTGTTGTGCAACTTTTCTTTGCTATATGAACATGTAATATTTTATTATTATATTATTATGTAAAGAGTCTGGAAAATGAGGCACATTATTTATCTTTATAACCCTCTTTTTTCTGTGGTACTGTATATTAGAAAACTATATAATTACTATCATGGAGAGCACAAACAAAAAAGCTGTTAAAACTTTCTTTATTACATTTAAGATTTTGTGATATAGAACCTTTTATTATTTTGTTTATTTTGTTTATTTTGCTGCCTTTGGCTTGTTCAGTTGGGGATATTCAAAATAATTAACCAAGCATTAATACCATTGATCAGCCCTACCAAACGTGGATGTTTTTTTTCACTAAGAAACAAACATTGTTATGTTATTTGATTGATATTGTGAAGCTGCTTTGATGCAATTTATATTGTGAAAAGCGCTATATAAATACACTTGACTTGACTTGACTATTTGTATGCTATTATTACTTAGATTTTTTTGTTGTTGTGGTAGTTCTATATATATATATATATATATATATATATGCCTCTTTATATTTTATATTTGTACACCTTGGCAGAATTGTTGTTCGGGCATTCATAATATTCCCGAAGTGTCTTCTGTTACTAAAAAACCCCTCTTAATTAAATTACAAAGCACGCTGACAGAAGACAGAAAACCGTCGATGATGAACACAGTTTTCACTTTAGTTATTTACTTTATAAAGGTTGAATCCAAACGCAAGAGCGCAGAAAAGCATCACTTACTGCACTCATTGTTGAACACAGTGGAAGACTAAAAAAACTCGTATAATATATTTATGCCGGTAATCCTCTTAATAACATTAGGCGAGTTCAATCAAACGCGTCACGCGTGCATATAAATAAATACATTACTAAAAATAATAAATAAACAAACAAACAAACTCATATTTGTTCATATTGTTGACTCATATTTAATTGGACTGTAATATTTTCAGTCATGTCTGGCAACTAACACATTTGTTTACAATATCACTATGACAATTAAGGTAATAATTCCCACTCACAGTGCCTCACTGTATTTCTTTCTTGTATGTTGTGTGTCTTTCTTTCTTTCTTTCTTTCTTTCTTTCTTTCTTTCTTTCTTTCTTTCTTTCTTTCTTTCTTTCTTTCTTTCTTTCTTTCTTTCTTTCTTTCAGGTCCGTCATGTGTAGAGGTGCTGCTGCTGGTGTCCTTCTTTAAATATCTCTCTATCGGCTGAGACTCTCGCTTACGGCCATACCACCCTGAACACGCCCGATCTCGTCCGATCTCGGAAGCTAAGCAGGGTCGGGCCTGGTTAGTACTTGGATGGGAGACCGCCTGGGAATACCAGGTGCTGTAAGCTTTTGCTTCATCCTCACTACTCACAGAATTCACCTCAACAACGATTTGGCCTTTATCCTTTCAAATTACATTTATTTTATTAAATTTTGCTTTCTCTCTGGCTTTTGTCTACTATTAGTGCGGCAAAGGAAAAGCACAGCTCAGCCTCGTCATTCTTCCTTTCTCCTCCAGGAGGCGATCGAGTTGCTTTCTTTCTCTCTCTCTGCAACACCAAGCGCTACACTTTCTTCTGGAACCGCTTCTCTCCTCAACCTCCACTAGACCAGAGCTTCCTAAACTCTTTTTTGTCAGCCGAACCCCTTACACGTACATTATTTACATGAAGTAGGCCTACCACTTGCACTTTAAGTTAATATTTCAATACAGTTTTTCTCAATCGATTTGGTACATTTCTCCAAACTCGGGTAACTGCTCTCAAAACATTTAACACAGTGATCTGTACACTTCGTAATTGTCCTAAAGAGATAGTAAATTCTCCTTCATTTCATACAAATTACAAATCAAAAGCATAATTTTCTCAAAACACTGTGCACAAAATTCCCTAATGTTTTCACAGCAGTTCATACAGCCAACCAAATCTTTAATATACCAGGAAAAACTTTTGCAGCTTTTTCATTGGTCTTCACAAAGATCACAAGAATTGTTGTACCATTTTCAAAACACAACAAACAAAACTCTCTGAATTGTAAAATAGTCAGTTGCACGCCTTATGTCCTCAATTAACCCCAAATTGATATCTGATGAGTTACAGTTTTTCTCCGTCGCTTTGGTGCATTTCTCACATCACTATTTATATATATATGCAGTTCTCAAAACAATTAGTACAAACTGCAAAACCTAGTTGATAACCTGCAAAAGCATGTCACTTGCTCAAAATGGATAGCTCATTCCTCAAAAGCAAGTATTCATGTCAATGAAAGTGTCCGTGTCATCAAGATGAAAAGTCCTGACACCATTGTTTATGAACAAGATATCAAATGGCTTTGTCATGTTTTCATTATGACAGTTTACTCTGTAAATATTTTCCAATGCAAAAAAGTCAGATCTTGGTGACACTTCCCGAAAATGCTCAAGACAGCACTATATACTATTTGCACAGCCATTTGAAAAATAAAGTAAAGTTACACATTACTGTATTTAGTGAGTACAAGACACTGAATGTGTATGTTTCACATTTTTACTGCATTTGTTCTTTGCAATTCTAATTTGTTCACAGCATTGTGCAAAAGAAAAAAATACACCCTTATTTACAACAAACATGAACTCCCTTTGTGTAGAGCTGTGCACAACTGTAAACAATATTGCAGTACATATTGGAACCGAACATACAACATGCATAGTACTGTAATCATTCATGCACATCCAGACGTTCCTCTCTGTCTGGCCACATAATTTCATCTACATCACAGTGAATATCATCTCTTGCAATGCAGCGAAGAAAGTATCTTCTCGAGTGGCGAATCCACCCTCTGCAGGACTCTGCTGTGATGTCATCACATGCTGCATCCATGGGCCATGGGCTGCAGGGCCATTTGGGTATTTGGATGATGGTCATATACCTTCCACCTCCAGGAAGAGAAAAACTCCTCTATTGGATTTAGGGATGGTGAGTAGGGAGGGGAGATATTCCACCAGCATCCTATCATGTGCTGCAAACCACTGTCTGACGAGATCTGAGTGGTGAAAACGCACATTATCCCAAACAACAACATGCTTGCTTAGATGGTCTCCAGTTAGACCCCTCTCATTCTCAGGGATTATGTCCCTGTAAAGAGCGTCTAAAAAAGTCAGCAGATGTTGTGTGTTGTATGGACCAAGACGGGGGATATGGGTGAGGATGCCGTTTTCTGAGATGGCTGCACACATAGTAATATTCCCTCCTCGTTGGCCTGGGACATCAATGGTTGCTCTCTGTCCAATGCGATTCCTTCCACGTCTTCTACCTTTTGCCAGATTGAAATCTGCCTCATCAAGGTAAATGAATGTGTGCAGCGGTTCCCTGGCCTCCAGCTCCAGTACATGCTTTATTACAGAAGAGGGAGTGAGAAAAACTATAACAACTTTTCCTGTGTAACAATGCATTTTGGACAACATATTGTACAGTATGCACTGTGAATACACATACACAGAACTGTCATGTAAGTGTAGTGCATGACACTACACAAAGTAAACAGTTTACAGCACTGAACATTTCAGTATGCATAGAACACATACATGTTTCACCTGTACATACTGGTGACGGATCTCCTTCACTCTGTCGCTGTTCCGTTCAAATGGCACATTGTACAATTGTTTCATGCGCATTTCATTCCTCCTGAGCACTCTGTCAATTGTAGCGACTGAAACAGATTCAATATTCCCAAAGACGTTGTCATCCTCTATAACAGCACTTTGTATCTCTCTCAACCTTATGGCATTGTTTGCAATCACCATTGCACAAATGGCTTCCTCTTGTTGCGGAGTAAAAAGGGGCCCTCTTCCACCTCTGCGAGGTTGTCTTGCAATCCTGTGTGGTGCAGAGTAAAATTACAGTAAATATGGCAAATCTTTACTGTAACACTACTGTACACTACAATACACTAAATGTGTGATGCAGTAAAGCTGTACATCTAAATGTAAAATGTACAGTGACAAGTTGTTGTCCCACTGCAAGCTTCATGTATGACACAATAACAGTAGTGCAGTGCAGATTGTGTAGTACTGAATTACTTTCCATTTATACACACCTGTTCTCCCGACGAAATGTTTGAATAATTGAATTTACAGTGGTTCTCCCAACATTTGGCTGCAGCCTTCGACCAGCCTCAGCCATTGTGAGGCCGTGATTGACAACATGATCCACAATTGTCGCCCTGATTTCATCAGGGATCCGCCTATGTACTTGGCCTCTTCTTCCTCTTCCCCTGTTTTGTCCCCTTCCTCTTCCTCCCCGCACCCTCACCCCTCTTCCACGAGGCTGACCTTCCATTTATGTGTCACAGTATTGTAGAAATGGTACACACTATGTCCTGCTTGGTTCATATATGCTTGTAAAGTGGGGGTTTATGGGATTCAGCTCTGACAGTGATTGTAGATAAGTGGCTTATCATTGGTTGCAACTAATACTTCACACACCCTTTCTCATCAGTGAAAGATTCACCTAAGAGAAATTGTTAAATTTAGGAGATATTTTCAGAAAAAAAAAGATTTAATTTTTTTATTTTTTTATTTGCTTGACAGATTTTGACAACTAGTTCAACATTTTTGTATGTAATGACTCAAGCAATGAAATGAGGACTATTAGTTTTATATGGAATGACTATTCAGCATTCACAAGTATAGTTCATTTTGACTGACATGACATAAGCAAGTGATAATGTTATAGAACAGCAGAGAGTTGAATGAAAGCAGTTGATGCATGTCCAAAAGCATTCCCAATTTGTTGAAAGGAATGAGAAACTGCTACTATGATGTGCACAAATGACTTAATGTTGTGGAGGTTGAACTAACTGTTGTGCAAATGTATATAGTGATGTGAGAAATGCACCAAAGCAACAGAGAAAAACTGTAATAATCCACTCAACACAGAAAAAGCCAATTTCCTAATTGTTCACATTCTAATTGTCTTGATTACAACAACTACAAAAGGTGAAGAGAAGAAGAACAAAGATGAATGAGGAGAAAAGACAATAAAAAGAATAAGCAGTGGAAAAGGAAGAGGTGTAAGAGTGAGAGGTGGTGGACAGGGTAGAGGGAAAAGAAGAGGAAGAGGAGATGGAGAAGGAGCAAGAAGAGCTGAATATGTAGGAGAAAGAAGAGCTGAGGATGAAAGAGAAAGAAGAACTGAGGATGAAAGAGAAAGAAGAGCTGAGGATGTAGGAGAAAGAGAAAGAAGAGCTGAGGATGTAGGAAGAGGAGAAGAAAGAGGAGTAGAGGGAGAAGAGATGGATAGATTGGAGGGCAATAGTATAGTGGAAAGAGAAAGAGTAGAACATATGAGAAGAGATGGACAGAGAGGAAGAGGAGGGCGAGGTGTAAGAGGAGGGAGGAGAGGTAGAAGGATAGGGTACACGCGTGTTTCAAATTAAATCAGAGCCACACTGATTGACCATGTCATAAATCATGGTCTCTCACTGAGAGAAGCTGGGCAGAGAGTTCAGCCCAATATAAACAGATCCACAGTGGCTTCAATTATCCGCACATTTCAGAGGGAAAACCGGAAAGTAACTATATCATTCTACTTCTACAATGATAGTCCATGTGGTCTTTTTTGACATAGGTCTAGATTTCTACAGTAAATGTTCCTGCTTGTCCAAACATTTTTCAGAATTGAAGTTCGAGGACATTCAGGTGGACGAACAAGACTTCTTTCAATTGAACAAGAGCATGCCATTGTTGACATGGTGGTCCAGAACAACACCCTCCGCCTCAAAGAAATTCAGCAAAGGATAACACAGGACAATCAACTGTTCCACAATATCCACCAATGCAGTCTCTCCACAATTGATCGTGTTCTAAGGAGAAATTCAATCCGAATGAAGCGAGTATACAAAGTGCCCTTTGAGAGGAACTCCGTTAGAGTGAAGGAGTTGCGATTCCAGTTTGTTCAAGTATGTGCAACCCAATTACTGCACTTTTATTGTCAAAACAAAGATATATTTTTTCTGAATTTTAAGTATGGGTCAAACTATTCCATGCTACTGTAAGTGAAAAGATTTAGGCATATCTATGTATACTGCTGCGTCAAAGCAACAGTGTCACAGTAGTATTGACTGCAATCAATGCCATTACTGTAAAACACTAACTTACTGTATTGTACCTTGTGATCTTTTTGCTCTAGAGAATCTTGGTGTTGGATAGCAGTGCAACTCATTATGAGTACCTGTATATTGATGAAGCAGGCTTCAATCTTCAATCTTCAATCTTCAAGGAGAAGAGGGAGAAATGTGATCGGCCGTCGTGCTACAGTCAATGTCCCTGGACAACGAGAAGGCAACATCACTCTCTGTGCCACAATTTCTACAACTGGTGTTGTGGCACACAATGCTGTCTTGGGACCATACAACACAGCAAGGCTCCTACATTTTTTAGATCTCCTCAATGAAATCCTCTTTCCGCAAGGTGATCAGGAGCAAATGGTGCGGAATTTTGCAGTTGTTTGGGACAATGTCCAATTCCACCATTCAGCACTAGTGCGAGAGTGGTTTGAGAATCACCCACGTTTCAGGATGGTGTTCCTTCCACCATATCCTCCTTTCCTGAATCCAATTAAGGAATTCTTCTCCTCTTGGAGATGGAAAGTACATGACCGCAACCCTTACAACCAAGTAAGTCTTCTTCAAACGATGGAAAAGGCCTGTGGAGATATTGGGGCACAAGCATGACAAGGATGGATACAGCATTCAAGGCGTTTTTTTCCCTCGTGAAAACATTTGCTGTGATGTTGATGAAATTCTCTGGCCAGATGTAATTGAGAGGCATGATCAATAAATTAATTGATTCAATGAATGCCGTTTTTTTTTTTGTGGGGTGGCAACTCATTGTAATACACCTGGACTCATCTTAAAGAACTTAATGAAAAACATGTATTTGCATTTATTTCTTTGTGTATCTTCAATTGAATTTATCAACTCAACAGAAAACACACTTTTAGTGTTAATATTGAATTTTAATAAATGCATTACTAGAATAAAATGCTGTGTTTCGTTGTGCAGTGAATACTTAACTGTTTCGCCAACATAAGAGTGTGTTTAGTTTGCTGTGTTAACTGTTTTGAGAGCAGTTACCTGAGTTTGGAGAAATGTACCAAATCGATTGAGAAAAACTGTAATTCAACGACACATTCGCATGTGTTTCAAACAATGCTTCCAGATCAGGCACACGAGTCAATATTATAAACACTACAGATCATTCATTAGACACTACATCAAAAAAAATGGAGAACACAGATTCCAAAGCATGCAGTAACAGAAAAAAGTATATTGTAACAAAGTAAACAAATGTTGCAATGTAAAAAAAAGTATAGTAAAAACTTACAGTAGAAGGTGAATAAATTGTATACTGTATCCACTGCATGTGTAGTATACTGAATATGGTATAATAATGAATGTCTATATATTCAGCATACTGTGAAAATGCAGACCAACTGCAGAAGCCAAAAAGGTTACAGTAAAAAAACTCTAAATGAAAAGCATGTTACAGTAAAGTACACTCGAGAGTTGTGCAACTGCAGAATCAAGGTCAGTGAGAGATTGATTCTGCTTCTGCATCATCTCTTCATGTTGGTCCGGCCGGAGGAGTTTCTCCACATCACAGACAATGTCATCTCCGCAGGAGAAGAGGAAAACCCTAAAGCAGATCCAGCCTTGACAACATTCTCCACACCTCTTCCTCATCCTCTTCCTTCTCATTCACCTCTTCCTCTTCCTCCTCTTCCACCTCGGTCCACCTCTTCCACCTCGTTCACCTCTTCCACCTCATTCACCTCTTCCACCTCATTCACCTCTTCCACCTCATTCACCTCTTCCACCTCATTCACCTCTTCCACCTCATTCACCTCTTCCACCTCATTCACCTCTTCCACCTCATTCACCTCTTCCACCTCATTCACCTCTTCCACCTCATTCACCTCTTCCACCTCATTCACCTCTTCCACCTCATTCACCTCTTCCACCTCATTCACCTCATTCACCTCATTCACCTCTTCCACCTCATTCACCTCTTCCACCTCATTCACCTCTTCCTCCTCTTCTCCTCGTCCTCCTCTTCCTCCTCGTCCTCGTCCTCCTCTTCCTCCTCGTCCTCTCGTCTCCTCGTCCTCCTCGTCCTCCTCGTCCTCCTCGTCTCGTCCTCCTCGTCCTCCTCTTCCTCCTCGTCCTCCTCTCCTCCTCGCCTCCTCGTCCTCCTCTTCCTCCTCTTCCTCCTCGTCCACCTCTTCCACCTCTTCCACCTCTTCCACCTCTTGCCTCCTCGTTCCACCTCTTGCTCCTCGTTCACCTCTTGCACCTCTTCCACCTCTTCCACCTCTTCTCCTCGTTCACCTCTTCCTCCTCGTTCACCTCTTCCTCGTCCTCTTCCTCCTCTCTCACCTCTTCCTCGTCCTCTTCCTCCTCTCTCACCTCTTCCTCGTCCTCTTCCTCCTCTCTCACCTCTTCCTCGTCCTCTTCCTCCTCTCTCACCTCTTCCTCGTCCTCTTCCTCCTCGCCCTCTTATATTAGTTCCATCCATTATTGGTATCAACATTCAGTGCAACATTTTGAGTCCATTTTGGCTCTCTGAGCTGTATTATGTCTAGTTTAGATAATATGTATAACAGTTAGTTTGGTCACATCATTAGAAATAAATGTAAAGTGTTTTGAGTCGTTGTGTGTAAACGATGACAACTGTGTTGTAGTTGTGTTTAACTTTTGCCTGCCTGTGTTTAGCGTTTTGAAACATAAGTGTGAAATGTGTTTTAGTGAGTGAGAATGTGTTTAGAGTTTTGCAAAAAGAGTGCATGGGATTTGCAAACAGTGTTTTAATAACATGAACTTGTTTAATGATTTACAGAAAGAGTGATTTATTCGACAAATTGGTTTAGGCTATTGAGAATTTGATTCAGAGAATGAGATTTATTGTTTTATCAATTCAGAAAAACTGCAATTTGAGTTATATGAATAATGTACTAGGCTACTACTAATAGGCCATATTCGCGCAGCCCTATATATAAATACATACATATTAACTTAAAGTGCAAGTGGTAGGCCTACTTCATGTAAATCATTTTCGTGTAAAGGGTTCGGCTGACAAAAAAGAGTTTAGGAAGCTCTGGTCTAGTGGAGGTTGAGGAGAGAAGCGGTTCCAGAAGAAAGTGTAGCGCTTGGTGTTGCAGAGAGAGAGAAAGAAAGCAACTCGATCGCCTCCTGGAGGAGAAAGGAAGAATGACGAGGCTGAGCTGTGCTTTTCCTTTGCCGCACTAATAGCAGACAAAAGCCAGAGAGAAAGCAAAATGTAATAAAATAAATGTAATTTGAAAGGATAAAGGCCAAATCGTTGTTGAAGTGAATCCTGTGAGTAGTGAGGATGAAGCAAAAGCTTACAGCACCTGGTATTCCCAGGCGGTCTCCCATCCAAGTACTAACCAGGCCCGACCCTGCTTAGCTTCCGAGATCGGACGAGATCGGGCGTGTTCAGGGTGGTATGGCCGTAAGCGAGAGTCTCAGCCGATAGAGAGATATTTAAAGAAGGACACCAGCAGCAGCACCCCTACACATGACGGACCGCATTGACACTCGTCCCGAGCTGCAGAAACAGCCCCCTTTCCCCCTCAAGTGTTTTCAAGACTTTTTTTTCTCCAAAAAATATTCTCGCTTCATGAAATTTGAACTCAGTTCACAGCATTTGTGCCATAACGTTGAGTAACTAAAAAAATAAATAAAAAAATAACATTGACTCGTCCATTTTTCTTAAAAAAGAAATAAAGAAAAGGGCTTTGTTATGCATCCTAATGATATTGAATACAAATGTGTTAGTTCCCTGAATAGCCTACATCCCAATTAAATATAAGTCAATATCATTTGCTTGTTTGTTTATTTAATTATTTTTAATGTAAAGTTTTAATATAGTTCAAGATCAACACGAACATACAAACACATTTTAAATAGGCCTAATCATTAAATAAATAAAAACATACAAATGATATTGACTCATATTTAATTGGACTGTAAGCCTATATTCAGCAATGTTAGGAAACTAACAAATTTGGATTCAATATCATAGGATGCATACAAATTAAGGTAATAATTTGCACTCACAGTCCCTCGCTGTAAAATGGACTTTTACCTTCTTTCTTTCTTTCTTTCTTTCTTTCTTTCTTTCTTTCTTTCTTTCTTTCTTTCTTTCTTTCTTTCTTTCTTTCTTTCTTTCTTTCTTTCTTTCTTAGAAAAAGGGAGTCAACGGTTTCATTTTTATTTATTTATTTTTTATGGAAGCCCTGAACCATATGGTGAAGGGGAAAAAAAAGAAAACGTATCTTGTTATTTCGAGATATTTAGTCGTTATTTCAACAAAATATCTTGTTACTTCGACATAAGTCGTTATTTCGGCTTAATATCTCGTTATTTCGACATAATAAGGGGACAGTCTAATTTAGCCACATTAAGCGTTCTTATAATGGTTTTCTATGGGAGGAAAATGTAATTAAACACGTTGCGTTCTTATTCTGAGCTCATCTGATTTTTTTTGTACATAGTATAGCCTACTTTATTATGATTTTAGTATCATAATGATTAATGCACAATTATCCGTTAACTTGATAAATGTTGCAGATTGACTATGCACAAACAAATGCCTTTCAACTTATGTGTGCAAAATTCAGAATTAAATGAATGTGCAGCAATTTGTACAAAATAGAGAGTCTGTAGGCCTGTACGTGTTGTAGCCATTAAATAAGCGCATTTAGTTTCATATTTTTTAAAATAATGTTTTTTTTTCATATATGTTGACTATGAAAAGTGAACAGCACGAGTAAGATAAATCGGGAGACATTGAGTGGGTCAGACATGATTTTGACAACTTCATTAAGTTTTGTTTTGTAGAAAGCATTTCTTTAAAGTGAATTTCGTTTTGAATTGTATCTTAATTTTAATACAATTTTCATCAACCAATTGCCTGGATTTAATAAATAAGAAGCAAATATAGCAGGCTAATCATGACATGGAGGCGCCGGCGCGGTCACACGCATTTCACCTGAACTGGAGCGCATGCACATCTCATCATAAATTAACCGAAACTCAGCGTATGCCTCACAGACATGAGGAAATATCTCTAGACAGCTTGAAATGTCTGTAAATGAACCAATTCAAAACGAAAAGAAATAGGCGACTCTCTGATTATGTAATCCATTTGCATTTCTCTCTATAGGCGCGTTCACTACGGAGATGGCGATCGTCAACTTCATCTTTGCAGCGACAAAGTTTATTAATAAAAATCAATGCACGTGTCACCGGATTTACAAATGCACATCTTGCTTGTTGCAGGCACACATATTATGTCGAAATAACGATTATGTTGAAATAACATTATTATTAATAATAAATCTTTAAGAATATTTGATTCAATGCTGAATGTTGTTGCTTGTTCACTTTAATAAAATTAAAACTTTAATTGTGATCATTAAAATAATTGAATATTGAGTGGCCAAGTTTTGCTCATTTATTAATAGTATATAATTCCTGTCAATGATCTAGCACCCCCTCAGCAGCTGCGTAAAAAATTCTCTGGCGCCGCCCTGTGGACACGAATAATTCCACGGACTTAATAATAACTGTTCAGAAAGAATTCATCTCATTAAAGAAAACGTCACACCGTAATTAAGTTTGTATCTATTCAATAAATGTGTTATCAATTCATGTATTATTCAATATGTGTTATCAATAGGCTAAATGTGTTCAGATTCGACGTGTGCTCACGCGCTCTGCTCATATACAGGTGCTTGTGTGCGAGTAATTCGAATTTTAGTTGCTATAGCAACGCATGTTATGCAATTACACTCGAACCGATCGCTTTCTGTTGGCTGAGAGACGAGGCGAAATCACAGACTTTAGCAGACTATATTTTCTGTGCGGATTTTGTGCTTTTCAAAGCTGTTCAGAGTATTTCTGAGAGAAGACTTTTAAACGACATCGGCGACAACGAGAGGATATATCCTTTTTTGAAAGAGAAATCAATTCTGAGGATACTTTTATTTTATTGTTATTTTCTTATTTTAGAAATTACGTTAGCCTAGTTTTATATATAAAAAATTGTCATTTTTTTTTGATAGGAGTATTTCTGAGGAGTGTTGTATTGTTTTGTATTTTGTATTGTTTTTATTGCAGTTTCCAAGGAAGATGTCCATGGTTCACATAATAGGTGAAAGAGGAGGTGAGGGCTTTAGTTTCTTTTCTTTTTTTTATTTGCTTATGGTATGTTATGGTGATGTTGTACAATGATTGACTATGTTAATGTGAAAAAAAAATGTGCAGGTAAACCCATTTGATTCCCCAATTTTCCCAGCAAAGTGATCACATGTATTGGATTCCTTGTATGTGAAATAAACCTTTCAATGAATACAATTTGTAACTGACCACTGACATTGATTATGGATTATTATTAAAGATTACTAACTATGTGATGTCTGAAACATTCCATCCTCAGGCCGCTCCAGATCCAGGAGAGCTGCTTTCTCTCAGACGGATGGTCAGGAGGTTTGGAGACCCGGTTCTGATGACCGTGATCAGGATCCGCTGCCAGACTCGACACAGACACAGATCCAGGAGCTTCCTGGAGATTTAACACCTCTGTCTTCTGAGTTTTCTGTTTCTGTGTCCACAGGTCGAGATCACAGGAAGAAAGCGTGGCAGAGCGGCAGCCAGCAGAGGCCAGATGATGGACGTCCGTCCACTTCATCTAAACGCTCTCGCAGAGGTCAGAATAGGCTTTAATAAAGACGTTATGGCTCAGTCTCCATCTCTGACTGATTTGCCATTGAAAGCTACTGGCATTGACTATTAATATTATTATTTTTTTTTTATTATATAGACATTCGTCTAACATTTTCAGAACATTCAGAGAACATTCAAAAGTAACATTCCCATACTGAAAAATGATTTTCTATTTCTGTTTCTAATAGTTGTGTTTTCATTTGTTTTTCTCATTTCAGAAAAACCTACAGACTCTAGGAAGAGGGAAGGAATTGGTTCTTTCCTCAACAGGGTATGGAAGGCCACGAAGAGTAATTTCCTCTGCTGTTGCCACAGTTGTGCTGTGGAAGTTGTGGAGCCTTTTGTCCCTCCACCAGATCTGGAGCCAAAGCCTGATCCTGAGCCATCATCCCCTGCATCAGATCACGCCGGCGTCAAGCCGAATAATGGTAAATAGCGTTATTGTTTCTCCAACATTATAATAATGTAGCCTAAATAATGTTTAGAAAATTTGATTTCTGAAATTTTCCAAACTCAGGCCGCTCCATATCTTTGAGAACTGCTTCCACACATTCTTCATCATCATCTTTGTCCCTCTCTGAGGACAATGTAGAGAGGAGGTTCTGTGGAGAGTGGTTAAGCCTTAGCAGCAGAGGCTCGTACATCGTTGAATGGAGGTGGAGTGGTGATATTTCGGAGAGCCGAAACGAA
This sequence comes from Meda fulgida, assembly GCA_030578275.1. NCBI lineage: Eukaryota > Metazoa > Chordata > Actinopteri > Cypriniformes > Leuciscidae > Meda > Meda fulgida. The sequence goes on along the minus strand of CM060632.1, from coordinate 6,292,341 downwards.
CAGAGCAGCAACTGCTGTTTGTCCAGGTCCGACAGCCTCGAAGGGTTTCTGTGCCCTCCACTGCCAGGTCAAGTTCCCGTCGAGCCAACAGAGACAAATGGCCGAACTGCTCAGGGTGCCATGGAGGATTCTCCAGTGAACAAGAGCTCAACAGGTGAGACTGAAATAAGGCTGGTCAGTGTAAAGTGTACAGAAAGGAGATTTTTGCTATTTCATGCATAATTGCTTCAAGTTTTTAAACATGTTAACGTCCGCTTACATTAACTGTTGCTCAGCAAAATTTTGCAGAAATTTTCTTTCACATTTTCCATTTTATTATTTTTTTTAGAAATATTTTAATTGGACGTTCGCCTTAAATTTTCAGAACATGCGGAGAACATTCAAAGTAACATTCTCATATGCAAAATTATAAAATAGAATGTTCCCTTAAAGAAAAAAATATTTGTGAAATGTTTTGAACGTTTAGGGAACATTTAGAAATAATGTTTTCTTAATTTGATGGGAACATTAGCGAAACTTTCTCAATAAGGCATGAACTCGATGGTACTTGCGCTGTCTGACACACACCCGAAACACGCGCACAGAAAGCCGCTTCTCAGACAGCGTACGATCCAAATAGAATTCAGTTTTGCGACTTATTGCTTTTGAATTGTCAAATACACACAAAATTGTCAAAATGGGCTGTCGTGCCGAGTATTACAGAGTCGGTTATGTCATAAATAAGGCATTGCTATGCATTTAATATACTATTTATATTTATAAATTATATTTAATATAATATAAATATATTTTGATGATATATATGAAAATGATTTTTGCCATTACCCAGAACTGAGTCACATGTGCCAAATGAGTTGGCCAAATGAAGCCTGGAAATGTATGTTTTTTAAAACAGTATTGTCGTTTTGTTTTCCACTAAAAATAAGGCTTAAGGCTTTGTTTTCAGAGAATATTCATATTTTTCTCCCCATATTAATATAATTTTCTCAACAGAACAAGCACTGATATTTTTTAAATAAAACAATGGATCTAGCAAGCTAATATTCTTCTCATATTTGTCTGTTTGTTTTTCAGAGTCCTTTGAGTCTCTCTATAACATGGGAAAGATGATTGGATCCGGAGGATTTGGCAGGGTGTTCAATGCAACACGCAAATTTGATGGCAAAAAGGTCAATCTTACCAAATTGTACAAACATTTTGCTCTTGCATGCATCAAAACATATTCAAACTATTTACAGATGGTTTAATACTTAACGCAAGATCAGGTGCTTGAAAACTGTTACTGTTATTGAAACAGTATTTTTTTTTTTTTTTTTCCAGGTTGCCATCAAGCAGATGCGCAAGATTAACAATGATCGTTTTCTTAATATTGTGAGTTGGCCAAAACCTGAATATGTATTAAGTTGTTCAAGTGCAGATTATTGTAGTTAATACACCCGTAGGAAGCATGGTGTAAATGTTATTGACAAATAAGCCTAGAGGCACCAAATGACTTTGAGTTAAAAGGCTCCTTTGAACGTATCTAAAAAGAGCAAAGAAAAGTACTTTTAAAAATGATATGTTTTCTTCAGATTTTTACCCAGCTTACCTTCTGTCTACTACTTTTCTCTAGCCCGGGCATCCCGAACCTCTGGTTACAGAAGTGGCGCTGCTGATGATGATGAGGCGAGAACCCATAAGCCCCTTCGTCATACAACTGTACGAGTGGTTTGAACATCCTAAAACATTCATTCTCGTTATGGAGTATCCTGAACCCTGCGAGAGCTTGCTGGACTTCATCACTCGTCATCCTCAACTGTATGAACCAACAGCATGGGTCATCATGCAACAGGCTGTGCTGGCAGTGCAACACTGCATCGAGCATGGTGTTTTCCATAATGACATTCATGCAGAGAATTTCCTGTTGAAGAAACACACGTTAGAGCTCAAGCTGATAGACTTTGGCTGCGGTCAGCTATTTAGTAGTGATGGCTACGAGAGCAACATATACATTGGTGAGCATTTTGGGAGTGTGGAAACCTGAATGTAGTGACTAATTATTTGATGCTTTAAAAAAAAGCTCAACAATGTGCAAATGTCTTGCTTACAGGATTACAGGAGCACTGCCCACCTGAAGTCTTGACAGAAACTCGATTCCACGCCGTCCCAGCAAATGTCTGGGCTTTAGGAGTGTTGCTGTACAAGATGGTGAACGGATGTCGTCCTTTTCGTAATATAATGGAAATCACACAAGCCAATGTTACATTTCTGAACTCCAACTTATCCAAAGGTGACTGAATAATATTGATAACATTGATAAACATACACATAAAGCAAAGGCTTTGTACAGAAACAGTTAAAGGTGAAGTATGTTAGATTTTTTTTAAGTATAGCTCAACGTATAGCGAGAGTTCAAAATTCAAAAAGCCAAAAATTCACTGCATTTATACCTTCAAAGATTAAATGATGTTTTATTAACAAAGTTCAGGAGGAGTGCGTTCAGATAATTAAACCTAATTGAACACATGTGGAGCACGTTCAGATAATCAAACCTAATTAGACACAAGTGGAGCACACTCTGTTAATCAACCCAATCAACGAGTTAAGAGGTTTATATATACAGCAAACTTACCTCCGTTTGTGGACAGTTTAACAGTGTCCCTCCACCACCCCATCGCCTCACTTCTAGTCCTAAATTCTCTTACAACAACGGGGGGAGTACTCTGGGTTCGGGCAAAAATTCTGAGCTCGGAGCGCTCCCCCCGGACAGCACGCATAATCTTTACTCTGTTTAATTGATGTAAGTGTGAACTCGTGAAACAGGTCAAGAACACGAACAGAGCATTGTGATGCTATGCGCTATAAAGCATGCTTCAATACCATACAGCATCATCATGCGCCCGTTCAGAATGGCACATTTTCATGAAGACAAATGCAACAGCTGAAAGGATACGTTGGACCAGAAACATCCCTTTACAAGAACCCGTAAGAGCTGTGTTTGTGATGTTTAAGTTGGGGAAGATGCGATGCTCGGATTGGGTCTTTGCAAGGTTTTTTGAAAATATGGTTTATTTTGTAATTGATCTGCTCCACTTGTGTCGCAGAAACTACATACTTCACTTTTAAAGTAAAGATAAGGAACATTTTACAGGACATTAATCATGTTTTAGAAGCTGTTTTCATAGATGCCAACTAACCAGCTCTCTCCTTATTAAAATGTGTACAGAGTGCAGGGATCTGATTAGCCAGTGCCTAGCCCGGGATCCAACTAAACGCCCGACGTTAGAGCAGATGTTACAACATAAATGGATTAGTAATGATCTACTGTAGATTGAAGAAGTTCAGGAGATTCACTCGATCAGTTTCAGGTGTGAGGAAGTGTAACAGAGAGTAGAATTATTATCTTTTGTCTTCAATTCTGGATTATTTGTAGTGAGATTTTCAAATGTGTGTTCATTGTAATGTTCTTGTTATAGTCAATTCACCTTCATTTATTTAGCACTTTATACAATACAGATATTTTAAAAGCGGCTTCATGGTAGTAACAGGAAATTAACAGAATTAGTGATGCAAACAGAATTCAATTCTGTTGTAAATCAGCTCTAAAAAAATCATTCATGAGTTGACTTGTTCATATCTCTGTATCGGATAGGAAATAACACACTTGCTGTCCTTGGTGGAAGGCTTGAGCTCGAGACTTGACCGAAGCCTGAAGTCCAACCCCAACCTGACAGGGAACTCAGAGCCTGTCCACGTCTGAGCAAGAACATGAGAAACTGCAAGACTGGACAGAAGTCATCAAGTCATCACAGCCACATTTGCTTAGTTTGAAGTCAGTTTTGTTTTGCTTTTAAAAGTCAAGGCTAGACAAGTCATCTTTATTTATTAGGGGTGTAACGATATTCAAACCGAACCAAAAAAAACGCGACACACAGCCCACGGTACGTATCGCGATACTCTCATGGCGTCAAAAACGCATGAGTTTGACCCCACTTTACCTTATGTCACAAACAAAATTTTCTTCCTTGACATTTGATAAATTGTAATCAGGGGTGTAATGGTACACGTATTCATCCCGCTAATTTTCGTGTCTTATGTGTACAAGACGAATATAGTGTTGCAGCCGTGCTAATTTCTCATCATAATAAACATGAATGAACATCTGAAGGTATGTTGAAAGATACAGTACAGTACAACTTACTAAAATGTATTATATCTTGTGTTATTGCTTGTAATGAAGTTAGATGTAATGGGAAGAAGGAGGCAGGAACTGGCGAACATTTAAAAGACTTAATAATGGTAAGACAAACAAACAACAAAAGGAAAGTAAAAGACTGCAGCCGCTCACGGACCACTGCTGTCACATATAACAAAATAAAACATAAATCCAGGCCTGTCCTCTCTCGATCTCCATTGTCGTCGCTCCTCCTTTTATGCTTCCGCTCCTCCGTGAGAGATACGAGACCGGTGCGTCACGCAGGAGTCGCTCATCATTAATCACGCCACCGGCCTCACGCTGTTTCTCTCACGGCCCTCGGCCTCGTCCTGCTCGCCACATCGCTCAATCAGTGTTTCAGCGGCGGAAAGACATCAGTAAAACAGCTTGTAGACAATATCCCACGTGGCATTACATTTACATCAGGCAAATCATTCAGTGTCCACAGCTGTTTGTCAGCTACAGAAATGAACTCTTTTTCTAAATATATGCACTATATTTATTGGGGATTAGTCGCGAGTGCCGGCGATTTTAAAACCTGTTGAAGATGGAGGATCGCGCCTATGCTAAGCTGTAAACATTGCTTTACACTATTAATCTCGTACAGTATACAGAATAACGATAGCACTCATAGCTGATTAGCTTGCATTTGTCTGGGAACCTGATAGCGGATGAATGAAATGGTACCAAAATATGAAAATGTAAAACTATTATGCATTTTACATAGAGGTCATAACCTACATGTTAACTGACTAAATAACTAAATGCAATTTGTAATTGTTTTCTAAAGTAAAAACATAATGTTTGTTTCTTAGTGGAAAAAAAACATCCACGTTTGGTAGGGCTGATCAATGGTATTAATGCTTGGTTAATTAATATGAATATCCCCAACTGAGCAAGCCAAAGGCAACAGTGGCAAGGAACCGAAAAACTCCATCAAGTGACCTACTGGTGTCCTAAAACTCCATCAGGTGACTTAATGGAGAGGAAAAAAACAAAAAAACAAAAAAAAAACACAACTACACAAAATGTCATGATATCATTTTTAGTGACAGCGGTTCGTCGTTCTTGTAGAATCTGTTTGGTGACTGGGTGAAGAGGGGTACCGTCATCAGGCTGGACATCCACCACTGGCTGCACCGCTGGGACTCCATCGTGATCAAGCAGAGCCACGCCAAGTACGGGGCTTTCATGAGTGCCATGGCGGGTGCCGTGCTCGCCTACAACAAGGCGGACATGATGCTCCTGGTCCAGGCGGTCAGGAACGGTAACTCAGAGCTCTACGGCATGTACCCTGATGAGGAGATGATGGCCTTCCTCAGGCCTCATCAGATCAGGTCATATGTAAGGCGTATTACCCGTGGGGTTGTGGTAAGTGTGGCTTTCATGTTCACTGACTCTCATGATTCAACTGTACTGGACTAACTGTGCGTTCACACCGCCGCTGGCGAGAGCGTCAAAGTGGCCGGAAGTCATTCATTTTCAATGAGAGCTCTGGCGAGGGCGGCGTGTCTTGGACGGTGAGAGCGGCGAGGAGAAGTTGAAATCTGTCAACTTTATGGACGCAATTCGGCGGCAACCAATCGGAATGTAGAAGTGCTCCGTTTGAGAGGATTCCAGAGAATGCAGTCAAGTAACTTTGGTTCCGACCACATTAGTTCCCAAGCAAAATAGAGGAGAGGTTGATCATTTGAATTTCACAAGAAGGCGCGCAACACTATTTAAAGGCAAGATTTTCGCGCTAGAAGGCTTTTTTTCAGTGGGAATGCAAATTAGAATAGCACTTAACCATGAACACAAAAGCCACACCACACAAATGGCTTTTAATTTGTTTATTTCGTTAGCAAACATGTCACTATAATTAAGTTCTTTCCATCAATCAATTTTCTGCAAAAATAACTATTGACATGCTTGTTTACTTTGCGGCCCCTTTAAATAAAGTTTTAAAAAAGACCAAGCATTCGATCTATGTAAGATGGTCCACGAATCTTTCCACGGTTTCGCTGGCAGGGTGGCGAGAGCGAATTTTGCCGCTCTCGCCGGCGGCGGTGTAAACGTACGGTAAGATATCAGTCAGATCCAGTTTTGAAAATAAATGTATGTGTTAAATGTGTAAATTTGTTTAATGTGATTAAACACTCAACGCTGAGAATATATCCTATGTGTTACAGGAGACTGCTTTGGTGATAGAGTCCATCCTTGCTGAGTTCCTGGGACTAGCCGGCCTTGACATCGATGGCATTAACCTGTTCAAGTCGCCAGAGGCAGTCGACGCTCACTGGGCAGTTGCGAGCAAGCACCTTAGTTGCATGCAGGTGGGTTAATGTCTTTGCGGTCATCGTGTGTCAAAACCATTCAAACTTGTATATGGCAACATTTTAAAAGGACACCAGAATAAATAAGGACCTTGCAATATGTTGTGTGTTACAGGATCCCCAGGCGTCCGACTGAACAAGCACAAGTGCCGGCGAGGCAGCAACTCTCTGGAGGGGTTGCACCCCACCTGTTCAACGCCGTCCCTTCACAGCGATGTGGGATTATGCCATTCCAAGTGAGTGATTTAAACATAATATATATATAAAGCTTTATTGCAGACACATGTTCATATAGCACATCAAACAGTATAATTATAAAAATAAAAGTGTCAATGATGGTTTCAATGATACATTTTATTTCACAGCTCCTGTCATCACTTGTAAACATTGTACACAATAACAGTCAAAATGGAAATGTGTTTCAGGTATACTTGGTGTCCTTTGCCGTGCAGTGGAACCACCGGCATGGCATCGCTCCGTGTCGCTGGTGGTCATGGCCGGCAGACGTCGTGCTTGGACGCGCGGCAGATCCAGCGCGTCAACCAGCAGGCCGAGGTTCTCTTCGGCAAGGAGCACATCCTGGAGCCCAACTTTGCTGCACCGATGCCGGTCCCCAAAGTGTACGAGCACCCCGACGAGGAGGAGCTCCTTGGTGTCGAGTACGCCATGTGCCAGTCCACCAGCTTCACTGCCAGGGACTACTACGTGCAGAAAGGTACAGTACTTGATCACACACTTAAACAATGATGACAAATCTGGTGCAAATAAAAACCTATTGTTGTGTAGACACATTTGTGATTAGTACAATTACATATTTGCAGTTGAGGAAGAGCAGTCGCGTGAGGAGGAGGAGGAGTCGGCTGAGCAGGGAGACGACGAGACGGCGGACGAGGGTCTCGGCATGTCTTCTGATACAGAGGAGGACCCGATAGACAGAGTCTGTGGGAAGCACGTCGTCCTCACCCAGGCAGAACAGGCGGAAGAGGAGGACAGTCCTGCCCTGCAAGACATGCTGATGAGCCATCGACATCTGCATCTGCCAGGTATAGAGGAAGTGGAGGCACTGGCCTTGCTCCTCCTAGAACTGGCCGACAACAGCGACCACCATCTAGTGCCGGCTGACCTCAGGCAGAAGATTGCCGCCGCAGCCAGCTCTCTCCACGACCACGACAAGACCGCCGCCCACTTTCGTCATGCGGTACGAGTCCAGGTGGGGGCTACACCTCGTTCGGTCGGTGCCTTGGGGGCGGACTCTCCCGAGACCAGAGCAGCCCAGAAGACCAAGTTTGGCTGCATAAGGTACGCTCTGGCGGCACAGGTTACCGAGGACAGTTGCCTGCTCTACCTCCTCCTCAAGATGCTGAAGAACCGAGCGCCGGCCAATCAGCTCACCTCCCCCAGCAAGGTCATAGGTTCTTTGAAGGGACAGTATAAGAGGATTGCAGACCGAGTCCGAGACGACCCCATCCTCGGTGGTCTCGCCATTCCACTGCCCAAATTGAACGCCAAGTCCATCTCGACCTTCGCTGCCAGGGAGGAGAAAAGGCCAACTACAGGGCGACGGTACTGCCGAAGGTGACGCCTCACCTGAAAGTGCTGTCGGACGCACCGTTCCCGGAAGCTCCTGCGCTGCCAACATCCCTCCCACCGCCAGACCGGCCTCAGGTCCAGTACCAGGACGTTCATCACGAGGCTGGAAAAAGGGCGTGGTGAGAAGCGGAGGTAAGTTGTCATAAGCACTTTGTTTCACCTGTTGGCTGTGGAAAGCAAATAGCACACACGTCATATCAATACTCATTACATGTGTATTTTATATTTCCAGATTATTTGTTGAAGAGCCAGAGCCTGTGCCTCCTGTGAACCCGCCCCGTTCAGCCCACGGCGTCGTCCTCCTCCACTCGGCCAAAGCCTGCTGCGTCCACCCACCTCCAGCCAAAGCCTGCTGCGCCTACCTTATGGACCACCCCCTGTGTCGGCAGCACCCATACTGCTGGTTCTCCCCGCACAGCCACAGGCTCCCTCCGTCCTGTTTCGTTGGCCATCGTGCAGCCAGAGCTTTGTACCTCCTGCACCAACAGTCAAGGCATTCACGCCGAACAAGTCCTCGCGGCCATGTGGGGCTTGCCACGTGCCGAATTGTGGTGAACAGCGGAAGAGGTACACACCTTCCAAGGACAAAGTGGCTGGAAGCACCCAGAAGATATTTTCCTACTGTCCATCCACTAGGAAATCCACCACCTCTGGGTTTGACAATGTGGTGTACGACAGCTTTGAACACTTTAAAAGTGTGGTGGATGCGGAGTTGGAAAATAGGAGAACTGTGTAAATAACTTTAAATAACTGTGTAAATAACTTATCTGTGTGATGCCACTTCTCCTGTGCCATCTGATTGAGTGGCTTTGTTTGTTTTGTGTGTTTGTGTTTCAAAGTGCTTCAGCAAGTACAATCTATTTATTTATATAGTTCAAAAGTTAAAAAAATGCACTTTACAGTTTTACTTAAGAATGTTCTTGTTTTTTTTATTATGTTTGTTGCTGTTAAAATGCACTTTGTAGTATCTTTTTTTTTTTTATACAGACATGTTCTGGTCTATGTCCAATAGCAAGGCCAATCTAACCTCAATCATTTCCGATCTAACACAATCAGTTTACATACCCTTTAGTGGTTGTTCATGTTTTCAGATAATCTGTGTTTTTGTCATGCGTGTTGTTTATTTGTCTTTGTCAGCTTCATGTCTTTCTGATGTTTGTATGTCTTTGTCTGCTTCATGTTTAACAAAAGTTTGCCAAAGAAAACACAAACTCGTCTTGTCTCGTGTTCTCGCTCGTAGATCTGTACCTTGTTGTGGGTAAGCGAGCTTTAAACCAAACAGATCTTGTTTACTTGTGTTTTCATGCATTGCCTTTTAAATGAAACACATTCTGGGTGAAAAATAAAAGTTGTAAAAGTATTTTGGAGTCTCTGTATGCTTGGGCTTCAGTAGGGTTGGGATAGTGTCAACAAAAAACCCACATCAAAGCAATTAGAAGTCCTTGTTTCTTCTCCGCCACTACCAGAGGTGTGAATACACCCCACTCTGCGCTGGCTGTACCCCCTGGGTGGTCACAACAATGAGTTCTGTGAACGGCTCTGATGTCTTCCAGACAAAGTGACAGTGCCCTGATACATTACACCCTTTCTTAATTCAGCCCAAAAATGTAACAATTGCACACTTTTCCACTTGACTATATGAATCTCATCCGCTACATCAACTCAAACTATGAACATAATAAACAAAAACATTCAGCAGACTAGTGGATTTCAATAAACTAGGCATTGTACATGAAAATTTCTATAAATAACACTTCAGGATGTTGACCACCAGATGGCACCATCTGTTTTGATCCCAGGGGCGAGAATTATGCGAGCAAAATGTACTTGGGGGGGTCATGAGTCATTCCCAGGCGGTCTCCCATCCAAGTACTAACCAGGCCCGACCCTGCTTAAGGCCGTCCCGAGATCGGACGAGATCGGGCGTGTTCAGGGTGGTTAGGCCGTAAGCGAGAGTCTCAGCCGATAGAGAGATATTTAAAGAAGGACACCAGCAGCAGCACACCCCTACACATGACGGACCGTATGGGAGGCCGTATGAGACGAAACCCCTTGAAACACTTGCACATTCAAATTAGACTTGCACAGACATGTGAAACACCTGCGATACACACTGAAACTCTTGCGATACACACTGAAACACTTGCGATACACATTGAAACTTACATTCAATGCAAAACAAAAATGAAAAATATAGGCTTAGTAGCCTATAAAATAAACATACATTATTCTGGCATTAATTGGTCCACAAACAATATTTATTTTAAAGCCTAAACTAATTTATTTATTTAAAGCAAAACTAAAACCAGCATTGGGCATTTATAGGCTAAGTGTTGTATTTGTTTATATTATTATGTGCTTTTTAATATTTTTATTTATTAACTTATTTAGCCTAAATCACCGCTATAGGTTTAATATGCGTTTAATAAACAAAATAATATTTTTTTAATGAAGATGGCGTTTGGAGTGGTAAAATATTTCCCTGTTCCCTGAATCAAGGGCTTAATTTTAGGAAAACACATAACGTGTAATTGATGCGGTGCGTTCATATTCTGGGCTCATCTGCTTTTATGTACTTTATTAATAAGGTGTGTGCAGAATTTGATCTTTTAATTTTTAATAATGTCTCATTAAGTCACGTTAATGGTTTTTCACATTAAAGTTAGAATGTCCTGCTATACTATTTGCTTCAGCGTTTTGAACGTAGAAGTATGATAAAAGCATGATAAGCTATAATATTTTATATAAAATGTGTATCGCAAGAGTTTCAGTGTGTATCGCAAGTGTTGCAGTGTGTTATCGCATCAGTTTCAGTGTGTATCGCAAGAGGAGGAATGTTAGAAAACTTGTTCGAGAACAGTCAGTATTTCATTTAGTGCCATTAGTGTGTGTGTGTGTGTGTGTGTGTGTGTGTGTGTGTGTGTGTGTTGTGTTTGTTGCATCTGTAGCCATTCAAATAGTTGAGAGTTCTAAATGTTCTGACATCATAGAGGAGCTTCATCTCTAAACTGCAGCTCTGACTCTGTTCTGCTGTTGGTGTGTTATATTGGAGTGAACAGATCGAAAGACTTTCGAGACTTTCTGCAGATATCGACGACAAATATTGAATTGACTTGCAACATTCGGTGTCCATTATGGCGCTGTTCAGCCAGGGTGTGTAGACAACTGTTTGAGTGTTTCACACACTTCTTGCTTCAGAGAGCGGCGCAAGAACCAGAGAAACTTCCGGAGGAGTGTGAGGCCTTCACTGCCAACGACAGACGCCGCAAGGTAACGCTACCTGAGAAGAGCCAGCATGGAGAGAGAGAGGAGGAAAGAGGAGGAGGAAGACATTAAGATGAGACCGAAACAGACAGAGAGACACTTGAAAAGATAAAGATGAAGAAGAATGGACGTGTGCATCAGAAAAAAAGAGAGAAGCTCAGTCTGGAAAAGCTGATGGATGGAGGAGCTGAGCTTAGAGAAGCTGGAGAAAAGAAAAGGAAGGAGAGAAAAACGTAAGACAACGGTTCTTCTCGTGGAGGTCAAACCTCTGGATCCAGTGAGATCTTCTGTCTTGAAGCCAATAGAGGGAGAAATCCCGATGTTTCCCAGTGTCTCCGAACACGTCCCTCTTCCAGCCGCTCGCTTCAAACTCCTGCCGCCAGTGACAAAACCACACACTCATCCTCAGAAACCAGTTATCCCATCCGAGGACGAGTTTTCCCTGATTCAAGCGGATCACGATGAAGTTGTTTCCCTCAAACGCTCTTCATCCCGAGTGTGTCCTTTCAAACGTGTTCCTCCACGTCCAACTCCTGCACCGGATGAGCTATTTTCCCTGCGACGCTCTTCATCCCGAGTGTGTTCTCTCAAACGTCCTCCAAGCCGGAAGCCTCATCCGTTCCCTTCTTCCCCGTCTCCACAACTCGTGCTGGTGGACATCGAGGATGAGGAGAACGAGTACGTGGAGTTCACCGGAAAACCATCCGGGACTCACTCAAACGCTCCCGAACGCCGGAGGCCCGAAGTGAAACGGGGAAAGATGTTTGCTTGGATGGAGAAAGAGGAGGATGAGGAGAGAGAGGTGCAGGAGGAAGAGTGGGCAAGCGAAGTGGAGGAGATCCAGGGATTTGAGGAAGACAAGGATGATCCCAGTGAAATGGGAGACTTCAAGGTCACACAAGGTTATATTTCTCCTGACATTCCCAAGAATGAGATCCAGCGCGATGTGAACGTCCAGGAAAAGTGCACAAGAAAACTCCCACTTTTTCTGTTCACCTGGAGGAGAAAGGAGGAAAAGAAAACAATCAAGGAGAAGGAGCGAAGAGAGAAAGAGTTGCTGCTCGAACGCTACAGGAATGATCCGAAACTGAAGCACTTGTGGATCAACAATCACAACCGCAACTACAGCTCCTCCTGATGAAGATCCTCATCATCATCCCTTCAACCCGTGTAAATAAAACATCCTCCTCATTTATTACCCGTGTAAATAAAAAAAAATCGCTGACTAAAAATTCAAAGATCCACGAGTCTTCTTGACTATTGAAACATAAAACACGTGTAATACGAAGTGAATCAATTTGAACTAATTTGAATTGAACGGTTTAACTAGGAAGTGATTCATTCAATTCAGTTCATAACAGTGAAGTTCACAGGTCAGAAACAGATCAATATATCGTCTCTCCATCCATCAACTGCTCTCTTTTCATGTTTTCTTCCCTTGTTTCTGCCTTAAATTAACTATCAATTTACTATAAAGTACTATCAACTTGGATGTTTAAGTCATTTTCAACGTAAATTACATTAAACTGACTTAAAATTAGTTGAATCTTGTATTACTTATTGAACTTATTGATCATATAAATTTTTAAGTGCATTTTTAGAGCTTTTCCTCCTTTAGAATACGCATGCTATTGTTTTTGACAACTGTATGTGTATATCATCCATCTATCTATCTATCTATCTATCTATCTATCTATCTATCTATCTATCTATAACTTACAGGAACGTCTGTCTGTCTGTCTGTGTGTGTCTGTTATTCGCATATCTCTCGAACCGTTAATCCGATGCATTTCAACCTTGATAGGTGTCGTGCTACGGGCACGAGTAAGTGCAGTGCCAAGTTTGACGTTGTTTGGATTAGAAATGCAAAAGATATTGGTACATATATCGGTAAAAGAAGCACACATTGAAGATGTTTAGAAGGTTGTGGTTTAAAAATAAACATTCTGACATAACCACTCTGTCAGCTAAACATTAAGTCAGCTACACTGTTTACTTATGAATATTGTATTTTATTCACGGCCATCATTTGTAGCCTTTTCACAAACTGTTTGCTCAAGCGTAGCGTTTTCTCGGAGTTCACTGTGTACCCTGCTCCCTGAATCGTGTAGTTCAATTTTCCATATTTATTGTATGTCACTATGTCAGTATCAGTATTTGCTTTCTACCATGCACAAATATAAATCACACTGAACTTTGCTGTGTAATTGTAACAATGAGCACTCAAACACACCAAACCAACAATTACTAAAAACACACACAAAAACTGATTTGCACCGGCACTTTGCACTAGTAGTTTTAAATACACAAGATGTATTTTAACAACAGCGGTAGTTTTTTTATTTTATATAATTTTTTATTCACTTTGAATGAAACTCTTTCTCTGAGTGATTCACTCAAGCAATTTCTTCAAAGATTCTGACTCATAATTGATCTCATAACCATTTTTTAAATAGTTCAGGTCATGTGACATGCTTTGCAATCTGAGAGCACAAGAAGATTTCAGCCATGTTTTCCTCCAGCCGACCAATCAGAGCACAGTGTGCTTTTTAAACATTAATATTAAAATATATTTAATATCATTTTTATATTAAAATAGGTATTTAATATATAAAAAATATCTATCATTTTATAAATAAAAATAGTAATTTTAAGCTGTAATAATATTCATATTACTGTTTTACTATAACTATTGTTTCTTGAAAGTGAACTGAACTAAAGGAAACTGTTTATTTATACTATCTCATTTTAATATTTGGGGGCAGGAGGAATGTTAGGAAAAACTAGTTTGGGAACAGTCAGTATTTCATTTAGTGCCATTAGTGTGTGTGTGTGTGTGTGTGTGTGTGTGTGTTTGTTGCATCTGTAGCCATTCAAATAGTTGAGAGTTCTAAATGTTCTGACATCATAGAGGAGCTTCATCTCTAAACTGCAGCTCTGACTCTGTTCTGCTGTTGGTGTGTTATATTGGAGTGAACAGATCGAAAGACTTTCGAGACTTTCTGCAGATATCGACGACAAATATTGAATTGACTTGCAACATTCAGTGTCTATTATGGTGCTGTTCAGCGGGTGTGTAGACAACTGTTTGAGTGTTTCACACACTTCTTGCCTCAGAGAGCGGCGTAAGAATCAGAAAAACTTCCAGAGGAGTGTGAGGCCTTCACTGCCAACGACAGACGCCGCAAGGTAACGCTACCTGAGAAGAGCCAGCATGGAGAGAGAGAGGAGGAAAGAGGAGGAGGAAGACATTAAGATGAGGCCGAAACAGAGAGAGTCACTTGAAAAGATAAAGATCAAGAAGAATGGACGTGTGCATCAGAAAAAAAGAGAGAATCTCAGTCTGGAAAGGCTGATGGATGGAGGAGCTGAGCTTAGAGAAGCTGGAGAAAAGAAAAGATCAAAGCGCATGCGCGTGCGGTCTGTGTTTGTGTTTGGAGCTCCGTCGAATTGATTCATTAATCCCTGATTTTCTTCTTTACCACTCATTTATAAACAAGCACTTTCTATTTTTATATCATGTGAACTTATCCTCGACACTATTCCTTATAAAAAAACAATCGGATTGCTCTGATATCGCTACTTATATCCAACTTTCCGAATCTCGGCTTCTAGCCTTTAGCCCGCTAGCATTTCACGCGTGGCCTCACGCCTATCGATCGTCTCATTCACACCCGTTTCACTGAAAGGATACGGGTTATATCCATCATTTCAGTCCTAAATTAGTGGGAATATTGGTAGTATCACTACTAATTTACTGTTCATCTGTTATAATGGCGAAACATATCGGATGTGTGTCTACCTCTGAGTGCAGGTGAGGACACATTCGAGCTGTTTTCGGTACGATTGTAGCTGGAGTCGGTGGAGAAGCAGATCCGTGTTCTGCTGGAGAAGCAAGCCGAGCTGCGAGATCGGCGATCAGCGCTTGAAACATCACGCGCCGATGCTCACAAGTCAGTGGTTAGTAACTTTTTGACTCCGACCTCGTCTACTCCGTGCGTTTCTCTGCCCAGGAGATCATCTCTGTCTTCATTCACTCCGGCACCGACACAACACTGGGTGATCCCACAACGGAAGACACGAGCCAGGACCAGATCAAGAACCTCTCCGCCCCACCCGGTCTTCGAGATCTCCACCCGGAACCTCTTCTCCCCTCTCCGCGAGTCGGAACGCGACGATGCCGTGATCATCGGCACTTCCATGGTCCGTCATGTCCGTGCTACCTCAGGTAAGGGTAAGGTGCGCACTCACTGCTTTCCTGGTGCTCGTGTTCTTGATGTCGCTGCACAGGTTCCCGAGATCCTGAAACGGTGACGAGCGCGTCGGAGCTGTCGTGCTGCCACGCGGGAACAAACGACATCAGGCTGCAGCAGACGGGAGGTTCTGAAGAAGGACTACAGGAGCCTGATCGAGACGGTTCGCAGCACATCGCCTGAAGCAACGATCATCGTGTCTGGACCGCTTACCACGTACCGACTAGGACAAGAAAGGTTCAGTAGATTATTTGCTCTAAATGAATGGTTAATGTCATGGTGTAATGAACAGAAACTGCTCTTTGTAAATAATTGGACTCTGTTCTGGGAGCGACTTGGCTCTACCGTGCTGATGGCCTGCACCCCAGCAGAAGCGGAGCGGCTGTTCTGTCGGACAACATCTCCAAGACGTTACACACCATATGACTAGTAAGTCAAGTCCAAATCACAGTCTTTGCTGTCCCAACTTATGTGATATAAGCAGAGTAGAACATTATATAGAAACTGTGTCTATTCCTCGTTTAGTGAGGCCAAACCATAAATCTAGTGTAGGATCTAGCAAAAATCTAATTGTAATTAAACCAGAAAATCTCAATATCAGTGAACAAAAAACAATTTCTAAAGCTAGGTCTTCTAAACATTAGATCGCTCACACCTAAGGCGGTTATTGTAAATGAAATGGTCACAGATATATATATAATAGTTTCGATGTATTTTGTCTTACTGAAACCTGGCTTAAACCAAATGATTATTTCGGTCTAAATGAGTCTACTCCGCCAGGATACTGTTATAAGCATGAGCCCCGTCTGATCGGTCGTGGCGGCGGTGTTGCAACAATCTATAGAGATATTCTAAATGTTACTCAGAAAACAAGTCACAGGTTTAATTCGTTTGAAGTTCTTGTGCTAAATGTTACGCTCTTAGATGTAAGAAAGAAATCCCTATTCTAGCCTTGGCTACTGTATATAGACCTCCAGGGCCCTATGCTGATTTCCTAAAAGAGTTTGCAGACTTTCTCTCAGATCTATTGGTCAATGTCAGTGGCGGTTCTAGAGGGGGGGCCAGGGGGGCCGTGCCCCTCTGACAACAAGCTTGGCCCCCTTGTGGCCCCCCTAAATGTGGAGTGTGAAATAATTTTTACAAAACAGTTTTTGCTATCGTTGTTATCGTTGTATGCCTATTATTTTTTTTTATTATTCTATCTTTGTGGATTTGCTTGTTCACGTGACAATTCGCATTCGCGGGATTCACATTCGCGGGAATCGCTGCAGAATAACGTCTGTCTCCTGCACGCGAGAGAGGAGAGAAGGAGAAAGCTGGTAAATGGCAGTTCAGTTGCAAGTTCATTCTTTATGTGCGTATCGGGTGTGCGATGTGTATTGTCTATTATGATATTGTAATCAATGTTTTAACTGTATACGAGGCACTGTGAGCTGACATCGCATTTGTCTATCCTTTCACTGCTGTGTGCGGTTCATAGGTATAGGCTATGTCCCCAAATTAGTTTATGTCTTATATTTCTATCATATTATGTTCTTATATTAGAATATCAAATCAGCAAGAGTGCCGTTTTCCCGTGCACAATTGCAACTGTCATATTGATATTATACGACAGTTAAATTAACAGTAGTAGAGTCTCAATGCAACAGACAGCGATGATTTATTGACTGAAATCCGCGTTAAGGAATCACTTGCTCCTTTCCCGAATGAATCAGCCATTTGAACAAATCGGTTGAATGAATGAATCCCTCAACTCACTTATTAAGACTGTGACTTGCCGCTGCCTACTGGCGGTTTTAGTTTAATATTTAAAGTACCCTTTAATTAAAACGTTAAAGTTAGAAATCATTTCATATTTAAATATTGATAAAAAAAAATCTCATAGCTTTATTTATGCAATTATAAATGGAGTGTAAATATATTAATGCCGCTTCTGTGTCACCTCTAAATTGCACTGCAAAGATGGATTTTTTATTGAATTAATTAATTTGACTGGTAATAGTGGTACTGTATAACTATTGTATAATTAAGTATTATTGTATAAATAAGTATAATTACTGAATAATTTGAATGTTAGTATTTGACATAAAAAGGTGATTCATAACTCTAAATAAGTTTAGAAAGAATGTCCATATATAGGTGAAAATGCCCCTGGAAATCAATTTAAGATGGCAAATTAAATTAATTAAAAATTAATTAAAAAATTAATTTCGGTCCCTGCTGTTAACTGACCACTGCATAGAATATTAAAAATATGAATATCTTTGTGAGTCAGCTGTCAAAGGTACCAGTACACAAACACAATCAGTAAAAATATCATCTAAATATCAACAAAACATTGGAAAATATTGAGATATATTTTTGTCAATATTGCACACAACCGTAATGTACGGTATGAATTTTGTTTTCTTCAGGTCTTAAAAAGCCTTAAATTTGACTTTAAAAAGTGTGCAGGAATCCTGTAAACGGTCAGACATAGTTACCTAGCAAGTCAGTTATTTTCAGTAAATTAATTAATAAGCTTCTTGGTTCCCATTGCTTTTGCTCTATAGCTCTCACCAAAATGAAGAGAAAGAAGGACATCATGTTAATTACAGTTACTGTGACTAATACTGAATATGTAATGCAAATGTAAAAATATAATAGAAATGCAAATACATTGTTGAATGATTATAAACATGGTATTTTGCCTGTTAATGCCTGCAGTGCAGTGCAGAAAATGATATGACAACAATAAGGTCTAAATATAACTGGCCCCTCTAACAGTACAACTGGCCCCAGCTTGGCCCCCCCAGTTGAAATGGTCTTGAACCGCCACTGGTCAATGTCGATAAAGCAATAATTGTTGGAGATTTTAACATAGCTGTAGATAACACAAATGATGCGTTAGGGGCTGTGTTTACAGATTTATTAAACTCCTTTGTGGTCAAGCAAAACGTCAGTGGTCCCACTCACCGTCTAAATCATACACTAGATTTAATTATATCTTATGGAACCAATCCAACCGATATAGATATTATACCGCAGAGTGATGATGTCACTGATCATTATATGGTAACTTGCATAATACGTACTGATGAAATTTGTCATGTTGCGCCACGTTATCGACCAGGCAGAAAAATCCTTCCAAGCACTATAGATAGATTCTCAAATAGCTTACCTGATCTATCTCAGCTGCTCAGTGAACCCAAACAAACAGATGAACTAGAGGAAATGGAAGCTTGAGCGTAAGTTCGGCCAGGAAGACTCAATTGTTGCGTCACTAATTACCTTCTCATCTATCCAATCGCGTCTAATACTTACGGTATAAAAGACCGGTGCTTAAAACGTGTTTGAGTTCGCAGATGCTGACGCTTCCTTTGATGCTCTCATTCAGTCGCCAGCCAACATGTTTCAGGTAGTGGTGAGCAGATCGAGGCTTCGTGAAGCAATGAAACAGTTGAACCAAATGGTCCATATGTTTCAAGGTTTCGAATCAATCCGACACCCGTCTCAACGGTGACACCTAGTGGTCACTTGCAGGTGTTGATCTGAAACAACCTTGACGAGCCATGAAAATTTGTTGGTTTTTTTTATTGTACTTTTCTAATATGTGAATCTTGTAACCTATAGGCTCCTCACTGTGCATAATGTTATTTTGGTCCTGCAAAATGAATATTAATAAAATAAATCAAGCCACAATGTCTAACTTTTTCTTTTTTTTTTTTTTTTTTACATATTTTTATTCAAAAATATGAATTTCTCTGCTGTTGAAGGTCTTAGCCTACTTCTTTTTTTTACAGATAATTTCTCCAGCCTTTGAAAAAAATCCTCTCACAAGGGACACTTGTTGCTGGCATGCAAAGATATCTTTTAGCTAGGACATACAAATGAGGAAAGATTACTGCTCTCTCTTTCCAGTAAGTTAGTGGATCATGAGTTCTGGGCAAATACGCATCGTTGATGTATTTTTTCACTTCCACTGTGGCATCAGCTGTAGCATTGTGTATCATCTGGGTTTGATGGATACGAGTATCATAAAGTTCCCATAAACTGTCCTGTGTTTCTACTGGTGTTGATGGTGATGTTGATGGTGATGTTGATGTTGATGGTGATGGGTCTGATGTTGACATTTCTGGCTCTGAATAAAAATGAAAACAGTAATTAGTAACAAAATGCTAAACTGACTGCATATAGAAGTATATATTACATGAATCAGATTACATAACATAACACAGACTGAAACTGCTCGCCAGTTCACATCCAATTCCCTCTGTCTGCCTTTTAAAAGAGAAGATAAAACATACTTTCAGACAAATACATTGAAAAAATACGCTTCAAATAGTGCACAGCTATTAAAAGTAGCTGTTTTAGTAGCAAATTTAGGTTATGATCGTTTATGCTCAGTGTGCAGAGAAAAATGGAATGGAATGTAGAACTACAACAATTACGAAAACCAAATGATGTCATCACTGGCAGTATATTGGGTCTATAAAATGTATATTCACACAATATTATATTATACTATATTCACATTGAAGCTATTTTTAACATGATTGGCAGTTGTGATTGGTCCCAAAAGTTTGTAATTATATTTAAATTATAATTATATTTCAAACAATGCACACCTTGCTTAGATGGCCCAGCAGTGTCAGTAGCAGGCCTAGGTACAGGGGGAATGCCAGGTACAGTGTACCAGGGCCAGTGCCTAGGTACAGTGCCATCCTCTGCACCCTGCAAAATGGCAGAATGAGTGCTCCTCAAATGGTGCATCATGGATGATGTATTGTTGCAGTAGGCGAGCTGCCGATCACAATACACACATCTCACTTTTATTTGGGGTTTCTAAATGGAAATGCTCCCACACCACAGATGTACGGCATCTCTTCTGTGGAGCCTCCAGTTCTATCTATCTATCTATCTATCCAAATCTATCTAGATATCTATCTATGTATTTATATATGTAGCCTATCTTTAATCTATCTATATATGTATCTATCTATCTATTAATCTAGCTGTCTATATATATTTATATCTATGTATCTATTAATGAGTCACTATATGTATACTCTGTCATAGCCTATCAGTCAATGTGTTGTGTAAATTTAAATGTAAGTCTAAATATAACTAAACAAATCGCACTATAAATGTCACTATATCACCAAAAATCCGCTATCTCAAAATCAAACTCCTCTCACAAAAAACCCACGAGGTTGCGTTGATTTCACTTTTAACAGATGTGCGATTGTGTGGTCTGTCCCGACCGTGTCAATCAAACGCTGATTCGGCGGACCACACCTGATGAAACAACTTAGTGAAACACTTCGAGGCTTTGTTTGGCCAAAGTCACGTGATATGGGTGCTTTGAATCACGCTTCGAATCAGTGTTTCGAAACATCTGCGCTTCGGGATCTCGCAAAGCTTCGGAACGACTGTCACGCATATTGTTTACAATTATCGACATCCGACGGCCCGCGATGTCCCGCCCTACCTCCTGCTGCACGTCGAGGTTCCCGCGTTCTGTCTCGCATCCTCCCCGTGGGCACAGCGGTCTTGGGAGAGTATTGATCAGTCAAGGGCTTCATGAGAAGTTCTGCTCCTTAGACTGGTGCCATTTATCCCGCAGATCACCGATCCATCGACATAAATGGACAACTATGCAAATCACGAGACGATCTCTCACTGGTTCAAGTTCAATCTCCACTTCCAAGGCTTTCAAGTCGTTTTAAAAAAAAATGTGTTTGTTTGTTTGTTAGGCGCTTCCAGCAGCCACTGTTAATGTGTCTCCTCTACAAGATTAAACTTCATTCAGGTAAGTATTTCTCTGTCGCTTCCTACACGGCTGAGTTGAAATTGGCGTCCACGATGACGTGGTGTGATCTGATTAAGGCTGATCTGCACTGCAGAGGGGCCGGATAGCTCGCCTCAATGCTCGTAGCAAGTTTCGCGTCCCGATATTCCACAGCTCTATGGTTATTTAATTATATCAGCTCGTCATATTACGCTCAGTTTACAAATACCCACTGACAACTGTGTTGATTATAAATCAAATAAGCTTAAGAGTGCTTAAGAGCTTTACGCATATGCAATATCACGGGTCGAGCCCTTCATAAGTTGCTCGAAAACCCGAGCTAAAGAGCACGTTGTCATTGGCTGTTATGCATATACTGCAGTGGACTAGAATGGCAGTAATTTACATATCACTAGTGTAAATTATTAGGCTATTTTTAAAATCATAGTCACTTTATACTTCACATTAGATCTATAACCATTGGAAACGTGTATAATCGATGTAATACTCAACTTTCTGGTGGCTACTTAATCTGCTGATATGCGTTATAGGAATCATTTATGTGAAAGGTATTTTCACATTAATGTACAGAGAAATTCAGACTAAAGGATCAAGGAGTTGTGGCGCCGGTCAAAGTTGCACATACTTGGCCAAAAAAAAAAAAACAGCTCAACAGTCATATTAGACTAATCAGTGAAGGAGACTCGAGTGACATTGTCTTGCTCAAACTGTGTGATTTACATGTCTATGCACCATTTATTTAAGATTCTCAACTGTTGTGGCCAGTGTCTTCCAGCCATGAATGGGGTTATTTCTGCAAAGAGCAACTTGGGAGCCACACCTGAAAAAAAAAAAAAAAAAAGATTCCACCCTCAAGAGTCAACAGATCAATTATCACTTAGATTCCTCTTTCACATCCTGATCATGGCTCGCTGTTCCTTTCTTGTATACAATTATGAAAATTGAAATTTTAATATTCCTTCCATTCATAGTTTGCTCGCAGGCATTCAAATTCACGCAAGTATTTTAATCCTAATTTTTCAAGTCTGTTCCCCGTACCTTCTCTTTGTTTGCTTAAGGCATAATAAACCTCTGATAAATGCCCGACAATCACATTGTTATATATTAAAAAAAAAAAAAGTGCCCCTTTCTTTTGCAGGATATGTATGGGTATGCAGGGTTTTGCCCAGAATGCCTCAAAGATAATTGATTAGGAATGTTCATTTCGAGGGTGAGTAAGCATATTGTTTTGTCTCCTCACTTTGGATGTGTTAAGGCTGCTGCTTCTGGCACAGGGATCGGAGTTTCAACAGCTCGTTTGCAGCTTTGATTACCTATCACCGAGATTTTTAACTTTCACTTGTTCAACCGGAATCTGCATAAGATGGAGCCTCAAGAAGCAATGACATAGTCAACATTCCAGATGGTTGTTGATAGATTATGTAGCTCATGTGTAGTTATCTCTAGTCATCACCAGTTAGGTTATTCTGTCTCGATATCATGTCCATGTCTGGGAGGATCAATTAAATTTCGGCCCGTGATGCCACTAACCCAGGAGGAATGTCACTAGCTCCTTCCAGCGCTGTTGTATTCTTTAAAAAGCATTTCTCAAATGAATTCTTCCACTGTTTGAACTTTGTGTTAACCTTGCAGATGTTGGTTATGCTTAACTGCAACATTACACTCCAAGTCAGAAAGTAAAATCCACTCAACCCCTTTTGATTACCTCTGTCTGCAGTTGTCTTATTTTTATTCAGATTATAGCTGTCTGTTACAGCGTTCATGGCTCATGCATCCAGAGGATTCACTCCAGGTGCTAATACTCCCATGGTCTTTCTAATTACGTTCCTTACCCAATTCCTTCTAAGAAAGACTATAAAGACTTTGCACCACATTATATATTTAAAAATTGGGATTAAATTCTGTCCCTTCTCATCTATGATCAAATTTCTATTTATCATAACTAACGGAGCACTACTCTTTAACCTGGTTCAGGATCGTCAGTTCTGTCCTCAATAGATGCAGTCTAACTCCCTCCCAGTATATTGGTCATCCCTTCAGGATCTGGGAAGACACTACAGCAGCTGATCGTGGCTTTCACTTCAGCTATTAAGATCCTGGACAGATTGTCTTCCTCTGCATTAGTTAAATGAGACCCGATCTAAAGATCATTCTCGACGCTCGGCAAGCATTGCAGTAACGATTCAGGTAAATTCCTATGCAATTACTGGTGGTGGTGTATGCTTTATCTATCTGGTGATAGTCTCGGCTTGAATAATTCGCCTTGTGCTATCGCCGGCTATACGGTCCTTAGGGGGCCTGCTTTGCGCAGCCTAGTGGCTTTTCTATGCACGTTCAGTTTATGCGCAGCTCTTGCAGCCTAGTGGCTCAGCGAACCTTGTCTATGTGGCTCGGCGCGGCCTCGTCTCTGCGTGGCTCGGCGCGGCCTCGTCTCTGCGTGGCTCGGCGCGGCCTCCTCTCTGCGTGGCTCGGCGCGGCCTCGTCTCTGCGTGGCTCGGCGCGGCCTCGTCTCTGCGTAAATGTATCATGTAATTCAGCAGCAGAAAAGTATCTTTCATAGAAAATAAAGCATGCTCCACTTTTAGATTGTAGAGTTACTGTTCCCACGACGATATCGATGGAACTCTATAATATCCTACTATCCATGGAATTTGATACATCCATGTCTACCAGCTGTTTGCTAACTCTTTTTCTCTCTTCTATTCTAGGACTACATAATATACAGCTGGTGGGTATACTTTTTCTTTTTCGTTCTTCGGGGGTGGGGTTCGTCCAGTGGAATTATCTTCCACCTATTTTGGGGGGTTGGCTACGCCCCTGCCTTCGTCTTCAGGCAGGAAATGCAGAGTCAGGACCCTCGGATTGCGAGCTATGGACGGGCCCTACGCCAAAGAACTTTATTGCTTGCTGGGTTATCAATAAATGTGTTTATTGTTACAGTATTTATTCATCCCGAGTCTTTCTGGTTGAACTAACTAGCACTATGAGCACTGTAGCAATAATCAGATGATCAGCGCAATCATGTGGTTTTAATCAACTAAAATTCTAATTAAGTAAACACTCCTCCATTCTTCAGATTGTGACAAAAACAGATGTCATGGGACTTTTTAGTTACCGATTCACACCCCAGCAAATGGTTCTTGGACTTAATTAAATTACCGATGCCAGAAGTGCCCCCCCGCGGCATTTTTCGCTGATAAGTAATCACAGGGTCCTCTGTCTTACCACATCTGACCCAACAGGGGCGCCTCTCTGGCCGGAGATCCCGTGGTGTCCCCTCTGCAGGACACCTCACAAAACACAGACAACCTTGTGTAATGAACCACACTGGTCATTGTAATCCAGACTTAAAACTCATCAATTCAAAGAACACGCACACACATGTCATTGCCCGGGAGGGGGGTGAGCAAAAGTTCACCACATCTTCACCGCTGAATGACCCGGCCACGTCCACAGTACACACACCCACACAAGAACTTTTCTCCAATCTCCTCAATTGAGAGACTTGTACTATGCTATATTCGATATGTTTTTATGTTTGCCCCATGTTCCATTGGGGTTAGATGTGATCGTATTATAATTCTAAATGAACAGCGGTGCTTTTAGATGCATTTTTAATGTAACTGTTTTCCTATAATGTTTGTATGTCTTTCTTCACACCTTTAGAATCCTCATGATCTGACCAAACCATATATATATGGGTGCAAACCGTAAAATATATGTTACTATGTTTTATCATCTCTGGAGTAAAATTGAACGCTTTTTTTACATCACGGTCATGAAACATGCAAAGTCGATCTCGAGGGAACAAAGGAACCACTTATCCGCACACTTTCCTCCCAGCTGATTGGTGCATTCACGCCAGAGGAGGCGTAAACAGAAGTGTCTTTAAAGAAGACCACCAAGCACCTCATCTTTAGTAGAGGAGGGGAGAAAGAACTGCATCTGAGAACTGCATCTTTGGGGGAACTCCCTTCTTCGAGGGAATAACTTTTGACTGGACTCTTTTCTCTCCTTCGATCCGATGTAACCATCATACTCGTGATCCCCCGCCCTGGGGGATCTTTCCTCTTTTCTTTTGCTTAAGTTTGTTTTTCCTTTGTTCATTTCCCCAGAAATGAACTTAGTCTGAATTATTTATTTGGTTATTTACGTCAAAGACCTTTAAGCCTTTCTTTGAAACTGCGCGCTCCAGACCGCAGCAAACCACGTGACGCTCCAACGGAACACACAATGACCAGCCGCTCACACACGCCGCAGGGCTCAGACACCTGAGAACTATATGCAAGTATATTTGAGTTACCAAGATTTTAGAGCATAAAGACTGTTTTTCCGTGTTGTCTCTTAAAGGTTTAAATGTCCAGGTGGATTTTGCCAAACTGTGATCTACGGATCTCTCTCTCTCTCTCTCTCTCTCTCTCTCTCTCTCTCTCTCTCTCTCTCTCTCTCTCTCTCTCTCTCTCTCTCTCTCTCTCTCTCTCTCTCTCTCTCTCTCTCTCTCTCTCATCCTATTTTAATTCGTGTTTGTAATGTTTTTCGTTTTGTTTGTTTCGGGTGTATACACTATATTCTGTGTGAATTGTAGTTCGATGTATTATTAGTCCAACTATTAAAACCATTATATTCTTGATTGCCTTCTGTCTAAAATGCTCATTTTACAAAGTCAATGAGATCTCGATCCTAGCTACAAAGCTTTCATTATTGACTACGTTGCGTAGTCTAATTTTATAAACACAGGAAAATTAATGTTCACGGCCAGAAAATTGATATTTCTTGGAGTTTATAAGAAGGGATAACTTTGAGAAGTTGAGAAGTTAATCGTACGGCTGTTTGCTGGACAAACAGTTCGATAGCTAAATTAACTCCATTAAAGGTTATCTCATATAATCGATCTGAAAATGGTACAACAGTGCTACGCATGCTATCAAGAGAGAAACTCGTAACTGAGTGTAAATGGAAACAAAGTAATTTAGAGGTCTTTAGAATCGTGTGGAAAGGACAGTATGTCACGTTACAAAAAGGCTCTAAAAGCAGCCAGGCCTGAGCATCTCCGCAAACTAATAGAAAATAACCGTAATAATCCAAGGTTTATTTAACACCGTGGCTAGACTAACAAATAAACAGACATCACCTGAGCAAAATATTCCGTCACAGTGTAGTAGTAATGATTTTATGAATTCTTCACTGAGAAAATAGAAAGCATCAGAAACACAATTGTAAATGTACAATCTTTTATGGTGTCTTATGATTCAGCCTCAAATATCGCCCCTCAAGAACAACTACACCGCTTTACAACTATAGGACAGGAAGAGTTAAATAAACTTATCATTGCATCTAAACCAACAACATGTTTATTAGATCCAATACCAACAAAAACTAATGAAAGAAGTGTTACGTGTAGTGGAAGAGCCTCTTCTCAATATTATTAACTCGTCTTTATTTTTAGGTCATGTTCCAAGAATATTCAAGCTGGCAGTTATAAAACCTCTCATTAAGAAACCGCAATTAAATCTAAATAACCTAGCAAATTACAGACCCATCTACAAATCTCCATTTATGTCTAAAATACTAGAAAAAGTTGTGCCCGCTCAATTGTGCTCTTTCTTGCAAGAAAATGATATCTATGAAAAATTTCAGTCAGGATTCAGATCGCTTCATAGCACAGAAACTGCACTAGTTAAAATTACATATGACTGACTTTAGCTTCAGACCAAGGCTGTATCTCAATACTAGTTCTACTCGATCTTAGCGCTGCGTTCGGACACTATAGATCATAAAATACTCTTGGATCGACTACAAAACTACACTGGTGTTCAGGGACAGGCATTAAGCTGGTTTAGATCGTACTTTTCAGACTGTCACCATTTTGTCTGTTTAAATGGGGAAAAATCGAAGATAACGTCAGGAGGACTATTGAGTGCCGCAAGGATCGGTGTTAGGCCCTCTGCTATTCTCAATATATATGCTGCCACTTGGTCATATTATAAGAAAACATGGAATAAATTCCACTGTTATGCTGATGACCCTCAAATATATATTTCATCATGACCAGATGAAAACACTAACTCATCTAAATTGGACAGTGTCTTGAAGATATAAAATGCTGGATGACGTGTAATTTCCTGCTATTAAATTCAGAGAAAACGGAGGTATTACTTATTGGTCCAAAAAACTACCAACAAAACCTCATACAATACAATTTTAATCTAGAAGGATGTCCTGTTACTTTATCCACTACAGTAAAAGGACCTGGGTGTTATACTAGACCGCAACTTATCTTTGAAAATCATATTTCATATGTTACAAGAACAGCCTTTTTCCACCTTAGAAACATAGAACATGCTATCTGTTTCTGATGCAGAAAAGTTAGTTCATGCATTCATGACCTCTAGACTAGATTACTGTAATGCTTTATAAGCTGGTTGTCCAACATCCTCAATAAACAAGCTACAGTTAGTCCAAAATGCAGCCGCTAGAGTTCTACTAGATCAAGAAAATATGATCATATAACACCATTTTATCATCTCTACACTGGTTACCTATTAAGTTCCGTATCAATTACAAAGTATTACTGCTGACCTATAAAGCCCTAAATGGTCTTGCTCCTGTGTATTTAATGGACATTCTATCGCCCTACAATCAATTGCGTTCTTTAAGATCACTAAATTCAAGGCTTCTGGTCATTCCTAGGATATCTAAGTCCACTAAAGGAGGGAGGGTGTTCTCACATTTAGCTCCTAAACTCTGGAATAGCCTTCCTGATATTGTTCGATGATCCGACCTCGCTGTCCCAGTTTAAAACTAGATTAAAGACGCATCTCTTTAGCCAAGCATTCACATAATGCTTACCTTTTATACTACTGTTGAATCAGATCAAATGCATTAATATTATGACCAGCAGCTATGCTAATTTTTTTCCCATCTGCTTTTTGCTGTTATCTCGTGACGCGAGTCCCAAGGTAAATGGCGTTCGTAGCTCCAGATTGGATCCAGCCTCTCACGGAGACTTCAGATGCCCCAACACTTGCGATGAGATGACTAACGCCTGTGAAGAGAACACTCGACGCCTGTGAAGAGACTCAATGCCGGCGATATGTTATGCCCTAAATTAAAACATGATTAACTAAATGTTATGCCCTAAATGATTAACTAAATGTATTTTTTCAATGTACATTTCTGATATGCACTTTCTGTAAAGCTGCTTTGAAACAATATGTATTGTGAAAAGCGCTATACAAAATAAATTTGAATTGAATTGAAGAAACAAAACTAGAGGTATTTCGGATTTCATGGAAGGAGAGCTCGATTGCTTACAGAGAGGCTTTAAAAGCTGCTAGATCTGCTTATTTATCAACCCTATTAGAAGAAAATACACATAATCCTTGGTATTCATTTGAAACTGTGGCTAAACTAACGAAAAAGAAAGCTTCAAGCACAGAAGTTTCCAAGCAACACAACAGTAATGACTTTAAAACGTATTCACTTATAAGATTGATAATACCAGGGAGAAAATTATAACTATGCAACCATCTACTACAGCATCGCATCAGGGAGTGCATTGTAGTCTCCCTGATTTTTTTTTAAATTTGTTGCTTTAGGAGAGGAGAATTTTGCAAACTTGTTAATTCATCTAAATCGACATCTTGTATGTTAAACCCTACCTACTAAGCTACTGATGCTTCCAGATGTCATAGATCCTCTTCTTAATATCATCAATTCGTCTTTGTCTCTAAAATAGAGTACCGGAAACATTTAAGCTGGCTATGATTAAACCGCTTGTTAAAAAAACGCAACTTGATCATACAGAATTAGTCAATTACAGGCGATCTTGAATCTGCCTTTTCTGTCAAGGATATTAGAAAAAGCAGTATCCTCACAACTGTGTTCCTTTCTTGAAAGAAATGATATCTGCGAGGATTTTCAGTTTGGATTTAGACCGTACCATAGTACTGAGACAGCTCTCATTAGAGTTACAAATGATTTGCTCTTATCGATCACGGTTGTATCTCTCTATTAGAGTAACTTGATCTTAGTGCTGCATTTGACACCATTGACCACAACATTCTTTTAAATAGGCTAGAAAACTCTTTTGGCATTAGTGGAATTGCACTAGCATGGTTTAAATCATACTTATACTGACCGTTATCAGTTTGTAGCAGTAAATGAAGAGATGTCTTATCGATCACAAGTTCAGAATGGCGTACCACAAGGCTCAGTATTAGGACCGTTGCTGTTCATCGGTACTTGCTACTATTAGGAGATATCATTTGGAAACATAGCATTAGTTTTCACTGTTATGCCGATGATACTCAGCTCTATATTTCTTCAAAACCTAACGAAACTTACCAATCCACAAAATTAACAGAATGCATAGCTGATATAAAAAGTTGGATGACTAGTAATTTCCTACTACTAAACTCTGAAAAAACAAAGATTCTATTATTGGACAAAAACTTCCACACGTAATAAGCTAGAATACTGTCTAATACTTGATGGCTGCTCTGTTAAGTCTTCGTCGTCGGTTAGGAACCTGGCTCTGCTCTTTGATAGCAATCTTTCATTTGAAAGTCACGTGTCTAGTATCTGTAAAACCGCATTTTTCCATCTTAAAAATATATCTAAATTACGCCATATGCTCTCATTGACAAATGCGGAAAAAATAAGTGAATGCGTTCATGACCTCAAGTCTAGATTATTGTAATGCTCTACTGGGTGGTTGCCCAGTTTAATAAACAAACTACAGCTGGTCCAAACTCAGCAGCTCGAGTTCTTACCAGAACCAGGAAGTATGACCATATTAGCCCGGATCTGTCAACACTTCATTGGCTGCCTATTAAATATTGTATACATTTTTAAATATAGCTGATTACTTACAACGCACTAAATGGTTTAGCTCTACAGTACTTGAGCGAGCTCTTAACGCATTAGTCCTTCAGGTCTATTGCGATCTCTAAATTCCGGACAGTTAATAAATAGATTAGGTCAGCCAGAACTGGGAACACTTCCAACTCTTTCAACTCTTCCAACTACTGTCCTCCTTCATTCTGCAAATCAACACAACACTCTTACTAGCATTATATACAATATTATGCTCAAGACCATAAACAGAACAAATGGTTAACAGCTGTTGGAGAACAGCACTACTACGGCTAAAGACCACAAGATCATCTGCATACTTCATGTGGTTCACCAACAAGTTCCCAACCACACAAACAGTTTTACAGGCATTCAAGCATTTAGATAAGTCATCCATGTAAAAAATTAAAAAGAACAGATTCCTCCTTTTCACACATCATTACTAACTCCAAAAGGTGCAGAAACTTGAGTGCCCCATTTTAACTCGCATCATCTGGTGGGTATAACAATAAGCCAAAATTCTCACAATATATTCGGGCACCCCTCTTTGTCCCATTTTTACAAATAACTTTACATGGTTAACCCGATCAAAAGCTTTAGATGCATCAATAAAGCACATTAAAACTGATGAGTTGTTATAGGCTACTTATTTACAATTTCCTTCAAGGCATAGATGCATAGATCGGTACCGTGTTTAGCTTTAAAAACCAAGCTGGTTATCTGTAGAATTGATGAACACATTTATATCCAGCAAAATTTTCTCTAACACTTTAGACAAGATACTGGGTACAGCTATGGGCCTATAATGATCTAAGCCACCCACCATTCCAGCTTAACAACTGGTACTAACAAAACAGACAAGATAAGAGCTAACCTCTTACTACCATATTTAAGATGTTCAGCGGAGATATGATCTAGGCCACTTGCTTTGTTGTCAGACAAATTGGCTTATAGCTTGGTACACCTCATGTGACATAGTCATTATTGTATAATTATTTTCAGTGTGGTCAACAATATATAACTGATTTTACACACGATTAAAAAGATTACAATAATGTTGTCTACATAACTCTGCAATATTAACTGCTCCAGAACCTCCATCTAAAGTACATGGAAGAGATATCAATTATTAACAGTTCTCACCTCTTTCCAAAAATCAACAATATTATTATTTAACAACTTCATGGCCATAGAATCAGCCCTCATGGTTTGCTCATTTCTATCTATCTATCTATCTATCTATCTATCTATCTATCTATCTATCTATCTATCTATCTATCTATCTATCTATCTATCTATCTATCTATCTATCTATCTATCTATCTATCTATCTATCTATCTATCTATCTATCTATCTAACCATCTATCTAACCATTTAGCTGGTACTTTTATCCAAAGTGACTTACAATAATATACAATATTCACTGTATAATATGCCACTAATAGCTTTCTAATAAACGTATAGAGTCACGTGACAGCAGTCAAATAAAATGTAGCTTCATTGTTGCTGTTTGCTTTAACATAAGCTGTAAAGACCTAACTGGAGCGTTAAAATGCATTTAATTAACATTGTGCACAATGTGCAGGACATTTAATGATGTCATCATGGGTCATATTAGCTCATTTCACACGTTTTTCACATTGGGGTTTGTGAGGGAACAGGTGGTTTGTGAGTTTAAAATAATTATATTGTATTTATATATAAATCACCTTATGTAGCCTATAAGGAATTTTTAAATAAAAATAATTAAAATTAAAACACTTACTAAAAAATAATCTATATTTCATCACTTTATGATTTACTATTTATCAGGTTACAGAAGAAAGAGTAGCGCTTAGAGTTGCAGAGAGAGAAAGAAAGCAACTCGATCGCCTCCGGGAGGAGAAAGGAAGAATGACGAGGCTGAGCTGTGCTTTTCCTTTGCGCACTAATAGCAGACAAAAGCCAGAGAGAAAGCAAAATGTAATAAAATAAATGTAATTTGAAAGGATAAAGGCCAAATCGTTGTTGAAGTGAATCCTGTGAGTAGTGAGGATGAAGCAAAAGCTTACAGCACCTGGTATTCCCAGGCGGTCTCCCATCCAAGTACTAACCAGGCCCGACCCTGCTTAGTTTCCGAGATCGGACGAGATCGGGCGTGTTCAGGGTGGTATGGCCGTAAGCGAGAGTCTCAGCCGATAGAGAGATATTTAAAGAAGGACACCAGCAGCAGCACCCCTACACATGACGTTGAGTACCCTAACCAAAGAAAAAAAAAAGAAAAAAGTCGTTGACTCTCCCCTTTT
The DNA here is from genome assembly GCA_030578275.1 of Meda fulgida. Classification (NCBI taxonomy): domain Eukaryota; kingdom Metazoa; phylum Chordata; class Actinopteri; order Cypriniformes; family Leuciscidae; genus Meda; species Meda fulgida. The sequence continues at coordinate 6,259,791 of CM060632.1, read as the reverse complement.
TCTTACAAAAAAGAAAGAAAGAAAAAGGCAAAAGGCAAAGGTTACAGTGAGTGGAAATTATTATCTTAATTTGCATGCATCCTGTTGATGTTGAATACAAATTTGTTAGTTGCATACACTGCTGAATATAGGCTATTACAGTCCAATTAAATATTAGTCAATATTATTTGTTTGTTTGTTTATTTAATCATTTTCTAACTATTTATTTATATGCACGCATTTGATCTTGAGCTCGTACTGTTGTTAAGAGTAAAAAAAAATAATCTTTTTGAGTCTTCCACTTTTTTAACAATGAGTGCAGTAAGTGATGCTATGCATTTTATCTATCTACATTATGCATCACAACTCACATTTTGCATTTAGCACTTTAATCCAAAGCAGCTCGCAATAATATACATTATTCACGTTGGTATATAGAATTATATTCAGTACTCGTCAACAGCAGAACTAATATGAATAAGAATGAAGTGACTTCTCAATTATATTGATTTGTGAGCGGTGTGATTTTCTGCATCTGTTTAGATGTAGGCTACATGTATAAATGATTTTCCCTAACATGACATTGACATTAAAGAGGTTATACTTCCAGTTTATCTATATTACTGACGAATGTTTTTCTGAATGTGCTGCTCTTTACATTGTGTGAACAAAATGTGAGTGGTGCTTGTTTTGTGAAAATGTAGCAGTTAAGTTTTTAATAAATTATTATTTTTTTTAAATGCTTTTTGTTTTGTGTTCATTTTAACTGGTCAAAAATAGCACATCTATGACACACATTGTGTCGTAAACCTTAACACAACCTGTGTTAAGAACAATAACACACTGGTTGTGTTAAAAGTAACACAAAATGTGTTGTCCTTAACTAGACACACAAGTGTGTTAAGATATAAACAGAGGTTGTGTTGTTTTTAAAACATCCGTTTTTAAGAGTGCAGTATAATATGCCACTAATATAGCTTTCTAGTAAACGTGTCTACAGTGAATATTGTATACTGTTGTATGGCGCTTAAGTGTCAGCTAAATGCAAAATGTGATTTTGTAATGCATAATTGTAAGTAGATAAAAATGATAGATTGAATATAGCCTACAGACAGACAGAGATGGATAGATAGATAGATAGATAGATAGATAGATAGATAGATAGATAGATAGATAGATAGATAGATAGATAGATAGATAGATAGTTTGATAGATAGATAGATTCAATACCTCTCATTTTCCAATTTTTATTCCGATTATTGAGTATGAATTTGGATTATTGAGTTACCGTGATAATGTATTGGTGTTCAGTGACCTTTCTTTCCTGTTATCACCGCGTCTCGAACAGTAACCTACTGTAGATGCCAAAACAAGGAAACAGAGACTAATAGGCTATTCATAGAGATTTTTCTGAAATATGTTATTAAATAATTGAATTTCATAATAAATTAATGATTATCTTCTGTATTTGTATATTTACCTTCACAGGAAGACAGATACTGTACCTTGTTCGAGACTAAAGACAGCGCTCTTGTTTTGTGACGTCAAGTTTAGAATGATCAGTTACAGATCAACATTCCTAACCCGCTGGCCTTGTTCGTCCGAAAAAGACCGAACACTTTTACGTTTTTGAATTGTTTAATTTTTTTTTTTTAGCTTCATCGGATGGGGGGTGAAACTTGGTGACTTTTGTTGTATTACCTATATGTACACACACAAAAATCAAGGAGATGATTCTGATATGTTAAAGGTTCGTAAAAACAATAAGTCACACTTAGCTTCCTCCCGGTCAAAATGACCGACAAATTAATGGGAAATACGAACAAAATAGGAAAACTCAGAAACTTTTGGTGGTACAATCTACAGATCAGCCACTGTGCAGAAAAAAGTGTACAGCAATGAAGGGGTGACACACTAAAATAGCAAGAGTGCAAACAAGATGCAAAATCTGATACTCATCTAAAAAAATGTGTTAAAAAATAAAGTAGTAGTCTTTTAGAATATCTAAATGTATATCTAAATTAATTTTAAAAAACGAATAAGATAGAGAAATCATGTCTAAAACAACAAAAGGAATCAAAAAGCCTTTCTATGTATTCATTTACGAAGAAGCCCAGAGCTAATAGATCAAACAATGCATTTTTTTGTGGAGAAACCATGTACATTATATTTGAAAATCTGTAATAATTAATTCATATGGTGGCCTTGAATATTTAGATTTGTCTAAAATAACACCTTCAAAATTAACTGGTTAAAACATTTTTGGAAAAACACTACTCTGTGTGAAAAATGATGTGTAAAATAGTTTTAAGGGGCTTATTGCTTTTATTGATTTAGCTTTATGGTCTTTCATGTTTGTTAATGTGCGGTAAACAAACTGTAAAAACTTCCAGTTAAACTGTCAGCTTTTCACAGTCAAGTATTTTCGGTGTGGACGTTAATTTACAACCACAATTATATCTGGAATAATTGTAATATTTTGTATAAGCATAAGAGTATATTTTTACCAGTATACTGGTTTGAAGCGGATCTTCTTGGTGGGGCAGTTGTGGGTCAGGGGTATTTAATGACTTCAGATTAATTTCTTTCACATTTTAATTTCCCTGAATCCCCGAAGAATTTGCCTCTGTAATTGGTGCTCTCTCCTGGTCTGGTTTCTTTAGTTCATACTCTCCACATGTTTCTTTATTACAGCTGACACTTTCTGTGGTAAAATTTGGTTTTTGACAAGCAAAACAATAATAAGGCTAATACGTTCTCTATTACAAAAAGAATAAGTTAGCAAACATCATTTATAATGGTCTAGGTTTACTGCAAGTATTAATTGGAGAAATGTTTGTTTGTTGCCTAATAAATATCTCATAATAAAATAAGATCAAGGATATTTCATTTAAGATATTGCACAAATTTGACCCTGCAAAGCATTTTCCCTCCAAGTGTAACCAAGACATAGATGTAAACTGCTCTTTTTTGTTCATTGCAACCAGAAACTGTCATATATTTTCTGCCATTGTCAATATACAAAGAGGTTATGGTTTCCAAACTTTTAAATGACAAATTGTTGTGCAACTTTTCTTTGCTATATGAACATGTAATATTTTATTATTATATTATTATGTAAAGAGTCTGGAAAATGAGGCACATTATTTATCTTTATAACCCTCTTTTTACTGTACTGTATATTAGAAAACTTTATAATTACTATTATGGAGAGCACAAACAAAAAAAGCTGTTAAAACTTTCTTTATTACATTTAAGATTTTGTGATATAGAACCTTTTATTATTTTGTTTATTTGTATGCTATTATTACTTAGATTTTTTTGTTGTTGTGTAGTTCTATATATATATATATGCCTATTTATATTTTATATTTGTACACCTTGGCAGAATTGTTGTTCGGGCATTCATAATATTCCTGAAGTTTCTTCTGTTACTAAAAAAAACCCTCTTAATTAAATTACAAAGCACGCTGACAGAAGACAGAAAACCGTCGATGATGAACACAGTTTTTCACTTTAGTTATTTACTTTATAAAGGTTGAATCCAAACGCAAGAGCGCAGAAAAGCATCACTTACTGCACTCATTGTTGAACACAGTGGAAGACTAAAAAAAACTCGTATAATATATTTATGCCGGTAATCCTCTTAATAACATTAGGCGAGTTCAATCAAACGCGTCACGCGTGCATATAAATAAATACATTACTAAAAATAATAAATAAACAAACAAACAAACTCATATTTGTTCATATTGTTGACTCATATTTAATTGGACTGTAATATTTTCAGTCATGTCTGGCAACTAACACATTTGTTTACAATATCACTATGACAAATAAGGAAATAATTCCCACTCACAGTGCCTCACTGTAACCTTGACTTTTGCCGTTTTCTTTCTTTCTTTCTTTCTTTCTTTCTCTTCTTCTTTCTTTCTTTCTTTTCTTTCTTTCTTTTCTTTCTCTTTCTTCTCTTTCTTCTTTCTTTCTTTCTTCTTTCTTCTTCTCTTTCTCTCTTTCTCCTCTCTTTCTCTCTTTCTTTCTTTCTTTCTTTCTTTCTTTCTTTCTTTCTTTCTTTCTTTCTTTCTTTCTTTCTTTCTTTCTTTCAGGTCCGTCATGTGTAGGGGGCTGCTGCTGGTGTCCTTCTTTAAATATCTCTCTATCGGCTGAGACTCTCGCTTACGGCCATACCCACCCTGAACAACGCCCCGATCTCGTCCGATCTCGGAAGCAAATTAGATTTTGCTTTCTCTCTGGCTTTTGTCTGCTATTAGTGCGGCAAAGGAAAAGCACAGCTCAGCCTCGTCATTCTTCCTTTCTCCTCCAGGAGGCGATCGAGTTGCTTTCTTTCTCTCTCTCTGCAACACCAAGCGCTACACTTTCTTCTGGAACCGCTTCTCTCCTCAACCTCCACTAGACCAGAGCTTCCTAAACTCTTTTTGTCAGCCGAACCCCTTACACGTACATTATTTACATGACGTAGGCCTACCACTTGCACTTTAAGTTAATATTTCAATACAGTTTTTCTCAATCGATTTGGTACATTTCTCCAAACTCGGGTAACTGCTCCCAAAACATTTAACACAGTGATCTGTACACTTCGCAATTGTCCTAAACAGATAGTAAATTCTCCTTCATTTCATACAAATTACAAATCAAAAGCATCATTTTCTCAAAACACTGTGCACAAAATTCCCTATTGTTTTCACAGCAGTTCATACAGCCACCCAAATCTTTAATATACCAGGAAAAACTTTTGCAGCTTTTTCATTGGTCTTCACAAAGATCACAAGAATTGTTGTACCATTTTCAAAACACAACAAACAAAACTCTATGAATTGTAAAATAGTCAGTTGCACGCCCTTATGTCCTCAATTAACCCCAAATTGATATCTGATGAGTTAATAATCCACTCAACGCAGAAAAAGCCAATTTCCTAATTGTTCACATTCTAATTGTCTTAATTACAACAACTACAAAAGGTGAAGAGAAGAAGAACAAATATGAATGAGGAGAAAAGACAATAAAAAGAATGAGCAGTGGAAAAGGAAGAGGTGTAAGAGTGAGAGGTGGTGGACAGGGTAGAGGGAAAAGAAGAGGAAGAGGAGATGGAGAAGGAGCAAGAAGAGCTGAATATGTAGGAGAAGAGAAAGAAGGGCTGAGGATGAAAGAGAAAGAAGAACTGAGGATGAAAGAGAAAGAAGAGCTGAGGATGTAGGAGAAAGAGAAAGAAGAGCTGAGGATGTAGGAAGAGGAGAAGAGAGAGGAGTAGAGGGAGAAGAGATGGATAGATTGGAGGGCAATGGTATAGTGGAAAGAGAAAGAGTAGAACATATAAGAAGAGATGGACAGAGAGGAAGAGGAGGGCGAGGTGTAAGAGGAGGGAGGAGAGGTAGAAGGATAGGGTACACGCGTGTTTCAAATTAAATCAGAGCCACACTGATTGACCATGTCATAAATCATGGTCTCTCACTGAGAGAAGCTGGGCAGAGAGTTCAGCCCAATATAAACAGATCCACAGTGGCTTCAATTATCCGCACATTTCAGAGGGAAAACCGGAAAGTAACTATATCATTCTACTTCTACAATGATAGTCCATGTAGTCTTGTTTGACATAGGTCTAGATTTCTACAGTAAATGTTCCTGCTTGTCCAAACATTTTTCAGAATTGAAGTTCGAGGACATTCAGGTGGACGAACAAGACTTCTTTCAATTGAACAAGAGCATGCCATTGTTGACATGGTGGTCCAGAACAACACCCTCGCCTCAAAGAAATTCAGCAAACGATAACACAGGACAATCAACTGTTCCACAATATCCGCCAATGCAGTCTCTCCACAATTGATCGTGTTCTTAGGAGAAATTCAATCCGAATGAAGCGAGTATACAAAGTGCCCTTTGAGAGGAACTCCGTTAGAGTGAAGGAGTTGCGATCCCAGTTTGTTCACGTATGTGCAACCCAATTACTGCACTTTTATTGTCAAAAACAAAGATATATTTTTCTGATTATGTGTCAAACTATTCCATGCTACTGTAAGTGAAAATGATTTAGGCATATCTATGTATACTGCTGCGTCAAAGTGTGAACTCAAACTTCAGCAACAGTTTCACAGAGTATTGACTGCAATCAATGCCATTACTGTAAAACACTAACTTACTGTATTGTACCTTGTGTTCTTTTTACTCTAGAGAATCTTGGAGTTGGATAGCAGTGCAACTCATTATGAGTACCTGTATATTGATGAAGCAGGCTTCAATCTTCAATCTTCAATCTTCAAGGAGAAGAGGGAGAAATGTGATCGGCCGTCGTGCTACAGTCAATGTCCCTGGACAACGAGGAGGCAACATCACTCTCTGTGCCACAATTTCTACAACTGGTGTTGTGGCATACAATGCTGTTTGGGACCATACAACACAGCAAGGCTCCTACATTTTTTAGATCTCCTCAATGAAATCCTCTTTCCGCAGGGTGATCAGGAGCAAATGGTGCGGAATTTTGCAGTTGTTTGGGACAATGTCCAATTCCACATTCAGCACTAGTGCGAGAGTGGTTGAGAATCACCCACGTTTCAGGATGGTGTTCCCTTCCACCATATCCTCCTTTCCTGAATCCAATTAAGGAATTCTTCTCCTCTTGGAGATGGAAAGTACATGACCGCAACCCTTACAACCAAGTAAGTCTTCTTCAAGCGATGGAAAAGGCCTGTGGAGATATTGGGGCACAAGCATGTCAAGGATGGATACAGCATTCAAGGCGTTTTTTCCCTCGTGAAAACATTTGCTGTGATGTTGATGAAATTCTCTGGCCAGATGTAATTGAGAGGCATGATGATCAATAAATTAATTGATTCAATGAATACAGTTTTTATTTTAAACCTATGTACTTATTTGCTTTTTTTTGTGGGGTGACAACTCATTGTAATACACCTGGACTCATCATTAAAGAACTTAATGAAAAACATGTATTTGCATTTATTTCTTTGTGTATCTTCAGCTTAATTTGTTATCAAATCAACAGAGAACACACTTTTAGTTTTGGTGTTAATATTGAATTTTAATAAATGCATTACTACAATAAAATGCTATGTTTCATTGTGCAGTGAATACTTAACTGTTTCGCCAACATAAGAGTGTGTTTAGTTTGCTGTGTTAACTGTTTTGAGAGCAGTTACCTGAGTTTGGAGAAATGTACCAATCGATTGAGAAAAACTGTAATTCAACGACACATTCGCATGTGTTTCAAACAATGCTTCCAGATCAGGCACACGAGTCAATATTATAAACATTACAGATCATTCATTAGACACTACATCAAAAAAATGGAGAACACAGATTCCAAAGCATGCAGTAACAGAAAAAAGTATATTGTAACAAAGTAAACAAATTTTGAAATGTAAAAAAAAAGTATAGTAAAACTTACAGTAGAAGGTGAATAAATTGTATACTGTATCCACTGCATGTGTAGTATACTGAATATGGTATAATAATGAATGTCTATTTATTCAGCATACTGTGAAAATGCAGACCAACTGCAGAAGCCAAAAAGGTTACAGTAAAAAAAACTCTAAATGAAAAGCATGTTACAGTAAAGTACACTCGAGAGTGTGCAACTGCAGAATCAAGGTCAGTGAGAGATTGATTCTGCTTCTGCATCATCTCTTCATGTTGGTCCGGCCGGAGGAGTTTCTCCACATCACAGACAATGTCATCTCTGCAGGAGAAGAGGAAAACCCTAAAGCAGATCCAGCCTTGACAACATTCTCCACACCTCTTCCTCATCCTCTTCCTCCTCATTCACCAGTAGTTCTTACCGGACACCATGGGTCAAAATGATTGATGACTTCCGGTTGACCTTTGACCTTTTCCGGTCCCGCCCTTTTCCTGGTGTGCATCCGTTATCTATAGATAAGGATTGACCTATTGACCCCACCCATCCAATCTGATGTGTTTTGAGAGATTGTGCATCCGGCGTCTATTGTTAAGGGTCAAGCAGTTGACCCCGCCTATCCGATCAATGAAATGTTTTGACCATCTGCCCTCTATGATAAGGGTTGTGGTGTTGAGCTATCTGATCAATCAACTGTTTTGGCATTCCAGAGGCCATAGTGGTTTCAATGTGATGTGGGTATGTGAGAGGAAAAAAGTCAGTGTCACAGACGCTCCCCCTACCTCTGCTCTGGCCTCTATTGATAAGGGTTGTGGTGTTGAGCTATCTGATCAATCAACTGTTTTTGGCATTCCAGAGGCCATTGTGTTTTGGTGTGTAATGTGAGAGGAAAAAAGTCAGTGTCACAGGCTGTCCCTACCTCTGCTCTGGCCTCTATTGATAAGGGTTGTGGTGTTGAGCTATCTGATCAATCAACTGTTTTGGCATTCCAGAGGCCATTGTGTTTTGCTGTGTAATGTGAGAGGAAAAAGTCAGTGTCACCGGGTGTCCCTCACCTCCCCTCTCTATGTGTGTCACAGACACTCCCCCTACCTCTGCAAGTGTGGCATTCCAGAGGCCATTGTGGTTTCCTGTGTAATGTGAAAGGAAAAAAAGTCAGTGTCACAGGCTGTCCCTCTCCATGTGTGTCACTGACGCTCCCCCTACCTCTGCAAGTGTGTCACGGGGGTTCTTGCCTACCCCTCCATGTCTGCTCTGATATCTGAAACAATGTTACATAACAGGGTCCTATCGTTTAAAATATTATTCAAATGAAAGCAGAGTTGAAAAACATCTGGTCTTTATAAATGGTTATAAAATAATTTAACTAAGGTTGAAACATACTATTCTTTATAAATGTATAAATGAAATGGTTATAAAATAATTTAACAATAGTTGAAAACATATAGTTAAAATGGTGTAAATGACTGTGTGTGTGTGTGTGTGTGTGTGTGTGTGTGTGTGTGTGTGTGTGTGTGTGTGTGTCATGGTGTCAAAGCACTAAACAATCTATCTCTGATACACACGGATGAATAGGTATTTGTTTAAAAAACACTGATCGATACATTTTGTTGACCGTTTGAATTAAATTAAAAAGTACTTATACATATACATATATTATACTCATATACATCCTCATTGTAATTTATTTATCCAATTTCAAAGACTTTTTCAGTATGCGCTCATTAAAACCTCTCAAACATTTTTAAGTTTTACTATTGTAAATCAGAAACACCTGTCATTTTGACTACCCTTATTTAGTGTATCTTAAAGAGGTCATCTCTTTTGGGGTTGAATATTGAGAAAATTGTAATGATCTTTTGAAATAATAGTTCAATGTTTTTTAATGGATAAGCTGCAAACACATTTCATTTTGTAAGTGTAAGTTCTAGATGTGTGTTGCACCTTCCACTCTGCATATCAGAGGGGATGATAATCATTAACTGGTATTTTGGTCAGTTTCTCACACAAAGCTACTGTATGGTTTTGAAGATTTTGATATATGGTACTTTCATATGATAGCCTACTTTTATGGGGCTTTTTTTATTGTGGAGCTTGACAGGTCTCGTTCCTTTCACTTTCATTATAATGAAAAGAGGTGTGCAGGATATCTTTTTTAGAAATTCACCTTTTGTGTTTTACTGAAGAAAGAAAGTTATACAGGCTTAGAACTAGGTTTTCACAGTACCAACATTACAGTAGTCGGTACCAATATACCAGTCTCAATACCAGTTCTCACTACCAGTTTTGGTACCATAGCAAAAACGATTTAAACTATTTTGTTTAATAAAAAAATATAAAAAAAAATTTGAATGGCTTATATAGAAAACGAGCAAAGAATGCTCCTTTTAATAAATATGCATGGGGGCCAGGGTTGCCAGGTTTTTGCTACAAAACTAGCCGAATGGTCAAAGTCAAAGTTTATTCATATAGCACAATTTATTACAGCGACAGATGACCAATGGGCTTTACACTACATCATAAAACATAAAACAAAACAAAGGAAAAGGATAAAAAAAAAAAACATCATATATGAAAGGAATGTGAGTATATATCAGCATTTAATGATCATTAAATGCCAGAGAGAATAAATAGGTTTTTAACAAAGACTTAAAAAGAGGAAGGGATGGCGCGGATCTAATCTGGATAGACAAGCTGTTCCAAAGTTTAGGGTCCACAACAGAAAATGCACAATGTCCCCTTTGCTGTAATCTGAATCTAGGGACAACTACGTTTTTTTGTCCCAGATCTGAAAGGGACTAATAGATTAGAGATGTAGGATGGCGCCGGATTATTCAAACATTTACAAACAAACAAAAGGGTTTTAAAATCAACTTTAAAACGAACCAATGAAGTCATGATAAAATTTCAGTGATCATCATGTTTTTGCATAGACATGGTTATAAATAATTTAACTAAGGTCGAAACATACTATTCTTTATAAATGTATAAATGAAATGGTTATAAAATAATTTAACTATAGTTGAAAACATATAGTTAAAATGGTGTAAATGAAATGGTTATAAAATAATTTAACTAAGGTTGAAACATACTATTCTTTATAAATGTATAAATGAAATGTTTATAAAATAATTTAACAATAGTTGAGGTCACCAGCATCAGTTGTCAATGTTAAATAAATATAATTGAGATTTGGTACTGTGGAGTGCTCTGAAGCCAGACTGAAGTCTCAAATAGAGATAGTATTTAGGTTAAGATAAGAATCAAGTCGACGTAACACAACTTTTTCGAGACCTTTGAAGATGAAGGTAAATTAGAAATGGGGCTATAGTTTTCAATGAAGTTGCTACTTTTTATACTCATTTGTATAATTATTGACCAAATATATGTTCAGCTGTGGCATTTCCACCAGCAGAGAAGCACTTCCACTCACCTGGAAAGTAATTAGAAATATTAATATTTCCTTTGACTGTTGAATTTAATATGACAGGTGCTGAAACATTGCTTCCATTTTGGGCAGAGATATTGATTTTAGAGACTCCATAAGGCTCCACGGTTGCCCCCTTTTTCTTCTGATAGTGAGGAAAGACACATAATTAATGATATTTTTAACCATAGTTTGTACTCAGGCCTATAACAGAAATCAGCCCTGATCTGACTGGTGTGTTTCATAGGGCTGTGTACATTACCATAATACGACGTGTCCATCTGCTGTTTTCAGTGCACTCCTCTAATCAGAAATGACCAGCTCAACCTGAGAAAAAAAGGCAAAATATTATGTAGGGGTGAAGTTTGGTTAATTGTGACACTTTTTGCCACTGAGCTAACTGGGAAAAAACTATTATGCAATTGTTCACTCATAAGTGACGATTTTTCTTTTTTTTTTTTTTTCCTTTTCTTTTTTTTTTTTACGTAATTAGCAATATACTAGGTAGCCTAGAAATTGCATTGATTTATCTCCAAATAAGTTTACTACCATTTATTGATTAAGTGGTGTCAGATACCAATCACAATAATTTATTTATTACTTACCTCCTTCCCAAATGAATAATTAGAATAAATTCAGACAGTTATTTTTATGGCAGTAAAACGATGCTAACCTGTCACTAAGCAAGCACTATTATAAACAATGGCTGAGAAATACTGAAAGCTTCTTAAAAACGATACTATGTTAAAATTTTATTAGGATAACATTATTGTTTATATTTGAAGAACTAGTTGCCCCTGGTTAAATTAAGGACAGGCTACATCTTTTTGTTACAACAAGAACGGGTTGGAGTAGCCTATTAAAGAGGGACATGTGTTCTTAACAGTATGTTGTCATATTCTAACAACAGCAAGCATTTGATGAATTGAAGAGATACATTCGACTGCGCAGGCGCACTAAATAATGCGTCACGCTGAACGTCAATCACGTCACGCCCTTGATTTTTTTTTAATGCAACAAAAAATATACAAAGATTAGCATACATGCGTACACCTCACAACAAGTAGAAAACATACATAAGGTATGTAAAATAAAGTAGGGGTAAAATTACAATAATTAAAATAACACAAAAGCTTCATAGGTCTTCTTGCTTTATTTGTTAAATTTGGATCTAATGTAGTACCATTTTTTATTCTGTGCGTGATGACTTACATAAAGTAGGCTAGGCTATACTGCGTGGTCATCCTTATGCTTCATCTATCCATCACTCAGATCATAGCAACTAGTTAAGTTTCGGTTTTTCATATGTTGTGCAAATGTATATTATTAGGCTAAAATTATTTTAAATAACTTATTTTATGGTAAAAACCGAGTCTCAAGTAGTCTATCACTTACAACTGACGAAGATTTCTAATTACATAGTTACATTCATAGCGCTTTTTACAATAGGCTACAGATTGTTTCAAAGCAGCTTTACAGTGATAACGGGAAATAAGGCAACAACGTTGTTTTGGCTGTTCAGCAGCTCTAGAAGAAAACTGTCATCCAGCTCGAGTAAGTGTGATTCAATTCCGTTGTAAATCGGAATGTCATCGGCCAGCTCAGTTCAGTTATCAGTGTCAGATCAATAATATTGTTGATTATTAAGATATATGTAGATAATCTTCTAAACGTAATAAAATTACGCTTCGTCTTGTGATTGTAACAATAGTTTAATAGATCGCAGGAAAATACTGTGATTCGGTGATCTTATTATTACTTTTTTTAATTATTATTAATAAAGTCAAGAAAATGATAAACCCCATAATTACCAGTCGCTTGTACATCGCTGTGTATCCTGCGTGCTTGAGCAGATAGTGATGCCTGAGAGGAAAAAAACTTTCACGTTTAATTTGACAATGAGACCAGTCAAAGTGCACTACATACATTTTTTTATCACTGTGAAACCATCCATCCTGTACACTCAACTCTTTAGAAAGCAATCTTTTTCCCCAGAAATGTGTCACTTTGGTTTTCAGTGGCATTGCATAGGCTATAATTTTTGCATTATAGGTGCTGATATAATTGATCTTTGTTTTTATTTTTTAAATGTTTCAACAGGGGTTTAGATTTTTTTATTATTATTATTATTATTATACATTTTATTTATAGGCGCCTTTCTTGACACTCAAGGTCACCTTACAACATCATCAACAATAACAAATTTAAAAAGCAATGAGACACAGACATATATAAAAAACAAAACAAAAAAAAACAAAGTGCAGTTATGGTCAAAGGGAATAAGCTATTCTAAACAGATAAGTTTTGAGTTTGGATTTGAAAAGTGAAAGAGAGTCAATTTTACGGAGGTCTGGTGGAAGCGAATGCAGAGAAACTGAAAGCTCTACTCCCATAGTAACAAGGCGGACACGGGGAACAGTAAAATGAATAAAAGAAGTGGATCTTAGAGTACGCGTGTGTGTGGGTATATGGAGGAGATCAGAACGATATGAAGGGGCTAGATTATGAATGGCTTTAAAAGTAAGAAGAAGTATTTTGTAGTTGATACGATAAATAATAGGGAGCCAATGCAGCTGTTGTAGGATAGGAGTGATGTGATAAATAGGAGGGGTGCGAGTAATGATACGAGCTGCCGAGTTTTGGACCAGTTGAAGTTTATGAAGAGTTTTATGTGGGAGGCCAAACAAAAGGGAATTACAATAATCTAAACGGGAGGTGACTAAGCTGTGAACAAGAATGGCAGTCGAGTGCGGCGTGAGGAAAGGACGCAAACGGTTGATTTACGAAGATGATAATAAGTAGACCGGTAACGTTGTTAACATGAGATGTAAAGGAGAGGGTGCTATCAAAGATGACACCCAAACTCTTAACCTGAGGGGATGGGGGAAATGAAGGAGCTTCAATAAGAATAGAGAAATTATGGATTTTGTTTAATGTTGATTTTGTACCTATAAGAAGCAATTCTGTTTTATTACTATTTAATTTAAGGAAATTTGATGTGAACCAGGATTTTATGTCAAGAAGGCAGTTAGTAAGGGAAGATGGTGGAAGTGTGGAATTAGGTTTAGTTGAAAGATAGAGCTGGGTGTCATCTGCGTAGCAATGGAAATTAATATGATGTTTACGGAAGATGTAACCAAGGGGAAGAAGATAAATAATAAACAGTAAGGGCCCCAGAACAGAGCCCTGCGGCCGCTGTTATGACAGGGACAGAATAAGAGGTGAATGATTTTAACTGAATAAACTGAGTGCGGCCAGAGAGATATGAATTAAACCAGTTAAGAGGTATATTAGTAATTACAATAGAGGAGAGTCTGTCAAGAAGTATGGTGTGTGAAATAGTATCGAAGGCCGCACTCAGATCAAGCAGAAGAAGAATGGAAAGTAAACCAGAATCAGCCGCTAGAAGAAGGTTGTTAGTGGTTTCAAGTAATGCTGTTTCCGTACTATGATGCGGACGGATTTAGGACATCAGTAGGTCACCTGATGGAGTTTTAGGACACCAGTGGGTCACCTGATGGAGTTTTAGGACACCAGTGGGTCACCTGATGGAGTTTTAGGACACCAGTGGGTCACCTGATGGAGTTTTTCGGTTCCTTGCCACTGTTGCCTTTGGCTTGCTCAGTTGGGGATATTCAAATTAATTAACCAAGCATTAATACCATTGATCAGCCCTACCAAACGTGGATGTTTTTTCACTAAGAAACAAACATTGTTATGTTATTTGATTGATATTGTGAAGCTGCTTTGATGCAATTTATATTGTGAAAAGCGCTATATAAATACACTTGACTTGACTTGACTTGACGGAAACCTGACTGGAATTGCTCATATAGATTATTGTAAGAAAGATGAGTATGGAGTTGAACAGCCACTATTTTTTCCAAAATTTTGGAGATGAATGGAAGATTTGAAATAGGTCGGAAATTATTATATTCACTGTAGTGGAATGCTACTTTCAAAATATTTACATTAATGTAAATATTTGACATGACAGTATTGCTTTAGTCTCTGATGAGACTTTGACTCACATTGATAAAACATTTGTGCTGAACATGCTGATCAGATCAATCAAAAATACATTTTTTTTCCCACTTCTGTAGCCTGTTTTGTCTCACTGTATCCCTAAGATTGGTGAAAAGTTATCAGGGTACCCGCGGGTCTTAAAAGCCTTGAAAAAGTCTTGAATTTGATCATCAAATTAAGGCCTTAAAAGCCTTGAATTTAGTATACAAAGTCTTGGATTTCGTTACAAAGGTCTTATTTAGTTTTTACCAAAAGTAAAGTAACTGCAGTTTGACTAAAAGTTGACAAAAAATGCAAAGACTTTTCGTCAACTACAACTATAAAAAACAGTATGACTCAAATGTGATTAAGACCAATAAGCATTTTCGTCTGAAGACTAAGACTAAATCAAAAATGGCTGCCAAAATTAACACTGGCCTACACACAGTGCGCGCTACAATGCTGTTGCGAATGTGTTAAATATGACTGATATATAATTCAATATATATTTAATTCAAGTAACCTCCTTGTACATAATTATTTTCTAGGGTTTAAAATGTATACAGATTTGACATTTTCCCCTCATACTTCTGTCGGAATGGGTACGAAGTTGGCATTGAATTTCATTTGTAATGGTATTAAAAAGGTCTTAAAAAGCCTTGAATTTAAGTTGGAGGATCCTGGGGGTACCCTGGTTATACAAGACAGGAAAAAAAAAAATGTATTTTTGATTGATCTGATCAGCATGTTCAGCACAAATGTTTTATCAATGTGAGTCAAAGTCTCATCAGAGACTAACGCAATACTGTCATGTCAAATATTTACATTAATGTAAATATTTTGAAAGTAGCATTCCCACAGTGAATATAATAATTTCCGACCTATTTCAAATCTTCCATTCATCTCCAAAATTTTGGAAAAAATAGTGGCTGTTCAACTCCATACTCATCTTTCTTACAATAATCTATATGAGCAATTCCAGTCAGGTTTCCGTCAAGTCAAGTCAAGTCAAGTGTATTTATATAGCGCTTTTCACAATATAAATTGCATCAAAGCAGCTTCACAATATCAATCAAATAACATAACAATGTTTGTTTCTTAGTGAAAAAACATCCACGTTTGGTAGGGCTGATCAATGGTATTAATGCTTGGTTAATTAATTTGAATATCCCCAACTGAGCAAGCCAAAGGCAACAGTGGCAAGGAACCGAAAAACTCCATCAGGTGACCACTGGTGTCCTAAAACTCCATCAGGTGACCCACTGGTGTCCTAAAACTCCATCAGGTGACCCACTGGTGTCCTAAAACTCCATCAGGTGACCTACTGATGTCCTAAATCCGTCCGCATCATAGTACGGAAACAGCATTACTTGAAACCACTAACAACCTTCTTCTAGCGGCTGATTCTGGTTTACTTTCCATTCTTCTTCTGCTTGATCTGAGTGCGGCCTTCGATACTATTTCACACACCATACTTCTTGACAGACTCTCCTCTATTGTAATTACTAATATACTCTTAACTGGTTTAATTCATATCTCTCTGGCCGCACTCAGTTTATTCAGTTAAAATCATTCACCTCTTATTCTGTCCCTGTCATAACAGGCGTGCCGCAGGGCTCTGTTCTGGGGCCCTTACTGTTTATTATTTATCTTCTTCCCCTTGGTTACATCTTCCGTAAACATCATATTAATTTCCATTGCTACGCAGATGACACCCAGCTCTATCTTTCAACTAAACCTAATTCCACACTTCCACCATCTTCCCTTACTAACTGCCTTCTTGACATAAAATCCTGGTTCACATCAAATTTCCTTAAATTAAATAGTAATAAAACAGAATTGCTTCTTATAGGTACAAAATCAACATTAAACAAAATCCATAATTTCTCTATTCTTATTGATAGCTCCTTCATTTCCCCCATCCCCTCAGGTTAAGAGTTTGGGTGTCATCTTTGATAGCACCCTCTCCTTTACATCTCATGTTAACAACGTTACCGGTCTACTTATTATCATCTTCGTAATATCAACCGTTTGCGTCCTTTCCTCACGCCGCACTCGACTGCCATTCTTGTTCACAGCTTAGTCACCTCCCGTTTAGATTATTGTAATTCCCTTTTGTTTGGCCTCCCACATAAAACTCTTCATAAACTTCAACTGGTCCAAAACTCGGCAGCTCGTATCATTACTCGCACCCCTCCTATTTATCACATCACTCCTATCCTATAACAGCTGCATTGGCTCCCTATTATTTATCGTATCAACTACAAAATACTTCTTCTTACTTTTAAAGCCATTCATAATCTAGCCCCTTCATATCGTTCTGATCTCCTCCATATACCCACACACACGCGTACTCTAAGATCCACTTCTTTTATTCATTTTACTGTTCCCCGTGTCCGCCTTGTTACTATGGGGAGTAGAGCTTTCAGTTTCTCTGCATTCGCTTCCACCAGACCTCCGTAAAATTGACTCTCTTTCACTTTTCAAATCCAAACTCAAAACTTATCTGTTTAGAATAGCTTATTCCCTTTGACCATAACTGCACTTTGTTTTTTTTTGTTTTGTTTTTTATATATGTCTTGTGTCTCATTGCTTTTTAAATTTGTTATTGTTGATGATGTTGTAAGGTGACCTTGAGTGTCAAGAAAGGGCCTATAAATAAAATGTATAATAATAATAATAATAATAAAAAAATCTAAACCCCTGTTGAAACATTTAAAAAATAAAAACAAAGATCAATTATATCAGCACCTATAATGCAAAAATTATAGCCTATGCAATGCCACTGAAAACCAAAGTGACACATTTCTGGGGAAAAAGATTGCTTTCTAAAGAGTTGAGTGTACAGGATGGATGGTTTCACAGTGATAAAAAAATGTATGTAGTGCACTTTGACTGGTCTCATTGTCAAATTAAACGTGAAAGTTTTTTTCCTCTCAGGCATCACTATCTGCTCAAGCACGCAGGATACACAGCGATGTACAAGCGACTGGTAATTATGGGGTTTATCATTTTCTTGACTTTATTAATAATAATTAAAAAAAGTAATAATAAGATCACCGAATCACAGTATTTCCTGCGATCTATTAAACTATTGTTACAATCACAAGACGAAGCGTAATTTTATTACGTTTAGAAGATTATCTACATATATCTTAATAATCAACAATATTATTGATCTGACACTGATAACTGAACTGAGCTGGCCGATGACATTCCGATTTACAACGGAATTGAATCACACTTACTCGAGCTGGATGACAGTTTTCTTCTAGAGCTGCTGAACAGCCAAAACAAACGTTGTTGCCTTATTTCCCGTTATCACTGTAAAGCTGCTTTGAAACAATCTGTAGCCTATTGTAAAAAGCGCTATGAATGTAACTATGTAATTAGAAATCTTCGTCAGTTGTAAGTGATAGACTACTTGAGACTCGGTTTTTACCATAAATAAGTTATTTAAAATAATATTTAGCCTAATAATATACATTTGCACAACATATGAAAAACCGAAACTTAACTAGTTGCTATGATTGAGTGATGGATAGATGGAAGCATAAGGATGACCACGCAGTATAGCCTAGCCTACTTTATGAAGTCATCACGCAAGTAATAAAAAATGGTACTACATTAGATCAAATTTAACAAAAAAGCAAGGAAGACCTATGAAGCTTTTTGTTATTTTAAATTATTGTAATTTTACCCCTACTTTATTTTACATATCCTTATGTATGTTTTCTACTTGTTGTGAGGTGTACGCATGTATGCTAATCTTTGTATATTTTTTGTTGCATTAAAAAAAAATCAAGGGCGTGACGTGAATTGACGTTCAGCGTGACGCATTATTTATGTGCGCCTGCGCAGTCGAATGTATCTCTTCAATTCATCAAATGCTTGCTGTTGTTAGAAATATGACAACATACTGTTAAGAACACATGTCCTCTTTAATAGGCTACTCCAACCCGTTCTTGTTGTAACAAAAGATGTAGCCTGTCCTTAATTTAACCATGGGCAACTAGTTCTTCAAATATAAACAATAATGTTATCCTAATAAAATTTTAACATAGTATCGTTTTTAAGAAGCTTTCAGATTCTTTCAGCCATTGTTTATAATAGTGCTTGCTAGTGACAGGTTAGCATCGTTTTACTGCCATAAAAATAACTGTCTGAATTTAATTCTAATTATACATTTGGGAAGGAGGTAAGTAATAAATAAATTATTGTGATTGGTATCTGACACACTTAATCAATAAATGGTAGTAAACTTATTTGGAGATAAATCAATGCAATTTCTAGGCTACCTAGTATATTGCTAATTACGTAAAAAAAAAAAAGAAAAGGAAAAAAAAAAAAAAAAAGAAAAATCGTCACTTATGAGTGAACAATTGCATAATAGTTTTTTCCCAGTTAGCTCAGTGGCAAAAAGTGTCACAATTAACCAAACTTCACCCCTACATAATATTTGCCTTTTTTTCTCAGGTTGAGCTGGTCATTTCAGATTAGAGGAGTGCACTGAAAACAGCAGATGGACACGTCGTATTATGGTAATGTACACAGCCCTATGAAACACACAGTCAGATCAGGGCTGATTCTGTTATAGGCCCTGAGTACAAACTATGGTTAAAAATATCATTAATTATGTGTCTTTCCTCACTATCAGAGAAAAAGGGGGCAACCGTGGAGCCTTATGGAGTCTCTAAAATCAATATCTCTGCCCAAAATGGAAGCAATGTTTCAGCACCTGTCATATTAAATTCAACAGTCAAAGGAAATATTAATATTTCTAATTACTTTCCAGGTGAGTGGAAGTGCTTCTCTGCTGGTGGAAATGCCACAGCTGAACATATATTTGGTCAATAATTATACAAATGAGTATAAAAAGTAGCAACTTCATTGAAAACTATAGGCCCATTTCTAATTTACCTTTCATCTTCAAAGGTCTCGAAAAAGTTGTGTTACGTCGACTTGATTCTTATCTTAACCTAAATACTATCTCTATTTGAGACTTCAGTCTGGCTTCAGAGCACTCCACAGTACCAAATCTCAATTATATTTATTTAACATTGACAACTGATGCTGGTGACCTCAACTATTGTTAAATTATTTTATAAACATTTCATTTATACATTTATAAAGAATAGTATGTTTCAACCTTAGTTAAATTATTTTATAACCATTTCATTTACACCATTTTAACTATATGTTTTCAACTATAGTTAAATTATTTTATAACCATTTCATTTATACATTTATAAAGAATAGTATGTTTCGACCTTAGTTAAATTATTTTATAACCATGTCTATGCAAAAACATGATGATCACTGAAATTTTATCATGACTTCATTGGTTCGTTTTAAAGTTGATTTTAAAACCCTTTTGTTTGTTTGTAAATGTTTGAATAATCCGGCGCCATCCTACATCTCTAATCTATTAGTCCCTTTCAGATCTGGGACAAAAAAACGTAGTTGTCCCTAGATTCAGATTACAGCAAAGGGGACATTGTGCATTTTCTGTTGTGGACCCTAAACTTTGGAACAGCTTGTCTATCCAGATTAGATCCGCGCCATCCCTTCCTCTTTTTAAGTCTTTGTTAAAAACCTATTTATTCTCTCTGGCATTTAATGATCATTAAATGCTGATATATACTCACATTCCTTTCATATATGATGTTTTTTTTTTTTTATCCTTTTCCTTTGTTTTGTTTTATGTTTTATGATGTAGTGTAAAGCCCATTGGTCATCTGTCGCTGTATAAATTGTGCTATATGAATAAACTTTGACTTTGACCATTCGGCTAGTTTTGTAGCAAAAACCTGGCAACCCTGGCCCCCATGCATATTTATTAAAAGGAGCATTCTTTGCTCGTTTTCTATATAAGCCATTCAAATTTTTTTTATATTTTTTTATTAAACAAAATAGTTTAAATCGTTTTTGCTATGGTACCAAAACTGGTAGTGAGAACTGGTATTGAGACTGGTATATTGGTACCGACTACTGTAATGTTGGTACTGTGAAAACCTAGTTCTAAGCCTGTATAACTTTCTTTCTTCAGTAAAACACAAAAGGTGAATTTCTAAAAAAGATATCCTGCACACCTCTTTTCATTATAATGAAAGTGAAAGGAACGAGACCTGTCAAGCTCCACAATAAAAAAGCCCATAAAAGTAGGCTATCATATGAAAAGTACCATAATATCAAAATCTTCAAAACCATACAGTAGCTTTGTGTGAGAAACTGACCAAAATACCAGTTAATGATTACATCCCCTCTGATATGCAGAGTGGAAGGTGCAACACACATCTAGAACTTACACTTACAAAATGAAATGTGTTTGCAGCTTATCCATTAAAAACATTGAACTATTATTTCAAAAGATCATTACAATTTTCTCAATATTCAACCCCAAAAGAGATGACCTCTTTAAGATACAATAAATAAGGGTAGTCAAAATGACAGGTGTTTCTGATTTACAATAGTAAAACTTAAAAATGTTTGAGAGGTTTTTAATGAGCGCATACTGAAAAAGTCTTTGAAATTGGATAAATAAATTACAATGAGGATGTATATGAGTATAATATATGTATATGTATAAGTACTTTTTAATTTAATTCAAACGGTCAACAAAATGTATCGGATCAGTGTTTTTAAACAAATACCTATTCATCCGTGTGTATCAGAGATAGATTGTTTAGTGCTTTGACACCATGACACACACACACACACACACACACACACACACACACACACACACACACACAGTCATTTACACCATTTTAACTATATGTTTTCAACTATTGTTAAATTATTTTATAACCATTTCATTTATACATTTATAAAGAATAGTATGTTTCAACCTTAGTTAAATTATTTTATAACCATTTATAAAGACCAGTATGTTTTTCAACTCTGCTTTCATTTGAATAATATTTTAAACGATAGACCTGTTTATGTAACATTGTTTCAGATATCAGAGCAGACATGGAGGGGTAGGCAAGAACCCCCGTGACACACTTGCAGAGGTAGGGGGAGCGTCAGTGACACACATGGAGAGGGACAGCCTGTGACACTGACTTTTTTCCTTTCACATTACACAGGAAACCACAATGGCCTCTGGAATGCCACACTTGCAGAGGTAGGGGGAGTGTCTGTGACACACATAGAGAGGGAGGTGAGGGACACCCGGTGACACTGACTTTTTTCCTCTCACATTACACAGCAAAACACAATGGCCTCTGGAATGCCAAAACAGTTGATTGATCAGATAGCTCAACACCACAACCCTTATCAATAGAGGCCAGAGCAGAGGTAGGGACAGCCTGTGACACTGACTTTTTTCCTCTCACATTACACACCAAAACACAATGGCCTCTGGAATGCCAAAACAGTTGATTGATCATAGCTCAACACCACAACCCTTATCAATAGAGGCCAGAGCAGAGGTAGGGGGAGCGTCTGTGACACTGACTTTTTTCCTCTCACATTACCCACATCACATTGAAACCACTATGGCCTCTGGAATGCCAAAACAGTTGATTGATCAGATAGCTCAACACCACAACCCTTATCAATAGAGGGCAGATGGTCAAAACATTTCATTGATCGGATAGGCGGGGTCAACTGCTTGACCCTTAACAATAGACGCCGGATGCACAATCTCTCAAAACACATCGATTGGATGGGTGGGGTCAATAGGTCAATCCTTATCTATAGATAACGGATGCACACCAGGAAAAGGGCGGGACCGGAAAAGGTCAAAGGTCAACCGGAAGTCATCAATCATTTTGACACATGGTGTCCGGTAAGAACTACTTTCACCTCTTCCTCCTCCTCCTCGTTCACCTCTTCCTCCTCCTCCTCGTTCACCTCTTCCTCCTCCTCCTCGTTCACCTCTTCCTCATCCTCTTCCTCCTCATTCACCTCTTCCTCCTCCTCCTCGTTCACCTCTTCCTCCTCCTCCTCATTCACTTCCTCTCCTCCTCATTCACCTCTTCCTCCTCCTCCTCATTCACCTCTTCCTCCTCCTCCTCATTCACCTCTTCCTCCTCCTCTTCCTCCTCTCTCACCTCTTCCTCCTCCTCTTCCTCCTCTCTCACCTCTTCTTCGTCCTCTTCCTCCTCGCCCTCTTATATTGGTTCCATCCATTATTGGTATCAACATTCAGTGCAACATTTTGAGTCCATTTTGGCTCTCTGAGCTGTATTATGTATAATTTAGATAATATGTATGACAGTTAGTTTGGTCACATCATTAGAAATAAGTGTAAACTATTTTGAGTCGTTGTGTGTAAACGATGACAACTGTGTTGTAGTTGTGTTTAACTTTTGCCTGCCTGTGTTTAGCGTTTTGAAACATAAGTGTGAAATGTGTTTTAGTGAGTGAGAATGTGTTTAGAGTTTTGCAAAAAGAGTGCATGGGATTTGCAAACAGTGTTTTAACAACATGAACTTGTTTAATGATTTACAGAAAGAGTGATTTATTTGACAAATTGGTTTAGGCTATTGAGAATTTGATTCAGAGAATGGGATTCATTGTTTTATCAATTCAGAAAAACTGCAATTTGAGTTATATGAATAATGTACTAGGCTACTACTAATAGGCCATATTCGCGGAGCCCTATATATAAATACATACATATTAACTTAAAGTGCAAGTGGTAGGCCTACTTCATGTAAATCATTTTCGTATAAAGGGTTCGGCTGACAAAAAAAAGAGTTTAGGAAGCTCTGGTCTAGCTGAGGTTGAGGAGAGAAGCGGTTCCAGAAGAAAGTGTAGCGCTTGGTGTTGCAGAGAGAGAGAAAGAAAGCAACTCGATCGCCTCCTGGAGGAGAAAGGAAGAATGACGAGGCTGAGCTGTGCTTTTCCATTGCCGCACTAATAGCAGACAAAAGCCAGAGAGAAAGCAAAATGTAATAAAATAAATGTAATTTGAAAGGATAAAGGCCAAATCGTTGTTGAAGTGAATCCTGTGAGTAGTGAGGATGAAGCAAAAGCTTACAGCACCTGGTATTCCCAGGCGGTCTCCCATCCAAGTACTAACCAGGCCCGACCCTGCTTAGCTTCCGAGATCGGACGAGATCGGGCGTGTTCAGGGTGGTATGGCCGTAAGCGAGAGTCTCAGCAGATAGAGAGATATTTAAAGAAGGACACCAGCAGCAGCACCCTACACATGACGGACCGCATTGACACTCGTCCCGAGCTGCAGAAACAGCCCCCTTTCCCCCTCAAGTGTTTTCAAGACTTTTTTTTCTCCAAAAAAATATTCTCGCTTCATGAAATTTGAACTCAGTTCACAGCATTTGTGCCATAACGTTGAGTAACTAAAAAAATAAATAAAAAAATAACATTGACTCGTCCATTTTTCTTAAAAAAAAAGAAATAAAGAAAAAGGCTTTGTTATGCATCCTAATGATATTGAATACAAATGTGTTAGTTCCCTGAATAGCTACATCCCAATTAAATATAAGTCAATATCATTTGCTTGTTTGTTTATTTAATTATTTTTAATGTAAAGTTTTAATATAGTTCAAGATCAACACGAACATACAAACACATTTTAAATAGGCCTAATCATTAAATAAATAAAAACATACAAATGATATTGACTCATATTTAATTGGACTGTAAGCCTATATTCAGCAATGTTAGGAAACTAACAAATTTGGATTCAATATCATAGGATGCATACAAATTAAGGTAATAATTTCAACCCAGTCTCACGGCAGTTCGTGATGTGGTCACGTAATTTAATCTATTTATTCGTGGCAGGGACACGTTAATTGAGTTATTTTCGTAACTCCAGCACGTTTTTTAAACAAATGCATTTCAATTGGATGCATCTTTCGTGCAATAGCACGATTCTTTCTGCCAATCGGGCTGCAGCACAGAAGCTGTTTATTCAACATTTATTCACGAGATCTTATCACGGTTATTAATTATGTATTCTATTATTTCAGTCTTTTTCGGTTATTATTTTGAATCTGGATTGCTTGGCTCTTTATTGATATTTTTAAAACTATAACGCTACATCTATCAATATTTATTTAGATGTCATCATTGTATTCATTCATTTCTTTATTTTAATAATATTATTTCGGTCTTATTACCGGTGAGATATTACAGTAAACCAGAACACGGGCCAAGCGGGGCTCATTCTAAGCCCATTAGCCACAATACAATGGGGACATTCATATCACAGAATCTGACAGCGATCAGCAGTTCATTAACGACAGTAGGCCTAGCTCTCGCATTTTTAAGCAGCCTTTAATATATTTAGTCTAAAGTTTTAAAGAAATTGAAAAGCCCAAAGATCTGTAGGCCTATCTCTGCTAAATGAATTTAACATACGTTCGTGATGCCCTTTATTTTAAGTTTCTTTTTTTTTTGGTTCTTTTTATTTAAACTATATTGTTACGAAATGTGAAAATGTGTAAAAGTAATGTGTCAAGGACTTGATATTGAATTCTGTAATTTTAAAAATTCAAAAAAAAAAGAAAAAAAAGAAAAAAAAGAAATGTATCTTACAGCCAAAAAAAAAAAAAGTTTTTTTGTTGTTTACAGTAAGTTAAGCTCCGAAATATATTTTTTAAAAGCTCTAGGGAGTTTCTTTTGATGCCCTGATATAAAAATAATTTTTAATTCGTTTAATTAATTTTTTTTTTTTTTTTTTCACAATATCCGGATGACGGAGCCCGCTCGCGCCAATTGCTATATCCTCTCGGAGTCGTTGATTAAGGTAGGTCAAAATTATTACCTCAAGAATAAGTAGCCTATATAATTTGATGAAATATACATACAAAAGTGTAGTCAAGTATGTGTCATGTTGCTGGGGTATTGTCTGTCTTATGCCCTATTTAACTTTTTGTGACATTGCTTTGGTGTTTCCATTGGTCTGATATAAAATCCTATAAAGTGCTAACTGTATGTCTTAGCATGTCACATGTTAGTGTAGCCTACTACTTCACAAACATTTTCTCTTCCTTTTCGCTTTTCGTTTAAAAATGTGATATTAACATTTGACATGCAATAGACATGAAATTGTCACATTTTTCCTTTATCAATATATTGATATATCCTAAGGACTATGTTCTGTCTCTCATATGGGCAACACACACACACACAGACACACAACTGTATTATTGTGTAAATGGCAGTTAAAAATCAGAGAAATGTTTACCCTTATAACAATGTCATCACGAACAAAAGTTCAAAACTCAGAAGAATGACTGGTTACAATTTGACCATTGAAATTAAGAAAGCACATAACATCCCTTGCATAGTGTGATTTTAAATCATATAGTGTGATAATAATTCAGAATGTTTCTATGGGTAGCCTATATTATACATAAATAACTTTCTCTTTTTTCTTTCTTTTTTCTCAGACAAAATGGTTTCTAATCAAAAGAAATGCCCCAACTGCCCCCAGGTCATGCCCTGTGCCACTAAGGTTTGTAAGGCCTGTGGGGCAGAGCAGCCCAAGAAGGCTCGTTTGATGAAGAGGCTGCAGGCCCTTGATATGAAGAAGGGGGAGTGGCTTGGCAATCTTAAAAAAAACCACAATGAGGCAGCTATGCGGGATGAAGCCATCATATTGGTGTGTACAATTAACACTACCCTTTTTAATAGGGTCGCCACATTTACCAGTCCTGATTGAGTGACATTTTTGACAGAAGATCATAATATATTTTCAAATTCTTTTATTTTTATCTTTGAAAAGAGCGATTTAAGCCAGATTTCTGAAATATAGGGTTTACCGACCTCTAAACAGTTTAAACACCAAATGCAACTTGAAGGTTCTCTTTCACAAAGTTAAAGCCTAGTGCAGGCGTGTTAAACTCAAATACACGGTGGTCCAAAATTAAAAACTGGGTCCAAGTTGCGGGCCAGGTAAATCTTTATTGAAAAACTGACTTAAATTGAGCATGTGATTCCCCCTTTCAGTAGTATGTAATGAATTTAATGTAGTTATGGCATTCATGTAATATTAATAAGGAATTTAGGTACTACTGTTAAAAGTGGAGTTTAACTTTAAAAACATATTCTTCAGAATTGAATAGAATAGAATAGAATGCCTTTTATTGTTATCATACACATGTTCAACGAGATTGAAACAACTCCTTTTCCAGTGTCAACATGTACCTAAGAGAAATGTGACAACAAGGAATAAAATTAGTATCGCAAAAGAGGGGGGGGCTATTAAATGTTAAATACTGCACAGTAGGGGGGTAGAAGAAAGTCCGGGGATCGGGGTGTGAGTGTGGAGTCAGTGCCTGTGTGAGTTCAAATTGGTTATGGCTTTTGGGAACAGGCCAGCAGATTTAACCATTAAGGTCACTGACTGTTAACTTGAAAGGCATTAATGAATTAAGTAACCTTTGCCAAAAAATCACTCTCCAGACCATTCTCATTCACGGTTCCATGCTGGAGGAATGATCTCCCACCGTCATCCGGAATGCAGAATCCCTGACAACATTCAAAAGACAACCGAAAATGTTATGTATTTGCAATGTATTGAAATGCATTGATTTTCATTGTAAACCTATTCATTTGGGGTGGTAAACATGAAAGATGGGTGAAAAAATCATATACAGGGCTGAACATTAATGTTTGCCAAGTGGCAACCAGATTTTGACTTTTAACCACTTTTAAAATTTAACGTTGAGTCCTTGATCTGTTAATAATTCTAACATCAAATTCAAGCCAGAGATTATTTTTCATACACAGTAAATTTGACAAAATAGAAACTTCACTTTTGAGGATGGCTCAGTAATTTTGCTTTTGCTGGTCATAAGTGCATTTGAATTATGTCAATATGATCAGAGGAACTTAGTATAATATGACATGTAATGCAGTTTTTTGTCAATGTTTGGTCTTACAACAAATTTCAAGTCTTGCTTCAAACTGAATTTACACTCAGGTTTTTTGATAACAGTAGTTATTACCGGACACCATGTGTCAAAATGATTGATGACTTCCGGTTGACCTTTGACCTTTTCCGGTCCCGCCCTTTTCCTGGTGTGCATCCGTTATCTATAGATAAGGATTGACCTATTGACCCCACCCATCCAATCGATGTGTTTTGAGAGATTGTGCATCCGGCGTCTATTGTTAAGGGTCAAGCAGTTGACCCCGCCTATCCGATCAATGAAATGTTTTGACCATCTGGCCTCTATTGATAAGGGTTGTGGTGTTGAGCTATCTGATCAATCAACTGTTTTGGCATTCCAGAGGCCATAGTGGTTTCAATGTGATGTGGGTAATGTGAGAGGAAAAAAGTCAGTGTCACAGACGCTCCCCCTACCTCTGCTCTGGCCTCTATTGATAAGGGTTGTGGTGTTGAGCTATCTGATCAATCAACTGTTTTGGCATAAGCATTGTGCGTTTTTTTTTTTTTTTATGGTAGAAAGTTTGAGGCGGTTGTTATAGAACATGTACCACCGGCATTCCATAGGGCAGCTCTATATATAAATGGGGTCAGTGTGTTCTACAACCAACAGAACCATGAGCTACATGAGCATGGACGGTTTAGCCTCCCCACCCCCCGAGACGGGGCTGACCAGCAGGATGATGGAAAGTCTGACTATGGCTCCGAGAAAACCTTATGGTCATGTTCGTTTGACAAATTTTCTCCATGAAGTTTCGGAATGGACTGAAGCCGAATTTATGATGTGTAGTAATCGTGTATTCGGGTATAAATTTCACAAACCAACACGCGTGGTTATGCTCTACACCACTGACGGCGTCGGCGAGTTTCAGGCTGGGGAAGATCCATGTGTGACATTTCCTGAAAAAGACTGGGGTCTATTTTACAAATTTGTCTGGAAGGATCTGAATGACGCTGGGGAAGAGCCTTTGTATGTGGCGGAGTGGGTCGGGGAGACCCCGAATGTCCAATACCGTGTGGTAGGCGACCATACTAACAAGCCGCCGAATGATTCTGTATACATATTCAGCTGTAAAGACAAGACTAAGCTCACCAACACCCGATCAGGAAGTGTCCTGCCCAAGGATCATCATGACCTGTATGAAATGCAATTTTTGTTCAAGTGGTGTGATCTGAATCTGCTGAATGGTGTTTTTTCAATCATCAACAAAATGTTCAAATGGTGTGACATGCATGACGGATACAACAAGATTAAAGTACAGTTGTTCCACCCTGAGAGATGCGTGCGCAGCGGTATAGACTGTCTACCGTCCTCCACCATTCGCTACAGCCATCATAAACCTCGACGGGGAGACCCTCCCAAGCGTCGTTTATAAATCGGCGTCTCCACCCCTTTACTACAACGACCATAAATTCAGGGACCCAAACCCTCTATGCATCATTTATAAACCATGGGTGAAGATAGGGGTTCAGAAGCCGACCATGTATGCAGCTGCGGAATTTCTTTCGGCAGCATTCTTGACCCTCCCAACGACAACGCCTGTGACCCGCCGGACCACCACAAAGACTGGGGTTTGACTAAAACTATCAAACGTCGCATAGGCTTTGAAACGTGCATTGAAAACGATTGGGGTCCGGCTAACATTATCAACCCTGAACCATTGAACACGCAAAACGACATCGGTCCGGGTAACTGTATCGAGCGCGACAAAGACCAGGATTTGGAGACATTCAAAATTTTCAAGCTCCATAACGATCAGCAATCGTACGACAGATCTAAAATCGACCGCCCCTGCCACGTGCTAATCAAACCTTCGACGTCACAGACGGATGTTTCAATGTGTTGGGGTTCAAACTCATAAAAGCTGCGACTGCGGTTTTGCTCCAACATCTCATCGGAACGAAGCTGAAGAACGAGTGCGAGGGGTGTGAGATTGATCACCCCAGCCAGCTGCAGCATTCCTGTCTGTTTGACCCTCCTAACTACTACTTGGACACGCATTTTGATGAACTTTCAACCAAACTGTTTAGACCCTATTTTCATGTCATCATCGCTATCCTGCTAAAACGCTGTGGGTTAAAATCTGACCCTCAACGGATTCAAGGAACAGTCGGGACTATTCTGCACGAATTAAAAGACGAGCCATTCATTGGTGTTAAGCTTGAAGAAATCAGAGTTGGACTTCTGGAGAAACCCTGCGACGAAGTAGTTCACGACGTCGTCGATCTCTGGGAAGGTCTCGCGATCGTGAATGGAGACTGATCAAGACGCCAGCGGTATGGGAGCTGCCTGTACCGTAAAGAACACTATGGAATTCATGTTTAAAAGACATTACAACCGACAGATGACCAAACTGGTGAATAAGATTATTACAGATGCATCGCGCGATGGTCATCCATTTATTGAGGACACTACACGTGAAGCGAATTTCAAGAAACAAATGGTGAATATAAGAGGACTGGCTAATTCCTGGGATGATTTGGTGGGCAAATGCATTCATGGTATCGAAAAACCCGATGTGATGATAAAACAGATTTTGGATATGATGTGTGAATCACAATCCCAGCTCTCGGTCATCGACATGCTCTGTACTTGTACGTATGTGGCAGATGTCTGTACCATGCTAACCTTGAGGTCAGAACAATACGACCCGGATGATGACGATGATGGTATTAAAATTGACGAAATCAGTACCACCATCGACAAAATTGTTGTAATGTATATCGACTACATCCTAGACAAACACATGTTGGCCTGTCGCGATTTTCTTTTCTGGCTCGACTATCAGTGACATCATTATGACTATCCTGCTTTTATCACCCTCCATTATACTTAGACTATGCATGTAACGTCGTTATATCCAATTATTATATATTTTATTATATGCATTTTGTACTAACCTCGTTATATTCAATTTTACTTAGATTTTGTAGTACTAATATTATTCTATTTACCTTCTATTTGATTTTTATTATTATTATTATTATTATTATAATAGCCATGTCTAGTATCATGTATTATATTATTGCCATTTACTTAAATTGTGTATCCTGTAACTTTTTTTTTAATAAAAGATTGATTCAAACTGCATGTATGAGTTATTCTTTTACAGCGATCGAAACGACAGCATGACGGAGCTCATGAAAAAGGCTTATTATACACCCTCCAACCCCGGTTCTTTAGGGGGTAAAAAACGATTAAAAGAAGCCATCTTAAGAGATAGCGGGGTCCATCTAAGCGATAAAAAGGTTTCAGAATGGCTGTCTGGTGAGGATGCTTACACTTTACACAAAACAGCCCCTATAAAATACAAACGAAATAGAGTAGTTGTGTACGGGGTCGATACGCAGTTTCAGGCCGATCTAGTCGACATGGTCCCGTATGCCCAGGACAATGACGATAATAAATATCTGCTGACCTGTATAGATGTGTTTAGTAAATATTCGTGGGTTCGCGTGTTGAAGAATAAGAGTGGCGTAGAGGTTACTAGAGCGTTCGAGTCTATACTCGAAGAGGGACGTGTGCCACAGAAATTGCAGACGGATCAGGGAAAGGAATTTTTTAACAAACAATTTCAAGATGTAATGAAAAAGCACGATATTAATCATTTCGCTACCGCTAGCGGTTTGAAAGCCAGCGTTGTGGAACGATTTAATAGAACGTTAAAAAGTCGAATGTGGAGATTTTTAACGGCTACAAATTCACGACGATACATAGATGTTTTACAAGACATTATGCAGGGGTACAACGTCAGTTATCACCGAAGTATTAAAATGAGACCCGTGGACGTCAACAAACTAAATGAGGGTCAAGTGTTTCAAAACTTGTACGGGGGTATAAAGAAGACCGAGAGACCCACATTTAATTTCAAAGTCGGCGACATTGTCAGGATTTCTAAAGTGAGAGGCCCATTCGCCAAAGGTTATGAGCAGAACTACACGGAAGAATTTTTCACCGTATCCGATCGCATTCCGCGCAAACCACCTGTCTACAGACTCACAGATTACGACGGCGATGTCATCGAGGGAGTTTTTTATGAAAAAGAGATGCAAAAAATAATTGTGAGTAAAAACAAATCTTTTAAGGTGGAAAAGATTTTAGGTCAGAAAAAACAGGGAAAATCTACGCTTGTTTTAGTGAAATGGGTAGGCTGGCCTTCAAAATTCAATAGTTATATAGATAAAAAAACTCTGGTGGACTTACAATCTCCTTAAAACAAGCCTGCGTGTAACGGATGAGATCATACGAGTGAAGGATTACCATGGACGATCAAGGTTTCTACGTCACGCTACCGTGCAATGCATCTTCGACAGTTTACCCCGGAAATCGTATATCCGCCTACACAACCAGGATAGCAAAAGCTATAGAATTGAAAGGACAATGGGAGGTGGGACTAGCCGAAATCGAATATCCTAGAAGCTGGTATAACTTTAATGATGAAGACGGTTATTTCGTCCTACACACAGCCCCAGGACCTACGAATAACGCCTCCCCTACAGACAGCGGGCCTTTTAAAAAAGACTTATCAGGGTTTTTTGTATCGAGGAAATTACAAATAAGCGGGGGGTACTACGCAAACATTCGTGCAATCATCCGTTTGATAAATCAAGTTCTCGCACCCTTGGCAGTGTTGGATCACGATGAATTAAAAAACAAAGTGTTTCTGGTCGCGAGACCCAACATTTCAGTCAGTTTCCAAGGTAAACTCGCTACTATTTTAGGAATGATACCGGACGATAATCTTGGACGTTCAAACTACCATGAAGCAGCCGATTTTACTAGGAGCGTCACTACGTATGCTCCTCATCAATCCGATATCAACGGTGGGTTCTACACATTGTACGTTTACACCGACATCATCCAATATCAATCGGTCGGCGATTCTTACGTTCCCCTTTTGAGATGCGTACATATATCCGGTAAAAGCAATGACACAGTCATTGCTAGATACGACTCCCCCCATTACGTATCGATAAACAAGGATCACATCACCAGCATTACCATAGAGTTGAAGGACGACCAAAACCGCGAGATACCATTTTCTTACGGGAAAGTCATCGTAAAACTACACTTTAAACCAGCGAATCATTCTATTCTTTAAAAATGAGTTATTACTATAACCCTAGAGAGCCCCATACAGCCGACTATGTGGACTATTACCGAAATCAGGCCGGAGGGGGTTTGCCAGGCTATTCCGGCGGGTCGGTTATGTACGGAGCTGGACTGGGTGGTCTTTTCAGAGGTCTGTTCAGGATGGCCATACCTCTGTTAAAAAGAGGATTTAGCATCGCGAAACCCCATCTAAAATCCGCTGCTAAAAATATAGTATCCGACGTCGTCTCAAACGTATTGACGCGTGCCCATAGCAATAATGCTAATGGTCAAGACGGATCAGGGCTGATGGTCATGGCCCGTAAGAGGATGTCTAAACCACCCGGTGTGAGGAGGCGTGGTCAATGCGGTAAGAAGAAGAAGAAAACAACAAGTGGACCAAAGAAGCGACCAGTCATACGCAGAAAGCGTAAGAAGTCTGTTAGTCGAAAATCATCCGTCAAGAGATTCGTAAAAACCATATTCTAGCATGGCGCTACTGCATCGTATGTCGGGAGAATGCATCAAGTCCGAGTTGGACTTATTTACAGTCCCGCTGACACAGACGGTTATTGAGAAAAACAGTTATTTAGAAGTAGCCCCTTTATCCGCCATATCGGACACCGCCCCATTAGAGTTTTTTATTGCGGGCAACGGCGATGATTATGTAGATCTAAATAACACGATGCTCTACCTACGCCTGAAAATCACAAGACCTAATGGAACCGACATCGTACATCCAGCAAGAGTTGCGTTAATAAATTATCCCGGCGCTACAATATTTTCACAAGTCGATGTGACCCTAGGCGATCGTCTGATATCGCAGAGTTCGAACACCTATCCTTATCGATGCATCATAGAGAGTCTGATCAACTATAGTAAAGATTCGTTGGAATCTCTTTTCTCCGCCGGACTGTTTTACAAAGACACTTCTGGTCATATGGATTCTAACGACCCAGTTGGGCGTAACGCAGGGCTGACGAAGAGATCGATGTACACTAGCGAGAGCAAGGTGGTGGAACTGATGGCCCCTATACATAGCGATATATTCTTTCAAGAAAAACTTTTGTTAAACGGTGTAGACATCAAAATACGCCTAATTAGAGCAAAAGATGAATTCTGTCTGATGAGGTGCGATGATGTGGCTTACAAAATAAAAATAGAGTCAGCATCCCTATTTGTCAAGAAAGTCACTGTAGCACCGCCGGTGAGACTGGGACATGCCCAGGCGTTACTCTCGACAACAGCCAAGTATCCCATAGATAGGGTGGTTCTAAAAAATTTCTCCATACCTGAGGGGACGCGTGTGTCAAATCAAGAAAATCTGTTTTTAGGAACCCTACCAAAATCTATCGTCATAGCTATGGTCGACAATGACGCATTCACGGGTTCCTACGAAAAAAATCCATTTGCATTCAAACATTACGATCTGGAGTTCCTAGCCGTCTACGTCGACGGACAACAATTCCCCGCAAAGCCTCTACAACCTAATTTTGAAGCCGGTACGGCTGTACGCGAATTTTATCAGTTGGCGATGACGACGGGGAGACATCTTAAAAACCAAGCACTCTCCATAGACAGGGGTGATTTCCTGAACGGATACACACTTTACGCATTTAACCTGACGCCTGATGAAGACTGCGGTCAGCACATATCGCTCATCAAGTCCGGGAATATCAGACTCGAAGCACGATTCAGACACCCATTGCCGAATACCGTTAATTTATTAATTTACTCGGTATTTGACTCGATTATAGAACTGTCTAATCGCAGACAGGTACTAGTCGATTACTACTGAGATGAATACGCTACAGCTCACCGCTGTCATGGATAAAATCACGTGCAGGATTCATTTTCTCGGGGTGCTACCATGCGATCAACTTCCCAAAAAAACGCTGAGGATCTTACCGTCGATGGCCATCATAAACACTCACCCTGCACAGCTGCCGGGAGAGCATTGGGTCGCCGTTTATTTAACCCAGGATGGACCGTCTTGTTTTTTCGACAGCTTCGGTAATCCACCCGACAGCCCCCGCTTTCCAATCAGCATCAATAACTTTCTAACAACCAACGATGTTGATGTGTTACATTCCGGCAGACGTGTCCAGGATTTTTCATCGGATACCTGCGGACAGCACTGCGTGTTTTTTCTGTATCATCTAGCTAGAGGCTACGACTATAACCATGTGATGAAATTATACACTGATGATTCTATTAAAAACGATAAAATGGTGTCCCTATTTGTGAAGAGATTAAGACCACATGTTTGTAATGATAAAATGTTATCATGCATTCACTGTGTGCAGACGTGTTTGACGTATAAATGAAAAGCTTTAAATCATTATATATTTGTTTATCGTCTTTTATTTAATGTATACATTGAATGGAAATGTTCATTAAAATTCCAACCATCGCTTTCGTTTGAGAGTCGGCGATTTAAACACAGTGTCTTTGGACTCTGGAACCGCGTAAGGCGTATATCTTTGTGTTTTTTTATAAGGTCTAACACGGCGAGGGCTTGGGGTGCCGGGTTTACGCTTTAGAGAGTTAATTTTGTGTCTGACCTGCTGATTCGGCACTGTAGAAAATGGGATGTTTAATTCAGCAAACGCCCGTAGAAACTCTGTCCATCCTATAGGTCTCCGATCATCCCTAACCTTTTGAGGGGCCGTAACATTTTTTAACAAATCTACCATGTGTGACCCTCGTACGGTGTTGCCCCTGAACACAAACTCGCCCGATTCGTTCCATGCGCTTAGACCTTTAGCTTTAGACATCTTGTCTAATATGTATCTGCTGTTTTTCATGCTTCTCGAAGGGATATTCTTCAGAACTTCATCGACAATATCCTCCCCCACAGCTCTGCCGTCTTCAACGATAGCACCAGCAGCACCCCCCTGGGTTTCATCTTTATGACCGGAATCAGTAATAGGTAACGAAAGCGTTAAAACGCTACTCTCACGATCGCCTTGTTTAACGATGTTCAAAAACCTGGTAAGGGTATTGGTGTAAAGTTTGGCTTTTTCGTACGGATTCAAGTCTGTGCGACGTAGAATATCTCTTATGGCGTCATCCAAATCGTTCTCTACGCTCCGTTGAATGTTCTCGCGGGGGGTTTCACTCTTCATCTTATCCAGTTGATGGCGCGGAACTAAATACATCTTCTCTGCATACTCCATCCTATCGATTCGCTATTAAACTTGTAATAAAGGGCACTGCGACGCTTAGGAGTGGCAACAGGAATCCGCCCTTCTGGTTAAAGACTCGTTTCTTAGCAGTTATGCCAATTTTTTTATCGACTATAAATTTGATTTCGGCTTTTCTCTTTTTCAACTTTCGATACTGTTGCTTATTGACCGGGATGGTACCGTAGAGGATGTTAAGAGCCACTTCGCACAGCGCTAAAATGAATTCGTCGGACGCCGATTGTAAAATAAGACGTCTCTGTTTAGGACTGGCTTTATGTAACAGTTTTAACATAGGCAAATGTTTACAAAGTCTGGCAGACATGCTGATTTATAGCGTTCTTCTTTTTTTCGGAATATAAACCACTTGACGGTCGGAAAGTAATCCTGTTCTGAGACGGTACTGCTCCGGAGTTTTCGCTTTATAGTCTATCATTAGGTAGCCGAAAGCCCGATCGACAGCATCGTGATAACACTCCATAAAGTATTTTGTATTTCCCGGGTACATTTGACGTCCTAGCATCGCCACTTGATTGACGTCTCGTGGATTTTTAAACAGAATAATATAATTGGCGTTTAAGCTTATGGTTCGGCTGGACTTACCCTGGGCAAATAAATTTTGCACTATATAGATAGAGCTGAGATTGCGGTGGTGACAGTATTGGGTGAAAACACGTTGAAGTTCACGTTACCGCTAGCTTGCTCCATTAAATCATCCACCACGAGCAAGTTTGTTTTGGTGACAGGCAGTAAATCATCATCATTCAGAGTCTGGGGTATTCCTTGCACAAATTTAATGTCGTACAATTGAAGTAAATCATCATACAAAGTCTGCCAGCAATCATACAACCAAACAATGTTTTCAATTTTCATGGAAATGATATTCAAACCTTTTTCCAACAAAAGTTTTACAAAATATGACTTTCCAGAGTTGGAAGGCCCACTCACGACACAACTGAAAGGGTGTTGAAGTCTGAAATCGAAATCGGAAACATCCTGACCCCCTCTATGCATCATCTGATCAGTAGCCATAAGGAAGTGTGGTGAAATCAGACAGAAGCCTACGTTTATTATAGACCACCTTAAACCTTTTAACGACTGATTTGTTGTGCAGTGTGAGAGACTTTTTATTCCTCACAATGTCTTCCGTCTGAGCCAGGATGTATTTGGATCTATCATGCGACGTCACATAGCTGTCAACCAGACCAATCAGGGATTCGAGACAGATAGCTTGGGAATTTTTAGCATTCAGGGTTATCCCCTTAGCCTTCATGCACGATTTACCTTTGACAGTTTCAAAACCATACGATTTGGGCCCGCTCGAGCAAAAGACCGTTATATGGTCATCATCGTCTAATTCGCTAGTAAGATCCCCTAAATAATCCCCCAACGGAGGCTCCCAGTCCCCTTCCCTAGACACGAATACGACACTGTCTGTGTCAGAGTATAACAGTCGGTCGCCGAGTCTATCCATCAATTCGTACAATTCCAGTCGGGCGTGTGCGGTAGTAAAGGCCCCTACAAAAACATTCACATCGCGTGCCTTGCAAACGTCCTCTTTAGACGGTCTATGCTGGACGAGAGCTACGTCTTCTGCGATGAATGAGAAATACGTCAATGTGTCGGTATTGCCAAAAACGATTCTGGTGAAATCTTCAGGGTCGCTCACCAGAGTCGTTTGAGGCAAGTTCTGTCTTAAAGAGAAGCGCCCCCACAAACTATTCAGAATTAATTTTGTGATTGCCCTCTGGGCGGCATTGTACTTGATCTTTTCAGGGTCGAGTTGAATCCCCTCTTTTTCAAAATAGTCACGAATGTAAGTCTCTTTCTCAGCATCCGTGACAACATTCGAAGGGTAGCCCGACGCTTGCTGTTTCAAACACAAGAACGTTTTTACATATTCAGCGAACAACGTGTCAGACTGTTGTGGAAAATGCCAAACCTCGTCTATCTTGGCTACCACATAACCCTTCTCGATGGCTTTTAAAAGCTCGATAGTGACCCAACAACCGGAGAGCGCTCTTTCCTTGTCCGTATGGGTGCAGCTCGTGGTCTGGTTTTGGTCGTGAGCACACGCGGCACAAAGGGGAAACATGAGTTTTCCTTGGCATCTGTAGGGGAGAACCGGGTGCAGTAATTTGCGGGGAGGGTACACGGTCGCTTTGACAAGGCCGTAATAATTTTCAATCGGTTCAAAATCTTTGAAAATGATTTGGGGGTGTTCAATCGGGTAGCTTTTCCTCGCCTGACAATACGGGTAGAGACTGGTGAAGTCCAGATACTTTATTTTCTCATCACCGGTCACTTTGTGATAGAGTTTATAGGCGTTCGTTCTCCCACCGTACAGAGCGTCTCGCGGGTTCAATCTCTCTGGCGCGGAATAATCAGTCATAAATTCGATCACGGACGGGTCGGTTTTTTTCATATCGGTCCATTGGCATTCCCAAAGAACTTCGATTTGCAAACCGTACGCGTTCCGCAGAATTTCGATCTTATCGTCAAACTGGTTCCTGAGAACCCCGTAGGGTACTCCGGACAAGGGATGCGTCTGATGAGGTGTAAAGCGACAGCAATGACCATGGAAAATACAACCCGCGTACTCTAGACCGTGTCGAATACCGTCGCGTTCATAGAATCCGTCTAAAAAGTACTTACCGATCGATACTTCGCCGTGGTTTAAGGCGTGGTGTACGTCTACGTTTCGAGTCTTTTTTATATACTCGATCCATTCTATCGCACCGCTTGAGTAAGTCTTATTCTGATGGATGTACGCTTTGTTATGAGTTAGGGCGAGCGTGTTTCTGGTGAGATAATGTGTTTTGAAGATCCCCATCGAACAGCCGGCGATCGTCGTGAACGAAAAAGGGTCGAGTTGGGTACAATGTATGAAAGACTCCCTGTATTTCATACATCCTTCACGTAATAAGACGACGTCGTTAACACCGTACTCATGTAGTTCTTTCTTGAAGTCAAAGAACTTACCCTCAACCGTCTGGTACCACTCGCAAAACTTTTGTCTTTCTTTGACCGACATGTTATCGTAATTGTAGAGCTTTTTGTCAGGGTATGGCCCAAAATAGTTCTCATTTTCCACCCTGTTGAAAAGGTGGGGGAAGTAACCTTTTTCAGTCGTCGTTAAGTCTAACGCCGCGGGCATTTTGGCAAGAGCCATTGGGAAAAATGAGTAGCTATCGATATATCTCTGGGCATACGCCTCATCGTACATGAAAATTAATTTGCAGCCTTGCATTATAACCTGAAACGCAATCCCGGCTTTGCAGAAAAACTCAAGAATTAAAAAGGAGTCAAATCGGGATGAATAATGCGCTATGAAGCAGTAACCATTATATCGCGGTTGTCGGAAGCGATTGATTAGCTTAGCGATACAGTCGGTACCGTGAGCGGTAAATTTCTCCCCTTTGAATGTGATGGCGCAAACAAAATTGGCCTCGTGTCTACCGTTTTCGTAACGCGTTTCAAAATCGTAGAATATGTATTTCTCACACAGTTCCTTAGGCGGTAGGGGCTGTATGAAGCATTGATGCTCACCATCCCCCGTCAGACGCTCCCGACAATGCACACATCTGTCCGAGGCGCATGTGTGTTTGGTTTTCTTGTCGCCCGGTTTAACGTCATAACGTCGGTTACATAGTTTGCAAAATTTTATAATATCGCAGGCGGGGTGTTCCTTACCAGGAGGTGAGTTTTTTTTATGCATTTCGAAGCAATAGGCAGATTTACAGTAACGTAGACAATCGGGGCAATGTATGATTCTTACAGGGAACGTGTAACAATCGGCGTCGAAACAGATGTTGCAGACATGCTTACATCGATGGTCTCTGCGACAGCTATAACTTTTATAGCAGAATGAGCACACGTATCTAGAACCCATGAATCCCTCCAAATTCAGTATCATGTAATAATGATCTTTGTGGATGTATAAGAAAACTGTTTTTGGGTGGGGTTCGTCAGAATTTTTAAACGTTTCTACGATCATAGCATTAGATCTGTAAAATACGACAATTTTAATGTCTAGCGCTCGTTCAAACGATGCTATGTCGTCAAGACCGATTTGATCTTGGATTGAGAAGCCGGCATTGTTTTGGATAGTGGTAGCCAGTTTTTCTAACTCATTCTCGGGTAATTGGGGGTTAAGAAAACGGGCGAGACAGATGGAGAAACACAAATTATTCGAAATATTTGTGGGGCAGAATAAGTTCGTCTTTTTTCTTTTAATCACCTCATCAACAGCCAGATCTGTTAGTTTACGTCGACCCCCACCTTGTCGGTTAAAGACTACAGACGCGTCGATTTCAACGGACTGGTCAGATAGTAACCGATTGTTGCTCTGTAAAACTTTTTCAATTTGATCAAAAACCGGATCTATGTCATAATTATTACCGCAAGTTAAAATCCCGCTGACGGGTTCTTGGAGACTGGGAGCTGACAATGTAATATTGATTATGGGCTCACTCTGGTCGAATTCTCTAGCAAAATTAACAATCCCTGCTAACATGTCGTGTAAGTAAGTATGATAAGAGGCTAAATCTGTAGAGTTAATCTCTCTCAGATTCATAGTCCTTCTCAGAGTTACGCCATTGAAACGAGGTCGTGGTAAAACATGATATCCGTTAATGTCCCCACCGTCGCGAATCAATCTATCGATGTCGGTGCGGTTTAATCGAGGCTGTGTAGTAGAATCAACATTACCTGATGTAGATGGTTGTGATGTATCATCACCGTCAGGGAGCTTTGGTGATAGCGATGGTTGGTTGTTTAAAACACCGGCGAATTGTACAACAGGATCGAATAAATTCATATTTGAATTTACCGCTAATTCGAAAAGATCCAAATTAGCGACGGGTTGCGAAGATTCTAAATTAACCAAATAGTCTTCTAAAGAATTCGGAAGTATACTTAGCATTTCGATTTCGTCCGGTGACAGTTCTGTATCGTCAAAGCTTTTAGCACCCTCCATTTTAGATTTCAGACCAAAACATGAAATATAAAAAGCATACACGAAATAGTACAAAATCAGAGTATATGTAAAAAGTATAAAAAAGCATACATGAAATAGAAATAAATGAAATGCCTGATTTGATAACACAGCTCTATCTTACTCATCCGACTGTTCAAGGAGAATGAGAAGAAGATGATGAATCAATAGTATCAGTTCGCGATGGAATTCGGTGAACATTTGCTCGTTTCTATTGACACGACGAAATATTTCGTCACCCAAATTTCGAATAAATCGATCTTGCGTATCGATTCTGTCATGTATCTCCTGCTGAGAATTGCGAAGATCTCTGCTAAATGAGGATAATCTACTATGTGTTTCGATCTGAGCATCACAAACCTGAACTTGCAGTGTTTCTATTCTACCAAGTGTATCAATATGTGCGTTGCGATGCTCAGCATGGATTGTCTCTAAGCGGTTTTGTGTATCGGTGTGTGCATCACGAAACTGCTGTCTCAATGATTCTACTGAATCAATAAGCGCATGCATCAGAGGGTAGGATGCTCATCATCAGCCGGCAGAGTCGCTGGTACTAATTCAGCAGCGATATGCCCTTGATCTTCTTCCGACGATTGGTGATAGCAGTTGTTTTCATCTGTAGTCTGATTAGTTTCTATGACCGATACCTCGTCGTCGAGCCCGCTCGCCCAAGAACCACAGGACCATGCTTCCAGTTGATCGCTATTCCAATCCGTCATATCATTATGCTTCCGCTCGAACCTATTGTGTAGAAAAATAACAAAATCATAATCGTCTTGTTCAATTTAGATTTTTAAACTCGCGATAATTTAGTAAGTCTTACCGTAAAACACTGTCGTATTAGGACTGAGATGAAAGTTGCATGTCCGACTGGTAGATGGACCAGCAGACTGGTTGATAGCCAAGGTACCAGGGGTAATGGCAGGTGGAGTAGCCGGTGGGGTGTTAGGTAGAATGGCCTGAGGGACGGAAGGAGAACCGGCATGCGGGGTGATACGACTGGGGGGTGGTACGGCAAGCGGTGTGGTATCGGACGTGCTGGAGCCGTCGGTCTTTCTGACTTTTCTCAAAGGCTCATCACAGGGTCCTGCACTCTCACCGTCATTATCAACATGTGTAAGATCCACGACATCTAATACTGCGAATTAAAAATTATGTTAAAATAAAATAATTCATTTTAATTTGTAATACAATATAAAAGTTCTCACATGCGTCATTAATGGCTTGGAAGACACCCAATTCGATGTTCGGGGTATTTGTGCCTGGAAAATATAAAACCTGTTTATGCATGAAAGACAAATTGGTGAGATGATTTTATACACATCAACTCTGAATAATAAAACACATACGCATGTAATGTAATCCACATATACAACCTTCAGCCTCGAGAGGGTAACTGACGCTAGAATCTAAATGGGTGTTCTTTTAACAAATTAGACACACACACACACACACACACACACACACACACACACGCACACACACAAACACACGCACACATACAAAAATAACAAATAAAAAATATATAGTAATAATAATAAATAAATAAAAATAAATAAATGAGAAAAAAAAAAAAAAAAAAAAAAAAAAAAATAATAAAAAAAAAAATAAAAAATTAAATAAAAAATAAATAAATGAGAAGAATTAAAATAATTATGTAAAAAAAAAAGATTATCGATCCTAAAATCAAATCAGCATATCATACCAGTTACAACCACTAGATGGACCTATTTCACAAATCAACGTGTCATACCAGTTACAACCACTAGATGGACCTATTTCACAAATCAACATGTCATACCAGTTACAACCAAGATGGACCTATTTCACAAATCAACATGTCATACCAGTTACAACCACTAGATGGACCTATTTCACAAATCAAATGTCATACCAGTTACAACCACTAGATGGACCTATTTCACAAATCAACATGTCATACCAGTTACAACCGCAAGATGGACCTATTTCACAAATCAACATGTCATACCAGCTACAACCACTAGATGGACCTATTTCACAAATCAACGTGTCATACCAGTTACAACCGCTAGATGGACCTATTTCACAAATCAGGATGAAGTACACACATGCCCGTGGCTAAGGGATGCTATGTGGCGGCAGTTTTAAAACACTAACAACGACAACATTAACTTTCAGACAGTGTTAAAACATGCTTTTAAGTTTTAAAACATCGCGAAAACAAACCAATCTAACTTCAGAACTATGTAGACTGCAGAAATGAGATCGGTCTACAGTCGCGTTAGTATATGGGATACGATTAAGGTAAGAAAAAAATATTTGTCTCTGTTTATTGTCGAACATAGAAAAACATTGTAGCATGCTAACATCAACCTAAATTAAGGCAGACCCAGTCTTTTCATAATAAAAGCCATGGTATGTATAAAATTAATATCGTAACAATGATAGAGATTTTAACATCCAGCATCATCAACCGCCGGATAAAAATATCAGATAGCAGATAATGGGTGTAATGGCAGGTAAAGCAGTTAAAAACATCAGACAGCGGATAAAAATAACAGATAGCCGATACAAATAACTGGTAAAAGCTAACAATAGCATAGAGTTAAAAACATCAGATCAAAATAATATAGTTAAAACAATCTTTTTAGATAAAACAATTCTATAACTCCAACAACTACTCGACCAATGATTAAACCAGTAATAAATTATTCCTAATGTATAAAAACAGTATATTAATATAACATAAACACTTACTTTTTTGCATCTTGACGAAGGTGGGCGCTGATGGTCGGCAGACTAGCGTGGTTGACAAATGTTTTTAGCGTTTGGCTGGAATCCAAGCTTTATTTATACACCTGTAGCACGTGGTGAAAAACAGTACTCTTTCGCCACTAGATGGAGGTATTGCATAAGGAATAACTTCGCATCCAGGATGTCGCTATCGCTATCGTTCCGAACCAGATCGCAGCCATAGTCTCGTAATATAATCAAGCTGTCAAACGGACTGGTAAATGTCCGCATTTGTGTTTTTAAACAAATACCTATCCATCCGTGTGTATCAGAGATAGATTGTTTACTGCTTTGACAGCGTGACACACACACACACACACACACCACACACACCCACACACACCACACACA
This sequence comes from Meda fulgida, assembly GCA_030578275.1. Taxonomy (NCBI): domain Eukaryota; kingdom Metazoa; phylum Chordata; class Actinopteri; order Cypriniformes; family Leuciscidae; genus Meda; species Meda fulgida. Next base: position 6,215,720 of record CM060632.1, on the reverse strand, counting down.
CACACACACACACACACACACACTGATAAGCGTACATAGAGACACGGTGCTTTTACTTTTATAGACACTGTAGTCACGACTGTTTAGTATTATAGACATTGTAAACTCATTCGTGAGAAACACTGTTTTTTTTTTGTTTTACAACTTTTAACTGCATGTTTCAACCATACAGTTAAATTATTTTATAACCATTTCATTTATACTCTTTTAACACTACGTTTTCAACTTAAATTGTTTTATAATCATTTCGTTTATACATTTATAAAGAATAGTATGTTTCAACTTTAGTTAAATTATTTATAACCATTTCATTTATACATTTATAAAGAATAGTATGTTTCAACCTTAGTTAAATTATTTATAACCATTTCATTTATACATTATAAAGAATAGTATGTTTCAACCTTAGTTAAATTATTTATAACCATTTATAAAAAGACCAGTATGTTTTTCAACTCTGCTTTCATTTGAAAATATTTTAAACGATAGACCCTGTTTATGTAACATTGTTTCAGATATCAGAGCAGACATGGAGGGGTAGGCAAGAACCCCCGTGACACACTTGCAGAGGTAGGGGGAGCGTCAGTGACACACATGGAGAGGGACACCGGTGACACTGACTTTTTTCCTCTCACATTACACAGGAAACCACAATGGCCTCTGGAATGCCACACTTGCAGAGGTAGGGGGAGTGTCTGTGACACACATAGAGAGGGGAGGTGAGGGACAGCCTGTGACACTGACTTTTTTCCTCTCACATTACACAGCAAAACACAATGGCCTCTGGAATGCCAAAACAGTTGATTGATCAGATAGCTCAACACCACAACCCTTATCAATAGAGGCCAGATGGTCAAAACATTTCATTGATCGGATAGGCGGGGTCAACTGCTTGACCCTTAACAATAGACGCCGGATGCACAATCTCTCAAAACACATCGATTGGATGGGTGGGGTCAATAGGTCAATCCTTATCTATAGATAACGGATGCACACCAGGAAAAGGGCGGGACCGGAAAAGGTCAAAGGTCAACCGGAAGTCATCAATCATTTTGACACATGGTGTCCGGTAAAACTGATAACATACATTTTTATCCTTTACAAATAAATGTCTTTGCAGCTTGAGAAGCTACATGCAATGGGCTACAAGCCACTCCTCCTCCTTCAGAAGGAAGGCAATGGGAAGAAACCTAAAATAACTTCCTCACCCCAAGATGTGGGCTGGACCCGCTGGCTACACAACACCTCAGCAAAATGGCAGCGTTTTATGAGTTGGTTTGTGCAGGTGAGATGTACAGTATGTTTTTTTCAGTCGCCATACAGTGTACAGTTGATTGTCAATCCTTCCCTATTTTTTCAGCACTTATCAAATATTTATAGTTATAAAACAAATGACAACCTTATTACATTTCAACGTTGTGGAATGTTGGTTACATGGCAAGACAATCGTGGCAAACAAGACACTGTCCACTGAAGGTAGAACTACTTTTTGTTGCAGAGAAAAAAGTCGAAAAATAAATAAATAAAACAATACTCTGATGTTTTAAGGTTATAATTCCAGCCATGTTCAATACATAGCCCTGTTAATATAGGTTACTAAGTGTAGTCTGAAAATTTGGTAAAACAAAGTTGGGTTTTCTTTAGATGGCAGTTTGATATTTGGTGTATGTTGCACCAAGTTTCCCTGTTTTCCCCATTGTTTTGCATTTAGCCATTCACGCCTTAACCAAAATCATGTAAACTTGCATCCAGTGTGAAAAGTAGCCTATAGCCCATTTTTTGCCTGTGTTTCAGAAATATGTAAATGCATACAAGATAAGAAATATATTCTTAAAATTCTTTTGTGCGGGAATGTCAAATAATATGCGTGTTTGAATTTTTATAATACATTATATTTCAGCCTCGTTCCTACTTTTTTTTTCGAATCATTTGAACAGGTTGGAAGCGTGCAGCCCTAAGAAATTAAGTGATTAATTACGTGATTAATGAAGTGATTGTGAGGCATTAGTGATGAACAGCCTGCTGTTAACATGTAGGATCATGAAGGAAAGTGAACACAAGAACTCCAACTGACTTTGACCACAAACATTAGATGAAATCATGAAAGAAAAAATACTGTTTAAATCTTCAAGATCTCAGACAGAATAGGATTAAACTCCACAAAAACATTACCAGCTTCACCTTACTACTACACCCGTTTGACTTTTATCATGCGTTACAGAAGGTTGTTATGTGAATGAAACAGAGGTTTAGGTGATGGTTATTTATGAGTTTCAGTTAAACGACACCATGATAGTGGTAGTGTTAGCTTTAGTTGGCTCTTGACCCTTGACTTTATAAAACAGGTTTTTCCTCTGGCTGTTGTAACGAGTGTTTATTGGAACATTTGTTATGGCACACATTTTGTTATGGCACAAAAGCCAAAATAATTTTTTGTTTTGATGCTGATTTATGAATGGATTGTAATTATCATTTGGTGTTGATTTCTCGGATTTTTCTAGAGAATATCTCTGATAAACAGGTGATATATAACTGTATTATTCATTATTAAAAGAAGTATTAATCCGCCTGTAAGGCCATTGTTGTTACATCAGATTTAAATACTTCTATGGTTAATGCTGACTGAATAGCATCAATTAATCAGTATATGAATCTCCATACTCAGTGGTGCCATTAAAAAAACAATTTCATGCACTGCAAGCTGGGAGCCATGGATAAGTTTTATATTATGGTAGTACCCAGCATTGCATTGCAGTGTATGAATCATTTTTTAATGTAAGTGTATTTATATAGCGCTTTTCACAATTATAGAATTGCATCAAAGCAGCTTCATCGTATCTCAATTCAAATAACATAACAATGTTTGTTTCTTAGTGGAAATAACATCCAACGTTTGGTAGGCTGATCATTGATATTAATGCTTTGGTTAATTAATTTGAAAAATTATTTGAATTATCATGGTACCCATGTTAAGATTTCTCTTTATGCTGATTTCTTGATATCTGTGTTAGTTTTGGTATGGGAATCAAAATTTTCTTGTAAAATCCTTCCGTCACAAATTGCTAATTTATGTGTAGACATCTATTTTTGAATACAACTAATCAATGTAATCAGTGATTATTACACTGAATGAGAGCCAGTGAATCAATAGTCATTAAGTGATGGATTGTTCATTCCTTCATACTTTCCTGACTGTGCTTAAACAAATGTCATAACGTCAATTACAGACAGTCAAAGATAAACCTTGTAATCAATTGTCAAGTATCAAGAGCCAATTTAAAGCAAGCGTGCATCTCTTCCTGGTGCTTAAAACTTGTATTTCTTGTGTTCTTGTCCTTCAGTGATTCTGATTTTAAAGCAGGTGTTCATCACTAATGATCATCATCACTTTATAGATCACTTGAACTTTACAATTGTTTTTCCATTCTACCTTCTGGAATTTAGAAATGTTCTATAACTCATTCAGTTTTGGGTTCTGTTTCAGTTCATTCATAGCCACTTCACGTTTCAGTAATTATTTGCGTCAGTGGGAACTCAATTCCAATTGAGTAAAATATACTGTTAGGTCTTTACAGTGCAGGAGCAGGACTGAAATAAATAGCTAAAGGGGCAGAGACATTTCTTTTTACATTAGGATTACTTCGGTCCGAGAAATTGGCCTCTAGGGAGCATTTTCCAATGTTCTAATTTTCCTCTTAATCTTCTTAAGCAATGGAATGTCATTTATGAGATCAAGATCGTTGAGTTTTAGAGCCACCATTCACCCCAAGATATTTAAAGCTGCTTTGGCCGAGGTGAACGGTGAGATTGCTTGAGTCTATTAGAACTGACGAGTTAATTAATAATGGCATTGGATTTTGTTCAAATTGGGATTTTATAGCTGGATTATTGTTCAAAATTTAGTGATAAGGTCTAATACTGCTGGGATTGTTCGCTCGGGGCTGGTCAAGTATAGGATTATTTCATCAGCATATAATGGAAATTTTGGTTCTGTGTTTTCCGATATTGATCCAGCAATACCCTGCCGGCCGCCTCTAAACAAATAAAAGTTTCAGTGGGGTTCCATTTATACATTATTTGGGCTTGTAGGTTGGTATCATAGTTTGACCACCCCAATACATTTTTCACCCAAGATTAAATTTCCAGAAACGGACTCTGAATTTTTTCTGAGAATTGCAAGTTATAAATTTACAGTTGCTTTACATCTCACAACTATGACTTTATTCCCCTTAAATAGATCTCACAACTGAAAGTTAACAACTCAGTTTATAGGCCTACCTCGCAGAGTCAAAAGTCAGAACTGTGAGATATAAAATCGCAATTGTAAGAAAAACAGAATTGTGAGATAAAAAGTCGCAATATATTTTTTATTTTTGTTCTTTTCTATTATCTGCGGAAACAAGCTACTATAGAGATCTGATCTTCATGTACCCAAAGTTATTCAGGAAGTGTTTAAAGGGTTAGTTAGTTAATCCATGATTTACTCACACTCAAGCAATCCTAGGTGTATATGACTTTCCTCTTTCAGCCAAACACAATAGGAGTTATATTAAACAATATCCCGGCTCTTCCCAGTTTAATAATGGAAGTGAATGGTAATTTGGATTTTGAAGCCCAAAAAGTGCATCCATCCATCATAAAAGTAATCCATAAGGCTGTCAGAAACGAAGCGATGTGGGTGGGTTTTTTTATTCGATGTGGGGGGGGGGGGGTGTTATCCATATTTATAGCTTTATTAACTAATAATCACTGGCTTCCGGTAACGTCCGTCCCTACACGAGGTTCCAGCAGAAGAGTGACCTCTGACCCGACGCATCAGAAGGCCTTTATTACTTTTATGATGTATGGATGTGCTTTTTTGGGCTTTAAAAAACAAGGTACCATTCACTCCCATTATAAAGCTTGGAAGAGCCAGGATATTTTTTAATACAACTCTGATTGTGTTCGGCTGAAAGAAAAAGTCACATACACCTAGGATGGCTTGAGGGTGAGTAAATCATGGGATAATTTTCATTTTGGGGTGAACTAACCCTGGTAAGGCTTTGCTAACTTTCTACTAAGTGTTAGGATGGGAGATGAAGAAGGTGTTTACGTCGAAGTGCTGGTCCAGGGTGAAGGGCACCGAGCAGGTACACACACTAGTGCTGTTCCAGCTGTAGTTCTGAGCGCAGTTATAACACGGGCTGGACATGTCGACACCAGTGTAGTCGATCTACAACAGAACCAACACAAAACAACTCTGATACCTGACAATATTAAATCTACAGAGCCTTATAATGGTGCGTTCAAGTCCTCCTGGGAAGTTGTGTCTGCGACGTCAGATCTGTGCATTCAAGTCACTTTCATCGGAGTAACATGGCGGTGTACTTTCTCTTCATTAATTAACGTTACACTAAAATAGCAAGGTTCTTAAACTCTAGTTCTAGAAAATGAAAAACAAAGAAATGTGTATCAGGTGTGCTTTGTTTTTTTATGTTTTTGATTAATTTATGAAGCCACTGCAAACTCCATCGTTACATATTACATTGTTATGTTATAACGCCATCATATTCTTTGCAAGCAATTAGCTTACTTTGCTGCTACTGGAGATAGGGTTTAAAGAAAATCCCGAGCTTCCCACTCGTATTTACGACATTGTGGTGGCGTTCATGTGCGTTCAACTCGTAAATACGATCTTTACTACATTACTTGAACGCACCAATAATAAACCTCTTTAATCAACATGATGTTGCTATGGTGACGTTACGCACCTCGAACTCTTTGATGTTGTTAGAGGTGACGAAGAGTCCGATGCCGATGGGGATGAAGATGAGTCCGATCATGAAGAAGGCTGGCAGGACGGTGCCCGCGGTAAGGATAGGCTGCCAGGCGGGCAAACGCTGCTGTTTAAAGGCCGTGTTATCGGGCTTCTTGCTCTTAACGGATCCCGGCCCCCCGGAGCCCACCGATCCCGGATGGAGACCGTCCTCATCCTTTGCGTTATAGCTGGACGCCATCATCGCTCTTTAATCCGATAAAGACGAGCGGATTGCGAGCGCACTACACGATAACCTTAAATATGTTGCCTTGATGTACAGTTGTGTGTATTATATCGCTGCTGTCACTTGTGTTGATCGCACCGTGAACGCGCCATTGCAGAACAATGATGATTATTTCCGTTAGCGCTTATTGAACACGGACAAGAGGGTAAACAAGGAAGTACATCAGCCAATAGACGGAGAGTACCGTCGTGACGTCATCAAACCACACATCAAACACTCAGTATATAATTTCTGAATAAAAATATTATCTTTCTCATTACTGAAATCCAGACTTATCCAGATACAATATTTTAATCAGCGTTAACATTCTAAGTATACGAACTTAAGTTTTTTTTTTTTTTTTTTTAAATATAGGCTACGCTTTTTTTCTTATTCAAAATGTTTCATTCACTTCTAGTAAGTGGAAAGAAAGAAATATATGGCATATCTGATCATATCAAAACATTTTTACTTAGAAACAATGATACAAATGTCTTCCATTACAGATGTGCTTTTTGGTGGAGCTCTTATCAATGCAATTCAATTCGCAACATTACAGACAGAAAGTGCTTAGTCTGATATAAACATTCCAGAGAATGCTAACACTAAAATACATAGTTTAGCAGATATCACACGTTTTCATTTGACAACAGTTTTATTTCATTTGATATTTTTTATTTGACTCTTTATGTCTGTTAGCCTAGCATACATGACCTCCATGCTGCCATCTTTGCTCATGATGGGCACTCACGGTTTGATCAAGTCATGTAAGATCGTATTTACAAGATGAACGTACAAGAATGCCACCACAAAGTCATAAATACCAGTGGGAAACTCAGGATTATCTTTAAGCCCTGAGTTTACGATTTGGGGGCGTGTCGAGAAACATGACAGAACATCACAATACTTATTTAGCAGTGATATTGTCAGGCTTTTTTTATTTACAACAAAATAAGCTAATTGCCTGCACAAAATATGATAGCATTGTAAAATAACAACATTATATGAAAAAATAAAATCTACAGTGGCTTCATAAATTAATTAAAAACATAAAAAAGCAAAACACACCTGATGCACATTCTTTGTTCTTCATTTTCTGAAGTAGAAGGAGAAAACCTTGCTGTATTTTTGTGTAGTTAATTATAAGTACACCGCCATCTTGCTCTGACGAAAGTTACTTGAACGCACCTCATTTCATAAACACGACAATATGAACTTCCCGCACTTATTGGCTGACTGTGTAAAGTCCCAAACATTTCACTAGTGACTATCCTGTCAATGCATTTATGAGCCTCCAAGAAAAAGACACTGGTAAAACTATTATTATAATATTGCATTTGCAATTTATACAGTTAGTAGCTTGAGATTATTTTCATCAGAAGACCAAACATTGACCCACTGACTTCACCTACAGGATATAGAGTGCTGCAGGGATGATACGTACATATTTTTGTGGGCACAACCCAAAAACAAGTTAGCATTATAGCACTTAAGGATCCATCGTCCTAAAGTCAATGGGTTTTTTGTTAAATGCCTGAAATAAGGTCTGTGGTGAACACAAGCTCAAGATATGATCTACAATATAAAACACATCAGTAATACCTCTCTGTGATTTTTTTTTTTTTGTGCTTACTTACTTTACTTTAATAGGCGGTTGCTAAAAAGTGGCTAAATAGGACTATAGAGGTTGTCAGGCACATTAAATGTCATTACGCCAAACATCTAAACTCATCTGGTCACTACAAAAAACATGCAGGTATCATACACTTTTGTTGGTCACAGAGCTTATTTTCTGTAGTAATCCAAAAGCCAATAGAGTCCTATTTTGTTTTTGTAGGGTGCTGATCCTAACTTCCAGGTTGGCCTACGTATCTTCACTGCAGCGCTACATTATCCGCAGTAAGCTAACATTTACCGCCTATCAACACCATAGCAACCACCCAGAATACCCTAGCAACCGCCTAGCAACACTATAGCAACCACCCAGAATACCCTAGCAAAAATCAGTGTCCTCCTTTGCATCTCTGCAACACGTACCAATTGCAGAAAGTGGTAATTGAAAATAATTCCTTTTTTTTGGCAGTAGACTTCAATTTAAACCTGTTTATTATTTGTTCAGTGCTTTCAGCCTTTCCCCTCCACCCTGTAATGCTCCATTACTGACAGTGGATTTTTTAAGGTCAATGTTCATGGCCTGGTTCTCTGCATTTGCTTCTATTTTAACTCCTGTGGTGATTCCCAAAACTCCAAGCACAGCTTTCCCGTTTTCATCCCCCGGGACATTGGAATACGACTGAACCCTGACCGCGCTGATGGGGCATCCATGACAGGCTGCTGTTGAGTAACAGAGACAGAAGAAACATTATTTAATGGAAATATCTGTGACTTAATTTCTTAATTTTTGTCTGGAAATCATATGCATCCACTGAGAGAGACAAAAACTACAGTACACCTCACTGCAAATACAACTACAAATACTCTACACTAGAGGAACAGTTCTTTCTTTCCTATTTTTCAATCCAAAATAGGGTTTTGAGAGCATTACTGAGTAAACACGTAATGTAATGTCTGTTTCATTCACACTCGTAGCCAGAAGGCGCCCTTGCGCAGAAAGGCCACAAGAGAGACTCATTGGAGTAATAAATCTTATGATGTTCCAGGAAATCTCTTATGTGGACAAACTAAAGCATCCAGCTTGCACTGTAACATAGAGACATTTTGACTGATGAAACATGAAAGTATATTTATAATCCAATGGTATTCGACATAACCTTTATCACTATACAGAATATTATAAAGTAATATAATTTCTCCCTCATTCTATGAACTATGAACAGTGCTGTGCTTCATCTGCACATATATCTATTTATTTAAAAAGACTTTGCAATTTCATAATCTCACTAAGCCAAATTGCGATTTTGGTTTATTTTCAGTCAATCATGCAGCCCTAGCTTAACCTCACACATCCACAAAACAAATTCTCTCTTCACACAAACAAGCTCTGTCTTGCATGTTAAACTATATTGCACGCGTGCTACAGTGGTAAATATATTCATCGCACAGACCGATTTTATTGTAGCACATGCAACATATTTGTCAACCCTGAATAAGGTCTTTCTTCGCTTATTGTTTTGCCATATTCCTGCATATATTATATAAGACACTTACCACTGAGAGTGTAGGTCTGGGTGGGGCTTTAGTGACCTGCGTGATGGTGATGCTACTTATCGCTTTGTTGGATGTTGATTTGCTGGCAGTCACATTGTGTGGCGAGCGTAGCACAGTTCCAGAAGAAACCTCCTTACTCTCAGATGATACGGAAATAGATTTGACCATGACAGCTGAGCAATGATCGTTGGTCTTCTTAAACTGTGCTCCTGAGTGAATGTGAATCTTACTGTCTTCTGTGGAAATGACATTAGCATTTGACTTCTTGATGGGTGTGGGGACCATCCGTTTCTCAGGAGTCTCCTTAAACACAGCTCGGCCTGTTATCATGTCCACATGCTCCTGGGAGCTGCTGTTGGATGCAGTGGATACAGGTGATTTGTCCAAAGAAGGAGACCTCATTATCTCTGCACTCTTTACCCTTGAGATGGTTGCAAAGGTCATTGGAGATCGAACTCTTTCTGGGTTCTTTGTCTCTTTGGTTCGTTCATTTGTTGGAATGATGGTTGTCTGAATTTCTTGTGATGGTTTGACAGAAGCTTGTTTGGTCAAGTCCTCTGAGTTGGCAATGCAAATCTGTAAAGTTGCCTCGTTGTTATGAATATCTGGGATCACCTGAGCGTGCAATGGATGGTTATGCTTTTGGGACATGTTGACTTCAGAAGATGCCATCTCCCCACTGGTATCCGAAGATATTTCGGAAGCACTGCTGTCCTTCTTCCTCATCCAAGGAATCCAGGACTTCTTCACAGTAAAGTCACTGACTGTTGGAGGGTAGAGTTCACGCACTGTCGGTCTCTGCGCCGGCTTCTTTAAGCTCCTCTGCTGAAGACTACTCATGATCCGGTTCTCTTCTTGGACAGACTTCTTGATGAATGCAGCAGGAGTATCAATGTCAGCTGTCCTATTTTCCACCGAATCGGTTTGTATTCCAGTCGACGTCATTGGAACATCCATCATTCGGCTTCCTTTGGTAATGGGCCGCAGAGTTCGGCTGAAGCGCTTGGTGACCTCTAATTCTTTGGTGAGGTTTAAAACTTCAGTGCTTATGCTCTTTTTCTTGTCCTCCTCTTCCAGAAACCTCTGTTTCAGAACAGAGTAATCAACCTGTAGTTGGGAAAGCTCATCTTCTTTGTTCATGAGCTCATGAATTTTCTCCTTCAGGGCTTGCACATCTGCTTGAAGGTCTCTGGATTTGGCCTCCTCCATCATGAACCGATGTCTCAGTTCAGTCTCTCCTCGCTCTATTGCCTGACTCAGCGTAGTTTGACTTCTTATTTCATGTACCTGCTTTGGGAGAAATTGTACCCTTTCTTTCTCAGTTGCAATCAAATCATACTCAGGTTTGATCAGGTCTCCCTCAATAGCTTCAAGCTGCTGAAGACGGTTGTTCAACCGGTCAATCTCCAAAGTCAACTCCTTAACTTTATTCTCATCTTTTCCATGTGCATTTGAGACACTCTGCAGTTCTTTCACCTTTTGAGGAGATTCCCTTTGTTCTTCGTTCATGGTACCATGCTTCATAATACCATGCAGATCTTTACATTTTTCTTCTGCTTTGGAAAGCTTTCCCTTTATTTCATCTCCCTCCTTTACAAGAACAGCTATCTTCAACTCCATCTCTGATTTTAGTTTCAGACGCTTCTTGCTCTCCTCTATTAACCTCTCAGTAACCTCCATAACTTTCTCCTGCTCTGTCTTGTAGAGTTGGTTCAGTTCATCTTTCAGCCTTTCCTCGGACCTAATTCTGTCTGCCATGTTCTTGTGCTCATTAACCATTATTACAGTAACTGATTTGAGTTTCAAAAGATCCTCTTTTAAATTCAATTCATCCTTTTCCAGTTTCAGCTCGGACGACTCGAGCTCCTTCATACGGATTTTAACGCTCACTAGTTCATCTGTTAGCTCTTTCGTCAGGCTTTTCTCTTTTCCAAAGCTGCCTGCAACTGGCCACATTCTGTCCGGCCCATATTAAAGGTCATCTCTAGTTTTTCTAACTGTGTCATTCTCTGTTGCAGTTTTTCCACCTCTAGACTCAGGTCTTTATTGTGAGTCTCCTCAGCCAGAAGCATCTTCTTCAACTCATTGCACTTGTTCTCAGTTTTGGTGATCTCTTCATCTTTAACCTCCATTTCTAGAATTCTTTTGCGTAAAGTCTCAAGTTTCTGCAATCAAATTCGAGTTGCCACACTCGCCCTTTCTGATCTTGTCCCTCAACGCCTGGAGCTCCTCTGCTGATTTCTGAAGAGCTTCATTCGTCTCTTCAAGCTCCTTGAGTTTGTGTAACAATTCCATTTGTTTCTGGGAAAGCTGCTGATGTTGAGATTCTTGGTCAGACAGTTTCGCAGACATCTCCTCTTGCTCTTTTGTGAACTTAGAAGTTCTTAGCTCCAGCTCAACCTCAAGATCCATGATCTTTTGGTTGTCTTCCTTTGCTTTTCTCTCTGCCTCATTTAGATTCTTCTCCTTTTCCTGGAGTTTTTGTAGAAGATCTTGTATTTTGCGGCTCTGTTTGTCAATTTTCTCCAAGTGAAGTTCTCGCTCATCAACCATCATCAGTGCAAAGGACTTCAGCTTTACCAGCTCTCCACATATTCTTTGCATACGTTTAGAAAATTCTTTTTCCTTACGTATTTGGTATGCTTTTTCTTGTTTAAGCAACCGCTTTAACCTAGTGATAAATAAACAATAAGTATGACTGACTTCATTGCAATATCAATTACTTCATCAGAATAATTTTATTCAACAAATAATTATTCTGCAAAATAATTACTTTGAACTTCATAGTGCACACATCGTAGTAGGTTGGTAATTTAAAAAAATAAATGTCTATCAATACTGTGTTCATTTTATTATTTTATTTTATTTTACTTTATTATTTTGCATGTGCAATTCAACCATCAGTTTTGTTCCCAGCCATATATCTCTCCTCTCTCACCTCTCTCGTTCCTGCTCCAGGAGGTTGGTGAAGTCATCGCTCTTGTTCATATAATCCACATGTTTGCGTTTCTCACTATCCAGCTCGTAGACAGTGCGCCGGTGGCTTTTCTCTGCCAGCAAGAGCTGTTCCAGCATACGGCGATATGAGTCCTTGTGCTTATCCCGCAATCTGTCCAGCTGAGACACAGAGAGTAAAAACACAATTACTTTCAGACGGGCCAACAGAGAGTTAAAAGCATGCAAACCCTTCTAATTTGATGCATTTAAAGAGATAGATCATACAAAAAAGAATATTTTGTCATCATTTGCTCACCATTATAGAAGCTTGTTTTCACCACAGAATAAAACATTTTTAAAAGATAATTGCAACTTTTTATCTCACAATTGTGAGTTTACATCTCGCAATTCTGACTTTATAACATGCAAGTACGACTTTATAGCAAGCAGTTCTGACTTTATAACACACAACTGCGAGTTTATATCTAGGGATGCAAACACAGGTATGGTCAAAAAAGAGAGAGGTTATCGATGCCCTCGCCCCGTGGCAAATATCCATAATTGTGATGAATTTAATCCTTTGTAAGTTATCATTTTGCAGTTTAAGATTACAGTTAACACCTTTAAATATTAGATAAATGTATTATGTATTTTTATTAAACTTAATGAGTGTATAAATCAGCAGCAAAAAGTAATTCTTGAAAAAATCTGCACAGTAATTTTATAAAAACTAAACATGTTAATAAAAACAAATTACTATTAGTACTCTTTTAAAATTCAATCATGCAATCATACATTTCACAATTTTATATTTATATATGAATGTCAAGAATTCAGAAGTGTATATATTTATATAGCCTACACTACACTACACAGAAATAATATACAATTAAATTATACTTATTTTAAATGTATTGTGCAGGATAGGTATAAAAAAATATATAGGCTTTTAATAATCTTTCAGTGCGCAAAACCATGAACGCTTCAAAACAGAGCGCACAAAGCACGTATGCGCATCGCGGGTGCACAATGATGTGCTTAAAGCAACACGGAGTCAAAGTGTGCAGCGCATTTAAAAGTTCACGGCACAAAGCGAAGAAATGTCAAGCGCACAAATCCTAGTGTATATCTGTCCAACAGTTTATTGATCATTTGTTTCTTCACAGTTTTAAATTCCAGTTATTGTGCGTTTGATGCCGATTCATAGTCCTTGTGTTAACAGGCACGGTAGCGAGTCGTTTAAAAACAGCAACAAACATAATATACAAATACACAAAATAAGTCACATCACGTCTGCCCAGCGAGAGACTGTTCACGTCACGTCTGCCCAGCGAGAGACTGTTCACGTCACGTCTGCCCAGCGAGAGACTGTTCACGTCACGTCTGCCTTCCTGGACCTGGACTATCTGGAGCGTCTGGCTCGGATCCTGGACATGCCCGTGTCTGCTGTTCCAGAGCCTGTTCCAAAGCCTGTTCCAGAGCCAGAGCCAGTGTTTGTTTCTGTGTTTGTGTCTGTTTTTGTGACTGTTACAGTTCTTGTGGCCGTTCCTGAGCCGGAGCCAGCGTCCGCCGTTCCTGAGCCGGGGTCCTCACCACCGCCCTGGCCGCCCGAGGGGTCGTCTGCTCCGCCCTGGCCGCCCGATGGGTCGTCTGCTCCGCCCTGGCCGCCCGAGGGGTCGTCTGCTCCGCCCTGGCCGCCCGATGGGTCGTCTGCTCCGCCCTGGCTGACCGAGGAGTCGTCTGCTCCGCCCTGGCCGCCCGATGGGTCGTCTGCTCCGCCCTGGCCGCCCGATGGGTCGTCTGCTCCGCCCTGGCCGCCCGATGGGTCGTCTGCTCTGCCCTGGCCGCCCGATGGGTCGTCTGCTCCGCCCTGGCCGACCGATAGACTTTCTGTTTTGCCCTGGTTCCCGGTTAAGCCCTCACCCCTTGTTCCTGTCTCCCTTCACGGACCTGGCCCACCATCCCTCCCCCTGATCCTCCAACGTTCCACCTCCCTCCTGAACTCTTGTGTCGTGTCTTAGTGTTGTCGTGGAGCGTCTGGTAGCCGCTCCGTAGAGGGGGGGTTATGTCACAGTGTCTGGTTGTGTTCCCTTGTCTATCACTAGAGGTCCTCGTTCTCACGGTGTCCTTCATATTTCACTTCAATTCCCAGCATTCTGTCTGTCACTGTCACTCATCAGTTCAATGCACTCAGCTGTTCCCCGTAATCATTGTTCCCAGCTGTTCTGTGTTAGTCTTGTTAGAGTTGTGTATATATTCCCTGTCTTTGTTAGTGTCTGTTACGGAGTCCTTGTTTAATGTCCTAACACTTCTGTGCCTTGCGTTTTCCTGTTTGTGTTCTGTTTATTTTGGATTGCTACTTTGGTTTTGACCTCTGCCTGGACTGGATGTATGTTTATGGATTCCCCAATAAATTAATACTGCGATTGGATCTTCCTGCTGTCCCCTGTGTTTACGTGACATATACAGAATGAAATCAATTCACCAAGTTAATAACATTAAAGATTTTAAAGGAGTGTCTTTTATGTTATCTACTAACATGTAGCCTACACGTTCAAATAAAGTTTTGACAAAAAAGGTTTTATAAAAAGAAACCTCACATATTTCAGCATTTAAATCATTTTTATAAAAAGAATGAGTCAAAAAAGATAAATTACTGACATTTAAATGCACAGTAGCTTATCTTTTATTATTAATAGTAAAATTCGGTCTGATTTTCCCATGGAATCTGTCCGTGCACTGCGCTCTCGACAACGACAAGGAAGTTTTAGTAGCTAATGGATTTCCACCACAGAAAAACACTTGCTGTAGCTCTGCTTCAAGATTTATTTACGGAGAAGAGAAAAACACTCACGTGTTTGGTTGCACCCCCAAACTAAAAAAAAAAGTTTACATTTTTTCTCCTCGCTGCCCCTGGAAAAAATGAGGGCGTCGCTTCAATTATGAGTGCGCTTCCAGCGCGCCTACATTTAAATAACGAACTTGAGCACGCAATATGTGAACGGCCCCTTGGTGAACTTCCTCCAATCAGGAGACCCCCTTGACATTGCTTCTGTGCACGGCACCTTCTCAGCAAGCAGGGGCGCCATTACTAATAATTGAATTGAAGTTATAGAGAATAGAAAACCGCTTTGCGGCGCAGGAGAGGATTTTTTTTTTAACTGCTCGTGCCGCCCCCCATATGACATGAAAAAATGCCGCCCCGGGCGACTGCCCGGTTCGCCCGTGCCTAAAACCGCTACTGGTGTAAATAGACTTCTGTCCCTCACATTAAGCTATGGAATGGCTTCAGATGACTTTGTGAAATTATAATAAGACCCTCTCTCAGTCTCAGACCCAAATCTCCCAAACTGACGTGAAAAAAACGTGAGGCGCCGAAAAGCGCGCTGTTAGCATCCCTGTATATCACGAAATTCTGAGATTTTAAAAAAAGTCAAAATTATGAAATGTAAACTTGCAATTGTGAGAAAAAAAGTCAGAATTGTGAGATAAAAAGTCGAAATTACCCTTTTTATTTTTTATTCTGTTGCGGATTTATGTCACAGATATTTATCTGTGATATCATATATGTGATAGATATTTATCACATTTATTTATGTTTGTCACTCAATTCTGACTTTATAACACACAACTGTTTTCTGTGGCAGAAACCAGCTTCCATACCCTTGTTCCAAACCATGACAGAATTTTCCTTATTTGGTGAACTAGTCACTTTTCTCTGTGTGTACCTCTGCCATTGTCTTATCATACACATTCTCGTGTTGTGCGTGGTTGCAGCTGAGCGTCCGGTCTCTCTGCAGGGCTTGCAGGGGTCTGGTCGGCCCCGAAGAGCCATAACGGGACTCCAGCTCCGGTCGACTCGACAGCGCAGACCTCAGGAGATGGATCACATCTTCTCGTGCCTGGGTAGCAAGTAAAAATCATAAATGAGTTGGGATATTATTCAGGGTGCAAATTACAGGAGGGTCTGACCTGCTTAAAATTCCTTTATTTATCATTTTTTCAAAATGCATTTATTCAAATAGTTTCGAATCAACATAAATCTGTTAACTGTGAAAACAATTATGTATTTAGTTTAAAAAAAAAGTATGAACATGATTAACATATAGCTAGCTGTAGAACAAGCAATATTGACTTAGTTAAAATGTATGAGATTGAAACAAATTGGATATTTTTAAAAAAAATAATATACATAAACCTAGTTATTGTGCATAAAAACATTATTAAGACCATTACATAAATCTTTTTACCGTTTGATTTATGTAGGCTACTGTATGCTACTGTGTGACTGACAAATATGTTTGTTTGTTTGTTTGTTTGTTTGTTTGTTAAAACGCTGTAATTTTCATATTACGAGTAGGCTACGTTACCTTCTCGACCCGCATACATTGTTTTGACGTCCTCAAGGGGGGGGGGGGCTACATAAAATGTAAGCTTAGGCCTAAATATTTTTTGTGTAAATGCTTGATCCCCTCTGAAGTGTCTAAAACGTGTGCACTGTGCAGTTCAGCTGAATAATAAAGTTTCCTCTTTAAATTAATGTTAAACACAATACTTACGAATAAATGTTTGCTGAAATATCGACAACATAAACAACGCTGAAATAAGAACGCGCCTAAATCTTAGGTGATTATATCTTTACTGAAAACAAGGTTATTTCACTCTAAATCCTCCTTTTACACATGGTTAGCAAAAATGTTCTAAAACGTTTCGCTTAGCTTACCATTAAGTTATAGCTAATAAAAACGCTATTTCTGAATGTTCTCCGAACAAAACCGTCGGGTTGGCCCCTCAATAAATATAAACCACCAAATGATTTAGCTGGACTCACACCAGATGACGCCAGACACTCATGAAATGGACAGAGCGACTCAAAACTGAACGCTATTGTGTTTTTGCTAAATTAAATCACATATTAAACATTTTCATCAAGGTATAAAAGTCTTGCTGTCAAACGATTCTTGTATTTGGAAAAAGCACATAGTGGGGGTTCAATCTTCAGCTGGCTGGCAGGAGCCGCCACTGGCATGTCACGTGACCTGTCAGTGGCTGGCTAGTTGTCAGGCAGTCTGCCTTTGGCAAGTTTCAGAAACCAATGGTTTTTGACAGTTTTTGTGTTTTGTGTTCCTCCCTTTCTAGCTCATTTATTATGCATCTGTTGATATGATTATGTTCTTTAGTATGATTGATGTTTTGGGGACTGTTATCCCAATATAACCAGTCAAATGGCCGTGATCAGACTGTCAGCTTGCCACCACAGCCAGCCAGGCCTTTCTATTATACCAGCTACGAAAGAATCCTCTCACATAACGTTACTGCTTCCCTTTGTCGCTAGCCTGCTGTCTGATAGAGATATCAGGCTGATCTGGGCCCAGCTCTTTCACAAGTAGTTTATTTGCTAAAATTCTCCTCTCAAACGGATCTTGAAGGAGAGATTGTACCGAGTTAGAGTTGGGAGTCATTTTGTTCGCAATTGTCATAAAGTAAAAATGGCGCCCTATGACTCGTCTTGACTTTAAATGTGGCGTGCATGAGCGCGGCCGCGCGCAGTTTGGGGCGCTAAAAGAATCGCCCATAGCTGACCTGATTGGAGCTCGCTGATTGGCTACAGATTATGTCAAACATTTATATCTTAAATCAGCAATTGGCTAAGCCGCTCCAGAGACCCGCCTTCCTGGGGCGATTTCTCCAGCGTCCCAGAGCTGATCACGTGCACAGAGCTAGAGGGGACGTGTAGAAAAAACAGACATTTTGAATTTCTATCATATTTTTCACATATACTGGGTGCATTTAATTTCTCAAAAACTCATAAACTGTGGTCTGGCTCATGGGGAGCGACGCCCTAGCGCCCTCTATTGGCCAGCCGCCCCTGGTTAAACTGCAAACTGAAAAAGACCAAATGACCAATAATCCCCTTCTCTGTTTAGAGTAGAAACAACGGGAATAACTGTATAACTATGAAAATGATTAGGCTATTACACATGACTTACTCATTGGCAGGGGTATTGTGAGATGAGGAAGCACACTTATGCAACAATGTTACATGTTTTTTAACACATTAAAACATTTAGGCTACATAATAAACATCTACCCTCATCTGAACCTAATTAAAAGTTACACAGACAGGTTGTGGTGATAGATGATGATCATCTTTAATTTTCACATTTCATGAATGAGTGTTTCACCTGAATCTCTCCTTCCATGATCCCGAGCAGTTTCAGTAGGTTGTCTCTGGACAGATCTCTCAGCCCAAACACGTGGTCGTCATTCTGTGCTGATGTATCATCATCCACGTGTTTAACCTTGATAGTGTTTTCTGTCTCCAGTATTTCCCCCTGGTCTTCTTCCTGGACATCATGTGAAGTTTTCGTGACAAGCTGAACTTCATTAACTGTGCCGTCCTCTGCATTGTCTTTGGACCTCATTTTCCTCCTGAGGGAAGAAACCGATTTATTGCTTGCCAGTGTTGATTCTGTTTTTAAGAAGTTCCAACGCAACTCTTGTGCATGAAGATCATTTTGTAATATGAAAATATGAAAAAAGAAAATAATTGTTTAGCAGCCTACATTATATTTAAACCCTGTAAACTCTGACACATGAAATCATCAGAAATATTCTCTTTTTTTTAAATGGACCAGTTTATTGAACCTTTAGACAATATATTATATATAATTTGGGGTTTTTTTATCCCCCAAAAAGTTACTTGTGTGTTTTTTGTTGAGTATCATACATTGTATATTTGTGTATGATACATTATGGCTCATGTAGTCTGATATAGTAAGAATATGTAGGGAAAAAAACTGAGGGGAAAAAACAATTTATTACCAGAATAACTGATATATAAAACTTTCTTAAAATGCATATAAATATCAGTCGTCACTGCCAATAATATTTATTAGTAGGATAATATAAAGCTTAGTTTATGATCAAATTTATGTAGTTTTTATTAAAATGTAATGCAATACAATGATGATTGAGAGATGAACAAATAAACCTTCCTCAAAAGCCTGATGATCATATATGATATACTCACATTTGAACATGATTAAAAAATTATGTATAATAAATTAAACCTAAGTTGCTTCAGTTTAGTATGTTCAACTTGAAATATTACTAACAATATAAAAGTTATTCTTATGTTTACTTTATAAAAATCAGTGCAGACATTTGTTCTAAACTATCAATCAGACGACAGACGGACTGTATCGTGTGCAACAGGTTTTACAGCAAAGTTTTGATCATGTTGTTTGTTTATAGGACTTAAAATTCAAGTATCAAATATGATACAGTAAGCTTTACTCCACAGAACATGCCCAACATCTTCAACAGTGACATTTGAAACGTGACAACAAGTTTTAAACTAAAAACGAATCAATTGGAATGTTTAGCAGCTTCTTGAGGGACTGATTTTTAAGTTGTTTTTACCCTCATGTCATACCAAACTAAGAGTTTGAAATCAACATCCATGGGTGCAATTGGACTTTTGACTCAAATCCTGATAGTGGATATACAGTATAACCCTTGTGATAAACCACGTGTCTCCATATCTCTCCCCTGTTGATAAATGTTCTGAAGATGTTCTGTAAGTGAAAAAACACTCTAAGCTGAACACTAAAACTCTATCCAAGAGGAACATACCAAAAAAAAAAAAAGACAATTTAATGGTGTTGTGAGAAATGCTGCTTTGGTGCTCTATTCCATGGATTTGTTTAATCCATTTGAGAACAGGCTCAGAATAACTGCTGTTTATACAATGTTGGTGTATTAAATATCTGGATCAACCTCCAACGTCATAAGGATACATGGAAATGTATTTAAAGAATGTCTCAAAAGTAACGATTCAAGCTTCTTTTTTTAAATTTCCATTTAATCCACATTGTGGCGTATTCACGATCACGAAGCACAAGCAGAACGAATTTCTGTCTAAATGGCTCGTAAAACGTCTCTTGTGAAAGTTGTTGCATTCAATCCAGTGGAACAAATTATGTAAGAAGAATGGATTTATGAACAATTGGTGAAAATAATCTATCATCAGTGTTTTAGCTTTTTTGTTGAGAAGAAAACTCTTACTGTTATGTTGTCATACGTGTGATACTGTTATTTCTTGGCTTAAAGGTGTAATGCATTGCAATTTTTTTCTACATATTTTATATTTCTTGAGATGCACTTATACTGTTAGTAGCATTTGTACATAAAAAGTCATAACATAGAAATAAAGGCCATTTCTACCAGAGGTATAAAGTCAGAAAGTAAAAGTCCTGCTGCCATATGTTTATTCCACTCATGAACTTACTCAGCTGATTTCACTAATTAGGTCACTGTTATTTCACTATCTCCTGCTGGAAAACTGTGCTAATTACCAAATCCAGGTGATTGGATTAAAATCCCAAGGAGGACTTTTACTTTCTGAACCTGGACTTTACACCTCTGACTTCTACCCTGATATCAGCCCTCTGTTTTAAACACACACTGTGTAATGGGGCGTGTCTCCTTAAAGACTTCAATGTAAACTCCCACAGCTCTTTTGAACAGTTTTATGATGTTTTTACGACTACAGCTCCCACAATGAACTAATCGTGAAAGGTGTTGTTTACAGCATTAGCCTGTATTTAGTACTCGGATTGCATGAAAGGTTGCAGCGCTGAGCATTGTGGCCAATGCAATGACATAACTAGCCGCGTTTCCATTACCGATTTGCGCAAACTTTTTTGATGTTTCCTGAATGTCGATAAGCTATTGCGAAATGACAGTGTTTCCATTAACCGATGTTAAGTGACTAAAACGTCATTCCAAAAATCATGGCAACGGATGTTGGTAGGTTTACGTATTTCCCAGCCACCGCACTAGTCATTATTTTTAATGGAAGGAGACGTGGGCGTGCTATTCAAGCATTAATGGCAAGGAAACCCTAAGCTGGGACGAGACGGGTCTTGTGCATGTTGCCCACTTGGGCAGGACCAAGTGCAATCCTGCATGAAATCCATGTGGGCAATTAACATGTGGGCAATTAACATGGGACCATTATGGAACCCGTGGACAATCCTATATGGGATAACATACAAATGTTGGCTTATACTCGTGAGCTGCACATATCCTCAAATCTGCTTCAAGGTCTTGATAAATTGTGCCATTTCTTTGTTGTTTAGAGTCCAGTAGGCCTATTCCCGTAATACTTTTGTCTTTTACGAGTTTAATGAAGAACTCTGTCTCGTCTTCTGTCTAAACATACCGTGCCATTTTTAATGAATCGACTTATGTCAGGTTACCTTTAAATGTACAAAAACTGTTTCCATTGCAGTTTTGCGAAATATTCCTTTTTTGAATTGCCAGAAAAAGCACCTCATGCGAGCATAAAACCCTTTTTGCGATGGGAGTTTTACTAAATATTTCCATTGCGCGTATTTTCAATTAGCAATTTCATATTTCGCAATTTGAAGGGTAATGGGAACACGGCTACTGTTCTACACACTCACGAATGATTTTATCATAACAAATACAGTGCTGTAGATGAGAGACTGAGTGCAGTGTAGACAGCACTGACTATAACATGGGTTTGTTTTGGCGAGAGAAGTGAAGTGATTGACAGCTCCAGTGATTATAAAGGGAGGGCTGTTTGTTGATTGTGTGACTCCTGCAGTTTAATGCAGCTCAGATAACAAAGTTTCATCAGATATGTTTCTGACACTAAAAGGTAAATCAGGCTCAAGCCAGCTTACTGTGTATACTGCCTTTATTTGGAATTGCATATTTATCCAGAATATGGAGGTGGGACAGAGTCAATAAGCTGGGAAATATCAGATTCAGCTGTCACCAGCATGTGAAAAGATGATTTCATGTCTTTGTGAGGTGTCAGCTCTCACGCTGTCACGTGTCTGTCCTGTCTTGTATTGCACTCGGGTGTCTTTGTTATGTTGGGCCATGTGCTCTCGTTATTGTTTGATCCCTCCCCCTTGTTACCTGATTAATGTTTGAGTTCTTCCACCTGTTGCCTCTTGATTTGTTCCCTTTTTAAGTCTCCTCTTGTTTGCAGTCTTTGTTGGATCGGTGTCATATGTTTTCCCAGTTTCCGTGTGATGGTCTTCGTGTTCAGAGTCAGTGTTTGTTCGTTCTTCAAGTTCAGTTTTGTTTAATGTCTCATTTATTGGGTTTTTGCTTTGTGTTTTCTTTTGTTAATAAATCATCCGTTGCTGCACTTGAGTCCTCCTCTCCACTTTTTGTAACTGTAACGTGACACACGCAGTCACGCAGTGGACAGCTATTCAAAAAGCATTTTCTTGCGTATGCATGGGTTTTGATGGCAAAAGTGGACTCTAGATCATCATCCTATACACTGTCACCAAGTGTCAAGCCGTTGGATGTGGATTTTTTTTCTCCAAACCAAGATGCCCGATGGCCAGTCAGAAATGCCAAGTTGCTCTGGAATATCCACCCATGCCTTCTTTCCTAGGAGACTCTTGCTGGTTTAAAAAGATGTTGCAGCTTCAAGTAGCATCTAAGGAGTCATATTGTTGTTACATTTTCCAAGTATTGATTTTAGATTGGGAGGAAAATCTGATCATCTTATTGATAATATCACTGTGACTGTTGTTCTTGAAAATACTTCATCTGCTGTAACTTTTTTTGTGTAATTGGAATTTAATTTGCAGTTACATCAAAAAAGTAATCTGATTACGTAATGCATGTTACTTGTAATGTTACTTATTACATCAATAAGTAATCGAATTACATTATGCATGTAACTTGTAATGCATTACTTCACTTGTTACATCAAAAAGTAATCTGATTACTTTATGCATGTTACTTGTAATGGGTTTCTTATTACATCAATAAGTAATCGAATTACATTATGCATGCAACTTTTAATGCATTACTTCACTTGTTACATCAAAAAGTAATCTGATTACGTAATGCATGTTACTTGTAATGGGTTACTTATTACATCAATAAGTAATCGAATTACATTATGCATGTAACTTGTAATGCATTACTTCACTTGTTACATCAAAAAGTAATCTGATTACTTTATGCATGTTACTTGTAATGGGTTACTCCCAACACTGCTCATTTCAGATGAGATTGAAAACATGTGATCGCTATATTTTCCACAATCTGAAAACATCAATAAATCAATTTAGATTTCAGTCTG
Source organism: Meda fulgida (assembly GCA_030578275.1). Lineage (NCBI taxonomy): Eukaryota > Metazoa > Chordata > Actinopteri > Cypriniformes > Leuciscidae > Meda > Meda fulgida. Next base: position 6,192,449 of record CM060632.1, on the reverse strand, counting down.
GGGTTTTCTACCCCAGTAGAGCTGCAGTAGAAATGTATAAATGATCAGCTAATAAGGGTAAATCGACATGGTAGACTGGAGGGAGCATGAGCATTTTCTTAATAGTCTGAGTTGGGTTTCCACAGAGTTGTACATCGACCAAATCTTTGATGGAATCATGTCCTCATGTTCTGATATCAAAGACATGCAACGTTAAACTTGTATGAAGTTCTTTGTCTGCTGGTTGAACGGGAGTAAACTCAATTGCAGTTGCAATAATTGAAGCATATTATATTTTTGGTTTCCACTTGATTATATATAATTGTATTCATTGGTTTGTTAAATACACACAGTATTACTGTGTTATTACTGTATTGTGTTCAGTATCTCTTCGGTTAAAAAAAAGTGGACATCTGAAAAATCTCTTTGAAAAGAACAATAAAAACACACAAAAAATCCTGAATGAGGCTGTAATAATTCATGCATGAATTGATCAAAAGTAACACTATAAATATAAAGGTGATATATCTTTATTTGCATTATGCTTATTATGTTTTATGCACAGGCATGTAGATGCAAATCAAGTGAGATTTATGTATTCAAACATTAGGGAGGAACCACATAGTTTTGCAGATTTTAATGGGACAAATGTGCCCATGGGAACATCCCTGTTTTTTTGCTGAGCTGGTGGTGTTATCGACTCCTAATTTTGGTCTGCTTTTGAAAATAACCAAGAGACACAGCTGGTACCAGAAGCTGTCCAAAATCCACATTCCTGTGCTGCCAATGAAGAAATGAAAGGTTTTAGTGGACATGATGGGTTCAATGTGTCTAAATAAGGGCTAGGAGAGTCATGGCATTTGCGATTGTGGCTTTGGCAAGACATGAAGTCTGCACACTAAAGGCAGAGCTCTGCCTCACACTGAAGTCTCACATGCATGGTCACTTTACAAGGTGTCCATGTAAGCACTATAAACAATCTAATACCAATATAAAATAGAAAAGAAAAAAACGATTAATCTTTTAACGGAGTGTGTGCTGTCAGAACTTTGCCGTCGTGTGTATTTAACAATACACACAACCTGTTTGATGGACACTTGTTTAGAGAGGAGGGAAGAAGGTCAAAGTCTCTAACAGTATTCATCATTGGCTCTGATAACAGAGACAAGCATTGCCAGCACACAATCTCATGTACGTTTTATGATTCTCCTTGATATATTTTTATAATTTGCGATCTGTATCTATTACGCATGAGTAAATATTACCCAGTTCATCTTACTGTATACAGTCATCAGCTTCTATTTATATCAGCCATCCATAACTTATGTTCAGTCGGAGCAGGTGTCTTATTGGATTTCAGCTTGTAGTATGTTACTCACAAATACTCGGACTACATGCAAAGTGTTTAAAAGTGCACATCAGTTTTGATGAGGGTCGTGTCATGCAGCTGAACTGATCTTATGAAAAAATGATTTCTATAAGATTCTATAAATCTCACTTCTTATTTTGTGCAATGATCATTCAACACCCATTACATTCAAAATGTGTTTGTCAGTAATAAAATCATTACATAATAAAATGTGATGTAAAAAAGATGAACGGCGGTGCATCGCAATGTCCACAGAAATACTGAGTTGCAAAAACAGTTTTCAACATTGATAATAATCAAAAATGTTTCTTGAGCATCAAATCATCATATTAGAATGATTTCTGAAGGATCATGTGACACAGAAGACTGGAGTAATGATGCTGAAAATTCAGCTTTGATCACAGGAATAAATTACATTTTTAAATATATTTACATAGAAAACAGTTATTTTAAATTGTTCATTTAAATCGGCTAATGTGCCTACATTGCTACACATGATAGCCATTAATACCTTTTTAACAGGTTACATTCTACTGTAACATCATAAGTAAATCAAAACCAAGACCTCTGGTTACATGACATCATTGGATAGCTCTTTAAAAAGCCATTCCAAGGGGGTGATTTTGAAGTTCAACTGCAAGCCGCAGTATTAATAGGAGCCGTAAACGACACCTGGATGAGGCGGTGATAAAATACAGTAGCCTACATAGTCAATAGTCAATCATGAACATGAATAGAGACAACCGGCTTCCAGAATCTCAGCGACCCACACACCAAGAACCAACACCACAATCGTCCTCAAAATAATAATTTCCTAAAAACAAGGCAAAACGTTCCTTCACTTTCCAATCACAACTATTATTACTGAAGGCAGCAGTCCACTGCGGTTGAGAATTGCTGAGCACTTTTTTATGCTGTGACCCAAAGTAATTTATGGTAAAATTAAATTGTAAAAAGCCAAAAACATTACATTGACAAACATTAAAGGATAGTTCACCCAAAACCACACAAGATACCACTCTCATGTGGCAATCTTTAGTAAATTATTAATAAAGTGGTGGATAGAAATTGCTGCGATCCCGTAGAACAAGAACACACTGCTCTCTGAATGAAAGATGAATGAAAAACTTACCCACTATAGTCCCAAAGCCAAAGTGCATTCCTATGAACTCCAGGTTAGTCGATTCTTCTAAAAGTGATACCCATTATCCAAAGATCTTTCCCCTGTAAGATAGTGCTATACTGAGAATCAGATGCTTCAAACCATAAGGCAACAAGTGAAAGAAAGCATGACTGAAAAGCAAGTCGTTAGGAGGGCTGTAAAATCAATGAGTCACAAACAATGAAGCTGTTATTGTATTCCAGGGACAAGAGGTGCACATGCTTCCTCTATCAGTGATTGTGTGCACACAGCGCTGCTAAGCTATATATAACCTCTCCGCTTACTCAGTTGTAGCCATTAGGGTGTGAGAGTGACTTTAGGCTCTCAGAAGTGACAGCTGAGCCCTCTGATTCTCACATCAGAGAACGATCAGGCCTGTTACTCCACCCACATGCAGTCCAGGAACTGCTGTGACAAGACATGAGCTCTGAACAAATGTAGAATTTCAGCTGAGAGCAGCAACTATCCTGTTGCTTTGCAGTATCACATTAATTACCACTAAACACTTAGAGATCCCCGTACATTGTTCTTTCCAGTTGCAGAGCCCCCGCAGCAGGGAATACCAGATAGTTTAATAACTCGATGTTGCAACAGAAACTATAGACTCATTATTTTCCAACACTTTAGACACGGTTGCTCCTTTGCGCTTAAAGAAAATTAAGGAAAATAGTTTGACGGCAGTGTAAAGGAAGCTCGGGCCCTCAAGAGAGCAGCCTGAAAAATGGAGTGCAGGTGGAAAACAAAACTAGAGGTATTTTGCATTTCATGGAAGGACAGTGTTACTGCATACAGAAAGGCCTTAAACACTGCTAGATCTGCTTACTTTTCGACTCTCTTAGAAGAGAACAAACACAACTCTATGTATTTATTTGATACAGTGATTAAATGAAAAAGAAATAATAGTGTAATGACTTTATCAACTTCTATACTTGCATGATTGATAATATTAGGGAGAAAATTATAACCATGCAGACACACTCTGTCAGTTTAAATCTAAACTAAAAAAACATCTCTTTAACCTGGAATAGCTACATATAACACATTATCACATATCTATAATTTTGCATTATTGCATTGTATTGCATAAATTAGGTCAACCAGAACCAGGAACACTTCCTATAACACCCAGGGCCCTATTTTAACAATCTAATTTCTCTCAATATTTGGCATGTTTGTGTTCTGGTCTGTGTGTGTAATAAGCAGAGTGTAAGCACGTTGTGGACCCGTCTATAGGCGCACATTACTACCGTGCTCTTTAAATACCCCCCAAAAATATTGCGCCATTGACTTTAGACCAGGTTTTTGTTGGTCAATGGCGCAGTCTATTTCAGTTGGCTCAAAATAGTAACACGCCAACAATACACTTGAACACACCTCGTTTTCAGACCAGCAGCCCATAAGCACACAGATGGGCGCAAATGCATTTGCTATTTAAAAAACATGGCGCAGGACCTGAAAATGATAACTGAAACTAGCAAAAACACTTGCTTCGCGCCTGGCGCTACGTTGCATCGGGTGTATGGAAGGGGAGAGTGTCAGATCATATCATCTGTACCTAGACACGACCACAACGCATGATGTAGTCAGCCGGATCCAAACCGTATCCAGATCAGATGGAGGACCTGCGCCTAGACACGACCACAACGCATGATATAGTCAGCCGGATCCGAGCCTTATCCAGATCAGATGGTGGATCTGTACCTAGACACGACCACAACGCATGATGCAGTCAGCCGGATCCCAGCCGTATCCTAATCAGATGGTGGATCTGTACCTAGACAGGACCACAACGCATGATGTAGTCAGCTGGATCCGAGCCGTATCCAGATCAGATGGTGGATCTGTACCTAGACACGACCACAACGCATGATGTAGTCAGCCGGATCCGAGCCGTATCCAGATCAGATGGTGGATCTGTACCTAGACACGACCACAACGCATGATGTAGTCAGCCGGATCCGAGCCGTATCCAGATCAGATGGTGGATCTGTACCTAGACACGACCACAACGCATGATGTAGTCAGCCGGATCCGAGCCGGATCCAGATCAGATGGTGGATCTGTACCTAGACACGACCACAACGCATGATGTAGTCAGCCGGATCCGAGCCGGATCCAGATCAGATGGTGGATCTGTACCTAGACACGACCACAACGCATGATGTAGTCAGCCGGATCCGAGCCGTATCCAGATCAGATGGTGGATCTGTACCTAGACACGACCACAACGCATGATGTAGTCAGCCGGATCCGAGCCGGATCCAGATCAGATGGTGGATCTGTACCTAGACACGACCACAACGCATGATGTAGTCAGCCGGATCCGAGCCGGATCCAGATCAGATGGTGGATCTGCGCCTAGACACGACCACAACGCATGATGTAGTCAGCCGGATCCGAGCCAGATCCAGATCAGATGGTGGATCTGTACCTAGACACGACCACAACGCATGATGTAGTCAGCCGGATCCGAGCCGGATCCAGATCAGATGGTGGATCTGTACCTAGACACGACCACAACGCATGATGTAGTCAGCCGGATCCGAGCCGGATCCAGATCAGATGGTGGATCTGTACCTAGACACGACCACAACGCATGATGTAGTCAGCCGGATCCGAGCCGGATCCAGATCAGATGGAGGACCTGTGCCTAGACACGACCACAACGCAGCCCTGAAGTGTCAGCAGAGATTGTGTCAATAGATTCTCCCCTGTGAAGGCCTCATCGACACGACAGGCATCGGCACTGATCCTCAACAAAGACCACAAGATCCAGACAGGTCCTCCACACAAACAATATTACTGATTTGACTGCACTGACACTATTGGATGAGAACTGAAGTTAGCTGGATGAAAACATCACTGTTTTCTGCAGAGTAGCTTTAAAGCGGAATTTAACTCATTATATAATGAATGATGTTTACACAGTTATTATACCAAAATAAACACTGGACTGATTTCAACTGAATAATAATGACTGTTTACTATTATCTTTTTAGAGATGCTTTACAGCAGAGCTGAATTGTTTTTGCATAATTTAATCTACTGTATATTTGTCTGTTATCACTGTAAAGATTATTTGAAACAATCTGTATTGTATTAAGCGTTATATAAATAAAGGTGACTTGACTTGTTTTCTATATTGTTAGCTATTTTAACTTGAAATTAAGACAAAAATTATTTTTAAGAAAGAAAGAGTTTGATGCAGTTAGTCATATTCCTCTTTTTGACCACCAGATGGCCATAATGTACACAGTGTTGAAAAGCTTTGAGTAATAAACAATAGAGTGCTACAGGGTAACATATTTTTGTAGGCCCTAACCCCAAAATGAGTTTTTTTTAAATAGGTATTTGGTTCAATGCCTGAAATAAGGTCTGTGGTGAACACAAGTTTAAGATATTTTTCATGTTTTATTCTACAACATATACAACTTGTGATTTTATTTTAAGGTTACATGTCTTGAACCTGGTTGCTAACTAGTGTCTAAATGGGACTAGAGAGGTTGTCGGGGACATTAAACATCATAAACGTATCTTCTCAATAGCCGCTTTCACAGCCTCACTGTGTTTATAATTACACTACAAACTATCCTAAATTTCAGGATGAAAAAAATAAATAAATAAAGACTGAAAGAGCTGTCAGTGGTGGTGACGTTGAAATCATGTGACAGTAGGCCTAGTGTAGTTTGCTTAGATTTTTACTTCTGTTTATTGTATTTAGGCTTCAAATTGTAATTTGTGAAGATTATCAAAATGAACAAAATATGTAAGAATCGCCAAAAATGGCAAGGAGAAAAAAAAGGTAGAGCGGGACTTGTTTTTGTCCATGGCTACTGATCTCAGCTGAGTGACAGGTTGTCCCGCACTCACGCCAGTAAACACGTCATCAGAGAAAATAATTTATTTTGATTAAAGATTACTTTTCATGTGGTGTTTTTACCCACTGTATAATGAAATTATGCATATTTGAATGCATCTATACATCTGTGGCTGTACTGTATGCAAGCTGCTGAGAACAGGATAGAACAGGCTAGAATGTTCGTCACAAACACACTGACTTGTGTGAGCGTTGTTGTGTGAACGACAAATTGTCCTGAAACTGAAAAAAAAATAAAAAAAATAATTTTAATTCTAATTGTAACATACATAAATGTATTCATACATAAGCATCATTATATTACAATTACTTTCAGGCAATACACAATCTAATTCAATTGTGTAAGGGATTTATGTGTGGAATGTCAATCATCTGTGGCCGCAGAGTGCACGCGCTTCATGTGTGATGTTTTTAATATAACCCTCACGAGCTCTCACAGTCACGTGCTCGTCACAGTTCCAGGAAGTTCCCGCAGCATCAGCACAGATGGGCTCGTTGCTAGCTGTCAAACACTGAAACCTGTCAGATATAAACTCAGATTAATGGACAATTAAACGGTTAAAACGGGAATAAACCACCGCGTCTCGCAGCACAATGGGATGAAACACATTTGTAATTCGAGGATCTGTGGTTTAGCGAATTTAAAGGGCAAATATGGAAGCTAACTAGCAATATGCTCATGATACACTAACAACACAACAAAAACAAAGGGGTTTCAGTGTGTTTTTTGTGAGACATTGGACCGACACAGGACTCAAGAAGGATGGAGTGGGACATTTGACAAGAGGCGAGATGGTTAACAAATAAGTTGACGATCTATGTCTGCTGTGTAACGTAGTAGTGGATTTGCTATATTTAGTTTACTATTGTCCTGTCAGCCGCCATCAGATTCTACAGTGGTCGGGCGTTTGATTTTCTGTTTTACCATTTTTGGTTAAGTACATTAGAGCTCCATTATGCATGACGCATATGAACCGGTTCCTATTCTGGAGAAATTGCCCCTCCAGATAGACTGTCTGGCGGCCTGGGGTGAGTTCTGCTTCCCTTTCCCTCGTTCCCATTTCCTTCTGCACTTTTAAACTCTCACATGTGGAGTATCATTGATAACTCCTTTTCAGTCGTCGATAAAAGACTCCGACTGTGTCTCAAAACCTTACATACTGTAGCATTTGCAGAATGAATTGTTGTATTGTTCAAATCGCCAGAAAGCTGTTTCCTCTGGCTGTGTCTCAACATCTTTTTAGCTGTCTACATAGACATCGCGTACGCACATCTACTTCGTATTTCTTCCCTGACAGATTTTTGAGCAATAGGGATCGTATAGTTTAATATTTGTTGATCAAATAGTGGAATAGTTGTAGGGCTGTGCATCGATTAATCGCATCCATAATAAAAGTTTGTTTACATAATATGTGTGTGTACTGTGTATAATTATTTTGTATATATAAATACACACATATGCATGTATATATTTAAGAAATACTTGCATTTATATACTTTATATATATTTATACATAATATATATTTGATATAAATAACAATTATTTCTTAAATATATACCGTACATGCATGTGTGTGTATTTATACAAAATAATTATACACAGTACACACACATATATAGTATGTAAACTCAAACTGAATCGTTGCACAGCCCTAGACCCAGCTTTGTCCCAGAACCTGATGAGCTGGTCAACACGCCATTGATGTCCAAGAAACTTTACAATTTTCAGACCACTTGAGATGGACTGAGCCTCTTAACTCTGGATTATACTACAGAATTAGTTCCATGAACTCTTTTGTAAATCCTTGCCATGTCATGTAGTGTGATAATGATACTATGATTGCAGATGATTGGCTCCTTGTCGGGACCAAACCGGGTCATCTCCTTCAGTACAGGATCAAGAAAGATGCAGGTGCATAATTTTGCATATATTCTGCATTGATTATTTGTTGGATTTACCTTTTAGTTTAATTGATAATATATTTAATTACAGGTACAAACCGGTTTGAAGTTACATTAGAGAAATCCAATAAGAACTTCTCAAAGAAGATTCAGCAGGTATGAGCCAGTAGAGAAGTCCGTCCATTAAAGGATTAATTCACCTGAATGTCGTCATTATTTACGCACCGTTATGTTGTTCCATTATGTTGTCGATGAATAGCACTTCATTTGTGGTCTGTTTCTCACACTAAGCTATTTTATGACTTCAAAAGATGTAGAACATGGTCCACAATTCTCATCATGGGCCATTTTTATGGTGTTCTTGTTTGACATCTGTTGTCACTTTACACTGTGATTTTTATAAGCTGCATGAAGATTCTTCAAAAAGTATATTTTTTATTATTGACAAAAATGCTGCATGAGTGTGAGAAAATAATGACAAATTGACAGTGGTGAACAATGTCTAAAGAAATGAATTTACTTCTGGGCATCTCCTATAATCTGTCAATTCCTCTGTATAATCCTCTTTCAGCTGTTTGTGGTTGCGCAGTACAAGATTTTGGTTAGTCTTTTGGGTGAGTATTTTTTCCCCACAGAATTATCAAGTCTTTGTCATATGATGTGTCATAGTCATGTGTACTTTCTTTGTTGGTTGCATACTTGAGTTAAACTTGCAAACTTGGTTCGTAGGCTAAAATTGATGTGGTGTAGTGTATCCTATGGAGTTGTGTAGTTTTGGTGTCAGCAGTGCCATTGCCCTCTTTTATTTCAGAAAATAACATCCACGTTCATGACTTGCTGACGTTCCAGCAGATAACTGTGGTGTCCAAAGCCAGAGGAGCCACACTGTTTGCCTGTGACCTGCAGGTAGGTTAAAGAAGTCCTATGTTTTCATGCATACAGTGGTCCCAAAATGTGTTTGAGAAATGTTGATGTTGATATTTAACGTGATAATTTTGCGAGGACTGAACTTGAGGAGAACTGACGTCATATATCTTCTAAAAATCGCAGCCACAGTTGCTTAAAAGTCATTGCAAAAGAAAACATTTATTCTGTGAAAAAAAGGATGACTTTTATATTTTGTTATGAAATTATATTCATACACTTTTAAGTGTGCCTAAGGGGTCCAGAAACTCAGGGTCCCCGCAGGTACTTAAAAAGTTTTTTAAAACTGGTATAAGAAAAGTCTTAATTATAATTTCAAGAGGTCTTTAATTTGGGGAAAGAAAAACAGGAATCTTGATATGGCTTAATGTGATTGCATAAAAAAAGAGTCTGATATAACAAACTGTCTGTTGCATAATCCAAATTTTTTCTCTGGGTACAATAATTAATGTTGTTAATAAGAACTATTTTATAGCACAAAAATGCAATAAGTGAGCAAGTGACAACATAAATAACAACTGATGTTATTTATCGGTTGTTAAAATAGGTATCTCTCTCTCTCTCTCTCTCTCTCTCTCTCTCTGTCTCTCTCTCTCTCTCTCTCTCTCTCTCTCTCTCTCTCTCTCTGTCTCTCTCTCTCTCTCTCTCTCTCTCTCTCTCTCTCTCTCTCTGTCTCTCTCTCTCTCTCTCTCTCTCTCTCTGTCTCTCTCTCTCTCTCTCTCTGTCTCTCTCTCTCTCTCTCTCTCTCTCTCTCTCTCTGTCTCTCTCTCTCTCTTTCTCTCTCTCTTTCTCTCTCTCTCTCTCTCTCTCTCTCTCTCTCTCTCTCTCTCTCTCTCTCTCTCTCTCTCTCTCTCTCTCTCTCTCTCTCTCTCTCTCTCTCTCTCTCTCTCCAGAAGTCCAGCACAGGTGAGGCCAAACTCCGCATGTGTGTTGCAGTGAAGAGGAAGATTCAGCTGTATTACTGGAAGGACAGAGAATTCCTTGAATTACAGGTTGCTTGAGGGTTGGAAACACACAAAGAGCATATTTTTGATGAACCAACAGTAGGCTAAATCTTGTTTGGTCACTCCTGCAGGGAGATTTTGCCGCTCCAGACATTCCCAAGTCCATGGCTTGGTGTGAGAACTCAATATGCGTGGGTTTCAAACGAGACTACTATCTGATCCGGGTAAGGGAGAAAAAATTCAGCTCTGCTTATAGCCAGCATGGCCCTTGGCAGCAACAATACAACAGTGGCTTGTTCCTCACTAGTGTCAACATCAGCCCGGTACCTTTTAAGCACACTTTGTTTCCTCTTAAACTAAAACAAGCAGTCAGATGTATAGTGAATGGTCTATGATATATAGTGAATATAGACTAGATTGCTCTCCTATAACCTGCAGCTTAATATGCCATGTATGTATATCAATATATATGTGATCTATGAAGCTCTTAATATAAATATATATATATTATGGATATTCACACACATTGGGTTATTGTTGTTTTTTTGGGTCAATCATATGACTTTTCTCTTTTCTCTTTAGATGGATGGACGTGGCTCAGTCAAGGAACTGTTCCCCACTGGAAAACAGCTGGAACCTTTGGTGGCCCCATTGGCTGATGGGAAGGTGGCAGTGGGTCAGGATGACCTCACAGTTGTTTTAAACGAAGAAGGCGTCTGCACTCAGAAATGTGCCCTTAACTGGACGGACATTCCTGTTGCAATGGGTATGATGTCAGTCTTAACAAACGTGTTTCTCAAGTTCTCATAAGCCACTTATCAAACATGTTACATCAAACAATGAAATCATAAACACAGAATCTGTGCCTGCATGGCTTTTTACATATTTGTGCTCATTTTTATTCTATTTGAAGCTATCAGTGATGATGTATTACTGTCAGCTCTTTTGAACATGTTTTCCCATTTTTAAATCCATTCATCTTTTATTTCTGAGTCTGGTTATGGCTGTTTTCTCATGTCTTTCACTAGAGCACCAGCCACCCTACATCATTGCAGTGTTGCCACGGTATGTGGAGATCCGCACTCTGGAACCCAGACTGCTGGTGCAGAGCGTAGAACTGCAGAGGCCGCGCTTCATCACCTCCGCTGGGTGAGACCTGCACACAATCTCAGTTCACAGGAAAACATGGGGTTTTCAGTCCGTCTGAAGAGCTATTTTACATTAGCTACGTTTACTTGCACCCAATTAATCAGTTTAGAATCAAATGAATCACTTAGTCAGACTGAAAATCCTTCATGAAAACACCTCAATCGATGTGTTTGAGCTTGATCAGAATTACATTTTTACCGGATTGAAAGGGGTGCTGTAGACATGAAATATATGGAGGCTTGTTTTCGCCACAGAATAAAAAATACAACAGTTAATTGTGACTTTTTTTCTCACAATTGCGAGATTATATCTCACAATTCAGACTTCTTATCTCAGAATTGCGTGTTATAAAGCCACAGTTGTGAGATAAAAACTTGTAATTGCGAGAAATAAACTTGCAATTCTTTTTGTCTCAAAATTGCATGTTTATATCTCGCAATTCTGACTTCATAACATGCAATTGTGAGATATAAACTCGTAATTCTGTCAGTATTTATTTCCTTAGAATTGGACTTCTTATCTTGCAATTGCGAGTTTATATCTTACAATTCTGAGAAAAGATGTCAGAATTGCGAGATATAAACTAGCAATTGTGAGATAAAAAGTTGCAATTATCTTTTAAAACGTTTTATTCTGTGGCAGAAACAAGCTTGCATAGAAATAACCCCATCAGCAGGGGGAAAAATGAAGCATGAAAAAGCTTGAATCTGTTTTTTTTTTTTTTCTACTTTCTTTCCCTCTTTGATTTCACAGATCAAATGTTGTCTATGTCGCAAGCAATCATTTTGTCTGGCGTCTGGTGCCGGTCTCCATAGCCAGCCAGATACGGCAGCTGCTACAGGACAAACAGTTTGAACTGGCGCTTCAGCTAGCGGTGAGAAACTTAGCATCCAGTAAATACTGTATGAAAAGTACACAGTGTGTATCATACGTTGACCTTGTTTTTGTCTCATCTTTCCTTAGAAAATGAAGGATGATTTAGATGCAGACAAGAGACAACAGATCCATCACATTCAGAACCTGTATGCCTTCAACCTGTTCTGTCAGAAGCGCTTTGACGACTCCATGCAGGGGTTCGCTAAGTTAGGCACCGGTGAGTTGAGGTCACACCGCAGTGATGATGCACCACAAATCACAAAAGAATACATGCATTTAAGGTTGTAATTGATTTCCTTGACGACCACATTCAATTATCCAAGAGAAACTTGAAGGTAGACTGATAACGGTGCAAACGTTGAATGGAAAGGATGTATTACTTTATGTATTAAAGTACAATAGTTTACTATTGCTGAGTTGGCTAAGTTGCATTGTACAGTCCACTAGAGAGTGCCATTGCACCAGGACAATAACATGTATGAATAATACAGTGTCCTACAGTGATAGGATTTTTCATTGGCTTTTGGATTATTGCAGAAAATGAGCTCTATGACCAACAAAAGTTTATGATTCATACACATTGTGTTCATCATGGTAATCTTCATAAATGACGTTTTGAAGCCCAAATACAATCACCAGAAATAAAAAGCTAAACGTAGGCTATAAACGAACTACAGCACGGTCAAACCATTAAGCTTCAACAACTCTTTCAGTCTTTATTCAAAACAAGTTAAGATTAGAGTTCGAATAGTTTGCAAGAGCGCGATTATAAACCGTGAGGCTGTAAAGTGACTCGTGAGTAGATGAGTTTACCTGTTCGGTGTGATGATGTTTAAAGTCCCCGACAACCTCTCACGTTTACTAGCAAACGCCTTTTTCAAGACACGTAAAAGCTTTATAAATATCACAAGGGGTTATTATTACTAATGTGTTTTATATCATAGAATAAAACATGAAAATACCACAGACCTTATTTGAGGCCAAAAACCCAATGACTTCAGGACGATGGAAACGGAAGTGCAAAATGCAACTCGTTTTGAACCCACAAAAATGCGTCATGGCTGCAGCACTCTATATAATGGGTTAAATCTGATTTGCTCTTCTCTTGTATAGATCCCACTCATGTGATAGGACTGTATCCAGACCTCCTTCCCTCCGACTACCGCAAACAGCTTCACTACCCAAACCCTCTGCCCACGCTGTCTGGAGCCGAGCTGGAGAAAGCCCACCTAGCCCTCATAGACTACCTGACACAGGTGTTCAGGATTTATGAAGCTCATCCGGAGTGCTTTACAAACATTTTTCATATTCTTACAGATTTCTCTTTGTGTTTTTGATAGAAACGCAGTCATTTGGTGAAGCAGCTCAATGACTCAGACCCCTCTACCACCTCGCCTCTCATGGAGGGAACCCCGACCATCAAGAGCCGCAAGAAACTCCTTCAGATCATCGATACCACCCTGCTCAAATGCTACCTCCATGTAAGACCTTCGGATTGTTCTCAATAGCTCTGTTCTAAGCCCTCGTGAGCTGCATACACAGCATCGGTAACACTCTATAATAACTGCACGCTATTAATCATTAGTTAAGCATGAGTAAACAGTTAATTCATCATTTATAAAACATTAATAGACATTAATAAGCAGTTCATAAATGCAGCTATAAATGCTTTTTCCTTGATTTATAAGCATATCTATAAAGTGTTAATAATTGTATTTTCATACTTTCTGAATGATTAATTAATCATTTCTAAATGAAGTAAAGCATTATTTACAAACCAGTTATTTAAGAGTTGTCAGTGGTTCATAAGATCATTTAGAAAGTGTAATTACATGGAGTAAATTCAGGTAGTTATAAAGCATTTAGTAGTGGTCAGTTAACTGTGTGTGAGCTCATCTAAAGTGAGGACTATTCATGCCTTGTAAAGCATTTATAAAAGAGATTTAAGGACTCATTTATCTTCTAAACAGAAAAATGAAACAAACACAACACAGTGATACAGAACATAGAAATATTAACAGCCTTTAAATCTCTTTTGTAAATGCTTTACAAGGCATGAATAGTCCTCACTTTAGATGAGCTCACAAACATAGTTAACTGACCACTACTAAATGCTTTATAACTACCCGAATTAACCCTGAATTACAGTAGAAACACATGTTAATAAAGCATTTATTAACACACTAAGTAACTATTACTATATATCTGAATAATAAGATGTATGAATGTAAATTTAAATAGTTTATTAATCATTTACTTACACTTTCTAAGTAATCTTATGAACCACTGACAACTCTTAAATAACTTGTTTATAAATAATGCAATACTTCATTTAGAAATGATAAATTGATCATTAATAATGTATGAAAATACAATTATTAAACACATTATAGATATACTTTTAAATCAAGAATAAAGCATTTATAGCTGTATTTATAAACTGCTTATTAATGTATATTAATGATTTTTAAATTATGAATTAACTGTTGACTAATGCTTAGCTAATGATTAATAGCGTGCAGTTATTATAAAGTGTTACCCAAAAATGAAAATTTCCTGTTAATTTAAGCCCTCGTGCTATCTGAGATATAGGTGTATTTTTCTTCAGTAGAACAGTAAAGAAGATTTGGAGCTGAAACCGTGGTCTTTGGTGATTGATATAATGGCTACTGCCACTTTAAGAGTAAAAAAAAAACATACAGGCAAAATATACCTGTGGCTCATGATGATACATTGAGGTCTTATGAAGCAAAACGATCGGTCTGTGCAAGAAGCTGACCATTATTTACTACATTAATAACTGTAATCCACAGTCCTGAGCACGTTCATGACAATCTGTAGTGTGAGCATTCTGACGCAAGTTTCTGTGAAAACGATTTTGAAAAATGACTTGTAACAAATCTAGTGAAATGCTGTAATTGTCTGTCCACAAACTTGTTATGACTGGTGTCCGTTGCATTCCCAAATGTACTTTAAATTCACAGCACATGCACAGACTCCGATTTATTCACTGTGAACTGAGACTTGGAAAACACCAGATCACAAGATGATTGCGTGATCAAAGTGCGCTCTCCACTTTGAACATGTAGCGCAACACACTATATACTTGTTTAATTAAATTGCAGCCTCTTGATAAGGACACTAAGCAAAATCGTGCTTTTTATTTTAGTTCAATCGACAGATGCTTTACCAAAGCAGTGCTGCAAAACATAACGTTAGAGAACTATCATGTTATTTTGAGAAGTGTAAAAATATTTTCGGTTCACTATGAAACCGCCAGTGTAGTGTAGTGAGAAACAGTGAGGATTAGTGAATTCTGAAGGATCATGTGACACTGAAGACTGCTGAAAATTCAGCTTTGATCACAGGAATAAAGGACATTTTACCATATATTCACATGGAAAAAAAAACATTTTAAATTATAATAATATTTCACAATATTGTTGTTTTTACTGTATTTTCGATTAAATAAATGCAGCCTAGGTGAGCAGAAGAGACTTCTTTCAAAAACATTTAAAGCTCTTACAGACCCCAAACTTTTGGCCTGTAGTTTGTATATATTGCATATAGAAAATGGAGACAATTTTTAGGACCATTAAAATATCAAACCATATTATTTATAAATTTGATGCTGCAAGATAATATGTGGCTGCTGCTATTAATACTTTTCTAAAGGAATTTTGTGACTTTTCCGAATCTTAGTTATCAATATTTATCAGTGTGTATTACAGTAAACCAAAGTTGATATTGAATATTATGATAAGCTCACGAAAGATTGTAAGATGTGTAGGGATGCACAGATATGAACATTTTGACTGATACCGATACTTTGGCCGATAAATCTAAACCCAAATTTTTATATAATTTTTGAGAGCCTAATTACAAAATCAAAAGTCTCACCATTAAAAGCCATATCCCAAGCACACAATTAGAACGATGTTCTCATTATAATTTTATGTAGCCTTTATGACAGACTTGAAGTGATTCCAAACATATTTCAAGCAATTAAAAAAAATAGTGGAGAACAGTGCGCATCTAAAGTGTCTCAGCTGAAGGAAATAATTCATTATTTATCGTTTTAATATATCAGCCAAAAAAATGTATCGGGACGATAACATTAAAAATGATCATATATCGGCCAGTACTGATAATATGGTCTGATTAATTCTTTAGATAACTGTGACATAAACTCTAAAATAGTTCCTTCAATGTGTTAAACTCGTTTTCATTACAAAATGCCACCAGTGAACAGTGTTTATTATTCTCTGTAGTCTTTCATAACTGTAATGCTGTCAGTAGAAGTATGATGTATGAATGTATGAATACTTCTCTATGATGCCTAAAGTGCTCGCCTAGCTAGACAGCTCACTACAGTTAAAGCTAGGTTATCTCAACACACTGTAATGGATTCTGTGTGAATTTACGACGTAGTTTTTGTTTTGCTTTTTAGACCAATGTAGCGTTGGTGTCTCCTCTCCTGCGCCTGGAGAACAACCACTGTCACATAGAGGAGAGCGAGTACGTGCTGAAGAAAGCTCATAAATACAGCGAGCTCATCATCCTCTATGAGAAGAAAGGCCTTCACCAGAAAGGTAAATTATCAACCGCTTACTGAAAACGTACATCATCTAGACTGTCATGTGTTTAGGTGAGCCTGAGGAATCTCCATTAGGAGTTTAATGTGTGTGGGTGTCCGACGTGTTGCTCATCTTTCTGCAAAACCCAAGCATCTGCACATCATCCGGGTCAGCTCCTGTTTATAGAGACGGCTCTGATCATGTTATGTTGACGTCATGCCTTGCAGAAAAACGCTGATGAGGACCAGGCCGTGTAGATCCATACTGCTTAATAAACCCTCAGTGCAGCCAAGAACACTTCTTTATATAAACATCACTGTCACAAACTCTTTCTGTTTGACATCGTCCTTCTCATGCAGTTGTTTCCTTTAGTTTTTATTTGCTATCTGTGTGTGTTTATGTGATTGATTGATTGAAGTTTCACTAACCTTTTAAATCTGCTTTTTGGATTCAAAATAAGTAAGAGTGAGTCATCTGAGCTGTTTCAGTGAGGAAGCCCATTCAAACAGAATGATTTGTTCATGAAATGGACGACACATTGCACCGTATGTTCTGCAACAGTGTGTCTGTTGACTATTTATTGCCAATGTATGATTTTGCAGCACCAGTCTTTCTCTCTTGTGACATGCAATGCAGAAGTCACCGGAAAAGTGCACAACCATTTGTTTGCCAGTTTTGTTTGTCATCTTCCTCATTCAGTTGAATTGACTTACAGAAGTGTGTTTGTCCAGCTCTGCAGGTTCTGCTGGATCAGTCCACTAAAGCCAACTCTCCTCTGAAGGGTCATGAGAGGACTGTACAGTATCTTCAGAGGCTGGGTGAGATTAACACACTCAGTTACTGTACATTACCTGGCTGTACTTTAATAGCCAAGCTGAGTGAGTGCTGTGGTTAATGTGATATTTGGATGCCCACTTTTGTCTGAAGGTCGAGCCAGAATCTTAAACATGCTCGCAAACTCTCATGGATTCTACAGCTGCAGAAATTCATTAGCTTTTAAGAGAAATTTACAGCTGTAATGTAACATAAAACTATTATTATTATATTATTATTTTCCCTAACTACTTCATTTTTGTTATTTTACAGTCAATTATTACAATAGTGGTATTTAATTTGTTTATATGTCTATAATTATTTATGTTTTTATTTAGTTATTATTATTATATAGCAAAAATGGTTTATAATCACAAAATGTTGCCCAAATTGTGCAGTCCTACAAACAAGATTAGCAAACCTTTAATATTTCAATTGCATTTTAAATTGCAACAAAAAACCTTGCATTTTTATTAAATATTTGCACTAATTCAATTATTTCAGCTACCAGTAAGAGTATATTTTGTAATGTTAAAAAAAAAAAAAACATTTCACAGATTTTTCCCCAAATTTACAGTGTAGAAACCTGCAAACCCAGCCCACAGATTCTGCATATTAGTAACAATGAGATGACTGATGAGTCACATTCTTCCTTGCTGACTGACTAGATCAACAATATTAATTAGTAACCGTGACATGCATTGGTGTCTTTCTGCACAGGTGTGGAGAACCTGGGCATCATATTTGAGTTTTCACCGTGGGTTCTGAAGATTTGTCCTGAGGATGGACTGAAGGTGAGATATGCATGGTCTGGTTGTATCTATATGTCTTCTGTGGTCATTTTGAAGAGCTTGAGTTTGATTTTGCTGCTGTCAGATCTTCACCGAGGACCTGACGGAGGTGGAGACTCTACCCAGGGATAAAGTGTTGAACTTCCTGAAGGAGGGCTTCAAAGAGCTGGCCATCCCATACCTGGAGCACATCATTTACATTTGGGAAGAGACACGGCCCGAGTTCCACAATGTTCTGATCCAGCTGTACCTGGAGAAGGTGCAAGGCCTCATGAAGGTGTACCTCAGCTCACTGCCCGAAGGTCAGACACTGCTTTACTTTATCAGCACAACTGCAGAGCTACAGAGAAAGCTACAGTCTAGGAGATGTTTAAAGTAAAAGTGTCTTTTATGCAGCAGCATCTGAAAATAACTATACAGAAGTGCTGCTGTGTTAGTTTACATCAGCTATTTTTTTATTTACTTTATACTTTTTTTCATATTAAGTCAACCTTGTCCTGTTTTTGTTTAGTCAACTAGATGTCTGGGAATTTAGCCAATGAAAACATTTTCGTCATGCTGCATAGTTTTTAAATTGATTACCACGATTATTTTACTCAATATATATATACACTACCGTTCAAAAGTTTGGGGTCAATTTGTTTTTTTTTTGTTTTTTTTTAAAGAAATTAATACTTTTCTTCAAAAAGGACGCATGAAATTGATATAAAGTGACAGTAAAGACATTTATAATAATGCAAAATATTTATTTTTTAATGAAATGCTTTTCTCTTGAACTTTCAAAGAATCCTGAAAAAAAATGAATCACTGTTTGCACAAAAATATGAAGCAGCACAACTGTTGTCAACTGTGATAATAATCAGAAATGTTTCTTGAGCATCAGATCATCATATTAGAGTGATTTCTGAAGGATCATGTGACACAGAAGACTGGAGTAATGATGCTGAAAATTCAGATTTGATCACAGGAATAAATTACATTTTAAAATATATTCACATAGAAAACAGCTGTTTTACATTGAAATAATATTTAACAATATTACTGGGTTTGTTTTGTATTTTTAATCAAATAAATGCAGCCTTGGTGAGCAGAAGAGACTTCTTTTAAAAACATTAAAAAAATCTTACCGACCCCAAACTTTTGAACGGTAGTGTATATATATATATATATATACACACACATGCTACCACTCGCACACACTGCCTATATGTCAATGTCAATGTGTGCGAGTGTTAGCAGTGCTATTCACTGGCAGTTTTAAAAGTTTTAATAAAACCTTCTTTTAGCAACGCAATTGCTAATTGTAACCATTGTTTTTATTTTATTTTTGTAAAAAACATTATTTGGTTACATTACTTACACTGCATCTACTTTTTACATTAGTTAATTATTTATAACATAAACTAACAATGAAAAATAGTTCTACAGTGTTTAATAATCTTTGTTAATGTTCATTTCAACATTTAATTTAAAGTTGTATATGTTAATATTAATGCACTGTGAACTAACATGAACAAACAATGAACTATAGTATTTTTTTAGTATTTTTGAATAAATGCTGAAAAACATATTTCTCATTGTTAATTCAATTTTGCTAATGCCTTAACGAATGTTAACAAATTAGACTTTATTGTAAAGTGTTACCAAACATAAAAACAACGTTTGTGCCTAAAATGAGCATTTTCCAGCTCCAAACACGTTGTGTTGACTGTGTCCAGGTGTTTCAGCTGTATCTGCGGGAAAGGAGGCGGGAGAGCTGGGAGAGTTCAGGAACAAGCTTCTGACATTCCTGGAAGTTTCCAGCAGCTATGAGCCAGAGAGACTCATCAGTGATTTCCCATTCGATGGTGAGTCCAGAGGTCAGAGACATTACGCTGTAAAATCTAGAAATACAAGTGGATGACACGAATGTCTCCTCTTTCCTCTGTCAGGTCTGTTGGAGGAGAGGGCTCTGCTCTTGGGTCGTATGGGGAAACATGAGCAGGCTCTCTTCATCTATGTTCACATTCTGAAAGACACGCGTATGGCTGAAGAGTGAGTATCTGTTCTACATCATGAAATCAATATGGACCCTATTTACTTTTTTAATACACGTTCCTGCCGCTATTCATTGGTGCACGCTATTCTTGAAAAAGAAAAATAGGTCATCAAAGTTGAATCATTTCCTCCACCTCTGTATCGCCTGATGCTACCTAGGCTGGACTGTTTGTTATGACGTAGCTAAACAGATATGAAGACATTGTGTTAAATTGCTTTTTAACAATTTAGATCGTTTAAATGTTTTTGAAAGACGACGACTCACCAATGCTGTATTTATTTGATCAAAAAACGTAATATTGTGAAATATATTATTACAATTTAAAAATAAATGTTTTCTATTTGAATATATTGTAAAATGTCATTTATTCCTGTGATCAAAGCTGAATTTCAGCATCATTACTCCAGTCTTCAGTGTCACATGATCTTTCAGAAATCTGCAGCTCAAGAAAAGCATTCATTTGAAATAGAAATCTTTTGTCGCATTATACAAGTATTTACTGACACTTTTGATCAGTTTAATGCATCCTTTATGTTGTTAACATCAAAAACCTAAACAAAATTTTAATATATTCAAACTTTTGACCCATAGTGTCTATTAAAGTTGCAATAAATAAGCAATAATAGCAAATGACATTGTGGTCGCTCTTGACCTTTAGCTTCCATGTTTCTGACTCCATTCTGATATTAAATGCCCACCGTAAATCAATTGCCACCTACCAATTCAACATCAAGTTCCACCTTTTTTGTGTTGATTATCCTGTTACTGTATACAGTATGTCACACTCACATTACAATAGTAAAATGCATTAGATTTCATGTTGACTGTTCCATGATAAGGGATCTGACTTTAAACTCAAGCTGCCGTCACTCGTAACCTTCTCTAATGTTCCTGCATTTAGACTGTGTGATCTGTGTGTTGTGATGTTCTCAGGTACTGCCACAGTCACTATGATCCAGCAGCAAACGGCAATAAAGATGTGAGTGCTTCTCGGACACTTTTCACCAGTCTTTTTTCAACTGTTCATTTTAACATTGTAATTCTACATGTTGTGTAGTCACCGAAGTCTGTCTTGTACAATGCAACTTTCCCAAACACCAGGAGACTTTTTCTGATTTCTGCAGCCTGAAATGATGGCATGTTTTTGTGTTGTTTCGTAGTGAAAACCCACCAGCAATCATTATGTACTTATTGTTAGTGAAAGTAAGAGTAGAATTACTGCTAAATATTTTGTGCATTACTGAAATTTGAGTCCTGGTCCCATCAGCATACAAATACTCATAATTTGCTTTGCTGCAAATACAGAATTGTGTTAGACACAATAGCTTGTACACTCACTAAATCAGTGCATTATGTATTTATTTACTGATTATTATAAATGTTTTTAATTATTCATATTTTTACAGTTTAATAGTTATATCATGTATCTATTGTTGTATATTTTTTTAATTATAATAGTAAATTAGTGATTGCATTTTCTCTAAATATAAAAAAGTACATACACTCCAAAAATTAAGCCTTTTTTCAAGATTTACGCATTTCAGTTAATAATTTTGAATAAATCTTAAATTTAAACCTATTTTACCCTTTTTTAATTTATGAATACAAATCACATACAATAATGGTCCATTCTCTTGTTCCATTGGGATTTATACAAAATGTTTTAAGCTAAAAAAAAAAATGAACTCATTTAGAATTCTTGTAAATATTCAATTCAATTTGAAGGAATTTTACTATTAATTGAAATAGAAATTAATTACTATTAAAACTTTTTTAGTGTATCCAGTAAAATAATTTCCTTTGTAATCTACTAGTGAAATCAGACATTATGAGGACTAACAAAATATTCACCCTAGTTTACATTATATTCAGTATTATATATAGTAGTTTAATACTACAATTAAACCACTAGAATCTTTCATTTCATCACACACGTTTGACATGTAAATATAAAAGCTGCATGCGGTTTTGGAAGCGAAAAGGTTGGAAAGACTAAAGTTAAGGTTGTGAATTAATGATTTGAAAGTATAACAATTATGGAAATAAGACGTGCAAAAACTCACACCTCAATTGAACTCTTTAGTTACATTATGTAATTTGTGTTAAGAAGACTTTTCGTTAATTGAATTCACCATCTTTAATATTTACTGTAGTCACTCTAACATACATTATTAATTCAGTATTCGAGTGGCTGCTGTAAACGGTTGAATGAGAGTAACTGAAAATATGGTTGTCAATCCCAAACACTGTGTGAATGCAGAACTGTCTCTCTTGTTCCGACACACCTTGTCTAAAATGTTAACAGAGTCTGTCTGTAGGTGTATCTGTCCCTCCTGCGCATGTATCTGTCTCCACCGGACGTGCACTTCCTCGGGCCCATAAAGATGGAGTTATGTGAGCCACAAGCCAACCTCCAGGCGGCCCTGAACGTCCTTCAGCTCCACCACAGCAAACTTAACACCACCAAAGTGAGTCTCCACCAAACACTAGCAGTATCATAGACTCCATCCACCATCCGCCAATCAGGAGTTTTCACACAGTCCTCTTTAAAAGAACCAAACTCCTTACGTTCACACTGTCCCAGTCCTTGAAAGAGGACTCAGATCCTTTTTTGGTCCACTTAAGTACAAATGTGGTCTCAGACCTCTTTGTGTTTATACTGTTTCTTTTTGGGTTTAGTCCAGGTCAGTGTTTAATGGCTGACCCGGGATGTAAAAGTGTCATAATTTGGTGTTTCTCAGTCTTTGGTGGTATTTCATACTTGTGTGGTACTTATGTCAATTATCTCAGTTTTAAGAAATCAAATATGCAGTTGCAGTAACCAACTGAAATAGTCAAATTGAATAAAGGCCCTTTCACACCAAGGATGATAACTAGGTCGAAAAAACATCGTAATATTAAATAATTGCAGAGTTACAGAGTTAATTTCTCAGCTACAACAGCACAGAGGAACCATATATCATACTTTTTTTTTATCAGCTGATGAATGATATAAATATTGACAGCCAATCAGAATCCATCCAGCTTTATAGAGCTCGAGCATTTAAAGTGGCAGACGACAAAACTGCAGTGTGTGCTTAGAATTAACAGAATGATATCATCCACCGGTGTGAACACTAGTACAGTTCTCTTTACAGTTATCGTTCTTGGTGTGAACGGACCTTAAGTGTGTGTTGCCAGCCCCAATTAAACAAGACTGAGAGAGTGTGTGAGGGAGTGGAGCATGTGCTGTAGACGTGAAGAGAGAAGTGTGTTGAAGTGCTACAGTTCAATCCTGCTGATGTCAACTCATAATGTAAGATGCCGGCAGAGGAAATGAGACCCAGTGTTGGCATGTTGTCGGATGCCACTCTTTCTGCTGCCACTGAGCTCTGAACATATGCATTACTGTGTGCGAAACATCTGTGGAAACATTTCGACTTTCAGACAGATACAATTCCTGAACAGAACTGTCCAAACCACGTGCAGAATCCATGGCGATGTTTAAATGCTTGTCTCTGTCTCCTTCTTAAGGCCATAAACCTGCTGCCAGCCAACACACAGATCCGGGAGATCCAGGTGTTCCTGGAGAGTGTGTTGGAGGAGAAGGCTGGAAGGAAGCGCTTCGACCAGGTCCTGAAGAGCCTCCTACAGGCCGAGTTCCTGCGGGTATGTTTTCTCCTGAACAATGTTTGATTCAATTCCTTCTGAAGCTGTGTAATTAATTCAATTCTGTGTTTTAAAACACTTTATCGATGCATCTCTATTGTTTTTTTTTTTTTCAAATTATAGTTACTTGCTGAAAAAATCTAGCTTGTTACTGGAAAAGACAGTACTTAACCAGATTTTTAATTAGTAGCATCACGTGACTAAATAATTCATACGCAGAATAAAGGGGCGGGGCCTGATTGAGCTAGTTAGTAGTGTGTTGAAACTGGCGGTTATGGTAAGGGACGGGACATTTTCCAAACACACTCAAAGCGCTTGACCAATCACAACACACTGCTTCAGCTGACCAATCAGAGCACAGTGTGCTTTTCAGAGGGAGGAGCTTCACAGAGACAGGAACTAAACAGAGCGTTATTGACAGACTGGGAAGAGACGAGCTGCAACAGTGGAGAATATGGGAAAAATGTGTTTTTTAACCTTCAAGCTTTAAACATATACTAGTATAGCCCAAAAACAAAATCAAGACTTTGTAAAAGTGCATAATATGTCTATGGAGTTAATATTGTGCCATAATTAAACAAACAAATCCAGCATTTAAACTCGATGTGCTTTGCAAAGGAAAACTCGACTCGCAAACAAACAGAAAGCAATATGCAAGTAAATAATTGAGTCTAGATAATATTTCACAAATAAATACAAACCATCTTACAAATTGCATGTAACCTTTGAACAAATACCAAATCTAGTGCATAATTTTTTTTTTAATTAACCTTTATTTAACCAGGAAGAGACTCGTTGAGATTAAAAATCTCTTTTTTAAGAGTGTCCTGGCCAAGACAGGCAGCAGTACAACCATACAGACAAAATACACAAAAGTAGTAAAAAACATAAAGCAACTAAAATAGCAAATCCCTTGAAGTCAACCACTATCCTTAACACATCAGGCAGAACATCTACAGCCAGATGTGGCTGCCTCCAAGTCATTTAACATCCTCTTAAAAGCGACCAACGAGACAAAGCTTATAAAGTTTCATGGATTTCTGTAACTTGTTCCTTGTAGAGGGAGCAGCAAACTTAAACGCCTTTTTCCTCAGCTTTGGTACAGACAGAAGGAAAAGATCCTGGGAACGAAGATTGTAAGTCCCGATATTATTTACACTGATGTAGGTCAGAAGGTAGGATGGAAGTAGACCTTAAATAGCCTTATATATGAAGATATACCCGTTTTGAAGTCCCTTGTTAAAAGAGAAGTCCATCCAACACGTCCATACAGTTCACAATGGTGAGTGAGGACTTTAAGACCAGTGATGAACCTCAGAGCTCCATGGTACGAGAGGCAGGATTTGATTTTAAAATAAATCCCTAGTTTAAGTTTTTTAATCTTTTTGCTAGCTGCTGAATATAAAGGGTAAAAGAAAGAGATTCATCTATTAAAATACCAACATATCTGTATTTAGAAACACATTCAATCTTCATACCCTGAGAAGTGAGGATTGAAGGCAGATTTGATTTGCATTTTGTATTTGAAAAAAGCATGACTTTTGTTTTTTCAGCATTTAAAACAAGTTTTAAATCATAAAGGTGTTTTGAAGCGTGTTAAATCTGTTGAAGCGTGATAAAATCAAGTTGTAATTGGGAGAGGGCCTGGTCTGCTGTAGGTGCTGAGCAATACAGTACAGTGTCGTCTGCATAAAAATGAAATTTTCCTTTAGATACGTTATGATCAATGTTATTTATATAGAGCATGAAAAGCAATGGCCTCATGACTGACCCCTGAGGCACGCCTTTTGTTATTTTAAGATTGCAAGAGGTGTTGCCCTCCGCCTGCACACACTGAGTTCTGTCTGTAAGGTAATTAACAAACCAGCTGACAGTTTGTTCAGAAAGTCCAGCCCTCCACAGTCTGTGCTTAATGCACTATGTGGTCCACTGTATCAAATGCCTTAGAAAGGTCAATAAAAAGGGCTGCACAATGCTGCTTGTCGTCCATGGATTCAATAAAGTCATTTAAAACCTTAAGTGCTGCTGATGTTGTACTCTGCTCTTTTCTAAAACCAGATTGGAAGTCAGATAAAACATTTTTACTGTAAAAAAAAAAAAAAAAAGCCTTTAATTGATCACTGACAAGAGACTCTAGAAACTTGACCAGAACAGACAATTTAGAGATGAGTCAGTAGTTATTTAAGATAGAAGGGTCACCACCTTTTAACAGGGGAACCACAAAAGCTGATTTCCAGATGGAAGGAATAACATTTGTGTTCAAGCACAGATTAAACATATTAGTTAAAGGCACAGCAATACAATTTGCTGCTAACTTTAAAAAATAAGGATCCAGTTTATCAGGGCCTGCAGATTTTGTTGTGTCCAAATCAACAGTCTCCACTGTAGGGGATCACTATTTTGTTCTTATCGGTACGTTTTTGAGAGTCTATCACAATTTAGGAAGGAAACTCCTGGCCTTTACTGTTTTCTGATAAGGATTTGATAGTTTTCCAAAATTTGGATGGATTATTCAGGTTATGATTGTTTTGAGAAAGAAAGTGATTAGCTTTGGCTTTTCTAATTATGAGAATACATGCATTGCGCAGTTGCCTGAAAACCAGCCAGTCAGAGTTCTCATTTGATTTTCTGGCTTTTGCCCATGCCACATTACGCTCATGTAGGATATTTGCTAATCAGGAGAAAACCAAGCATAGTTTCAGCTTTTTACTCTGTATTTCTTTAGTGGAGCATACTTATTAATTATATTGACAAACCCCTCATGAAAGAGGATCCAGGCACTATCAACATCTGCACTGATTTAAATTTTTCCCCAGTCAAAATTAGATAAATCATGAAGGAATTCTATGGAATGACTATAATACGTGGTTTGGTTTTAGATATTTTAGTATTTCTAACTGGTGCTACGACACAGTGGTCACTGATGTCGTTTGCAAATATGGAAGCAGTTAAGTACTTATGAGGAACGTTAGTTAAAATTACATCTAATAGCGATGATTTTAAAGTTTGGCCGTGTGGGACTGTCAACAATCTGAAAGAGATGTAGTGAATCACAATTAGCTCTGAAATCGTCAGATATTGGTAACCAATTCCAATTATGGTCTCCGAGGGCTATACATTTCTTAGAGTTAAAATCCGAAAGGAGTTGCATTAAGGACGGCAGAGCACCGGTAACAACTGAAGGTGTCTGTAACAACCAACGACCGTTATACAAAGTGATTTAGAGACTTTGAGCTCCAAGGCTAAAAATTCAAACTGTTTAACTAACGATATTGATAGCAATACATTAACTTGATACTGGTTTTTGATGTAGATTGTTACACCCCCACCTCTATTAGGGTGGTCAGTCCTAAAAACATTAGAACCGCTTATATTGATTTCTTTATCTGAAACTGATTTACTTAACCAGGTTTTAGACAAGACAATTACATCAGAATCTGTGGAGTTTGCCCAGATACGCAACATGTCCATTTTAGGAACAAGACTGCGTACATTCAAATGAAAGAACCTTTCTTTAAAATCTGCGGGGCAATAAAGCAATTAAACATTTTAGCTTAAATGATCTCTTGTACGATTCATTGCTTCTCCGGTTAAAATTGGAGTCTTGGAGCTCACAAGAGACAGTGGTAAAGTTATCACACAACGTCATGATACTAGACAGACAGACCAAGTCAACGGTGTCAGTAGTAAAGAATAGGGGCAAAGGGAATAATGCGACATTAAGTGAACAGCCAAATGCACAC
Source organism: Meda fulgida (assembly GCA_030578275.1). NCBI lineage: Eukaryota > Metazoa > Chordata > Actinopteri > Cypriniformes > Leuciscidae > Meda > Meda fulgida. The sequence continues at coordinate 6,164,656 of CM060632.1, read as the reverse complement.
ATACCTTTATATGATTTACAAGATATTGGGAACATTGGACTGGAGTAGCCATTCCAGCAATAGGTGTCCCCTGAGATAAATAAGGTCAAAGAAAAAATAAAACAGAGGCAAGGAGCAACCATTTCTTTCTTTCCATGCCCACAGCACCACTCGGATGTGTAAAGACAGAATATTACGTAGGACCCAGGCAGCCAAAAAACAGGCCTAGGTATAATAACAGAAAACGACCATACGGTTATCCGTTTCTCCGCGGCGACCAATGATGTTACGTGTCGTCACTCGTAAACAGGAAGCCCGGCGAGTGTAGCAATGCTGCGGGTTAAAGAGTTCAATCAAGACCAGCCGTCTCTAGAACATCAGGCTATAGCTGAAAAAGCAGCAGTAAGAACAAAAAGCACCTTCCTTCATTATGAAGAGATCAAGCCCATCAAACTCAGCGACACGTCTGCATGCATATCTGTCTGTTATGATTGAGAGACACATGGCGTTTTATGAGATCTCTCAGCTCGATTTTCTCACAAATGCAGCAACTTCCTCTTCTAAAACAGTAGAGTCCCCTATCCTAGAGAGAGTGAAGTGCTACTAAGTGCTAATGTGGATTTCTGTCTAGATATGTAATAAACATTTTGCAAAAGAAAACCCTAAAAAAAGGTTAATTATAGATACAGTAAGACAGAAACTCCCCTGTTCACCGCTCATTTTCCTCAGCTGTGGGCAAAGGCAAGCGCGTTTCAAACCAGTGCTTCTCCCGGGAGACTAGCGCTAAATGAATCCCCTATCTTAGTGTCCCCATCTACTGTTTTAGAAGAGGAAGTTGCTCAACTGCATTGGTGAGAAATCGTAACAGACAGATATGCATTTGTATGCACTAGATTTGGTATTTGTTCAAAGGTTACATGCAATTTGTTGGGGGGTTTGTATTTATTTGTGAAATATTATCTAGGCTCATTTATTTATATTTGTAAAACACAATGCATATTTGTCAAACTGACCTTTGTACTTGCACATTGCTTTCTGTTTGTTTGCGAGTCGAGTTTTCCTTTGCAAAGCAGATCGAGTTTGTTTGCAAAATGCTGGATTTGTTTGTTTAATTATGGCACTATATTAACTCCATATATGTCCCCTTTATAATATTTGAATACATTTTATTTGTGGGTGTGCAGGTGCAGGAGGAACGTATCTTTCACCAGCAGGTGAAGTGCGTCATCACAGATGAAAAGACCTGCAGAGTGTGCAAGAAGAAGATCGGAAACAGGTGTGCCTCACGTTATTGCAATAATCATTTGCGTAATGCATTTGCTTAGTTACACCATGAACTGGCCTTTCAGTCAATCTGGCACAGTTAGGCCCTGTCACATATGGCACACTTTATATGCACTTACGGTCTTGTGGACTTACAGTGGCTGCCGTGTGCACGTGTCCGTCAAGCCCATGTAGGGTGGATATGCGCCTTCGATCACGAGAGTGTGGACTTGTAGGAAGACCACGAGTGCTTAGGGTGCCATTTAGTTTTTCGGTTTGCATCTTTATTAAATGCATTACATGCATGTGTGATGACATAAAACAGACAACAATAGATAAATCAAGCCAAAATGGGTCTGATTATATATATTACTTAAGTTAAATTCTGAACTATTAAATTGAATGTTTTACAGAGTACACCATTCTGGGTCTCTATTTATTGTTTTCTGGTTTCATCAAACTGTCAGATTAATACAACCGTTTCCTGGTGGAGAATCTGACATATTGCTGCAATGTGCAGTTGTATTCATTCAAGTGGATGCATTAATTCCAGCCGCACATATTGTTTAGGGACAAATGTTATGCATGTATGTTAAAGGGATAGTTCACCCAAAAATGAAAATTCTGCCATCGTTTACTCGACCTCATCTCGTTCCAAACCCATAAGGATTTTGTTAACCTTCGAAACACAAATTAAGATATTTTTAATGAAACCCGTAGAGGAAAACAAACATCCAAAAAGTCTCTGAGAAAACTGTACAGTTGTGCTCTATTAGTGCTCAAGGGGATGTACTGTATGAATACTTAATTTTTTCTGTCCTCTTCATGTCCAGTGCCTTCGCCAGGTATCCAAACGGTGTGGTGGTTCACTACTTCTGCTGTAAAGATCGCAGCATGTGTCCAGCAGAGTAGAGGAAGACACACTCCCTCAGATGAACACAGAGACCTCAGCAAACATCAAGCGTCTGTGTGAAAACACACCGAAGGAAACGCTCTCTCTCACTCTTTACATCTGTCTGATGCAGTTCATCTAAAAACTCTGGACTGTGAGACTTAATTCAGATTTATGAAGTGCATTACTTTGAAAGCTTTGCCTGAATGCATAACATGGCTTCCTTCGTTCCCCTGAGAAACGCTTATCTTCTCACGTCCCTCTATACTTACAGTGCACCTTTTCATCCCACATGACGCTCTGTGTGTGTGTGTTCAGCATCCAGGCTCACAGGACTGGGCTTGTAGGTGCTGCTCTGCTTCACTCAGTTAGCTTGAGATGAAATCAGACGCCAGATAAAACCCTTAATGTGGCCTCTCGTACAGAAAGGTCAGCGCTTGCACACAACACACCTACAGCTACGGGCCGTCCGATGCTTGCATGACGTTCAGAGATCACTTACAGCTAGAAGTCTGCTTTTTTTAAGCAATGCCAAAAAGCTCGGTATTGTGTCCTAAGTTTTTCTAGCGCTATGAGGTTTTGGAGAGCTCTACAATCACGGTAGCGTGCCACTTTTTTTTGTTCTGGTTACTCAAGTGGCTTTAATTTATTATTAACACACTGTCTAAACGTGTCCAGGAATGCGTCACCTATGTGTGCAATCGCGTCGCCCAATTGGGCGCCAGTATTTTTCTGGCTTCCTAACACATGTGTCCAACTAACACTGTTTTAAAATGCTTGTGCTTTCAGTCAACTGTAAACCATGACCTGGACTGTTGCTCAAACAAAGGCACGCTCACTGACATCAGACCAGGCCTGAAATGTTTCGGTGGAAATGGATGTGAATGTGTAGATTGTACATTGAACCCGAGGTGGAAGATGAACCTAATAAACATGTATCTTCTCTTATGAGTACGAGTGTCATATGTTTGAACTGGAAGAGTGATGCTGTGGAACAAACCTGAGACTGGAAGGGGGACTCTTTTTGACTTGGACCTGCAAGAAAGCACACAGAAACATGCTGAAAATCACACAACACACTATCACCACTTCATAAGAATGGCGTCTGTTAAACCATCTCAGATGTAGGTGAGCTCTGAGGAACGGACCACAGCTTGAGCATCAGAACCAGCACATGCTACAGCATGAGTAATGGGTAACATTGCCCACATCCCATTGTACTTTGGATGAGGATTCGGTTAGGACTACAAACACAAATAAAAAGTGTTGGTAACAGTTAATTTTGTTGGTCCCTTTTGAACTTTCTGTTGACTATAAGTAACTTTGCAAGCTTATGTCAACTTATTCTTACCCTACTAATACTCTACTAACACTCTAATAAGAGTTAGTAGACATATAGGTGCGACGTTACTTATAAAGCAACAAAATAAAGTGTTAAAGTACAAACATGGTGGACGTGTGAGACTGACGGTTAAGAGAGGTTTAGATAAAAGGCTTTGAGTAATTAATTACAGTATCTAACCGGGCAAAAAGATATTTATTCAATGTTATCCACAGATCTGCTAAACACACAGCATTCTGACACATTATGAGTCACGCTGAACCAATGATCTCAGGCCAAACCTCGTAAATGATTCAACATTTACAGATAGTTGCTTATTTGAAATACTAAAAGTGAAATTCCAACAAATTCTCGTTGTGTTTTGTGTTTGGAGGCTGCTCCCTCTTTGGTACTTGGCTTTAGTCCAAAACTGTAAATACATTGTAGACAGTCAAAGACGTCCGTTACAGTGCTGTCCTCTATCTGAAGAGGCGCTCCAGGATATTCATTTTGTTTTCTTGCGTTCTCTATTTGGAGATTTAAAGGGGACCTATAATGCCCTGCGATAAAGTTTTGATTTTGGTTTTCTACTTTGTAAAAGGTAGTTTTTATGCTTAAATGTAAAGGTTTACATGCAATTTGTAGGATGGTTTGTATTTATTTGTGAAATATTATCTAGGCTCAATTATTTACTTGCACATTGCTTTCTGTTTGTTTGCGAGTCGCGTTTTCCTTTGCAAAGCAGATCAAGTTAGTTTGCAAAATGCTGGATTTGTTTGTTTAATTATGGCACAATATTAACTCCATAGACATATTATGGACTTTTACAAAGTCTTGATTTTGTTTTTGGGCTATACTAGTATATGTTTAAAGCTTGAATGTTAAAAAACACATTTTCCCCATATTTTCCATATTTGTTGCAGCTCGTCTCTTCCCAGTCTGCCAGTAACGCTCTGTTTAGTTCCTGTCTCTGTGAAGCTCCTCCTCCTGAAAAGCACACTGTGCTCTGATTGGTCGGCCGGACCAGTGTGTTGTATTTGGTCAAGCACTTCGAGCGTGTTTAGGAAATTACCATAACCACCAGTTTCAACACACTACTAACTAACTCAACCAGGCCCCGCCCCTTTATTCTGCGTATGAATTATTTAAATGAGGAATGTTGTATCATGTTCGTTCCCGGAAGAAACTCAAGACTACAATGGAGGCGTTTCAGGAGTTCAGAAACAGTGATATAGAGAATAACTCCTGCTGGAGGGATGTACTCATTTAAAACTTTTTGTCACCCTAACATCAACCGGGCCGGTGTGTAATGCAGTGCAGCGGAGCAGCGTCAAGAATATCAAATACTGAGGGGACAATTTGGCCATTTTTTACTATCAGGGAGCACTTGTTCCTCAATGCCTGTGGTGGTTAACTAAAGAAAGATGAACATGTGAAAAAGCATTGTAGGTCTCTTAAAAATAAACACAGACTTATTACATTTGTTTACATTATTTAATACAATGGTAAATCCATATTTACATTAGATTTTTTTTTTTTTTTTACATTTAAATCCATTTTTACATCTGGGTCTCAGCCGGTAACCTGCAGAGGTGAGACCTTCAGGCTGATGTTATATAGGCTGCTAATGAAGTCAACGGCAGAATAGAATAGAATAATAGAATAGAATAGAACAAAATAGAAACTTAGAAAAGAACTTTGAAATATTTTTCTTTTCAAATAAAATAGAATAGAACTTTGAAAGGAACTTTGAACTATATTTTGGAATAGAATGGAATGGAACTTTAACAGGAACTTACAAAATAACTGAAATATTTACTTTTGAAAAATAACTGAAAAGAACTGAAAGGAACTTAGAAAATAACTTTGAAATATATTTTGGAATAGAATAGAATTTAATAGAATAGAATGAACAGAATAGAAATTTGAAACGAACTTAGAAAAGAACTTAAATACTTTTTGGAATAGAATAGAAAAATGAAAATTGAATAGAATAGAATTTTAATATTTCTACATCTGAGGAAGGTGTGAGAGGTGCTTGCCATGCAAAACTCATTATCATGATGCTAAGATCTTCTGAGTGGATTTCAGCACATTGCTATATGGTTGCTAAGGAACTGTTGTGGGTGGTTGCTAGGTGGTCGCTTGGCTGAGATTTTTGCTCCCTAGAAAAATAAAACAATAGGAATTTTTCTACACTTGAGCCAGCAGAAGAGAACCCGAGAGGAGATGTGTGTGTGCTGTGGCAGCAGGGTTGTAAATGCCAGCTGCGGCTCTGACAGGATTAACAGGATCATGTGGTTCATTTTAGAGGCTGTTCCAGGATCATAAGCTCAGCCTTTTAGCTTCTTGCAGCTCTAGTGAAACAATGAAGAAACTGCAGTCATCAACCAAATCACTACTTACTACTAACTCCACCTCCTCCGAGTAACCGTTACCAGAGTTTGAGAGAAAGAAAACAAACAGAACAAACCCTCATAGACACGTCCTATAGCCGGACGTAAAGGAGTGATAGAAAATCACAGATGAAAATCACTCATTTCCGGTGCCTTTCTGCAATCTAAAGAGCTGAGCGACATCATCACATGAATAATCACAATAATAATCTGCTGCAACTGCATGTCAGAATCTCGTTCTACAAATATTACAATTTGAAACAGATAGTTCTGGTCCTAGATGCTGATTGGTCAATAAAGTATTCCAGTTGTGCTATTACAGTAACGGTTTTAACATGAAATCAAAGATTTAAGATCTTTATTGTCATATCTTTTTTAGCTGCTTATGAGAAAGAGATCTCCTTATCTCCTTATGGAACAGACAATAAATTACAAAAACAATAAAATATACAAGAATATATAGTAAAGGACAAGGCAATAAAATATAAAAGAATATACAATAAAAGAATATACAATAAAGGACAATAATAAATATATAAATACATTTATAAAACAATACATTTAAAATGATAATAAAAATAAATATATTTTATAATAAATAACAGTTTAAAAAATTATATGTATATATTAGTGGGCAATGATTAATCATGATTCATTCCATCCAAAATAAAAATTTGTGTTTACATAATATATTTCTGTGTACTGTGTATAATTATTTTGTATATATAGATACATACATATGTACTGTATGTATTTATTTAAGAAAATATGTTTATATATATATACTGTATATATATTTATACATCATTTCTATTTTAAATAAAAACAAATATTTTAGATAAAGTTTTTAAAAAGAATCTTTAATATATACTTTGCATTTATATAAACAAAATAATGATATGCAGTGCACACACTTATATTATGTAAACACAAACGATTAAAGATGAATCATTGCCTAACACTATAATACATAAATCATTCTTTCACAGTGTAATGCAGTGCAGTTGACGATAAAGAGACGGTCACGGTAGTGTTGAAGTGTCCAAGCTAATGCAGTGTGAAGTGTGTAAAGTGAAGTAAAGTGTACTTGAGGGGGGGTGAATCTCGTCCTGATGGTCCCGGTGCGAGTGATCACTATATCAGTCTAATAACCCGGGCAAATAAACTGATGTTCTGGCCTCAGTGCTCCGGTACCAGAGGTGTAAAGTCCATTTAGAAAGTAAAAGTCCTCCTCAGTATTTTGTTCCAATCACCTGGATTTGCTAATTAGCACAGTTTTTCAGCAGGAGATAGTGAAACTGGAATGTACATTTCCTGAAGGAAATGTGAGTGGGTGCTTGCAGTGGCAAAACTTGCCACTCGGTTGCTAGGGTGTTGTGCATGATTGCATACGAGCCAACAACCATGTCTGTACGATGTTGTGGAGCTGAAATATGGCTTCTATATGTTGCCAAATGGTTGCTAGGTGGCTCTAAACGGTTGCTAGGGTGTGGTAACATAGTTACCATGGAGATATTTACAGACTGTTTCCCAACCAAAACAAACGAGCCAACCCCCATCTCTATACGATGTTCTGATGCAGAGATATATGTCTTGATAAACGGTTGCTAGGGTATTCTGGTAGGTTGCTAGGGAGCTGCCAATGATGAAACTCCAAATGCTGCTTGTCAGTATGAATGATAAAAACCATCTCCCACTCGTCATTGACATTCAGAATGGAAAATATCCCTCTTATACAAAATCCCTATGCAATGTGCAGCCATTTCATGGGCCGTCCTACACCATAGTAAGTCAATGGGGAAAATTTGGGCAGCTCCTGCCCCCAAGGGGTGCAACTTTTACCCCATTGTGAGGTTTGTTCTTCCAGAGCCTGTCAGCCTCTTTAAATGTAGCAAATCACACGTTTCTGCGAAATCCTCGTTCTGAGCTATGACTCGTCAAAGTTTGTCACAATGTTAAGTCTATGGGATTTTTCGGACGCTTTTTTGCCCCTGGGGCGAACACCGTACCCCTGATTGCTTATAAAAGTTATAGCACACCATTCCTCAATAATCCGCACGATTTGACGCCTCATTTGTGGGTCTGTGACAAAAGCTGCGGGAGGAGTAGCGAGTAATAGTGGACTAATCGTGAACACCTGTCCCGCAGCACTTGCTGCACTTTGAAGGACCTGACGTTTGTGGATCTTCAGATCTTCTTGTATATCATATTTCGTTGGTTCTCTTGTTTTTGCATGTTCATCATTTCTTTGTATGACAACCTAAACAAATATTTGAATAGTTTTTGAAGAAAGGAGGAATGTGTCAGTTTCCCTGGGCTGGACGTCACCTTTGGCCCCTATAAAAGGTTTCCATGACTCAAATCTAACCTAACCTGCAGTGGCCATTTTCTTTCAGATATCAGTAAGTTAGATAAGACCATTTTAGTGCACATCAGTTCTACTTTAATATTAATGGAATTGTCAGGAAAACGTTGATGCTGAGATGGGAACAGCTGTTGCTCAATCATGTGAGGAAACCCAGCAGAAGAAACTCCTCTCTGACTGCCAGAGCAGATGTTGAGGAGCAACAGCCCTGTGCTGCCCTGGGGTACAGTACAGATGAAAGTGCTAGATAAATGCCTCATTCTATTCTATTCTATTCTATTCTGCAGAGGTGAAACATCAGACAACAGCAGGATTTCAGCAGGAACTATCTGTGAGCTGATGCTGGAGAGAACTCTGACATATCTTCTTTTGGAATAGAATAGAATAGAATAGAATAGAATAGAATAGAATAGAATGGAACTTTGAAAGGAACTCTCATCTTGACATATCTCAACTCTGACAAATCTTCTTTTTGGAATAGAATAGAACTTTGAAAGGAACTTTGACATATCTTCTTTTTTTGGAATAGAATAGAATCGAATAGAATAGAACTGAAACGAACTTAGAAAAGAACTGAAATATCTTCTTTTGAAATTGGATTGAATATATCTAAGAAAGAAACTTAGAAAAGATCGAATGGAATACAATGGAATAGAATTTTTTTCACATGACCAAAAAAAAAAGATTGTCCCATGATGGAAGTAGTGGATTATGTTGTACATGTAAGAAGGGATTATTTGCGTTTGCCAGTTAACCGTAGAAATACAACCAATCGGCACATTCATTTAGTTCACAAATGCCATGAAACCTTATAGGACCGTATTCCTCAAAGGACATCAAATTGATCAGAAGTGACAGTAAAAATATAATGTTACAAAAGATTTATATTTCAAATAAATACAGTTCTATTAATCTTTATATTCATCAAAGAATTCTGAAAAAAAGTGCGGCCCAGTTTACGCCAAAAAAAAAAAAACATTTTCACACAAATCAGGGTTTCTGACTGTATGGAATTTGGCAACCAGGTTGTGAATCTCATGTAAAATAAATCAGTAAAACAGCTCATGTTCAGTTTGACCTCCTGTGGTTGTCAGTCACTCATATAGAAAATGAACGAATGAATGAACGAATGAATGAATGAACTGTTTAAGAGTATAGGCCTATAAAGGGTAGCCTACATATGACAAAACACTTTTGTTTGTTTCTTTTTTAATAACATATTTTAAATTACTCTATGACTAATAGAATCATCTGAAAGTCACTGTATTCTTGGCACTCCTGATGTGTGTGTGTGTGTGTGTGTGTGTGTGTGTGTGTGTGTGTGTGTGTGTGTGTGTGTGTGTGTGTGTGTGTGTGTGTGTGTGTGTGTGTGTGTGTGTGTGTGTGTGTGTGTGTGTGTGTGTGACCGGCGGGCTCTAGGACCTGCGCGAAACCCGCCAGAGATCCGCTCGATCAGCGCAGCTCTGGTCTGGAGAGGCTGTTCACTGCGCACGGCTTCATCATCATCATCCTCCTCATCACCGACAACACACACACACACAGCGGGTCGCCAGCGCTCGGAGCCGCTCATGATGCGCAGGATTCGGGCCAACGCCATCCTCATCCTCACCGTGGCCTGGATCCTCGGCACCTTCTATTACCTGTGGCAGGACAGCAAACCCTCCTCTTCATCCTCCTCCTCTTCCTCGGGCTCCCAGCTGAAGATCCACGGGCTGAAGTCCTCCTCCGGGAGGCTGGAGGAGCGCACTCTTCCTCTGATCGTGAGTAACGGTAACGGCGATGATGATGATGATGGTCATGAATGATGTTTACTGCATATGCTCATCATCACTGCTGTAATGCACGCGCTTATGCGTGTTGACATACAGCAGCTTTCACTTCTGGTATATGGAGCTAGTGTGTGTGTGTGTGTGTGTGTGTGTGTGTGTGTGTGTGTGTGTGGATCTCATCGGCGCGATGTCAGGTGCATAAGAGGCTTTTCCTTAAGCCAGCTGCAGTGTGTGTGTGTGTGTGTGTGTGTGTGTTTGCAGATCCATGTGCTGCTTTTGTTGGGATTTAACCTACTATAAACTATGCAGGCTATCAGTAACACCCTGTGTCATTTGTCAGCAATCCAATAATTAGACGTTTGTGTTCTGGATTCGTATCTGGATTTCTATTATAATTCGGAACTAATCCTAACAGATTCTAATTAGAATTTTCTTACATTCTTATAAAGGTCTTTAACATCCATGGGACCTTTCAAATGCACAAAAGGTTATTTATAATGGAAAAAGGTTCTTTAGATTATTAAAAAGTTCTTTACATCAATAAAAAACCCGGTTCTTTTAAGATCTACCTGCTGAAAGTTTCTTCTGTGGCATCGCTGCAAAAAACCTTTTAGAACCTTCATTTTTAAAAGTCTAGATTTCAACATTCCAAAACAATATTTCAGAATATATAGGCTAATATTACTGCGGAACTGTTAAAACTTGATTGTATTGAACATTTTAAAACTGATTCCAAACCTGATCATCAAGAGGTTGTTGAGAAAGGTCTGCTTCAAGCTCATCCTGACAGAAGTGTGTGTGAGGTGTGTGTTCTGGACAGCTGTTTGCTGTTTGTGTTGCTCTTCTCACAGTTTGACCGCACATTCATCAGGTCGAGGGCAAACGCTCAGGTCTGACCTCTCAGTCTGGCTTCCAAAAACAATGATTTCAATGATTCTACACATTCAGAAAGATCACAGAATCGCATGAAGTTCAATTGTTTAATGAACAATCATGTGAAAATGCAGATGCTTTAAAGAAGATCCGAGAGTCCTGCGTCCCTGAACTGTGTCCATGGCAACACAGCCGGCCACAGATATATGTGTTTACATGCACAAAGATGATGAGTTCTGAATGCCTTTATCCTGGGGCCTTGGAAGATTTTCTGAATTTGACCAGTGGTTTCTTAATAATTACAGATAAGTCTTATATAGAATTCATTTTTATATATTCTCTATGTTAAAGTGGATGGGATGGCTAATATAAGTGCTGATATATATTTCCTGTTTCCATATTTTCCTGTTATCTCCGTAAAGCTGCTTTGAAACAATCTGTATTGTAAAAGTGCATGGATGTGTCTTGTTGTTTCTTTGTAATTGTTCGTGAAATTCACTAGCACTTTCTGACTGGAAATTATTTCTACACCAATATTTATTTTTTCAGTGAAGGCTGTTTATGACCTGAGAACAAGCGAATGCAGATCATTGTAAAAAGATTGATAAGCCTGGCTATCATCCGACTCCTGACACAGGGTCTAGTGTAATAAGAATCGCAGCGGTGGCTTGTCCTCATAATACCCCATTAGTGAAGTACAGTAACGCTCTACTTTACCTGGAGGAATCCCGCTCTCCATTACTGTGATATCTGACCCCCCTGTAAAAGAAGATGAAATGATTGTGCACTCTCTATTAATGACACAAGTGCATTAACAAGTCCTGAAAGAATAGGATAGCCTATACATGTGCTTTATCACCGTTATAAGCAGTAATTCAAGCTGATTTTATATGGACAGTGTCTCCTGAGTATTGTTGCACAACGCATTAAAATATTTTACCCAGAGCCAATAGCAGATCTTCCCTGTGCTGAGGACTTCACAGTGCATCAATCTCAGCTAATATACTGAAATATCAGTGCCAGCATCTCTCTCATGCTCTATTGTGTTCAGTCCAGGAAGAGTAACAGATGCACTTCCCGGACCACAGGGAATTTACTATATGCAAAGTGTGCATATCAGAGTGTTTGTTTCAGTGAGCAATATTTGCTTTCGTCAACTTCTCCCAGCATGATTTGCATGTTCCTCCCGAGCACTGATGATATTAGTGCAGTTCGGTATAATGGCCTGGTTTGATTTTGTTACTTGTCCATTTGATGCATGTAAACAGCCCGAAACGCTCGGCCACACAAACACACACACACACACACACACACACCAGATGTGTCTTACCAGGGTTGTTACTGACTCGACTGAAGGGGTTGATGAGTCACTGTTATGAAGTGAAGCAATATAATAAAGCAAATGATCCAGCATTATATTAACTCCTCTGTACAAATGACCTACAAAGGTTGTTTCAATCCAAATGTGGGTCAAATATGGACAAACCCAACCGTTGGGTTAAAAATGTAATTAAACAACTTAACCCAACTTTAAACAAATTTGTGTTGAAACAAGCCGGTATTTTTTATGTGCAGTAACATCACAAGATGCTCATTTGGAATATTCTTAAATGATTAAGTTCTATAATAATAATAATAAAAAGCAAATATTATAATAATAATAAATATTATGATAAAATTAAAACATTGAAAATTTTCACTCAGATGTTATGATAATATAACTTGTAATTTTAAGTGTGAAAAAAAAAACGTAATTAAGATATCGCCATACTTCCCCAGTTTATTACTTAAAAAATGGCAAACATTTTGGACATCGGATGAAGCCAGGTTTTAGAATTCTTGTTTCATACTGTTGACATATTAAAGATAAAGGTTTTTACAGAGGGGATTCTGGATATCTCTTTTTACCACTTCATAAATCATAATTTTTCAGGAATAAAATGTGTATTCAAGTGCTACTTAAAAGTAGATTTCTGAAAAAAAAAGTATTTTGAAAAAACAGCCTTTGAAGATATGAATCGTAATTGATATCTACAGATATAATAATTAACTATAAATTATAATTATAGCTATAACTATAAGGAACTAACTATGAACTATTTTGGATGTTTTCTATCCAGTAGTCTGATCAACATTATGAGAAGCCCACATAGCTCAAATCGCCCCAAATATCAGCATTGACCAGTGACACTTTACTTGACGGGGTGTGCATAAGACTGACGTGATGCTTTTTTTTTTTTTTACTGTCATTAAGTGTCATTTGCTCAATTATGACATTGTTTGAGATGTCTTTGTTATGACAACTTGACATTACCAAGACAACACAACCTGTCATAAATATGTCATAAACATGACAGCAGATTAATGATCAAACTTAAGAAACCACTTAGCTTTATGGGTTAACATGTCATTAAACTGTCAGGTGGTTGGTTTTGACATTGGCTGTCATGAGGCCATTATAACATTTTAATGAGAAATTAAATCCACTGTAGTTGAGGTCAAGAAAAAGCTTCATGACACAGTTATAATGGCTCGTGACAGCCACACTAATGTCAAGTTGTCATAACAAAGACATCTCAAACAATGTCATAATTGAGCACACGGGACCATGTTGAAAACAAAATGAAATTCTACACAATAACATTGTATGTCTGCAACATGTTTTAGCTCATTGTCATGTGACTTTATTGTATCTGTTGTTGGGATGCATGATTTTTTGGGGGAGAAATATTAGTTGTTAGCTGTGCTAAAATTGTATGATTATCTATCTGTCACATTGTTAATGTGTTCTGTTCTGTGTTGTGATCTTGTTCACCCCTGTCTTTGTGGTTTTTGGTTTAGTCCTGTTAGTTGTTCCCTGTCTGCTTGATTAGAGATTCCCATCACCTGTGTTCTGTTAATTATCCCATTAGTCCAGTTCATTTAAGCCCTGTGTTTTCCCTCAGTGTTGGTTGGTCGTCGTCCGTGTACGGTTGTGTGTTTGAATTCCTGGAGTTCCCTTTTCCTTTGTTCCTGTATGTTTATAGAAGTTAAGTTTGTTAATAAATGACCTAAATCGCAGTTCCTGTGTCCTCGTCTTCGGCTACCGGCACAAACCTGACAATATCATAATGGCTACAAAATAATACTAATAATACTACTAATAAAATAATAATTATTATTACTATTTATTGCAAAATAAATAAAATATAAATAAAAAATAAAATAAAAAATGAGTATTTAATAAAAATGACATAATAAATCTATTAAATATTACTTTATGTACAATAATAACCACGGGGAGGCCAGCATCTTGTAATTATGCATCAATATGGCTATAAAATAATATTTAAAATAATTATTATTATTACTAAATAAAGATTACTTAGGAAATATTACTGTAATATTTTACGGTTGTATTAATAAAAATCACAAATTCAGCTTCATTTCAATTTCCCAGTGTTTATGGAATGTGGGATTTTCAGCTCTATTTTCACTTCTTCAGACATGTGAGGTCGCTCTGAGCTAAGCCTCTCTCGACAGCGCAGGAATGCTTCCACTTATATCTCCGTCTCACAGCATGATTCTCTTCTTCTTTTACATCCATTTTCTGCATTTCTAAGTGTTGAACATGGTTGATCTTTAGGCAAGCTGGTCACGCACTGGTCAATTTACGAAATCTGGGCTATATGTCTTTTTTCAGACTAGTGGCAAAAAAATACACATTTTACTAGTTACTTGATCTAAGAATGTTTTTTTTTACTGTGCACTGAAGAAGAAAAAAGGTTTTGTGGTTAAGGTCCATTTGGCCTCTTCTCTGCATAAATAATGAATATGGTTGCATGTTTCAGGCAATTTTCTAGTTTTATTTACATTGTTTGTTCTTGACAGTAATTTACTGTGTTGTAATGTCCATGATGTGTTTGCTCCTCTCCTCAAAATAATCTGTTCATTTGATTGTTATCCTCGTCATGTTTCACATATCCAGTGTTGAGGTCCGCGTGTGGAATTTTAATGTATTTCGTTTTTGCCCATGTGATTTATGCCCATCTGATTTGCCATTATAGCTTAAACAGCAAGTGTAAATCATAGGACAAAAGTTATATAAGCTCTATCAGGCTGAGAAAATATTGAACAATGAAAAGCCACACTGCAAAGATTGATTTTCTGTACAAAATATCTCAACTTTCTTAAATCAAGATAGAATTACTAGAGATGCAAAATGACATTCGATGTTTGTCACACTGCCTGCTATGCAGACAGAGATGAAGGAGCAGGGAGAGGTAGATCTTAAAGTCCCCTGTGGTGAAAATCAAGTTTTTAATGTTGTTTATATGTCTGTGTGGTGTTTTTAATATGCTTTAGGACAAACCATGTGCAAATTCACAAGTTGACAGCATTGCTGAGGATTTTCTCCTTAAAACTGCAGTGAATTAAAGACAGTCTCAAAGACACGGTTTGAAATCGCTGGTGTTTCTGACATCAAACTACCTTGTAACCAATCAGATCACCGTGTGATCGTCAACCAGTGGATCTCTGAGCTGAGTGAGTGAGTGGAGGCGGGGCTCATTTGCATATTCATAGAACCCCGTATACTAAACGAGGCAAGAGTGTAGAGTTACATTCAAGATATTTTAAGACATGAATAATTTTTTTTCTAGGAAAAAAACATTTAAATATGTCATTTTGGTGATCAAAGATGAGTTTTAAGAGATACAATTATTGACAACAGGGGGACTTTAATATCAGCTGTTTAACTATTAATAAATAAAGATAATCCAAATAACAGGAGTCACACAGGAGTGCAAAGACGTAACAGCTAGAGGACAATGGACAGGGCTTAAATACACAAGACAACAACAAATTCAACCAGAAACAGGTGTGCAACATAATTGGTAACCATAGCAACAAATGAAGAGTACATAGGGAAAAACTGAAACAGACGGATGACTGTGTAGGGTTATAGGGGATTGCACTAAGTTTGAGCTAACAGTGATGCTTGCCTAATAAATGGCTAATAACACAGTAGTAACATTATTGATTTATATATAGTGTAATTGTGTGTCTGTCAGGTGACTCATGCACCAAAGGTCGAGCAGCAGGGTCAACTCTTGGGCTTGTTCGATGAGAAGGCTTTTCTGTCCAGTAAGCAGCTGAAAGTAGGCGAGGATCCTTACAGGGAACATGCGTTCAACCTGCAGGAGAGCGACCGGCTGGGGAGCGAACGCGCCATCAGAGACACACGCCACTATCGGTAATTTGTTCATTTGTTACATATTTTGGCTATTTCAGGCCTTCCGTTATGTTAAAAGACTGGGTACAACTTTTGTCCTGGCGTCAGATAGACCCACATTAGTTTCCAAGCAATTCACCAAAAATCGACACTAAGAAAAACCCTAAGATTCTTGTAAAAACAGAAGACCACTGTTGTACACTTAAAAGATAAAATATGGGAGAAATGTAATAATTCCCACCAATTTCTATTGTATTATTTCTATTATTTTGGGATCTATCTATCTATCTATCTATCTATCTATCTATCTATCTATCTATCTATCTATCTATCTATCTATCTATCTATCTATCTATCTATCTATCTATCTATCTATCTATCTATCTATCTTTCTATCTATCTATCTATCTATCTATCTATCTATCTATCTATCTATCTATCTATCTATCTATCTATCTATCTATCTATCTATCTATCTATCTATCTATCTATCTATCTATCTAAGGTGCAAATAACACTAGTAAGTATAAATAGTATTTAACATGATTGTCAGGGTAAAATGGGTTTCTCACACAACAGAAAACATTCTCTGACAGACTTGTTTTACTATGAAACTCATCTAAAGAATCAGTGAATTTTCCCTGGGTGATTCAGAAGACAACAATTCAATTTCGAGTAAACTTTGTGTCTTAAATTTCATAAGTTCTCATGTATTTCAGATTTTAGTCTTTGACGTCTACAATAAAGGTTCTCTGTTTTTTTTCCGGATTACCGTTTTTTCAAAGTGTTGGTTTTTGGCATTTTTTGACTCCTTTTTGTCAAAACATTACTTGTACATGCATGACCCTAAATGAGAAATATTTGCACAATTTCAAGAATTGATATACATAGTTAATACATATTTTAACCATTGATCTTCAAGCAGTTTGAATATCGAATGCGGGTCAAACTGACCCGAACATTAGACCTTAGTCAGGTTAGACGCCATATTGAATTTTAACGCAGATGAAAACGAGCCTGTGAGGGATAGACGTACAGTCTTTACAATGATAAAGGTCCTAGATCACATAATATTCACAACATACAACTTTTAAAACTGTTTTATGGAGTTATTGTATACTGATAGTTTATTCGTCAGCTGAAAAATCAGTATAATGCTAAACAACAGTTTTCCAGTGTGTGCACAGCCGTGACAATGAAAGCCCTGTGTGTGTGTGTGTGTGTGTGTGTGTGTGTGTGTGTGTTTGCTGCATTCACAGATGTGCCTCTATGACCTTTGACCCTGACCTGCCGCCCACCAGCATCATCATCACTTTTCACAATGAGGCGCGCTCCACCCTGCTGCGCACCATTAAAAGGTAACAGCCTGGACAGAGTCGAACACACACAGAGTTTCTAGAGCTGTTCCAGACACACACACACACAATATTCCTCATTTAAATAATTAATAGGCAGAATAAAGGGCCGGGGCCTGGTTGAGTTAGTTAGTAGTGTGTTGAAACTGGTGGTTATGGTAATTTCCTAAACACGCTCGAAGTGCTTGACCAAATACAACACACTGGTCCGGCCGACCAATCAGAGCACAGTGTGCTTTTCAGGAGGAGGAGCTTCACAGAGACAGGAACTAAACAGAGCGTTACTGGCAGACTGGGAAGAGACGAGCTGCAACAGTGGAGAATATGGGAAAAACTATGTGTTTTTTTTCAGCAGTACACGTTAAACATATTTCAAAGACTATAGAAATCATTATGGAAGTACATATAGAGATGTACCGTCTGAAGTGGGTCAAAAGAGCATTCTAAAGTTCAACTAATTGCTTTTGAATTACATTTAAACTATAATACATTTTCATGTAACATTACATTCAGTATATTCTTACAAGTAGTCTTTTTAAAAGTCTGCTAAAGTGCAGTTCTTCTTCACAAGGCATTCTGCTCTGCGATCACCGTGGTTTTATAGGCATCTGTTGGGGTGTTCAGGGCAGTGACGAGGCGCTCACTACCGCAAGTAAAAAGAGCCCAAACACACCTGCATAATTTAAGGTTTCATTCATGTCTGTAACAACAGTGCAGGACAAGTTACACACTGAAGTTTAATACTTAGGGTGAGGTATAATGCATTAGCCTTTTTATATGGTATGTATGTTGTCATTCACCCTGTTCTTTTTGTTTCAGTGTGCTAACGAGAAGCCCGCCTCACTTGATACAGGAGATTATTCTCGTGGACGACTTTAGCTCCGACCGTAAGTAGAGCAGAGAAAAGCGCTATATACATGTAATGAATTATTATTGTTATTATGTTCATCTATGAGCCAAGACTGAACCTGGCCCTGCTGTTGTCATGGCGAGCAAACAAACGGCACAATCAGAATTGCAGCTCTGTTGTGATTAATGTTGTGGAGCGACAGAGAGACATGGAATTGGCAAATGCGATTTTTCCCTTTACAGACATCATGTGTTGAGCTTAGGCAGTGCTTTATTCAAACACACACACACACACACACACACACACACAAGCAACTGAATATGAGATAGACTGCACTACTGATTGCTTCAAGGGTTCAAGTCTGATGAGTTACGGGAACTATGTCAGGTTTCTGAACTAAAATAATAAGCCAGTTCATTTCTGGTTAGATTTGCCTATCTAGAGCAGTCTTTACAGTGCTAATCATATACAGTGAATACACTGCAAAACTGATTGGTCCCACTTTATATTAGCTGTCTTTAACTACTATGTACTTATGTAAAAAAAAAAAAGAAGTTAGATTCAATGTGCTTATTGTGTTCAACTTGTGCTGCTATTGAGGCGGATACGGTACGGTTTGCTGGTATAGGTTAAAGGGTTGGTTAAGATGTAAGGGAAGGGTTAAAAGTGTCATTATAGATGTAACTACATGCAGATATGTTTTCAAATATAAATACAATGTAAAAATGTCTGTACACAATAAGTGCACTGTATCAATTTATAAATGTAAATGTTATTACATATTTAAATCGTCCAGATGATTTTTGTCTCGTTATATTGTTAAATCAAGATAGATTTACTAGAGATGCAAAATGACATTAGATATTAAGTCTTGCTTTCTGAAATATTTATTAAAATTAAGTAAGTTTATGCTTAAAACAAAAACAAAATACCAATGGCGTAATTTTGATTTGTTCTTTTTCTTGCCCCATTGACAGATACTTTTTTTCTTGTTTTAAGCATAAACTCAATAAATGTTTTGTTAAATGATATTTTTTTCAGTAAATCTATCTTAATTCAAGAATGTTTGGATATTTGTACTGAAAAAAAAGACATAAATACTAAAGTAAGAAAATTATTTTGTTGTTATTATTGCATATAATGTTTTATAATATGTGCAAACAGCCTCTGGCAATCTTTAAATATAACTGGACTAAAGCTATAAAGATTTCAGACCTCAGACATGCCCAAAGATTGGAAGTTGTGTGTTTATTTCAAGCAACTAACACAATGAGTTTGCTCAGAAGTTTGCAGGCTGATTTTTGCTAAGTTCGTGGCATTGTATCTAATTTTTTGAGTTTTGCAAGAACTGCATTTAGTCAGGCTCGAACAATCAGTATCTTTACTGTACATCTGTCTTTGTTATCAGAGCCTGTGAACTATTAGTTGCTCGGCACATCTGGATGGAGGAGCGCAGGGTTGTTGGCAGAACAGAAAGCTCCACAATCATTAAAATGAGCTTTCAGTTTGTTGCTGGATAAACTACTAAATACGCCAGGTTTGATTTATTGACCAGATAGTATAAAAAATTACCTCACACAAAAGAAATGGTAATAATGTTAAAAGGTTATTGTCCTTGTTCATTTTGGTTCAGGTTTGTCACAAAACATGATTTCTTATTTTATACAACTCGAAATTAAAAAGGTTATTTACATTTTTTTTATGATATTTAATCCATCAACTCCCAATTTTCTTTTTTGTCAGCCGAACCTTTGATCTAAAATAATTACTTGCAGTGCCTGAGATTTTAAGTAAACATTTCAATAATTGACACAATCGCATATTCAATTTTCCATAAGTGCTTTCCATTACATTTAGCAGCACACTTTAACCATATTTCAAAGGCGAAAAAAATATGCAATTACATATGATGACATAGATGTACTTAAGACCTTCTTAAGTGGGTCAATAAAGCACTCTTAATTGAATTTGATATAAAATTAAACTATAATACATTTTAATTTAACTGCAATTAACATGCAATTAACATTACATTCAGTTTGCACTTAAGTAGTCTATACTTTTCACAGTTCTCTGTTATCAATTAATAGTTACATTGCACGCAGGTAAACAAACTGAACATTATTGTAAGGTGTCGTGATGGATATGAAAGAAATGGACATACAAAGCAACTTTTGGATTGCTATCAATGAAGAAAGACGCTTTCCCCCACACAGTGTCGTTTCTGAATCCACCAGCCAAAGCTTGACAACCCTGTCAATATCGGATCATGTGCATGCAGATGGGGCGAGGAGTGTGGAGGTTTAGCTCTAGCCAGCTGTCCTGACCGGGTTTCTGTGTGCATTTGTGAATGGCCGTGTTTATTCAGTGTAATTACCTCCAACAAAATGCCTCAGAGGTGCCAGTAGCAGCTGTCCTGACTGGGTTCACTGCACCGCTTTGAAACACTGCCAGGCTTCATGCTGTGGCAGCAACGTTTTCATTCTAGGCAATCTGCTTGCACAGTCAGACATGTAAACCTGCAAATGAGCTTTTGTGTTCTGAAGGGTAAGGCAGGATTTTTAGTGCACCTTTAAATCCTGTCAACGCTGGACCATGTGACAGGCAGATCTTCACATCTCAGTGTTTAAACACTTCAGATAATCACAAACACTTAGTAGATTTCTTGCTTTTTCGCGCTGTATATCTCATTTAGTGCTGTTTGTTAAGGCAAGGATTGCTATTGCTGCTGATTATACTTAGGCAGAAAGTCAGACTGGTAAGCCGAAGGTTGTGGGTTTAAATCTTAATACTGGCAGAAATGATTGAGATTCCTTCCCACTTCTAATGTGTATGCACTAACTTGTTAAATGGGTTAAATGCAGAAGACAAATTCTGAATTTGGGTAACCATTCTTGGCCTTCACACGTCCCTTTCACTAAATTTAAGAGTATCAAACTCGTTGAGAACTCAACCAGGGATGCCAAGTCAGCAGTTTTCTCGTGGAATTGGGCTGCTTTTTAACAGTTGCCATGGTTTGACATGTGGCATAAATTTAACTGAAATGTTTGCATTGCAATATTTTATATTCTGCCAATGATAAAACCGTGCTACATGTTCAGTTTAGTAGGGAGCCTTTCAGTTGTGTTAATGATCACTATGATTTAGTGGTTTCCAATTTGCATAACAGTGACTGCAAAATATGTATTTTAGGTATGGGAATGGCATGTTTTGATGTTTGGAGTATGATCGTTGGGCTTCTTTTGGTCTATCTTTGATTGGCCATTGGGCGAGTTTTGTTAAGCAGACCTGGCAACCCTAAACTCATTTCTCACCACTGGGTCAGTCCATCTCAAATGGTTCAATGAACATTACATTTTTTAAATTGTCCTCTTTTTTTATGATTATTGATGATCTCTATGTATTGCTATTGAACAAGCACCAGATTTATATTTTTGTGTTACTTGTTTTAACCACAACGGCTGTCTTTGTGTCATGGCGCACAACACATTTTGATTAAGCTGACATTTACAAAAATCTAAAATATCTAGGATGATCCGAGCTCCTTGAAACAAAAAAAACCCAGATCTTTAGTCCATGTTTCAAGGTACTTATAAAAACATTTTGCCCATTTTTTTTCCCCTTAGACCTAACAAGTCCAAATGTAATGATTGCTCAAGTTTTACTTTTCTATTTTTTCTAATTTTTTAGGGAGTAAAGGTAAGTATATAGTGCACATGTAGATCAAAATTAATTTTGAACCATGACACAAAGAAGCCGGTGTTTATCAAAAGAAAAAAAAAAACTTGTTTTGCAAAACCAACACATAGAGGTTAAAAAACCTGAAAATGAATGGTCAAGCAACCATCTTTACAACTTTTGGACCACTTGAAATGGACTTACCCTGTTTGGAATACAGGCATAAACCTCATGAGGCTTTTTGAGGAAAGGTGTGCTGTTACATGGATGGAGGAATCGGGATCAGAGTATCACAGAGACTTGCTGGTGGGCTCTTTTGGCTTGAGACTGCCGCAATACGGAAAATGCAGAAGGAATAAAAATGTAATTTACTGAATAAAACGGAATGTCACAGAACTTGGCAAAATTTTGATCAATAAATCAAAAGTCCCTGTATTAGGTAACACTTTAACTAGGTGCTTTATTAGGTAACACTTTATTTTAAGACGACGTGGTTACATATGTTATATGTACTTTCTATAGTAATAATAACAGCATTACATTACTAGTAACTAACCCCACAACCTAACCTTAACCCTAAGGACATTAAGTTAATGGATATTTCTACGTATTTGTATATTTACACTGTAACAACATCACCTTAAAATAAAGGGTTAATTTTTTTTATTAAGGTGTTTGTGTAACAGTGTAATTATGCATTTAACTACTGGGTAATAATAATTAGCTACATGTACTTACTATAGGGTTAGAGTTAGAATTTGGGTTTGATTTAGGGTTTGTTGCATGTAATTATGCATAATTTATAGTTATTACTACAGTAACTACATGTAACAAACGTATAACAAGAACACTGTAAAATAAAGTGCTACCAAATGAAGTGTAACCCATTATTATTATTAAAACAAATAAGTTTATTTGACCCAGAAGAATGTAAAAAAAAAAAAAAAAAAATGCAGCAAATGGGTTGATATATAAACTCCAACAAGTTGGGTCAAAATTACCCAGCACGGGACATTTTTAACCAAGCATTTTATTGCAGTGTATCGTCATATCATATACGCACAAACTCAAAGGTCTTCACCACAACCCATCAAAATAAATGTTCCCTTTGGAGCTCAACGCTGGGTCATGACGTTGACACTATGGGAACTGAAGCACGTGTGTAAACTCGCCAATACTGATGAACTTATGTGTGTGATGTGAAATCAGTCAGGAGTTAGTCTGTACAATGGCAGGGTCGAGGAAATGTGTGACACCATGCCCCCACTTTATCACGGCAGATGATTCACACCAGTTCTGTGTAATGTGTATGGGATTGGGAGAGGAGCATGCGAGGTCTGCTCTCTAGAGAGGGCTGACTAGAGTTGTCAAAAAGTACCGACTTCAGTACCAAGTCGGTACTGAAATTTAAAAAATGTGATGCTTTGAGCGATGTTGTGTGGAATTGTAAACCCCTCTGATTGGCCATTGTACTCACGCGCTCATCAAATATGTCTGTGATTGGCTACAATGGTCAGCGCTTCATAAACATGTTGCATATATACATCAATGACGCTCTTCAGCGAGTGCTTACACAGATACACTCAGGAGTGTTTGAAAGAGGGACCGGTCCACTGATAGACGCTTGCTTGTGCTTTCAAACACTCCTGCTTTTTAAAATACTTTCAAACACTTTCATGTGCGTTGATCACAGACATATCCGATGTGCAATCAGACCACTTCTGATTGGCCATCACTTTGGGCCAATCAGAAGTGTTTAGGATCCCACTCAACAGCGCTCAAAGCGTCACAATTTAAAAATGTCATTACCGACTTGGTACCAACTTTAGGGCTGACTCTGAGCATTGCGATCGCTTTATACATCGCAAGGTCTGATCTCACTTGGCCCCTTTTCTGGAGGGAAGAGGGTTGAGCTCATGCACCCTTTGGCTCGGGTCCCGATGCTGCTGAGGCAGTGCGACTCCGGTCATGGGGATCAAAGATGGAGTTTGCTGAGGTGGAGTTTGAGACGAGTGAGAATGCTCTATCTCTTGTGCTCCCACTGACTCAGAGGACCCCATTTTGGATCTCGGACCGAAATGAGGAACTCATGCTTTCTGCATCTGATCCTGAGGGATTGGATATAGAAAATCAGGTGAGTGCTTCGGCAGAGCAGCCTCCTCAGTCTGACAGCTTCAAGGAGAGGATTGTTCATTAGAGGTCATTACTTCGATCTTTTGGTTTCTTCGGGTTTTGGTTGATTTCCGTTTCCGGTGAGAGTACGCTGTGCACGCCTTGCTGCCGCTTCTCACTGGAACTTTTGTTTGTTTTTGTTTTTTTAACACTGTGTTTTGTGTCTACTGTGTCATCTCCTTCCCTGCTGAACTGGATGTTTGCTTGGACTTTATTATTGTCATTTCCCTGTGGATTTGACTGTGGACATAACACGGACACTGACAACTTTCCAACTCATCACTGGCACTGGACTGTCGGATCACCTCCTCATCGAACTAAACTGTGAAATCCCTCTTCCCCGCCTCAGGGTGAAATCCATTATAACCTACCGTAACCTCAATTCTGTTAATCCATTACTGTTTTCTGAATCTGTACAAACTCATCTATCTGATATTAATGAATACACTAGCTCTCTCAGTATCCTTACCAAATATAATTCCTGTATTTCCACTGCCCTTGATATACACGCCCCTCTTAAAAGTAGATTTGTACCTTCCACACACACGTCTTCCTGGTTTACCCCTGCACTTCGCAATCCAAAAACAGCTGGTCGTTGTCTTGAACGCCTTTACAGGAAAACTGTTTTGACTGTTCATATTACCGCTTACACTGACCATATTCAGTTATACAAATCTGCTATAAATACTGCACGCTCTAGTTACTACCCTACTATTATTAATAATGCATCCTCTCCTCTTACAACACTGTTTTCTGTAGTCAATAAACTCACCAACCCTCCTGCACCTGTCATAAGTAACTCAGCAGTCCTCTGAGTCATTCCTGCATTTCTTTACAAATAAAATCGATAGCATTCATAATCTTATCGCACCCTCCACAGCACTGAGACAGCACTTCTTAGGGTTGTCAATAATCTCCTCACGGCCACTGACTCCGGCTCCACCAGTATTCTAATTCTTCTAGACATTTCCTCTGCATTCGACACAATCTCCCACAGTATTCTTATCTCACGACTCTCTGCTCTTGGTATTTCTGGAACTGTCCTATCCTGGCTCACCTCCTACCTGTCTCATTACATCTCTATCCACTACTGCCTCTGTCCCACACGGTGTCCCCAAAGGTTCTGCTCTTAGGCGTCTTCTCTTCATCATCTACATGCTCCCATTAGGTAACATCATCCGTCGTCATGGCTTTAAATTCCATTGCTACGCAGATAACACCCAACTATACATCCATTCTCAACACAATGCTCCTTTCCCCATAAATTCCATATCAGCTTGTATTGATGATATAAATCCTTGGATGACCAGTAATTTTCTCAAACTCAACACTGATCAAATTTTGGTTCAACCTTCCACCACCGTCAAAAACATTGGTATAAGGGCTTGACCACTGCAATTCTCTTTTCAATGGCTTACCCAATTCATCAATAACTAAGATACAATATATTCAGAACTCCACAACTAGGGTCCTCACATACACAAAGAAATCTTCCCACATTACTACGATTTTACACAG
Source organism: Meda fulgida (assembly GCA_030578275.1). Classification (NCBI taxonomy): domain Eukaryota; kingdom Metazoa; phylum Chordata; class Actinopteri; order Cypriniformes; family Leuciscidae; genus Meda; species Meda fulgida. The sequence goes on along the minus strand of CM060632.1, from coordinate 6,139,013 downwards.
ACTTCATTGGCTACCCGCTCGCTTTCGTATTCAATATAAGTTACTCCTTATCACATTCAAAGCACTCCATAGTCTTACCCCCAACTATATTTCTGATCTCATCCATACCTACTCCCCAGTTCGCACACTTAAATCTTCCGATACTAGTCTGTTGACGATCCGTAGGCACAAACTATCATCGTTTGGTGGAAGGGCTTTTTGTACCGCTGCCCCAACTCATCTGCAACCTTTCATCAGTACACGATTTCAAAACCCACCTTAAAACATATCTTTTTGCTAAGTGTTTCCCTAACCCCTGACTCTATGATCTGATTTTTATGTATATGTACCTCTATCTATTATGTTATCCATCTCAATTTATTTGTATCGTGGAGGAAACATACTAAGCCTACTAAGAGTGACATCTGCGTATGCGATAGCAGGTCAGCTGTGCATTTCCCATACAACGATGTAACTCCCTGCTTAACTACCACAGTATGATGCATCGTTGGAGAAATCAACTAGCTAGTCACGACTGTTTCCCGAAACCATATTGTCGCAAATTGGTCGTTCAATTGGTCGGTGGAGTAATAACTTATTTTAATGAAGCTGTTTGAGATCGAATTAATGCTAGATGTTTTGCTCGAAATTACAGACATGGCATCTGAGGACTATTTGAATCAAAAATACAAAACTGGTGTGCACATCCCAAACACCTAGACTGGACTCAGGTGCAGGGCAACAAAGTAACATAAATTAAAAAAAATAAGATGACATTTCTAATAATCTGAGGACCATTTCTAATTTTTCTCAGTTATTTTGCTTTATTTCATAGGCTTGTTCTTATGTACTAGAGCACGTTCGCACATGCGCACTCTTCAAAAGCGACGCTTAAAATCTCTTGACAAACTAAATGACATTTGTATGTATTCTAAATAAAAGATACAGATTGTACTGAATGTCAGCTTGCTTATTTTGCTCAAGATGAGGATTTGTGTCATGCAAACAAGAAACTCTGCTTCTAACACAGATCGAGAGCTGTCGCTCCAAACACACAACTTTGTGATGCTGTTTGTGAATGTTCGTTGTACCGGTTTCGGGAAACACAGACTCATTGAACTATGCTGATAACGATGGACCTTGCGAACATAATTGTCTAATGATGCTTTTGGGAAATACACCCCAGATTAGTACGTCCCTGCAGAACATGGCATTTCTACAGATGTACCAGGCGGACCTGCTAAGAGTTTTGGATAATGACGAGGGTTTAGGGCCTGATGCAGTTTAAGACCTCTGTCGGTCCACAGATCTTGCCCAACCAGGCAGACGCCTCGCGCTATTGGTCATTTTACGGCTGCTATGGTTTATACGGTGGTGCGTTTCATTCGACCGTAAGTGGACTTCACATGGTATTTCGTCGTCTTAAGTGAGATTCCAATCCGAAGGAAGCAAACATGTTCAGTTCGAAGGGCACTGCAAACGGCGTAGGGAATATGGGAACATCGATACATCACTTCTCAGGAACTGAAGAGCAAACTGTCATTGCGCACCGCGTCACCAGTCTGAACTAACCATAGAGCAGAGCTGTTGGAATAGATTTGAAATGGCTCTGAGTTTACGTATACATTTGAGTAAAATATCATAAATATCGTTATTATTATACAAACTAGAGTATTTATGAATGATTAGGGTGATGAATGTTACATTTCCATAGTCTATTGTATGAATATGTATACAAATTAAAAGTGAGTTGTTATTATTTTTTAGATACATACTGTGTTTTGTATATGCCTATTATATGATTTTAAATTTGAAAAAGTAAATTACAATATTTATTTATGTTATATCATAATCTGCACGACCCGTCTTGCCTTTCTTTGATGACGCTGCAGGGCATTCCGAATGAGCAATTATTGTCAGCGAAGTCCACTTGAACTGATATACTGTGTTCAGGGAGTAGGGAGCAGTGAACACTGCATAGGGACCCTGTCGCATGGAACGCACATATTGAGAAGAGCAGAAGGCGAGTGTGGGCTCTCTAACCCCCTCATAAGGACAAGGGGTCTAAGGGGAGATCTGACCTAAGGGAAGTGATCTCCGTGAGTCCTGACGCTTTCAAACCTTGGTCCACGAGTGCGACTTCTCGTCTGGGAGTTTGGTGCACACTACGAAATTGTGTGCCCGACTGTCCTCTAGGCTCTCAGCAGGCGCTTCTATTTATCCCGCCACCACCCGTGATTCAGGAGGTCTGACAGGCCATTCGCCTCATCTTCCCTCACAAGAGATTCCTCCCTTCAGTCAGTTTGGGTGGTTCCTGCAAGAACGCTGCTTCAGGGCACCGAAAAGACCAATTCAATCCAAATGATTCCTCTGTTAGATTTCATGGCAGCGCGGCAACCTCTGCCTGATGTCTCTAAGTGGGTTTTGAATACTTTAATGAAAGGTTACAGGATTCAGTTTGCCTGGTGGTGGTGGATGGTGCTACCAAAAGCATGAAGCATGGAGCATGGTGGTAACAAAAGTGTGCCAAGTAGGAGACAAAGTATTCTCAAACACGAACTGTGCTGCAGAACTTGGGAAAAATATACATTTGAATTTGGTGGAAAATAACAGGTTTCATAGGGCCCTATGCAAGCATTCACGTCCTAGCAACCACCCAGAAGATGCTTGCAACCTTAAAAGCAACATAGTAAAAACACTGTAGTGATCGCATCCACGACAGCGCCCAGCGTTATAGTGAGTTTCACTGATTTAAGCAAAAAATCTATTGTGATGCATTGCTTAGTAATTAACACTGAATATAAATTCCACACATTTCATTTCTTTTCCTCATGCATAACAAAAACCGACAACAATCCACACTCATGCTTCTGAGACACATGCTATCTGACAACCACAGTGTGAATGTGGTCCTGAGATCATGATGACATCTGGATTAGAGTGAGTGTGACTTGACTTTTGTCCTCACAGTAATCTGTGGTTTATCGTCCCCCATCACCATCTGCCACTCTTCCTCTTCACCGTCTTTCTCTAACACATTCAACAAACACACACACACACACACACACACACACACACACACACACACGCACACACACACGCACACGCACACGCACACGCACACACACACACACACACACACGCACACACACACACACACACACACACACACACACACACACACACACACACACACACACATATTAAGCTTTTTGGCACATAGAAACAGGGATGCAATTCTAATTCTGAATAGGGAATTCTGGTTCTGATTCCTCTTAAAAATTCTTTCCTTAATGATCCCTTCATTAATTTTGCACCACCACGACCCCCTAAATAAATTGTCTTGTACTAGAGCTTACTGAAACAAAAAAATGCTCCTATAAACACAATACAATATAATATTGAACAGCACAACTGATTATATAATGTTTGTAAAAAGAAATGATTATTAGAGTGATTTCTGAAGGATCATGTGACACTGAAGACTGGAGTAATGATGCTGAAAATACAGCTTTGATCACAGGGATAAATTAATTATTTTCAAATATATTCAAACAGAAAACATACATTTATTAAAACAGTTATTTTTCATTTCTATACACGTATAGTCTATCATCACATTCAATAAAAGCTGCAAACTCAGCAAAAACATAATACCCTTTGCCCTGCTGTAGATTTTCTAGGTATATTTTCAGCGTTCCCTCCACTTCAGCAAAAGAATGCAGATGTTCAATAACCATTAGTGAAACCGAGCACAGTGCAAATCATTCAATTAAAATTGAACCAGTTCTGCTTCTGGATTCCTGGCTTGTCAGTGGGTTTAGTTTTCCCTGCGGTTCCTCTAGAGGTCTAGATTTACCCGATTTGTGATCAAGCTGTAATCAATCCTTCCTCTTCCAAAGTCAGCCGCGGACACGGCTTGTGTGTGTGTGTGTGTGCGCGCGTTTGTTTCATTCACGGATTTTTTACGTGTATCTTGTCTGTTACATTTTTATCTGTCCATGACTGTAAAATGATCATGTTGAAATGTACATGTGTGCTGCACACTCCCTTGGGATGTTTGTTGGTGTATTCTGGAAAATCTGATGTCTCTCTCTCTCTCTCTCTCTCTCTCTCTCTCTCTCTCTCTCTCTCTCTCTCTCTCTCTCTCTCTCTCTCTCTCTCTCTCTCTCTCTCTCTCTCTCTCTGTAGCCGATGACTGCCGACTGCTCGCTCAGATCCCAAAGGTGCGCTGCCTGAGAAATGAACGCCGGGAAGGTACGTGTGAAATGAGTGGAGACACGCTCATATACTGAGATAAAACATGTTGAATGTTTTATGTTGAATGTTTTATGTTGAAATGCTGTACAATTATTGGAGAGATATTTACACAATTCATATCTCCCCTGCTCATATTTTACTTTCTTATGCACTTGTACCATTTTTAATCATACACTTTAAAACATTGTAATCTGTAATTGTTGCTTTAAAGTGCTATTTCTACCTGATTTGCCATCTGCAATTTTTTTGTTGTTGACATAAATTAAAAGATATAGTAATATATATAATATATTTTTTTTTATTGTTATATATTATATAATATAATACAATTTACTAATAATATTATAATACTGTAATCATATTTTTCACTAGAAAAAAAACATTTCATTTTACCTTTTTTTCAGTGTGCTAAACAAACAAACAAACAAACAAACACACATACAGAATTACAGCTTCCAACAGGATTAATTAAAATAAAATAAAAATCCAAGAGCCTTTAGTTTAGGGGAAATTGAATATGCCCCTTTCAAGAAGACACACTACTGTTTAAATGTTTGTTTTTGAAGAAATTAATACTTTTATTCAGAAAGGATGCATTAAATGTATCAAAAGTGACTTAGTTACCAAAACCTCTATTTCAAATAAATGCTCAAATAATCATGTAAAAAATGTATCACGGTTTCCAAAAAATAATAAGCAACTGTTTTCAACATTGATAATAAAATATACTACGCATTTTAAAATAGAAAACAGTTACTTTAACTTGTAATAATATTTGACCATATCACTGTATTTTTGATCAAATAATGCAGCTTTAGTGAGCAGAAGAACTGTATATCCACTTAATGTTTATGCTTAATCAGCATTCAGGAGAGCATAAGCTGATGATGGACTATATAGTTTACAGACATGGACTAAATGCCACAAAACTCCCATTTAGATTTCACATGGTCTTTAAACTGAGAAACTGATGTAATGGATGTGTCCCGCGTCTGTTGGTGTTGCTCAGGTCTGATCCGGTCTCGTGTCCGAGGAGCGTCTGCGGCTTCGGCCTCCGTCCTCACGTTCCTGGACAGTCACTGTGAGGTCAACACAGACTGGCTTCAGCCCATGATCCAGAGAGTCAAAGAGGTGCGTTTGAGACACTCATGCAAACCTTACACAAACATTTTTTTTATTTTGAATGTGAAAACCCCATTGCTATTGGTCAGAGCCACCCGAGCACAAACACCCCATAGATCATCACTGTGACATTATTCACAAAGATTCTATATAAAAGAAAACTTTCAGGCCCGGTTTACACCTGGTATTAAGATGCGTTTTGGTGGATCACAAGTGGACGACGCTAAACACAGGTGTAAACGGGGTGTAAAACGTTTTGATCTTGTCCACTTTCCACCACTTCCAGAGGTCGTCGAGAACACATTCGACCGGATTGCTTTCGCAGTGTAAACGCTCATGTGATCGAATGTGTTCAAACCGCCACAAAACACCGTCTTCTCTCCGTCTACTGACCTCATGCGTAAACATCATGAGAAGAGCTCTGGCCAGACGGGTTCAACTTTGGCTGGAGACTCAAGTTTGGTTTGAAGATGTAAAACGGATCAAGCACAACGTTCTCTCATCATTCCGGATATCTAACACACACTCACAGCGTTCGGCTGGTCTTGCATCTGATAGATGATTCGATCAAAAGATCTGATAAAGCCCATACATTTACTTCGTCTACTTGTGATCCGATCGACCAAAATACAGTAAAGGGCCTCTAATGCATAACAGTTTATTTCTTTATCAGGCAAGATATAATAAATGCCTTCCCTTATTTATGTACAGTAACTCTGTAATGAAAGTCCACTGAGGCGAGTTGCAGCTGAACCCATGTGCAGTTTATTTACAATAATCCAAAATGAGCAAAACAAAAAATTGATTTTATTTGACTAAAATCAAATAAAAGACATGAACCTATAAAAGTGAGCCAAAACCCAAACCAATGTGACAAACTCAAAACATGCAAATACAAACAAAATGGCAAAGTATTACATTAAAAATATATATTATAACTGCTCCAGAGTGATATTTATTTATTAAAAATATATCTAGTTATCAGTGGTTTTCAACTAGGGGGTCGCAACCCGTTTTTGAGTCGCAGATCTGTTCTGATAGGGTAAGACAACAGGGATAAAACAGGGAGAAATACCAATCAAATTAAACCAACCAATTATTCATCTATTGTTAGGAAATAAATATGATCTTTTAAAAAGGAGAAAACATTTCCCGTATACACTACCGGTCAAAAGTCTGGAATAATTACTATTTTTAGTCTCTTATGCTCACCAATAAAGCATTTATTTGATTAAAAATACTGTAGCAGCAGTAATATTGTGTAATATTATTACAAATGTAAAATAACTGTTTCTGAAAAAGCTCTAATTTATTCCTGTGATCAAAGCTGTGTCACATGATGAAATCATTCCAATATGATGATTTGATGATCAGTTATTACCAGATATTATTGGTTCTCAATTATTAATAATTGTTCTTATTATTATCAATGTTTTTTTGCTGCTTTGTTTTGTGTGTGTTTGGAAACTGCAATACAATTTTTCTTTTAAACGGTAATAATATTTCACAAAATTACAGTTTTTAATGTATGTTTGATCAAATAAATGCAGCCTTGGTGAGCAGAAGAAAAAACATCACAAAAAAAATCTTATTTACTCAATTAAATTACTCATCATGCAGACAGTGTGTGTTTTGTGCGCAGGAGGAACGTCAGAAGTGTGTGTGGATTACGAGGAACACTGATCATGTCTGATTTAGAGCAGTGCTTTCTTCAGGAATCATATCTTACATTGGTTTGCGTCATCAAGTCATGATGCAAACAGTACTACAATTGTTTACTGTACAAAATATCAAACACAAACGTCCCAAATCTGAAACAGAATGCGAAGTGATTGACGTTTTGGAAAATTGACTATAAATGTCACTTGTATTGTGATGCTCTCAGCACAAAACACATCGTGTCATGAGTAGCATCACTGCAAGAGCCTGTATTTAATGTAGTCGAGATCAAAACGTCCTTTACCTTGTTTAGATTTGTTCATAATTTCAGAGGATGGTGCATGTCATCTGCTAATCTGACTAGCTTCCAACTAGTGACACATGATTTTGCACAATTATTTGACTTGTGTCTGTGCCCCATCAGAATGAACTTGTGACCCGTTTAGTAAGCCGGAGAGCATAAAGGCCATTAAACTGCTCGGTATTGTGTTTTAGATAGTTGTGTGTCGTGTTAGGACGTTTTAATACACTCTCGGGTCTGCGTGACCTCTGCAGAAAATCCCAGTTCCTCAACATTGTGAGTGTTGAGAGTCAGTGAGTCATAAATGGCCTGAATCCAGTCCGGTTCAGAGGGATATTTTCCCAGAATCCGAGCGAGAGGAAAGCAGTTTGTCTTCTCACAGCTGCACCATGTAGACTCTCTCGTCCTAAATCATCAAGAGTGATTATCATCTTCATCATCATCATCATCATCATCATCTCAACTGCTTTCCTCCAGCATTAGAGCTGATCTTGTTTGTGCTACAGACATTGATACAGAGGGATTTTCCAGATTTTATATAAAAATGTGGTCGTATCAAAACGTATTTTTCATATATAGTTTATTTGACTGTAATACAGTCCATTAATGTTCCTATTTCTGTGCGTGTTTGTGGTTTTCTCAGTCAAACGCTATGAGCTGACGCACGTCTGAATAATCGGAGAACTAACGACACACACTGGGAGAAACACACACGTCTGTTCTCTTCCAACAACACTGTGAAAGTGTTCAGTGTCTGAAGCCTCGGGCGGCACTCAGTCTCTCTTTCTGACTCTTGAACAAATCAACGGCTTTTTTATTAAACATTAAACAAATTACAAAATTTGTAGCTAAAGAAGAAAATCAGGATTCTAAATAAAACCATTTATTTTAGAATCTGAATGATGGAAAAATACAAATGTTTAAAAATACGAATCTGTTAAATATGCCTCAAAACTATTTGTTAGACATTTAATAAAATTCAGATTGACAAAATTCAATTATTTTTGCATTTTTTCTGGGTCCATAAAAATAACAGTTTGTAAAGAGATTTAAGATAGTAAATGTACGTTTGAAATTGAAAGGAATAATAAATAATATTAATATTCTAGAGTAAAACATCATTTAAACACTCTCTATGTTTCAACTCTGTACTTGTAAACTTAATTTGATGCGCATACATGAATGAAACAGTTGAGATTACTGTAATAGTAAAACGAATGAGTTTTAGATACACAATCACCAGTTTTATATGTTTATCATCAAGAAATCCAATGTTTCAATCTCATATGTTGAAACTAGTGTCCACAGCTAGCCATATTTTAATCATGTTCATACTTTTTAACTGAATTATTGTTTTTACAATGAACATTTGTGCTGATTCTAATTGAAACCTTTTGAATAACTGCTTTAAAAAAATTATTTAAATAAAATCAAGATGCAGATAATCCAAATGGATGGAAAATTTGACAAGCCATGGAGGACTAAGTGAAGTGTCCTAATGTTGTTTATGATTGTCAAACGCTGTATGAATCATGCACACACACACGCACGCGCACACACACACACACACACACACTCTGCAGCTCTGAGCAGAGTTCAGTGTCTTTGCATAGAGCGCCAACTCTAATTGAAAACATTTGATTTTCTTATGCAGTTGTAATATGAACTTCCCCCGCACACATTTTTTTAATGTGACACACGCTTACAGTACATGCTCATAAATAGTTTTATGTATGCACAAGTGTACTCACACAGCAGCAATATTTCAAATTAGTAGCAAGCCTTGCAAATCACACACAATAATGCAACAACTGGCCTAGTACATGTAGAAACATTTTTATATCTTAAGTTTTTTTTATGTGCATTAATAACATTCTACTTATGTAATATATGTGTTATTTATGTATCTGTTATATTACATTGGCATTAAACCAAATAAACAAAGGGGGTTTCTAGTTCAGCTGCTGAGGGAGGAGGGAGTGACTATAGATTTGACATCTTTCTCTCTTCTGACTGCCACGATCCATCTCGCGATCATTTTTTCCTCTTTTGGAAAGTTGTGAAAAACAAACACAATAGAAAGTTGCTGTTACAGAAAATGGAGAAATAATATTTATACTGCTATGCTGTAGTTTACTCTGAAAAGTGTGCATTGTTTTCACTGCCGCTGAAACCAGACCTAAAGTGGTCAGCTGGTGTCCTGGTCTGGCCATACTGGTTAGGCTGGTGTGTTTTGATGGTTTTAGTGGGGGTTTTAATCAGGCTGGGAGACCAGCAAACTACGAGGATCGACAGATCTTTTCTTCCATATTGTGACGTATATATACAAGTGTAAAGGATTATTAGAAAAGACAAAATGGGGCGGAGACTTCGTTCTATGCATTGGGTGTTGATTGGATGTTGAGATGTGGGCGTGACATGCAAAAGAGGCGGAGTTTAGGTGCACTAAACGATTGGCATGCGTCAAAAGTCAAACATAAAATATATATTTATACGATCTGTGGCTCTATGAAGCGCACGACGAAAGCTAACAAAACCTAAAATAAACAAGAAACAGTCAGCAGATTGCAGGAGAATACATTACACAGCCAGTTTTAACAGACAACACCGGACACTTAACAGAAAGAGCTCAAGGCTCAAATACACAGGGAACTGAATCAAGGAGAACAGAGACAGGGTCACATTTGCTGGATAGTTGATCCAGAGAGATTAGGCTTGAAGAGCAGTTAAGTAGAATTAATAGAAACCAGGAAACAAACAGATACAATCCAGTTAGGAACGTTATCAAAGACCAGAAGCTAATGAGGAAATAAATACACTCTGGCATGGGGACAGGTAAAAAACACTGGGTTAAAAACAACACAATTTGGGTTATTTTCAACCCAAGGGCGGGGTAAATATGGGACAGAACACATGTTGGGTAATTTTACCCAGCAAATTGGGTTGTTTATTTAATCCACCATTATGGGTTGATTTAATCCATCAAACTGGGTTGATTGATTTTTAATATAAAACTATAGCTTTTTTTTCTTATTAATGTCTACAAATTGACCTCAAATCCTCTAAACTTTACTGGTTTATAACCACTGGTTTGCATGATAATTCCTTTATTTTTGATCATATTTTACAGTAGGCTATAGCATATTTTATATAGTTTTGAATACATATTGCATACAATTAAGCTTGTTTAACAAATATCAGAAGTAAAAATGAAACATTTGAAAGTTAATCGACCGGTCTCTGTTGTCCCGTTTCCACCGTAACGGTGCTGGATCTCGTGAAAAAAAAAATCTACTCAAACATTCGGTTGTTACGTCTGACCCAGGAGCTGGGTAACAAAAAACTACCCAAACATTGGAAAAATAACCCAAAAAATTTACTCAAGAGGCTCAACCCAGGATTTGGGTAGAAAAGATAACCCGGTTTTTGTAGAGTGCAATTAACCAATAAAACAGTGCATGGCGAACTAGGGAACAGGAACTAAACACACTGAAACTAAACACATTATCAAAATAAAAGTCCATGGACCCAGACAGATGTGTGGAAACTATCATTTACAGCCAGAGAAACTATAGGAACTCAGGCAAACAGGAACACAGCAAACAGAGTCAAAACCAAACCAAAACAGAACATAACAACAGAATATACACGTTACTAATATGCCTACATGAATTAATCGTTCATAATAATATAGCATAGCATGCATTTAGAACATAGCCGGATTTCCGTTTCATGCACTTTAGAAGACATTCACCTGATTCAACTTAAACGCTTAAGCACAGTTGCCGTCTT